>JARHVA010002320.1:0-1207500 GCA_037957365.1 Torreya grandis
TTTAGAGGGTTGTGATAGGTCCTTAAACATGTATTAAATTTCTTCTTGGTTCCTTCCTCTTTCAATTTAATCCTATAAATAAACTTCCCATGAGTGGTAGTCACAAAACATCATGAAATCAATTGGTTCCCTAATTGTCATGCACAGTCAACATTAGTGAGTTGGGTTAAAGACTTCAACACATCCACGGGGGGTCATGAATATGGTTTTTAAATGTTTAACACACCTTAATATAAAAATAAACCAATCAAATCTTTTCATTTTTTTGGAGGAAGGACTGTGACTATCAACACAGTCATTTATAGTTTCCTACCATTAATATCCATATACAGATGCTTGGAGGAGGATCTCATGATGAAGTAAAGGAGGTTTAATACTGAGTTAAGGACTTTGAAGTTGAAATACATCCATTTGAAACTTATTTAAGGCCTATAATTGATCATAAGTAGGTGAATCAACTCACTGCCCACAATGTTGCATTTTTTGCCTATATGTTAAAATGTATATCTATAGGTCATAGCACAGAGATATAAAGGTGTATGCATAGAGAAATAGGAGTATGGTAAACCTTTAATAAAGTCCTAAAATTTATTTAGAGTCATGTAAAACCCATGTAAATGATTAATTTAGCAAATGCACGTTAGAAACTGCCTCTAAGGACTCAATGACTATTCAGACCCTTTTCCCTAAATTGGCAAAACATAAAGCTTGAGAATTTTTGCCAAGATTGTATGACATGGTTTCAAAGACTTTCAATGCCTCCCAATGACTTAATCTTGTATTATTCATCTATAACAAGGACTTTTAATAGTTTTAGGGGCAGAGGATCAATAGAAAGTGGTTTTTAGGGAGTTGAAGGTTACATATAAATACACTAAAAACTACATTTATGTCTACAAGTTTGAGCTATAAAGAGATCTATTCAACGCAAGGATACATATTGGACCACACTTTCACTCTTGAATGGTTCCAAATGGTTGACATGAATTTTGGAGATCTAGGGATCATCAAAGGAAATTGGTATATTGTGTTTGACCTCACATTTCAACCTACAGGCTCCCTTTCCATTACAAATGTAGCCTCTAAGTTGGTTATAGAGTTATCTTGAAGTATTGATCCAGATACCTTGATAATAGATTTCACTCCAAGTATATAATGAAGTATTGTAGCTATATCATAGTGTGAAGGACTTAAAGGAGGACATTAGGCATGTAAATAAAGTCTAAAACATGCAATTCAACCTACAGTTGTGCCTAACTCCATGAAAAAGCACACCTACAACCAACTATAGGAGCACTTAGTCCAACATGCAGGTTTGAGAAGAAAACACTAAGTGATAGGACCTAAGTTCCCCAAAGCTTTGACACAACTTGTCAAAATTAAGAGCACACATGATTACCAATGTATGAGCAACTTAAACATGCAGAAATAACCAGAAGAACATATAACTATCAATGAGAAAACACACAGAATATGAGAGGCAACACACAATTGTATTCAACTCATTAAAAAGGAAATTACAATAAAGAGATCACACTCTTCTTCCACCTATGTGAGGCTTCCTCCTCAAGGGCTCCCAGTAATCTTCCCACCTGAGTAATCTTCTCTCATAGGTCACAACACACAGCTAACACAAGCTGTTGTTCACCTCATTGTACATCCAATACAACCAAGTATGAACTGATACTCCAAGTAGATCTCACCATGATCCTGCTCCTGATGTATTGTTGTCACCTTAATCTTGCTCCCCTGCCGATCCTCTTCTGACCCTCGCATACACACGTCCCTGCAGACCAACTTGATCTTACTTATCACATGTAGATCTCCACCATGATCTTGCAACACCCCGCATATCAAACCTGATCTTACATACATGGGGAATCCTACTTGATTCCACCATGGGAAGAACTCTCCAAGTTCTACACTTGGGTTCTACAAGTTCAACACTTAAAAATACAGCCCATGAGTCTATTATATAGATCTCATGCATACACTAATTTAGACAAGTGGCTCAAAGACTTGAACTGGTCTTTATCATGTAAACTCCGCGTTCACTTAACTGACTATTCGTCAATAGCAGTTTTGACCGCCACAAGCGATCGACATCGGTCCCTGCCTGACTGGAGGTGACCGATGTTGGCTGATCTCCTGTCGATGCCAGTTTCCTTCACGCTTCCCCTGATCGATGTCGATTGTGGCCTACCGATGCCGGTGACTGTCATGCTTAGAAACCTCTTATTTGCAATAAGGTGAAGCTTTTAGCTCCACACCCTGACAATCTCCCAATTGGAGATAAACAGCTGCACCTGTACCCATACCAATACTCTGTCTAATCTACATCCTGGCTTGTATTCCTCTTCAAGCTCCCACTTGAAGACAACCCACCACACTCCTTGTGGTGTTAATCTTGTGCCTGAATTTCTTCATTCTCAGCTTACCTTCTTCTACCATTGCTATACTCCCACTCAATCAGAAACCCCTGTGAGTAACCTGTAATCAACAAACCACTAACCAGATCTAGCCATCTGTTAGTCAAACTCGCTCTGAGAACATCCAACCTCGCTCTGATACCAACTTGTTGGATATCAAGATCTGAACCTACAACCAAGGCTCTGATACCATTTGATAGGACCTAAGCTCCCCAAAGCTCTGACACAACTTGTCAAAATTAAGAGCACACATGATTACCAATGTATGAGCAACTTAAACATGCATAAATAACCAGAAGAACAAATAACTATCAATGAGAAAACACACAAAATATGAGAGGCAACACACAATTGTATTCAACTCATTACAAAGGAAATTACAATAAAGAGATCACACTCTTCTTCCACCTCTGTGAGGCTTCCTCCTCAAGGGCTCCCAGTAATCTTCCCACCTGAGTAATCTTCTCTCATAGGTCACAACACACAGCTAACACAAGCTGTTGTTCACCTCATTGTACATCTAGTACAACTGAGTACGAACCGGTACTCTAAGTAGATCTCACCATGATCCTACTCCTGATGTATTGTTGTCACCTTGATCTTGCTCCCCCGTCGATCCTCTTATGACCCTCGCATACACACATCCCTGCAGACCAACCTGATCTTACTTATCACATGTAGATCTCCACCATGATCCTGCAACACCCTGCATATCAAACCTGATCTTACATATATGGGGAATCCTACTTGATTCCACCATGGGAAGAACTCTCCAAGTTCTACACTTGGGTTCTACAAGTTCAACACTTAACAATACAGCCCATGAGTCTATTATATAAATCTCATGCATACACTAATTTAGACAAGTGGCTCAAAGACTCGAACTGGTCTTTATCATGCAAACTCCACGTTCACTTAACTGACTATTTGTCAACAGCAGTTCTGACCACCACAGGCGACCGACGTCAGTCCCTGCCTGACTGGAGGTGACCGACGCCGATCGATCTCCTGTTGATTCCAGTTTCCTTTGCGCTTCCCCTGACCGATGTCAGTTGTGGCCTGCCGACACCGGTGACTGTCATGCTCAGAAACCTCCTATTTGCAACAAGGTGAAGCTTTTAGCTCCACACCCTAACAATCTCCCACTTAGAGATAAACAACTGCACCTGTACCCATACCAGTACTCTGTCTAATCTACATCCTGACTTGTATTCCTCTTCAAGCTCCCACTTGAAGACAACCCACCACACTCCTTGTGGTGTTAATCCTCCTGAATTTCTTCATTCTCAGCTTACCTTCTTCGACCATTGCTATACTCCCACTCAATCAAAAACCCCTGTGAGTAACCTGTAATCAACAAACCACTAACCAGATCTGGCCATTTGTTAGTCAAACTCGCTCTGAGAACATCCAACCTCGCTCTGATACCAACTTGTTGGATATCAAGCTCTGAACCTACAACCAAGGCTCTGATACCATTTGATAGGACCTAAGTTCCCCAAAGCTCTGACACAACTTGTCATAATTAAGAGCACACATGATTACCAATGTATGAGAAACTTAAACATGCAGAAATAACCAGAAGAATAAATAACTATCAATGAGAAAACACACAGAATATGAGAGGCAACACACAATTGTATTCAACTCATTACAAAGGAAATTACAATAAAGAGATCACACTCTTCTTCCACCTTTGTGAGGCTTCCTCCTCAAGGGCTCCCAGTAATCTTTCCACCTGAGTAATCTTCTCTCATAGGTCACAACACACAGCTAACACAAGTTGTTGTTCACCTCATTGTACATCCAGTACAACTGAGTACGAACCGGTACTCCAAGTAGATCTCACCATGATCCTGCTCCTAATGTATTTTTGTCACCTTGATCTTGCTCCCCTACCGATCCTCTTCTGACCTCCCATACACACATCCTTGTAGACCAACTTGATCTTACTTATCACATGTAGATCTCCACCATGATCCTGCAACACCCTGCATATCAAACCTGATCTTACATACATGGAGAATCCTACTTGATTCCACCATGGGAAGAACTCTCTAAGTTTTACACTTGGGTTCTACAAGTTCAACACTTAACAATACATCCCATGAGTCTATTATATAGATCTCATGCATACACTAATTTAGACAAGCGGCTCAAAGACTCGAACTGGTCTTTATCATGCAAACTCCGTGTTCACTTAACTAATTATTCGTCAACAGCAGTTCTGACCACCACATGTGACCGAGGTCGGTCCCTGCCTGACTAGAGGTGACCGACGCCGGTCGATCTCCTGCCGATGCTAGTTTCCTTCACGCTTCCCCTGACCGACGTCAGTTGTGGCCTGCCGACGCCAGCGACTGTCATGCTCAGAAACCTCCTATTTGCAACAAGGTGAAGCTTTTAGCTCCACACCCTAACACTAAGGTTAGTAGATGTGAAAGGTTTTAAAATGTTCCATGAGGTTTATTAATGATGTAACACCTTTCAAGAGAAGAATCTCCACCTACAAGGTTTCATTTTTTCCAACACAAATGACTGTGATGGCTGAGAGCAGGCAGTGGGCTAATGAGTGAACTAAGAAGGTTACAAATGCATAGAAGGATTTCAAGTGAGTAAAAAAACATAAAATGGATATAGAGTTGGTATATAAGGATATGGACATTGTTTTGATCTCAAACCATGCATTTCTACCTATAGGCATCACTCCAAGACAAAGACACAGTCAGCTATAATAGTAAGCAGACAGTGGCTTAGTTGACAACTTTTCTAAGTTTTGGAATGGATATTGGGTAAATAAAGGACTATAATATCATTAAGGGTTTTTATTAGGACCCTATATCAATGATGGAAGCCCTAAATGTATGATCTACACCTACAGGAAATAGAAACATAGTCACAGTATATGACCCCAGTAAGTTTGTTTTGGTTTTTTAAGGATTTGAAAGGGAAAATGATGCCACCAAGTGATAATTTTTGTTACAAGAGATTTTTATCACTTATATAACCCTATAAATTATTAACCATTGTCTTATAAATTAGGTAAGTGCCCTTTATTTTGTCTCAGACAGGGGGCACTCCCTTTATATGTAAACTGGCAGGTTTTGGGGGAAAAGGGGATAAAAAGTGACAAAGGAGTTTTTTTGGACATGGAATCAAGGTTTTTAAAGTTATAACACATCTAATCCAATATTAAAATACTGATTTATAATTAGGTAACTAAACAAAAGGGTCTAGACCTCCAAAAGTGTAAATAGGCTCATGAGGCATGGTTATGCCTAGACGCCAAACAAGAGGTCACTTTCAATCATAGATATAAGTGGAATTTATAATGGATTAGAACATGTCTATGGGGGAATTATATGTGTGTAGGATATATTGTAAATTAGGTAAGCCATAAATAAATTCATTTTGAGCTTTAGGTTACAGGTAAGCCTATTGAGCCTACTTGGACATAAATCCAAATGGAGAACTATTTGCACTTATAACATTATATATGCCTCATAGACTATTGGATCATGATTATGGGGTCATTATAGGTATATGAAAGCTTTCACAATTTATAAGAAGCACAAATACTCCATTTTTGAGCTCAAAACTCTCTCAGACCTGTACGAAATGGAACAAAGAGCTCAATAGGAGAAGTTTGATTGCTCACATCTATCTTGAAGATTTTCATGGGAGAAAAATAAGTTTGGAGGTGTTATTAGGGTCCTTGAACATAATTTTTGTGATATTTTTTTGTAGGTTGAACGTCAATATTTTATGAAAAATGCTTAAGAGTCAAAACTACTCAAAACCCTTACAAACCCTTCCTAGTGACCAATTTATGAAAATGAAGTTGGATAGCTATTATAATGACATATTTTTCTCATGAAAGTTATTTTAACGTATAGAGGACTCACCCAGGATCCCTCCCATACTTTTTAGTTGTATGGACTTGTATGAATAGGGTACAAAATAGGATTTTATTGATAGTTTTATGCATTTTGTAGGCTACATGAGGATTCTAAAGATGAAATAAAGTTTTAATGGAAGTTTAGGACTTGTAAGAACTCAATATTGTAATTTAATTCTAATAAAAAACTCATAAGTGTCTAAAATAAAGCTCTCATCTTAGCCAATCAAAACTAGCATAGTGGACAAGCTAATGAGAAGGATGGAGATCTTCAAGTGAGGTGATTTTAAGGTACCCCTGATGCTTATAATTACATATAGGGTCTTTAAATTTTTAATCCACATTCCTCACATGTATTTTCATGGCAAATTGAAGCCATTTTTGAGGCCAAGTGTGCAGGGTGCATAGGGGAAGAGTTTTTTGGATAAGAGATGATGATATCTCATTTTAGGATGATTCCAGAGGACCAAGCCTAAAACTAATGCATGGAGAGGAGTGTTTAAAATCCTTCCCATTAATCCAATCATTTTACCTATTGCTAATTACTTATGAGGTGTTCAAATAAGGCTAATCAGGAAGGCAGTTTTTCTGAGCCAGAATAAGGAGTTTTATGCCACTTTCTAAGAGTTTCACGCCTTGTATGAAAAATTTTGCTTCTTAACCTTGCATGGCTCATCTTAAATCCTATTATCATGCACAATTAACCAATTTTATCATCTTTACAAGTGTCCTTATGACCCTTGGACTTATCTCTTCTCCTCTCTCAATTAAGTTCTATAAAAACTAGCCATTTTGGCCATTATAACTTATGCTCCACCTGATTATGGTGAAGCCATACTCATTTTCATACCATTTGATCAATAATAATAATGAATTTTACCTCTTAATGACTATTTTTAGTGTGGTTTACTTGAATTTTAGATCTTGTTTAGTGAATAATATGGATTCCTTAGCATGTTATCTCATTCTTGCATCCTATTTGTAGTTGGAAAGCTTCTTCTTGTAGGGCATGTGAAGTTTTCTAGGAAATTTCAAGGATTGAGTGAGTTATTCTACTCATTAGTTCCATTCAAGGCCTCTTTTATAGTCCTCCTAGCTTTACACATTCATCCATAACCTCATAATGTAACATTGATGTGAGAAGATGCAGATTAGAGAAGTGTATGTTCAATCTGTCCCTTCATTTCATGTGTAACATAGAGATAGTTATAAGTCATCATCTTATTTGGTGTATCACCTCCCTTAGAATAGTTTTCTTTCATTTATCTCTCTCCTTCCCCCCCCCCCCAAGTTTATGTGTAATTTCAATCCAAAGTGGTACATCAAGGGAGCTAGCCCTATTTAGAGATTCACCTCATCCTTAGGCTACCCACAAGCCTAGAGGTGTTTCCATTGTGCCACTTGGATGATAAGAGCTTAGGCATATCCTCAAAAGGTGCAAATCCAAGTGATAATAGTACAACATCAAGCCTTTTTAAGATATAGTCCTTTACAATGTTGCCCCATTAGAGGTATGTGATATTTTATTGGGTCAACCATATATTTATCATTGGCATGTAGTTTATGAAATAAATTTTATAAATGTTGTCATAAATGTTGGTTATTTAAGATACTAGATATTAGAATTAGTTCCAAATATATCACTCATTAGCACCAAGTAGTGTAAGAAGCTACTCACATATAGTAATAAATGTGTGTTTTTGATGGTAAGATCTAAATGCAATAAATTCCTTGTGGTACCTATGGTTACTGTAGTTCCTATAGCATCGATGCAAAAAGCCACATTGTATCTCAAGATAGAATAATGGAAGGATGTGTTCTAGCTACCAAAAGAAGTACATACACATTATGGGATAAATCATACTATTGATATGATCCTTGGACTAACTCTTTTGAACACTTCTTTATACCACATATAATTTCTAAAGAATGAATAAATCAAGCAATAGATCAATTAACTCATGGACAAAGGACATATCAGGCCGAGCCCATCACCTTCTAATAACCTAATTGTGTTTATGCTAAAAAAATATGGTACATGAAATCTCTTTATTGATAACCAAACACTCAACAAGATAACAATGAAAAACCACTATCCTCTTTTAAGGATTGAAGATCTTTTAGGCCAGCTTCATGGTGAAAAGTAATTCACTAATATTGAGTTGAATTATGGGTATCATCATATTCATGTTGATCCTACAGATGTATAAAAGACATCTTTCAAGGATAAAGAAGGTTTTTTCGAATGGCTAGTCATGCCCTTTGGCTTGACCAATGACCCAAACATATTCATGTGAATGATGAATGATATCCTCAAGTCATTCACAACTTCATTTTTTTTAGTATACCTTGAGACATCTTGATCTTTAGAAGAACATGGGATGAACATTTATGCCATATCAATCAAGATTTTTACACAAGTTGTATGCAAACATGGAAAACAAGTCATTTACCATGCCAAAGATTCAGTATTTAGGATACATTATGAATGCACAAGGAGTGTGTGTGGATTCAGACAAGATTCAAGTCATTCAGGATTGGCCACAACCAAATAATCTCACAAATATTTATAGCTTCGTGGGATTGGAAAATTTCTACTAGAAATTTGTACTTGGTTTCTCTCATGTGGCTTGGCCTTTGAACCAAGTTACCCAAGGTGGTGCTAAAGCAAAGTTCAATCGTACTTCCACACAATAGAAATCATTACAGGTATTGAAATACATATTATATTCTACATTAGTACTTACTTTAAGCCAAAACTTCAACAACCATTTGAGCTCAATATAAACACTTCTAACTTCATACTAGGAATAATTCTCCCTCAACATGGTCACCCAATTACTTACCATAGTGAAACCTTCATCGCACCCTTAAGGAACTAGCCAACATATGATCACAAGTTTTATGCTATTATTTAGGCATGTAAGCATTGGAATCATTATATCTTAGGAAAAGAGAATGTGATCCACACATATCATAAACCACTTCAATTTTTATAAATACATAACATATTACAGCAAGAGTGGCATCAAAAATGGTCTTCTTATCTTTAGCAGTTCCATCTAAACATCAGGCATAAGAAGGGAAATGCCAATCTAATTGTGGATTACCTAAGATGCCATCTGATTCAAACTCTCCTTTTTGCACTTGACGCATGTGGACATGAAGTCAACTCATGGTCATAATTGTATCCATATGGCATAGATTTTATAGATATCTATCAGAATTAGCTCTATGGTAATTTAGTTTTAGATTTCTACTTGTAGGATGGTTTTCTATATCATTTTAGGCACTTATTCATTCTACATGTGGCATAGAGACAAACTAATATGTGAGGCTAATTTCAGTAACATTATGGGATTTTTTTGGATTAAAAATATTCTCATAGTATTGCAAAAATATTTTTACTAGTGATATATTAGGTATGATGTCTTCGAATACATCAAGTCATTTACCATGTGTGTCATAGTTAAGCTGGTCAATAAGAAGCAAGATATATACACAACTTTTCTAGTTCCAATGAGACCATAGGAATCCATTTCAATGGACTTTCTCTTAGGCTACCCCATGACCAATCATGGTAATGATTGTGTCTATGCAGTATTTGATAGATTTTTAAAAATGGCAATTCTCATACCTTGTAAGAAAGCTATAGCAGCTCTAGAAATAGCTCAATTGTATTTTTGGTATGTCTAGATCCACTTTGAAATCCCATAAACTATCTTGTCTAATAGGGACACTAAATTTTTCAACCATTTATAGAAATCACTTTGGTTTATGTTAGACACAAAGTTGAACAAATCCACCACTTTCCATCCCTATATTGATGGACAAATGAAAGTGGTCAATAAGATGATAGTGCATCTTATAAGAGTTTACAATTCAAAGAATCAAATCAATTGGGATGAAAGTATTCCTTTCATTCAATGCATCTATCATATAGCTCTACACAACTCTACCAAACACAACCCTTTTTCAGGTTTGTTTGGGTTTTCAACCTTTGGCACCCATCAATGTAGTTTTTTCTTATTTTGATAATAATATTGGTAGATCCTACATATCAAATGAAAGTTGACAAAGTTGTTTAATTCATTGAGTACATTTAACATATTTAGCAATAGGTGCAAACATTATTAAATAATCAAATGTGAAGTACAAGCAATGTAATGATAAGCATCGGATATGGCACACCTTCTAAGTTGGTGATCGAGTCTAGTTACTCTTGAAAAATTAAAGATTAAAATGACCTTACTACAAATTTCCTTCACTTTGGTATGGGCCCTAAACTAACACCAAGTAATCAGGAGATAACACTTTCAAGCTTAATCTTTCGACTTACATTGGGTTGCATCTAGTATTCAACACATAACTCTTACAACAATGATTTTCACCTTTGTTGTATACTTCATATATTATGGAGACTCTCTAGTAGGTAGAGATCAATCTAGATTGTAGTCTTCTATTAGAATTAGATAAATTCATTGACACTTGTGTCAAATAGACATATTGACAAGAGATCCATCTCTTATAGATCATCAAACTAGGTCAAGTGCCTTCCCAAGGAAAATGGTTTATAGAAGTGTAGGTTACCAATTTATTTATGCATCTTCTCTCAAACCTGCATGTGATAGGGACCATTTCTCTTCAATGAGGGGAAACTGACCTAGGAGGATTTGGATCACTCATTCATAATGCATATTATTTCAATTGCACATCTAGCCTTATGTTTACATCAAAAATTATGTCAGTGGGTTTTACATCTATGTGTAAAAGGATTCTTTGGAAATATGTTTCTACATTACCACATAGCCCCTACATTTTCATTACTATAAGTAATGGCCTTTTAGTAACAGCAGTTGGTGATGTCACCACACTTTTTGGTTATGAATAAGTTATTACCAGCATTTATAATAGTGCAACCAACATTTTATCTTCTCGCGTTATATAATAATGTACACTTCCATTCTTTGTAGGTTAGCAGTACATTGTGCCAAACTGCATCGCATAATAGAGTTAGGTAGCCTTAAAAAAATAATATATGATCCTTCAAATTGTACATAACTTAGCATAAAACAAATTTGATATTATAGTTCTAAATATGTTGTCACTTTGTTCTTTCTTTCATGTTTCTTTACTGCATTGCATTTCATGTCTTCTATCATTCAGTAATTATTTCCAAACAAGATTTGTTAAACCTGCATTAAGTAGGTTGTCTATTGAGTCTCTCACTAAGCCTCAGAACAATACAACTATGGATGTGCCCAGCCAAAATAGGGCATACCTATAGGCCATATCAAAAAAATATGTTCATAATCCTAGTAATGTAATAATGTGGTTGAACCCAATCCACCACCAAACCCTTATTATGTAAACTGATGTAAATTTATGTATATGTGAGCTAACATTTTTTGATCCCAACAATACATGGTACCATGATCCTCTATACCATGAACAAGATGATTCATCATGTATGAAATGGATACACTACAACCATCAACAAAAATAAATGATGATAGAAATGCACAAATAAATTTTTGCACACATTAAATGTTTGATAACATAATAATAGTATCATTGGTAGTATATTGGGATCCCCTAGCCTACCCAATCATATATTGGTGAACCTATCATATATACGTCTTACCTTCACCAGCCCATAAGATCACAGTAATACCAACCAAAGGAAGTCTCAAAACCATCCACACATCCTCAAGAGTCATAGTCATCTCCCCTGTGGGAGATAACATGTACAAGAATCAATTTCCCACCACTCTACCAACATTGTCATCATGTGCATATCGTACAACATCACATATGATCATCCAACATAACTAAGACCAACCACACTAAAAGTGGCCCTCTCTGCGTCGATCAAGGGTAATGTTCATACCATCTTCATCACGTGCCCATGCCTAAACTCTCATGCTCACATATCTACCTGCGATCACAAAAAGTCAAAATAAAACTTATCAAATTGATGTAAATATGGTAAAATAAAATAATGATAATTTTAATGTTAAAATGGAAATTTGTCTAGGATAGGTCCATGGTCAAGTGGATAAGTCTGTGAAAGCTTTAGACAAGTTCATGCAGGTCAACAATAAATGCTTTTAAAAAAACATAAAAATTAAAATTTTACAATATATTAAAAATGTCAAAACATGAGTTTTCATAACATACTAGTGCTAAAGTGACCTTATATTGTAGGGTGGCCTCCACTTACTCAAATCAGGTAAGTCCAAGATCTCTCTTTTGTAGCATTTTTTCTCAATTAGATCTCAAAATCACAACTTATCAATATGCAAATGAATTACAAATTTATTTTCAACCAAACTATTTATATGGGTTCAATTTACCTTTCAAAACATCATAACTAATTCCTCTCAAACTTGTGCATGTGATATCTTGAGTAATAATTATCAAAATTACTCCCCATTGAATGCATTAGAATACATGTAATGTGTTCTTTTGCATGGTAATATTTCCATGATGCCTACAAACGATTTCAAAAAAAGCCAAAATTAGCATTGGTTTGCCTATACATAGATTTTTCTGCATATTCCTTATTATCACCATATTTGTGTTCTCTATAACTATTACATTTGACAATCATTATACAATACCCATAAATATCATTTATCAAATCACAATAAACTTTATTTAAAAGGTCAAATTCTAATGTGTCAAAATAGTCAAAATTCAAAATCAATTTAATCAAACAAATTACATTTGATACTCTCATCCCTTGCATAAAAAAGGAAGCATACATTGGGATTATTACATAAAATGAGTTGGCATAGATAATATTTTGGTCACATTATATAGGGTTCATAATGGTTCAAATTATCTACACACTACATATTTGTGACCTAGGACTTACAAATTTCTAACAAACTATACACACTGGTTCAAATATTGGGAGGCATATTCCGTGTCGATGCACCCCATCAGACATAATACATAATATAAAGTATAAGTTTTAAAAACTAGATATTATTATAGAATATAGGGTTTAAAGATTCAAAGTAATTTAGAAATCAAATAAATGACAAATATTGACACATCGGTATATATTATGGAGGCACATGCTATGTATGTGTACTCTCTTTACAAAGAGACTTGAATACTTATTCATACATCCTTAAATTCATATGCATGGGCATATGTAAGACAATTATAGAAAAAAAATTATAACATTCACATATAACTATAATTAAGCATATATATGCATGGCATTCTATATCATCTGGCATAAATTCAAGGGGCATATTATTGATTTTACGCTCATATATACATTTTTCAAAGTTCAAAAGGCATGATTCTGATTCATTCACATAAATTAAAAAAATTCAAAGTTTAAAGGACATGATACTGATTTATGCACACATATAATATAATAAAAACTTATAGATTCAAAGACAATTGGTTGTTTTTTAAATACAAATCTATTAGGTATTACGATCATAATGGGGGCATGAATATTCTTCATTCTCTTATGATTATGCAAAAAGAATATAGATCCATCTACATCAATGTGATTCATTCTATTATGGGCAATGTAATTTCAATTCTACAAACACTTAATAGTCTTGGTATTACTTCTAGAGAACCCATTATGCTATTCCATCTTCTATTACAGGTGATGTATGTTCGAGTCTAGTGACACTCAATGGATTTTGCATCACTTATAATGAACCCATCACAATTCCACCTTATTTTGAATTTTTACCTTGGGTACTTCTCATCCATGAGAGTTGGAGATGTATCTTTCAAACTCATAGGCTTGATTATTTATTCAAACTTGAGACTTGGTCACTCTCAATTCAATAATGATTCAACATAAGGAACCATTATTTCCAAATGCTTATGGAAGGGGGCACATATTATTCAACCTATTATCATGGGATATAAGATCATAGTGAGATTAGTTACTCAAGTTAATATGGTCATGGGTTTAATAACACCTAATGACCTACTACTCTCCAATTACTACTTGAGGGATTGCTCATTTCATTGGTAAGGAAATGAACAAAATTGAAAGCATCATTTCTCCACTATTCATAACATGAGCATTCTCCATAGTAAACATAATATTTATATGCATATAGGTGTATTATTTCCTTACTCTTTACCTTTCAATCTCAAATTTTGAATTTCAAATTTCATATATGGACATCTACTACTATGTGTTATTATAGGTATTACTATTAAGTATCCTTCACAATCAAAATTTCAAACCAAATACAAAATGTGTTGCACACAATAGTATATTTATTTCCTTTACCTAGATATTTCATTACTATAATAAAATAGGGGGGAATTTAGACACCCAAATTTGGTACAAGCCCATCTATAACAACCTCTATTTTGCACATATATACTATTAATGATGAATGAATTATCTATTGGTGCGTTTGTTTGGGTCTTCCTTTTCTATTTAATACATTTATGTGGTTATTTGTCCAATTTTTTTATCATCCTATCAATATTTTCAAGGGGATACCCAATTCCTTTCCTGTATCTATTTATGTGCTTTTTGGACAAGTTCGCAGCTTCCAAAAAGGTTCTAGCCCATGGACCTGTCCATAAAGAGAGACGTGTTTACGCATAATTTATGGAGTTTTTTTTCTATCACAATTTTTTTGAGTCTTATTAGGCCATATTTTTTGCACTAATATATCTCCTAATTCAAAGTCAAATTCACTATAAATACAAATTTATTATAAGGAATTATGAATGACACCTCACACTACCAAGAGCTATACAAAAGATTTCATGTTTTATTTATAGAATTGTTGAAGCTAGATTCAAATTTAAGGGATGAAATAAATATTTATATGTTTGTGCCAAGGGTAAAATAGGATAAGAAGCATCTAGACTTGCATTCAAATTTCACACAATCACATTACTAAGAAAACTACATTAGAATTTGAGCCCTCTTCAAAGTATTAAAAATGTAGTGCAATGTTTGGTCATTCAATGGGGATTAACAAAGGTCAATTCAACTCAATCCCTTTCACCCAACACCCCCCCCCATTGGATATCAATTTGATTTTTGTGCAGGAACTAGGGTTTTTTATATTGTGAGCTTAGAGATATATTTCAATTTTGGAAGTGTATCAACAATCTCAATCAACATAGGTATAAGTGGTGAAATAGCTATATTTTCATAATAATTAACGCAAATAAGGTCAAAATTAATAAACACATCCAACCTTCATTTTTGTCCATAAAGAGTGGGCGTGTTCGTGAATATCTTCATATTATTTTCTTGAATATGTGTTGTCACAATTATATCTTGTTTTTCTTTTCACTATCAAACATCAATCTCAGTTAATACAAACAAGTCTGCAGCCAACAGACATGAATGGCCTATGTTATTGTCCATTGGGCACAAACTTATCTAGGCACAATCAAAAGTTATTTCTATAATACTGAGATGGCATAGTCCTACATTGATGCATTTTAGATAACTATACCCAATCTTAGACTTTCAAAATATCATAATCTAAGTTAAGTTATTTTCTTCCTAATGTTTTCCAAAATTAGTATATTAGTATATTTAGCAAGTTGTAATCAAAATTTTGGTAAATTGTATATATGTAGCATTTTAATCTATTCAAGATTTTTATGATTTTTAGGTTCATATAATAAAAAAAGGTTAAATGATGAGGGACCCAACTCAAGTGAGAGAATAGTCCATCTCCTCTCCCTATGATAATCAATAATGTTATATGCTTTAATGCAATATTTCTTTTGGTACAAGTACATAACCAAAATACTTTAGTAGATAGAAAGTGGAAAAAAATGTAATATATGAACTCCTTCACAAGTGTGTAATGGACATCCTCAGTGTGTAGATTGATAACCTGATTCAAAGATGGTAAATATCTTAGGGTACATGTGTGTGTGTATAGACTTCTTTGAATTGAATTAGGACACATTTTTGCATAGGGTGACTGTGGAAAGGTATGAAGGTTGGAAATCAAGGAAATATAAATCACAACATGGTGGTGCAAAGGGTATACAAGTAACTTGACCACTTTAAAGCTTCTTTGAATGAGGTCAAAACAAATTTTAGACTACTCTAAAAAAGGTTTAAGATAAAAAATAATTAAAATAGAGATCAAGATGAACTACAAAATAACTAGGTGAATCCCGAGGCACATAACTATCAAATATAAAGGTATTCATTAATAAATGTGGATGATACATGACTATGAAGGGTCCATTACAAGGGGAAAGTGTACCAATAAGAGCCTATAGTAATCAAATGAACCTAACATACCCTAGCATGATAAATATGTAATGACTACATGGCTTGTACCCAACTTAGGTGTCTATAATGTTTTGGTTTTGGCTCATTTGTAAAAGGAAAGGTTTCCAAAAGGAACATACAAAAAATTGAAGTGGAAGTAGATTAGGAAATGTAAAATTATAAGAAATTTTTCAACAAATGTTTATGAGGTAGAACTACTGGAGTAGATTGATATCTTCCCTAGCTACAATGTAGCAGATTTATACCCTTACTATGAGGGATAAGAAAGTGAAGAGGATATAATTTTTAATTATTCAAATATAATAATAGATAACATTTTCCTAAAGTGGCAATGGAAGATATTGAAATGATGATCTATTTCAAATTCATCACGAGGATGAGAAACCATGAGTATAAATAGTATTGGGTCAATTGGAAGAACATAACAACTTGGATGTGTATGTCTGAGGTTGCCATGTATGAAAATTTAGTGGAAGATATTACACAAGATTCATGACCAAAAGCTCACAGATCATTTCATTTACCCATGGAATATAATATAGGATAATTCAAATCTAAAAATAATATTGCATAAACAAAAAACATGCGTTAAGATTTGTGTGTTTCTGTGTGTTTACACCTTGTCAATGATGTCGAGAACACTTTTGCAAGTCAAATATGGTTATAACCAATCCAAGAAACATCACCAAGAATCTAAAAATTTGAGAACATTAGGGGAGTTATATTTCACTCATATCCTAGAGGTTAATTCAACCCTTTTTGGGTAGATGATGAAACCATTGTTTAATGCAAGTAATAATTTTTAAAATTTTGATCTCCATTAACTAACAATTACATAACTATTACTCTAGAGTAATTGCCAATTTCACCAATGGTGAAGGCATAACTCAAGTAAATTTCTAGAATTTTTTTTTTCCCATGTGAACCTTCATCTAAGATAGTAGGATCTCAAAGAATCCCTATAAGATGTTAATGTTAAGAAGGTGAGATTCAAATTCATTTACAAATGTAGGGAGTTAGTTGGGGAATTGATAGGTTGAGTTAGAAAAGTTTTCAAGAGTAGAGCAAGTAGGTGAGGAAAGATAACTCTTTCAAATCTTGTTATAAAGTGTTGTCAAGATTTGAGATTTAAGTGTATCAAGTATAAGATGGATTGAACTAGTTATAATTTTTTTCATATTATGCTTTCAATAAGCTAGTGAGGTAAGAGTGTGTATAATCAAATCTCTTTAACTTTGGTATTCAAGCAATAATGAGGTTTTATGACCATATGATCACCTTCACCTATCTCTGTATGCTATGTATGTGTGATATCGAACCCTGATGATGTTGCAACTTCAAAAATCAATATTCTTCACCTTGAAACCCTAGGTGTGCTTATGAGGGCTAGAAATCTATAAAAACTAGGAAAGTGTAATAGGATAAGTTGACCCCAATCACCCTCATTTGATGATTGATAGTTAGCTACATACATAATATTCATAAGATGGAAACTAAGCCACAAATATTTCTTCCGCCTAGTGTGATTTTATAATTTTGATCCTTAAAACTTGATAATGTTTACTTTGACATAGATTTGACATGTTTTTTACTCCTAGTGATAGATTTTCAATCAAAAAAGAATAAGGCATATTTTTTCAATGTGTGGTAGTGTATATGATGTGTACCAGACAAGTGCCAAGCCAATTTTTAAATAAACCTTAGTTTGTTTATATATGAGTGCAATTGGGTAGTTACTCACACCACCAACATGCTAGGTAGATGGATCGACCCTAAGGAAAGGTTTTATTTTCAAAAGTAATTATTGTTGGGAGAGGGTCAATTTTGACCTAATTGGGTTAGTGTCAATTGGTCATATTGACTAAAACTAATAGAACTGACATGTGTATAGGTGGACTAAATTGAGGGTTTGCAGATATCTATATAGTATATTTAGTAGGTTTGACATAGACAGTGAGATTCTTGTAGGTGTGTAATAGTATAACGAAAGGCTTAACTCATAAGATATCATGTATGTGTGAGATAATGGTATATTAGGGCCTTATTTATGCACTCAATTCATTCATGGTAAATGTGTGTTAAGCTTGTCATTTTCAAGTACTAAATACCATGTTTTAGTATCTACAAATTCTCCCCTTTTATTCCAGTATTGGAATTGCTAGAGTAAAATGATAAAATGTACTTGAGTGTGTTTAACACACTTTATCTTTGGTATGAAACTCCAATTGTACATATCACTCAATATCAAAACTTATAATTATGTGTATCCAAAGTCCATAGATTGAAATTTTTAATTTGAAAACCATGTTTCCCTTACAACTTGTTGGAGATGATGTTTCCTTGTTAAAGTGTTGGATAAATTTATGCTTTATTACTAAATCACATGGAGAGTTTCAGTGCCTCTACCCCAAATTTGTGTAACTATGTAGGCTCTTCGGTTGGGAAGGCAACAATTACCAACCCCCGTGAATGTGTGGAGAAGTAGGTGATGTCCTAACCCAAATAATTACGTAGGTAAAGAGGAAATCGTCAGGTTAGGTTCACTAAAAGGAATTGAATCAACCATTGGAAATGGATTATAAATTTAGTTGTACATTTTTCTCAAGTTCACTCCGTGTAAACAAAAATCATGATTGAAAGGGAATTAGTAATTTTCATGCCCCCATCATGAACATAGGTTTAATTATATAGTTTCACTAAATGTAGAATAGAAATGTGTGATCGAAAGAGAATGAATAATGTTCATAACCACATATCTGATAAGTATGAAGTGGAATGATAATTATTTACCATTTTACTATAAAATATGTTGTGTATGTGCATGAACCAATATCAAGGTTCATTAATTTGAAATTATGTATATGTGCATGAATTAGTATAATGCCCACTGAATCTATACCAACTAATATAGAATGATATGAATTTATATGCTAAATTTGAGAAATTGTATCTCAAATGTATGTGTATGTAGAGATATGCAATTGATGTTCCTATATATTATGTGCACATTCCCATGTATATGCACTCAATTTTATATGAATACATGCTCAAGTCTCTATAAATAACGTGCTTTTGCATGGTATATGCCCCTCATAATTTGTATTTATGTACAAATATTTGTCATGTAACTAAACCATCTGATATATAGTCATTTTGAATCTATAAAATATGTACTTTGATATGATTTTTGTTCATGGAGGCTTATGTCTCTATGACAAACTCATTATAATTCCACCCTTTTGAGAATAAGGGTGTATCATGTAAGTCACTCATCTCAAAATAAGAGTTAACACTATCATCTCATGTATAAAGACAATATCATGTGAAAATATGGAAAGTATGTTATCATAGTAATGTATATGTCTATCAAGGCATTTATGTAATGCATGGCATATCAGTCTCATGTCTAGATAGATGTATTAATGAAGCATGTAGTAGTAAGATAACTAAATAAGAATGCATAGTAAAGTGCACGATATAGATCATGGCACTACTCAATGTCAGCAAGTTAAACAAGTGTAAGAATCTCAAGTGTTAGTGTCTCACATTATACAAGGGACACATATGAGGGACATAAAGATGTCACAATAAACAAGGTTATAGGCCACATGTAAGGGACATAAATATGTCATAAACAAGGGACATCAAATATGTCACATCAAAGAAGGCTAAGGGCCACACTCAAAGGACATAAAAATGTCACAAGCAAGGCCAAAGGGCCACACATAATAGACAAGCACAAAGCAGACTACCATGTATAGAGTAACAATATCAAGGGATCATAGAATAAGGAAACTAGTCTACACTATCCATATGTATCAATTTCACATCGTAGCATGATAGCATATCCATGTAGTACTATGTAAGATATTAGTAACAAATAAGACATGTGTAATCAATCTAGGTAGCTCAACATGGTAGAAAGATCATATAAAGATAAAACTTGTAATAGTGAAATTTTTGGAATGAGATGACCCCAATATCAGCATGGCCACTAGGTAGAGAAAAGTCCTACATCTACATGTTTATGTATAACTTGAATGTCCTGCATCACATTCATATACCATGAAATACATGTGTGTATGAAAATAATATGCCATATACAAAACATGTGATAAATAGCATATGTAAATACTGTAATCTAGTAATAATGTCATACTCAGGGCCTGATTTCTAATTTTTTGAATATTTGAATGTTTGAATGTTTTTGTATTTTCTTATTTTTTAGGGATTTTTTGGGAATAATTGAGATTATGTAAAATGTTAACCGATGATCACATCAATGGGAGGATCATGGTAAGTTCTTGTATTCAATAGTGTAAGGTCCTCTATCATGGATGAAAAGTACCAACTATGGGCATGTAAGAATCTAATAAGAATCCATGGGTTATATGGCAACTGTCGTAATCACTGCTCATAAAATTTGGTGTATGATGGGTAGCTTTAGAAGGTTGATGACTAGTGGGGTCTGTTATATAGTAGGAGAATTACCCATTGCATGTTTTCATTGTGGAACATGTTTAACTATCCATGGTGCTAATAAATATGCAATATAGGACATTATGGACTTTATGGGCCCTGAGTAACTCTTTGATATGTTCAACACTATATAGTTTGTTATCTAGTAGACCCAACTATGTTCTTTAAATTAGGTAGATACAAGGGCCTTTTATGGTGTAACCATTGTCTTAATGTAATGATATTGAATATGTGCATTCATTGTCTCTATGTAATGATCCTAAATTTGTATAATGATCCTAAAAAGTTGTAATAACTAATTATAATGGTGGTGGGGTTAGAAGAGGAAATACCACTAGGTGTAGAGGGTATTCATAGTGTACACCTATAACTATAACTATATTTTTATAGTGTATGTACTTTAGACATCGATGCACTATAAATGGC
This sequence comes from Torreya grandis, assembly GCA_037957365.1. Lineage (NCBI taxonomy): Eukaryota > Viridiplantae > Streptophyta > Pinopsida > Cupressales > Taxaceae > Torreya > Torreya grandis. The sequence goes on from JARHVA010002320.1 coordinate 21,512, forward strand.
ACTACACACACTTTTTGCAACCAAGTGCATCTTAACAACCTGTCAAATACCTTGTTACTTGGTAGAACTAAGAATGGCACTGCTCGTATGGTTGAGCCCCCCTGAAGAGGAAGTAATATGTGTTCTAAGGTAGTCTACCTAAATAATCCCTTAAGTTCTTTTGATATATATTATAAATCTTGTTTTGTGTATCCAAGGGAGTGAAGTGTCATTGTGCACACATTTTTACTTGAACAATTGTTAATCATGACATTATGAATGGGTTTTCATTGGCAAGCTCTAATTAATAGTACACAAAAATATAAATCATCATCTATAATCTCAGTGTCATCGAATGTCATCATAGGCCACTATGGTGAAGTATCGATAAGTGTACCAATAATAACATCTATTAAATGATCATACATTGCATATGGGCTTTACATGTTGTATGAATAATGCACCTTTTAAAGTATCCTTAGTATATATTGTGTCATGTTTAGGAAATGTATCATTAAATATATTCAACTTGTGATTTTCATTATTTTGTGGTCTATATTCTTTTGTAAGGGCACCCAAGTTGATAATGTTTTCATATATAATATATTGTATCTTATGTATTAGTTTGAAGCATATGTTTGTTAAATGTCCCATAATATGATGATTGTCAAAATATGAATTGCCATCACAATTCCTTGTTGTAGGCCTATTTTGTCATGTCCCCTTTTTTAATTGACATGTCTGAGTTCATGGTTAGCCTATTATGCGACCTTCGTAGGCTAATAGGATGGATAGAGGGTCATAATGGAGCTTGGCTTGACTTTGATTCACAGGATTTCTACATTTGATTTTCATTCAGGTTATTTCAGACATATTTGGCTAGGGCTCCTACTTTTTAGGGATATTTGATATGCAGTGGAGCGCCTTTATTATGGTATGGTTATGTGCGGAATCACTCCCTGATTCACTAGCTTCGATCGGTTCGTCGATCCGACATGTATTGAGGGAGATATTAATATTTGATTGATTTAATCAAATATTAATTATTTAGCCTATTTTTAATTAGAAACCCTAATTCTAATTTAAGAAACCCTAATTAGGGCAAGCATATCTTTTTGAGGGTATAAGGGTTTCTCATGGAGGCCATTGTTCATTAGCCATTGATTATTGATTATTGATTTTGAAGAATTTCTTCTGTGAAGACTGAGCCTAGGGTTCCAGGATTCCATTTGCATTGGAGAACGTTCCCTCTTCAGTGTGTGCAATTAAGAGGCTGTGAAATATCAGCTGATCTATTGCCAAATTGAGAGATAGCTTCATCCAGAAGTTATCACAGAATTTACAGGGTTGAGAGATAACTTCACACAGAAGTTATTACAGATATTCCAGGTATTTATTTATTTATGTTTTGATTCAATAAATTATACAGCTAGAGATCTCTGCTAGAAGCATATATTTTCAGATCAGGGGTGGAAAACAGGGAAGTTGTGCTTAATTGGCAGCCGTACGAAGTCCGTACAGGTCCGTACAAATCCATACCGACACTGACATCGGCTGAAAGAGAGCTTCCAGATACCGACATCGGCCGATTAGAGACTGACGTCGGCAGATAAGGACCTGCAGTGACCGACGTCAGCAGTATATCGACCGACGTCGGTGACTGTGTGTTCGACACAGCAGGCTGAGACTTTCTAGAATTCAATTTGCACTTCCAGATTTGCAAAGCCAGGGTTTTCAAGACTGTATTTCATATTTATATGCATAATAGAGGATTGCAATTGTAATAGTTTAGAAGGACAAGTGATAAGATCTATGATTTACTATTAAAAAAACTATATTATTGTTATCATTCTGAATTTATTCAACAGAGATTATATCTTGGTTCAAATTTTTTGTGTTGCTATATTTCCTATTTGGAGGGGATATCACAGTGGTATCAGAGCTAAATCCTGCCAGCCTGAGGGTCTATAGATCTTATGCAGCCACAAGAGTTGGGACCACACAGGTATAACACACGCAGCCGAGCCTTGCTTGAAGGTACCCAGTTGTTAGATCAGAGACCGATAATCATGAGTGACAGACGTGAGGGCAGCCCACCCAGGGGCCACAGGTATGATGCTGATCAGGCCACCAGAGAATTTTAGCGTGCTATGATGACAAGCCAACAGCAGATGGCTCAGACATTACAGGCACTTATGACCATGATAGAGAGAATGAATGCACCTGATGGATAGAACGGGGACCAAAGAGATGACAGGAGTGCTACGGTTAATCAGAGACCACAACAGACTCACTCCAGAATAGCTGATAGACCTACACGCCCTTCATTTGTTCAAGAAGAACCAGAGGCACCAGCAGAGGAGGAGGCAGGGAATTCTCCATTTACAGATGTTTACATGGCTGCAAATGATGAGTGGGACTTATTACCTCCTCATATTCAAGAGAGAACAACCTTTGATCGTTTTGTCAATTTGAGGAGAGAGCACTATAGATTGGCTAGACAGGACAGGAGACCTAGAGTCCAATTCAGTGAGCTGAAGAAGGCTACTGGTAAGCTTTCTTTGACTACCTTTGACGGCAGTGGCAAGATGACAGCTCAAGCTTGGGTTCATAAGCTTGACACCTTTTTGGCATTGAGACCAATGTCAGAGATAGAGGCCATCAAATATGCCACTTTGCACTTGGATGGAGTAGCACATGATTGGTGGTACCATGGTATGGTAACACTTCAGCATAACCAGGTGACAGAGTATCAGGACTTTGTGGATAGATTGGTTGAGCGGTTTGACAGGAAGGATCCCGAGGTTTACTTTCGAGATCTGGCACAGTTGAGACAAACAGGTAATTTGGAGTCCTTCATTGGTGAGTTTCAGAGGTTGGCAGTCATGGTGCCCAATATTTCCGAGCGTAGATTGGTAGTTCTCTTCATGGAGGGATTGACAGAGCCATTGAGAGGGTGGATCAAAGCTTTTGATCCTCCTTCATTACAGGTAGCTATGAAGAAGGCGCGTAGTATGGAGATGGCGGCCCCATCCCACAAATTTAACTTCAAAGGTACTTCTTCATCTAGAGACCATAAGTGCTCCAACACAGATACAGAGAGACCGGATTTTAACATAGATAAATCAGGTGTAAAGAATGACTCAAAGGCCAATCCAGCAGCACCACCTTTGGATCGTGAGGCACTTAATGATCTACGTAGGAAGAAGCTTTGCTTCTACTGCAAAGGTCCATATGATATTCATCACGATTGTCCTTTGAGGCCTAAGGGCAAGGCGAATCGTATGATGTGGATATATTATGAGGATTCAGATTCTGAGGATTCCGAACAGCATAACAGTTCTGAGGGGGCAGAGGCAGAGGCTTCAGGGCCTAATGCAGAGGCAGAGTTAGAGCTTCACCTACAGGAGGCACGCATATCCAGCATTCGGATGAGTCATTCAGACTCCGTGGAGTTTTGGCAGGGCAGAAGGTTATCACCCTTCTTGATACAGGGGCCACACATAATTTCATAGATGCTAGATTTGTGGAGAAGCGTGGGCTCACTACCGTAGACTTTGAGGGCATCAGTGTTAAGGTAGCCGATGGTCACACTCTTAAGTGTGAGCGTATGATTAGAGACCTCCCATTGCGCTTGAACAACTATGAGTTCAAGGCTGATTATTATGTGGTAAACATGGGGGATATAGACTTAGTCTTGGGTATGAAGTGGCTTCATTCATTTGAGGAAGTTACTCTTCGTCTCAAGGACATGGAGGTTCTCTTTAATGTTGATGGGACGACACATATTCTTAAGGCAATACGGGGCAGCAGCTTCAGATATATGTTTTTTCATCGGATGGAGGTACCTATACCACATAACATGATAGAGGGTGATGACGAGAGCACATTGGCACCAACACAGGAGAGGTACGAGGACGAGCTTGGTCTTGAGGTGAGTTCAGTTCAGGAGTTGTCACATGTGGTGAGGACTCAACTTTCTGTTACAGTCGGGTCACAGGTTGATGATGATATGACTATTTCTAGTCTTCACTATCCAGTTTCAGATATTATTCAGGTAAGGAGTTTGCTTGCTGATTTTCATTTATGGATTGGATGTTGGAGTGCTTATCTTAGTACTAGAAATGATGTGACACCATTACATGAGAGTTGGGATGGACATGGCATGGGGGTCGTGTTAATTGACAGTAGTGGAGATCAAAACTATATTTGGGATCCAGGTGGATTGATTGATTTGTCATTCAGTGATTGCTTGAGGGCAAGCAATTTCAGGAGGGGCGGATTGTCATGTCCCCTTTTTTAATTGACATGTTCTGAGTTCATGGTTAGCCTATTATGCGACCTTCGTAGGCTAATAGGATGGATAGAGGGTCATAATGGAGCTTGGCTTGACTTTGATTCACAGGATTTCTACATTTGATTTTCATTCAGGTTATTTCAAACATATTTGGCTAGGGCTCCTACTTTTTAGGGATATTTGATATGCAGCGGAGCGCCTTTATTATGGTATGGTTATGTGCGGAATCACTCCCTGATTCACTAGCTTCGATCGGTTCGTCGATCCGACATGTATTGAGGGAGATATTAATATTTGATTGATTTAATCAAATATTAATTATTTAGCCTATTTTTAATTAGAAACCCTAATTCTAATTTAAGAAACCCTAATTAGGGCAAGCATATCTTTTTGAGGGTATAAGGGTTTCTCATGGAGGCCATTGTTCATTAGCCATTGATTATTGATTATTGATTTTGAAGAATTTCTTCTGTGAAGACTGAGCCTAGGGTTCCAGGATTCCATTTGCATTGGAGAACGTTCCCTCTTCAGTGTGTGCAATTAAGAGGCTGTGAAATATCAGCTGATCTATTGCCAAATTGAGAGATAGCTTCATCCAGAAGTTATCACAGAATTTACAGGGTTGAGAGATAACTTCACACAGAAGTTATTACAGATATTCCAGGTATTTATTTATTTATGTTTTGATTCAATAAATTATACAGCTAGAGATCTTCTGTGCTAGAAGCATATATTTTCAGATCAGGGGTTGAAAACAGGGAAGTTGTGCTTAATTGGCGGCCGTACGAAGTCCGTACAGGTCCGTACAAATCCATACCGACACCGACATCGGCTGAAAGAGAGCTTCCAGATACCGACATCGGCCGATTAGAGACCGACGTCGGCAGATAAGGACCTGCAGTGACCGACGTCGGCAGTATATCGACCGACGCCAGCGACTGTGTGTTCGACACAGCAGGCCGAGACTTTCCAGAATTCAATTTGCACTTCCAGATTTGCAAAGCCAGGGTTTTCAAGACTGTATTTCATATTTATATGCATAATAGAGGATTGCAATTGTAATAGTTTAGAAGGACAAGTGATAAGATCTGTGATTTACTATTAAAAAAAACTATATTATTGTTATCATTCTGAATTTATTCAACAGAGATTATATCTTGGTTCAGATTTTTTGTGTTGCTATATTTCCTGTTTGGAGGGGATATCACATATTTGGATCAATATCTTATGGAGGAAGAAGTGTAATAACTTTTCACTCAAGCAACTTCTTTAGAATTACATGAGGAGGTGATTGTAATCTTGAAAATTACCTCTTTGGTGGAGTCATCAATTGTAGATGGTTAGTAGGTTGTGAAATTGCATTGATTGTAATCTTTGCCTCATTCTTACTATCAATTTGTTTGACTTTGTATCTTGGTTTTCTTTGAAACTTCATTATTGAATTAGTTGTAGGAGTAAATTTATACTTGAGTTTATTCAAAGATATTAACTTGACTTTTTTGTCTCTTACTGTCTAGCATATTTCATCAAATGCTTTTAATCTCTTGAGTATAATTGATTCATGGAGTGGTGCAAGCAAGCTTTGCTTAAATATTTCATGTACTTCATTATCATCCATAAAATTTGTCATCTTGGATATCATATATTTGTACCAAAGTACATAATTATTTAGTGGCTCATTTGACCCTTGATTGAGTTTAGAAATTTATCCATAGGAGAGCTTCTCATCAATGTTGATGGGAAAAAGTACTAGGAATTGGTCTGCCAAGGGATTAAATGTTCTTATAGATTGGAGGTAGAGATCATAAAACCATAATAATGCATAGTACTTGAGACTTCTTGGAAATAACTTGGTCAATATTTTTTCATTATATGCATAGTCTAATCATGTTATGTGGAATGAATTAAGGTGTTTCTCAAGATCACCTTTACCTTTGTATAGTAGAATATTAAGAGCTAAAAACCCTATTGGTAAATTATAGGTTGTTATATTGGAGGATAATGGGTTATGAATCAAGTCATGTAAATCCATGGAATGACTATCTATTGATGCACCTTGTTCCAAATGGAAAAATCTACTTAAGGGAACATGCAGTAGTTGAGTTTGATGATGGAGCATGCATAGTCATCATGGGAGGGATAAAGGTTTCTTTTGTAAGAAAGGGTATGGAAATATGTTGGAGGCTTAGTTTTTCTTCTAAACCTTGGGTGGATGACACATAGTTCACTAAAGTGTAGACATAGGAATAATACTAGTAGTAGAGATCTAAAAACTTGATGTGGTAGCTTATGCCAACTTTTTCTGCTCTTCTCTTGATATATATAACATTACATCAATATGATGTGGATTCATGTTGATATATTCAATGAATTCTTGTTCATCCATGGCATCTAATTGATCTTTATTAGTTATTTCATGGTTATTATCACTCTCAACATTCATGATAAGTCCATCAATAAGTTGGATATTATGTACTATATAATTTGTAGTATGAGGAACACAAGATCGTGCATTCCCTTTGCCATCTAGTAATAACAATAGGTAATTATAATTGGATGTTATAACAATAAGATTGGAGGAAGGATTGGGATTGTTCATTGTTAATTTTAGCCTTATTAGTGTTCTTTGATTTGATCCTTTTAACCCATTTTCTTACATAATTAATCCAAATATTATACATTATCCATGTAAAATAATATGAAGAGAGTACCTTAATGACTTGTGTTAACAAATAATATTCATTTAATATGGTCATGATTAATATGTATTATTAGGTAATAATCATAAATTAGGTGTATACACCCTAAATTGGTTAAGTAACCACACATATCGTATCTTTTCATAGTACTTTTCACAAGAGACTCTGACTAGAAAATATGAGTGTTCACATTAGCCATGTATTTGTTTTACTTATCTTGGTCTTGTTTCTTTCTTAGGTCACCTTTTTATTTATAACCAATCTTCTGGAACCTTTTGACCAGTCATTCTACCTCAACCAAGTAATATTTGCCATGCCAATCCCGTTCCCCCAAGTCCTGAGCCTATAGGACAAGAGAATTGGGATTGGACTATAGCACAAGACCCTAGGGTGTCCCATTTTTTGTGCTCCTATCCTTTTGCATTTTGAGTCCCAACAGTCATTTCTCTTCACTCAAGAGGTCATAAACCCTTCTTATCCCTTCCCTTAAGTTTTGTTTATCCTTTTGATGTCAGCTAATGTAAATAAAGCTCCCAAATTAAAAATAAAGAGTCTCCTATATAAAGGATTTCACAAGGCATTTTATATATATATCACTTACTACTTTGACACAATAAATAATTAAAAATCAATCACTAGTATAGCTCAGCATTCTGCATCACATAGATATTTGCATGCTTGATCAAAGAAGGGCCTAGGCAAAAGTTCATTCTTACATCTACTATGCATGTTGATTATGCACATTCCCTAAGGGAAAACTATATTTGACCTGAGACCCTAGCTTGAGGGTTAATGTAGGCAACAATCAAGACAACAAGGGTTATAGATCATGCGATCATACTTCCCCTAAACCTAGTTTTTCCCCCTTTTTATTTTGATGTATTTGTTGTTTCATGTGTGTAGATAGACCTAGGGTTTCAATATTAAAATATCTCTACATTGAGCTCCATCGATATTCAGCATTTGAAATTTCATAGGCAAGCTCACACAAGAACAGTGCAAAGAACCTAGAAAATTTAGGTCTTTGTGACTACTTTGGACAACAACGGTAGGAGTGGACAATAACACTACACCCCAAAGTATTATATTTTAAATGGTCCTATCCTTTCACCAAATGAAATCTAGATCTAGGTTCCCAACATCTTCCTTGTCTTGTATAATAGTTTTTAGGCTTTGAAACAATCATCTCAGTCTATTTTATCAAATTGATATAAAATCTGTATTTTATTATATTTGATTGGATTTTACCCCTTAATCTAGACCCTTTATTATTTAGAAACTAAACCCTATTTTCTCAAAAATAATAAAACATTTGGTGAACCTGACTTCAAACAAATTTCAAAACCCTAAGTACCCTTAGGGTTTTTCTTTCATATTTTTGTGCAAAAATTCAATTTCAAATTTCTAATTTTTGAATAAATTTTTGTGCATTTATTTTATTCCAAATTATTTTAAAATTTAAATTATTGCAATAATTTCCAAAAATTCTAAAACCCCAACCCAAAACCCTATATTTCCAAACTAGGTCCTCAAACCCCAAGCCTTCCTCCCTTACTTTTTTAAGATGAATTTTTGCAAATTATTTGGAGTGTCAAAAAGAATTTCAAAATCTCTATGTTAGTATTTATTATTGCATTTATTTTCTGAATAGTATTTTAAATCACATTTAATAACATATGAAAAAACCATACTCAAACCCCTATAAGAAAGGGCAAGGGCATACAGAACATGCAAATGGTGAATGTTTCCAAGGTGAGATAAACAATGATGATGAGGGCTGATGACAAGGTATTTCTAATGATATCATACACTATGGGGCCCATATCAAACATGAGACCCAAATTTAAGGCATTTTTTGGATTTACTTACATATTCTCTTTGGTGAAAGCAATAAAATGGCCACTAAGGCACTTCTTCCCTCTCATCCCATAGATCAATTTCTAAATTTTTATCATAATTATGACAATGAATGGACAAACTTGCAAAATTAAAAATTAGCCAAAAAAGTGGAAAATGAATTCATTTATAATGAAGACAATTATTATTATTGTAATGAGAAATATGATGATAAATATGAAAGTGATAGTGAAGAAAAAGTAGATGCATCCTCTTCTCTCAAACCTGTCTCTTTTCTTCCCTCTTTCAAAGAAAATAATTTTGATAAATGAGAAAGGTAATTTTCACCTCATTCTCATATATAAAATACATCAAATGAATAAATTAGTCATGCATTTCCAAGTGAATCTCTCATTGGTGATAACTTGCTTCCATTTTAACCTAATCTCTCTCTCTTTTGCTACTTCTATGTTCAAATTACAACAATATAAACGCAATAGAATCAAATTGCCAATGCATAGTTCAAATAATCCATCTCATGTTCTTAACTCTACTTTTTCATCTCAAGCAATGGCAAAAGAATGTTTAAATGATAACCCTCTTACTCTTACTTCTCATAACTCAAATGAAAATAATGCATACACTCCATTCAAGGATAACATAGATGCACATAGTATTCCAAATTCACATGACAATTTATTGCATATTAGAAAAGAATTAACATCTTCTCTTATCCCTCTCCCTAGTGATGATGGAAGTGATAATGAGTATGCTAGTGAACATGCAAATGAATATGAAAATGAGAATGAATATGAACAAAACTTTGATTATGATAATGCATGAAATAATGATGATTATTATGCACATAGTGAAGAAGAAAATGCATCTCATGCTTCTAACTCTTCTCTCACTCCTTCTCTCAAACATAATGCATTGTAAAATGTTGCTTCTACTTTTATACATGATTCTATTTAAAATGATGCACATGTTAATGATAACATCACATCCTATACTCAATTAGAATGTGATTCACTAAATAATAAAGATACCAATAAATTTCCCAAGCCACCCCCTATTACAGTAGCACCTATTTCTCACTCTTCACCTAAAGAGAATGGTAGCCCACATCCCTCTACTAAGGTCTAAGTTACCATTCCTCCAAAGGTTCAAGTGAGCACACCCCCTCTCTATGATCCAATTAATAGATGTAGAATTCTCATGGCTAAAATAAATGATCAAATTCAACATTTAAATGAACCACTTCAAAATGCTAATATACCATCCCAAGAAATTATTTCTTTAATGCATGCAGTTGATGAATTAAAACACCAAGTACATCTTCTTACTTTGAAAAACAATGATTATAAGTCGTGGATGGATGCCAATGACTTGTATGGTAACCCTCTTCTAAAGACATTTGTCAAATCTACATTGCCTAAGCATTTCTAGATACCATCATTACCTCAATTTGATTGAACTGGAGATTCATTTGTACACCATTAAGCCTTTCAAAAGGTTTTGCCATCTCATACGAGTCCTTTGATTCTACTTAAGTTGTTCCAGTAAACATTAGGTAGTAATGCATAGAATTGGTTCTTTCATCTACTCCCTATTGGTTCCTTGCATACATATGATGATTTAGAGGAGGTATTTCTTAGATATTGCATATCAAACATGAGCCCTCATGTTACATATGAGAAACTTGTTGCATTACATCAGAATACTTCAAAGCTAGTTAGTGATTATATCTTACGATTCATGACTCACATGTTAAGATTGATTTATAAACCAACAGATTTAGAGATTCAACATATATTTATTAAGGGGCTTTGTCAACCCCTCCTAGATCACATATTATATCAAACAAATTCCTCTTTTAGGCATTTATGTTATACAGTTTTAGCCTTAGAGAAGAAATTGGGATTGATTGAGTCAAATTCAGTTGATTGGATTACTCTAGATTTCATAGCATTACCTCCATCTATAGCTCATAGCACTTAGAATCCACCATTTCCAAAACAAGATAGGAGACCACAGCCATAAAAGCAAATAGTTAAGAATCGAGAGCTAATTTTTAGACCACCACCTATAGTATGCACTATACAGAATAGCAGTAGGGCACCAATATATTTTGATTAGAGTAGGATAGCCCATATGTCATATTATTAGCACTGCTAGATAGGAGGTTAATCACATTGATGTCTACTCATCGATGAGATCCACATCTCTTACGTAGATAACCATATCGACCCTTTTGTAACTATCATCATATTTGTAGACATAGTGATAATGATTATTATGGACTTAGATATTACATTAATAGATGTGTTGATAATGGCTTCATAGCATTCACATAGGGGCACTGAGATCTCCTTCATCATGGAACCATAGGCCTCATTCCTTCACGACTGAGTTATCCCAGGACATTCCTTCACAGGAATCATCAGTTACTCATTATGAGAGTAATACAATTTCAAGGATAGAGCCTCAGGAGATCACCTATCCCACCTACTCAAAGGATTTGGAGACTCATACAGCAATATTAGCCTACATATAATAATGTAGTTTGAGGAGTACATAGTGCAATTCCATATACATATCCATCACAATCACAGGCACCGCAACAAAGTTTTCACAATTCTATCTCATGTAGCAACTCACTATAGTTAAGATTAGATAAATCCACATTACAGAGTACCACTCCAAATAGATATTCACTATAATCGAGTTTTTAGGGTCCTCTCTCATGTAGCAACTTGCTATGGTTAAGATTAGATGAACCCACATTATAGAGTATGGATTTAAATAGATATTCACTACAGTCAAGATTTTAGGGACCTATTTCACATAGTAACCTACTATGATTGACATTAGATGAACCCCCATCATAGGTTACAATTCCATCTCAATCTATTTCTCAGTCATACACATCATAGTAGAGGCCACAGGGTGTTATTTCACATAGCAATCTACTCTTATTATGAATAGATGAGCGTCCTTCATAACACACAGTTTCAATTATGCATCCATTGATTGCATCTTATAGAGTCTCTATGTATAGCTATAGTTACTACACCATAGACAATATCAAATATAGGGTATGTTCCTACATAGCATGAGTAGTATGGGCACTTGTTTAGTTGACCATCAGGGCTTAGAGAGTGATACAACACACATTCATACTGGTATCAGTTCATAACTTCACTTAGTAGGCAACAATGGAGCCAAAGGACTAACTAGCCTTTATATTCTTGAGCCACCTACTCAGAGGGATTAAACACATGGTCCAAACATTGATTAACACACACATGATCACATAGCTTCACTTAGTGGGTAACAATGGAGCCAAAAGGCTAGCCTTTGTATTCTTGAGCCACTCTCGAGGAATCGAGCACAAAGTGATACATATAGAGTGATATCTTACATCCCCTTCTACTAACAACTAACATTCCTAGTTTCAAATAACCATCCTTAGCCAAACCAGCTTATCCAAATCTTGATCTTATCAATATCCTATTTTACTAATCTTCAACCAATCTACTTTATTAAATCAATTTACCAATTCCAAAACAACAAAGGTTTTTTACTCACATATGATTCAAAATAAAAACTAACATCACACTTGAACCTATTCAACAAAAATCAAATCACATCCCAAATACCATTTTACCCAACATATGCAACCTCAACATCAATGTTAAATCAGTGATTTCTAAATCAGTCATTTGCAATAAATATACCAATGTACTCTAAATTGCATAACATAATACACATGAATAAAAATCAAACCAGTATCCATATATATATATAACAAGTTTTCAAAACATATACACCATATCAAATACAATCAGTCATGAATGGGCATCAAGCCCTCACTCTCAGTCTCACTCTCCCTATTAGTACTAGCCCCATAATCCACCCTAGCACTTAATGGCCATGCACCTCCTTGAGCTACCACATACCTCTTACAATGACTCTCTCACTCTAGTAGCTGACCATGTTCCTCATGCAAGTTTGCATATTTCCTCTAAAGGTATATATACTCATCAATGATCCTCGTGCTAATAGAACAAAAATCAAGTGGAGGCATCCTATGCCTATTTATCTCAACTCTCAGCCTATCTCTCTCCCCTACTACCCTAACATACGTAGTTGTAACTATAGCAACCCTATCAAATAGATAGGCATGGATATCAGTCATGACCATCACTCAATCTATCAATCCCTCCACTGCATCATCAAGTACATGTCATGTGAGCTCTCAGAGTGTCGACTCAATTATGGTCTCCTAATAATCATCATCTCCACCTCCTACCTCAACCTAAGCACCTCCAACTCCACCTTCACACAAAGTATGACACTATGTTAGATATATACTTTGAAAGAAAACTAAAATCACAAATTTGTACACAATTCAAATATAATCATTGCTTACCTCCCATCATCTAGATTAACTCAGGATCTTCATACTCTAGAGTATCCCCTACCTTAATAGGATACAATGGGGCCCATTGATGCCTAGCCCACCATGCAATATATGCATATGTACATCTAGCATCATCCACACTCAAAATATCTATGGTTGCATCCCTCACATCTAAAGTTAATGGTGCGAACTCAACCTCAGTAGGCCTTACATGAGCTCCTACCCTTATGGATTCTCATGCACTCCTCACCCACACCCACGCTACCAGGGGTACATCCTATGGCACCCAAAACTATCTATTCATGTGCTCATACTAAAAGCACTCATATACTCCAACCTAATGATTATGTATCCAATAATTGACCCTCATATATTGTAACTACACTCTATCCTTGGCCCACCCAATAAATCCTCTGTAAGGCCTCCATATGATGTCATCAGCCACCAATATGTCTAGCACCCACCTATAATGATCTATTCCAAGGGATTGGATAGCCAATGTACTCATCCACTACTCTCTAAATGGTTGTGGAGGTGCCCACTTTTCCCTCAATAATCCAATCAGTCGCATAATTGTAATGGTCTCATAGGCCCAACAATGCAATAAGGTCACTACACTCAATCCACCACTAAATGACTCTTATGTAAACTTATAAATATCCTTGTATATGTGGGCTAGGATAGTCCTCCCCCATGAGAATATAGTGCCATATAACTCTACACTATGCATAATCCTATGCATCATAGATGAAATAGACACTGCACTCCCATCTATAACAACAAATGATGCCAACAAAATAGGCAACCGCTTCTACAAGTGTAGAACACTTGACTGCATAATAATTGACAATAGTACATCACTATCACTCCCTCTTCAATGTATACATGAGGGCACACTATCAAAATATAAGGATGCATGGCCAATTAGATCAGCACCCACATCATCTTATACCATTACTCATCACCCACTACCTGGTAAATGTAATATGTGATAAAGATCCTCTAGAGTCACTGTAATCTCCCTTATAGGAAGCTCAAAAGGACATGTATTTACATTCAACCTCTCACATAAGGTGGTAATTAGATATCGATCCCACTAAATTTTTGCCTAGTTCACACACATGACCCAACCCTACCCCATCTATAACAGCTCTCTCATTAGCAGATAATGGTACCAGCCTTAAGGTCTCCATCACTTATTTTTAAACTCTCTCATCTATACCTCACCTTGTATCAACCAAAAATAACACACCCATAAGTCAACAGTACCAAGTCAAAATCCAAGAAAAAATAATAAGTAGTAAAGTAACATCTCAAAAAATATTTCCCATTGGATGGGAGCACTAAAACCTGGACAACATCACTAAAACCTAGATAGGAGCATCAAACCCTAGATAAGAGCACTAGAACTAGAAAAAAAATCTAAGCTACTTTAAGGAGATCAAAAACACTAAAATAGGCCTAAAAATAGAAAAAAACCAAGCATTTGGGTTACTTACCAAGGTCACATCACCATCACCATGAACCTGGGTTGCCAACTGCTTGAATCAAGTCACATCAAGTGCTCATCTACTCAGCATCTCTCTCACTCCAGAGTTAAAGATCTCAACCTAGTCGATGCACAAATGAATCATGAATCAATCCAATTTTATATATTAGCGAACTCTTTCAATCAAAGCAAAATATCATTTTCCCCATAACTCAAACCCTGTAACCCCATTTCTTAAACCAATTTCTTCCATGGAATCATGATAATGATACCTTCGACATCACTCAAGCTTCGCTCTCTTACTACCTCATCTACCTAATGTGGTATGAACATTTATATATTTTTATTGTATCTAGACACACAGCTTAGTCCTCACCAATCCAAACATGTTCCACTTTCAATAACTCAATCTAATCAATCCAACAACCTTTCAAGTTATTCACAACATGCCAACCTTGTTTCTATTATTACACCACTAGTCATCACTTTTGGATCGACCTTCTCTATCACAAATTTTGTCCCTCTCCCCAAAAGGGGGGCATCATTCATACTATTCCTATTTATATACTTACCCAGCATACCCACTCACTCTCATAGGTGGATACACCATGGTTTTTACACATCCAACATTCAGATTATTAGATTCAACTCATATTGGTCAAGATATATAGTGATTCAGATTATATGGGTCACTCAGTATTACTCAGGACATTCAGATAGATACACCTTCAATTTGTAGATACATAGACTATTCAAACATAATGGTTTAGATAATATGGATCCACAATGATTTCAGCTTATATGAACATAGACTATTCAAACATAGTGGTTCAGATTAAATGGATTCATAATGATTTTGGTATAGATATAGACTCAAATACCAGATTTAGGGGAATGTACATACTACACATCTCACACATACAGCTTTATAGAACATGATACAATTTTCAAAATTACATAGTAGACTATAGACATAGTATAAAGCACAATGTTTTGGGTCTCCAATTTCGCACATGAGGCATTGCAATATATGACATATCACATGTGGTTATACAAATTACCATATTATATATATGTATCATTCACATACCGGATTTGGGGGCATGGCACAGATGTTCATGTTCTTCATCACTCAAGATTATACAAATGGAATGGCAAGATATGCCATTCTATTCTTACACATTGACTAGACTTTTAGATTATACCTAGTTATACCCAGGTTATCACCAAGTTGGATTGCACGACCATCTATAGAATTTGGTCCATTGCATTACTTAGACCCAGACTACATGAGTTTGTGCAAGATAAAGGATAGACATTGGTTTTGGGCCTTTGAGCATTTCTCAGTTCTAGTTTAGATATTCAGAGTGGGGGCATGACAAATTTTGCTCTTCACAACATATAAATTTTATACACATTCCAGATTAGATGATTTTATGTGGGATAGAGGACAAACATTAGTTTTGGGCCTCCAAACATTCCTCATATTCAATGAGATTTAGCATAGTGGGCAAGCATTGCCCTCCTCCATGTTACATGAATTCCACATTTAGATTCAGTATAGGTGGCATCCACTCCATGGATTCTTTCTCTCGCCAAGCACTATTCATCTCTCCATCCACTTCCCTGGCTAGGAAGTGATTTGGATCCTTGCAGCACATTCATCTCCACGTGGGTAGGTTCAAGTACGCATTTTCTTCTTCTTTCTTTTACTCTAGTATTTCATTTCATTGCATCACTATAATAAAAGGGGAGAAAATCTATACACCCTTAATTAGTCAAACAACCACACATACCGTGTCTTTTCATAGTCCTTTTCACAAGAGACTCTGACTGGATAATATGAGCCTCGTTCACATTAGTCATGTCTTTATTTTACTTATCTTGGTCTTATTTCTTACTTAGGTCACCTTTTTATTTATAACCAGTCATCCAGAACCTTTTGACCAGTCATTTCACCTTAGCCATGCAATGTTTCCCATGATAATCATGTTCCCCTAGTTCTCAAGCCTTTAGGATAGGAGCGTTGGGATTAGACTATAGCATTGGACCCTAGGGTGTCACATTTTTAATGCTCCTTTTCTTTTACATTTTGAGTCCCAACGATCATTTTTCTTCACTCAAGAGGTCATAATCCCTTCTTATCCCTTCCCTTAAGTTTTATTTACCTTTTGATGTCAATTAATGTGAATAAATCTCCCAAATTCAAAATAAAGAGTCTCTTATATAAAGGACTTCACAACGTATTTTATATCTAGTACTTACTACTTTGGCACAGTAAATAATTAAAAATCAATTAATAGTATAGCTCAACATTCTACATCACACATAGATTTGCATGCTTGATCAAGGAAGGGCCTAGGCAAAAGTTTATTCTTGCATCTACCATGCACGTAGATTATGCACGTTCCCTAAGGGAGAACTATATTTAATCTGAGACCTTAGCTTGAGGGTTAATGTAAGTAGTGATCAGGATGGTAGGGGTTCTAGGTCATGTGATCATACTTCCCCTAAACCCAATTTTTCTCCTTTTACTTTTGATGTATTTGTTGTTTCATGTGTGTAGGTAGACCTAGGGTTGAATATTAAAATATCTCTACAACAAGCTCCATCAACATTCAACATCTAAAATTTCACAAGTAGACTCACATAGGAACAACACAAAGAACCCAACAAATTTAGGTCTCTGTGACCAATTTGGATAATAGCAGTAAGAGGGGACAACAACGCTAGACCCCAAAGTGTCATATTTTCAACACTCTTATCCTTTAACTGAACAAAATCTAGATCTAGGTTCCTAACATCTTCCCAGTCCTACACAATAGTTTTCAAGCTTTGAAATAGTCATCTCAGTCTATTTTTTCTAAAAAAGTTACTTCTTTCCTTATGTATTTGATTTGATCAAATTGATATAAAATATGTATTTTACTATATTTGATTGGATTTTACCCCTTAATCCATACCCTTTATTGTTTAGGAACTAAACCCTAGATTCTCAAAAATAATAAAACATCAGGTTCGAAAATAAAACCCTAGAAGGATACCAATCTTAATGAAGATCTAGGGTTGAAGGTGAAAATATATTTTTGTGTGTGGAAATTTAAAATCATATCTAAAACTCGGAGACAAAAAAGTTTGAAACATTTGAAAGGTGAAAATATTTTTTTATGTATGGAAATTGTAAATGAAATTTAAAACCCTGGGATAAAAAAATCTGAAATCTTTGATGGATGGTTTGATATGTGCACGAGTTCACCAATATTTACCCTAATTTTGATTAATTCAATTAAGACTAACCCTAATAGGATAGAAGCTTGAGATGTAATTCAAATATTAAGATATGGCATTTTAACAAACACATGAATGTAAAATACTAAAATTGATTATAATTATTTAACAAGTGACATATTCTAAATATATTAAGTAAAATAAAGGGATGGGTACTTATATTTTATGGGTCACTATTTGACTATGATTATATTTTAGAAGTGGCATGCCTATGATTTGTATAGATCATGAAATGTACCTTTTTCATGTAGGGTTTGTTTCATTGATCTAGGTTAGTATCATCATTCGATACTGACCTATAATGGTTGGTGTTGAGCTATGTGGAAATGAGGGATTGTGACCATATGCTTACCTTTTTCTATCTATACATACTCTATAAGTGTGATATTAAACCCTGATGATGCACATAACTCAAAAAATTAGCCTCCTCTACCTTAAATCTGTAGATGTGCTTGTGAGGGTGAGAAACCTATAAAAACCACAAAAAAGTGTAATGGGTTACGCTAACCCCAATCACCCATATTTGATAATTGATTATTTCCTACGTATTCAATACTCCAAGGAACACATAGTTCTCCCACCTAGTGTGATTGTGAAATTATGATACTTTGTTATATGTATTCAACTAATGTTTCGGATTTGCTACTTGACAATACTCACTTCGATTTTAATTTGGTATGCATCATATTTGGCTTGTAATTGCCCCTAGTGATAGATTCATGCTTTGGGAAGAAGAGGTAAGAATTTCATAATGTGAAATAGTGTATATGATTTGTATTATATAAGTACAAAGTTAATTTTGAATGAAACCACCATTTTTTTATATATGAGTTCAATTGGGTAATTTATCGCACCACCAATATGTTAGGTAGATGGGTTGAATCTAATGAAAAGTTTGATTTTAAAAAGTAGTTATTTCTAGGAAATGGTTGGTTACAACCAAATCAATTCAATATCGGCTAGCAATACTGACCTAAATTCATGGAATTGACCTGTGTATAGGTGGATTGAATTGAGGGTCTGGAGATGTCTTTATAGGATATTTAGTACATTTGAAATAGACAGTGAGGTTCCTAGAGGTGTGTAATAACATAACTTATCATGTAAGTGTGATTGAATGGTAGATTATGACCTTATTTATGTACTCAATTCATGCATGGTAAATGTGTGTCAAGATTGTCATTGTCAAGTATTGAATACTATATTTTAGTATCTACACATTGCTAACCCATTTTTAAGGTCACAAGGGTCTAAAGATTGTAATATAGGGTTCTAGAGTGAAAAGAAGGAAAATGGAGATATTCACATAGGGACAAAGGTATTTAAATATATAAAAGTCACTTATAGACACATACATAATGACCTAAACTATCACAAACATCTTGGATGCTTCTAGCAAACAATACATAGCTTGGTCCAATGCAACAGTTTGAGTGGTATCAGAGGTATCTTGAGAATATTCAATAATTGATTTCTTAATCTAAGCTAACACAAAACCATTGCCAAGCCTATTAGATGATCATGACCAAAATAGTAAGCAAAATATAATGGAAACTAGCTCAATACCCTATACTCTTGGTCAATTATATAAATAGTGAGTGCAATAAATCATAGTTAAATTCATATATGTGTAGTTTAGACATATATTATACAATCTGATTATTCAAAAGGTTTTAGCCTTTTTAGACCACTAAATATAAAATAAGATAAAACATGTTGGTGAACTCGACTCGAGTATTGAACATATTAAAACACTATGTTCCCTTAGGGTTTCATCCTTCTTCACTATGGTTTCATATTTTTTTATTTAGAACTGATTTCTAATTTCTCCTTCATAGTTGGCATTTTTTATGAGGTTTCAATATTGCAAACCCTCTATTTATATGTTTTTTATCATCTTAGGAGTAGGCATTATAATTATAATCTTTGTCCTCTTAGGGTGTGGTAGCTTCTTTATGAGTATGCATTAACAAAATCTTTATAGGTCTCATCATATGGATCCCTTTCCATCTACCCATGCCATGACTTATAGCTATGGTAATGAATGGACAAATGAGGATGCAGATAATCATGGTTGTGTGCCTAATTACAATGCTTATATAGATAAGGAATATGTTTGTGTGAGTGAAGTAAATGACTATGATAATTATGATCATGATGATGTGGTAGACTAGTATGCTAGTGGTATATCTTCGTACAATTTTATTGAAGAAGAGGAAAATAACAATAAACTTAAAATGCAATAAATCAATTCTCTTTATCCTTCTTTACACTCTTCCATTAGTCATACACTAGAACAATAATATAGTAACATTGAATTAGTTAATACACTTAATGATCCTATTAGGCTTCCACTTAAGAAAGAAGATACAATAAAACAAATGATAGATGGTCTAAATGATTATTCTCATAATGTTCCACCTTATAATGTTGTTTATAAAAGTAACGATATTTCTAGTGACATAAAATATGATGGTACTACTTTTATTGAAAAATAATGTGTTGTTGCACCTCCATGAATGAAATGTGATACAACTAAAATGCAATGTGATGTTATTCCTTCTTCTATAGAAAATAAATGTGATAATAGTTTTAAATTATGCAATGATTTTTCTATGGAATGCGATAATGATTATAAGTAATGCAATGGTAGATATGTTGGTGATGAATATTGTACACATATGTCTAATATAGAGGGAAAGATGAAACCTATGTGTCAATCTCCCTGACCCATTACCCATAGTGTACCTATGGCAACCATTAATAATAAAATTAAACCATTGAATGATCCCCTTAAAGATCATAATATACCTTCACAAGAGGTTATAACCATAATGCATGATGTATGTGTTTTGTAACATAAAGTACATCATCTTTATCTAGAAATCAAACCATATTATGCTTGGTTTAATTCTAATGTCATACATAGAAATCCCATAGTGTATAAGATCCTTAATTCACCACTACCTCATTCTTGCATTATTTGATGGAAGTAGTGATCCATTCCTACACCTTAAGAGCTTTGTAGTTTCCATAGACAAATACAATACTAATGATAGAATTGTACTTAAGGCATTCCCTAAAAGCTTAATCAGTAAATCTCTAGATTGGTTTCATTGTATCCCTAGTAGCTCTTTACACTCATATCTTGAGTTAGACGAGAATTTCTTAACATAGTACATTCAAAATAAGGGACCCTAGTTACATACAAGCACCTTCCTTCTCTTGACTACGGGAAATTAGAAGAAGTTAATGATTACATAAAGTGATTCAAAAATTGTTTGCATAAATTGATCTATCAACCTACATATTTAAAAAATTAATGCATTTTGTGTAGTGGCTTCATGTTTCCTCTCAAA
Source organism: Torreya grandis (assembly GCA_037957365.1). Lineage (NCBI taxonomy): Eukaryota > Viridiplantae > Streptophyta > Pinopsida > Cupressales > Taxaceae > Torreya > Torreya grandis. The sequence continues at coordinate 42,885 of JARHVA010002320.1, forward strand.
GATAGATATACTTGTGAATCTTTCCAATCTCTTTGGTTTGAGATTATCTCATTAGAAAAGGAACTTGCACATGCTAAAATCAAGATCATGATAACATAAATAATGTAACGCATATGAAGGAAGTGCCACACAAGGAGGAAGATCCAAGTGAATTGGTTTATAAAACATTAACTAGCATGAGTCCTACTCATTCATAATTGAATCCACCAATCCAATCTAATAATTTCAATAATAGACCAAGTAGCATTTTGCAAACACTTCTTAATAATAAATTGATTAGGTTACCTTCTAATCACCATCACCCTGCACATCACCTTAAGTGAGTGGAAATAAGATCATTTTGTAACTTTCATTATATCAATAGACATAGAGATAACAATTGGTATACATTACAAAACAAAATTGAACAATTGTGGATAGAGGCATTATTACATTTGGAAAATATAATGACATTCTCACATGGTTAACCTCACCCTCTTCTTATACCACACATTCTTTAGAGTCTAATATATCCCATAAAGTTCCTATAAAGGAACAAATGGTCAATTGAGTTTTTATAAAAGGTACAACTAGGAGAAGATCCCATTCTAGTACATAGTCTACAAAGACTGATCTTTCCATGGACCTTCCAACCTAAAGTAACCAATTTTCATTTGTGATCTTATAAAGGGTGAACATATAACAAACATAGTTTTACATGATAAGACACAATGAGATGCATACATAATTGGGTTTATTAAAGAATTGGGATATGTTGAGTGGGAGTTACAACATTCAACTATATATGAGGATGCAATAAGGAAGGTTACTATAATAATTAATATTGGGCCTAAGATAGTGGATACATTATTATATGTAAATCATACCACTCCATACTACTCCAAAATGGAATGCAATATTGGGACAATTATGGTTGGAAAAAATAAAAGCAAAATCAGATAAGGATGTTATCACGATATCATTCAATTTATAAGGGGGTTTCCTTACATATCAAAATGATAAAATAAGTGTGAAGAATAATCCTACTAAGATTACAATTACATATCATAGTACACAAACATGGATGCCAAAGTAAAATCAATAAATTATAGAGCAAAGAACTAAACAAATCAAAAATAGCACACAAAAAGAGCATGAAAACAATCAATCTCAAGGTATCATCATTGGATGAGTACATAATGTAAATACAAGTGTGATTGTTCATAAGATTTTAATTCCACATATACATCATCAAAACTTAGCTACTTGGACCAATATAATGCATAATTTTTATATCCATTTGGTTGTTCAGATAATTCCATCTTAATCGGTGTATCTGACTGTGACGAAATCATTGGTTAGTTTTCCTCATACATGTGTTTCACTTCAATTTTATATCATACACACATCACATAAATATATCTTATCTTTTAAAAATATTAAAACTAAATGATAATCAACACATAAACAATCAAATAACATGAAACATAATTAAACATTACATGACCATCACATGGATATACATGAAACATAAGCACGTTTCTAAAATCCATAACATACCCACATTTAAAGCTTAATCAAAGATCATATATAAAAAGACAAGTGTTTAGCATCATAACAAAGTCTCTGAAATACATATCGAATTAATCACTCTATGAAGAGTCCATGATCCCCATGTCCTCTACATTGCTGCCCTCATCTACATCTCTAAGCCTAGGGCTACTCAATGAAGATGCCCCATATCATCATCATTCAATCACAATCAAGATCAATTGTGTCTTACAATCCTCATATAAATCTAGTATATATTGAAGGGTTTCATGTTCATATTGTAACCATACATACTCTATAGAAATAATTTGACCTAGATCTGATTTATACAAAACTACCTAGTTATGTGCTCATATTATTTTACCCTAATTTCTATTTAACAATTAAATTTTTGTACAATAGGTATAAAACTTTGGAATATCAAAATGCTACAAATATACAATTAGTAACAATTATTATTGCAATTTGCTAAGTTGGGTAACTTGTTATTTTTTGAAAACACTATAAATAAAGTAACTTAGCTTAGATCTGAGTTCCTAGTTGATTGTTTATGATGTTTGTGTAATATCCCCATTCTGGGCAACTATGTTTTTTGTTATGCTTTCTATTTGAATGCATTTATTATACATTTTTCTTCATGAGGCAAGTTAGAATAGTTGAAGTAATGAATAACAAGTGTCAAACTATTCAAGGACACTAATTATTTTTCCAGTAATTGATGTTAAACATTGTTATAATTTGATTATGATATTCAATTAACAAATATTAATGAATGTTATTAATTCAATTAACTAATGTTATAATATGTAAAAATACTTTGCAGGGTGATCCTTATGTGTTTCTAGTTGGCATAGTGTTATTTAATGTCAAATTGGTTGTTAGATAGATTTATGGCACATATGGATCATTTCATAAAATTATGTTAAATGTCACTAATCCTTAATCTTGCATTAAGACAAAAAATTAAGGCCCATGGCTAGGTATCATTTTTTGATACGAGAATCTGAAATTGTTTCATTAATATTAAAGCCTTTGACAAAGGTAAATGATGGCCATAGTTTGATTTGAATATTAAATATCATTAAAACATGCATAAAAACAAGTTTAGATTTAACCATTTATTTGGGAATTTTTAATGTTTCAATAATGAAGATTAAACCTCGTAAGGGATAATCCCCTACCATAATGGCCATAACACTTATGCATTAGCTTTGAAAACCTAAAAAAATAGCCTACCATGTTGGGGCATTTAAGTTAAATTATTGTTTATTGCTAATAAGCCATTTAACTTTGGAACCCTACTTAAGTCGAGTTACGCCAAAATGGGGACATTTATCGATATGTTGTTGACTTTTGTAAAACATCATTTTTATGGATGGGCACCATTAAGGAGGAGAACCCTATAAAAAAAAATTATATATCTTGGACTTCAATTACAATCCAAACTAACATGATTACTCTCAATCTATACATGCAAGCACAAAGTTAAATAAAATTTGGGTTTTGTTTTACTTACCATGATTATGTCAGATGATGTTTTCCTGCACAATCCTTCTTGGAAGTTCCTTTTCCTTTTTGTTGATGTGGATAATTTGAATGAACTAATTTGATTTTTCTGATAGATTCATTGCATAATTTGGAAGTAGAATACGGTTTAGGGTTTACCATAAAACCTTGGATACATCCATCTTATAGGGGACAAATTTATTGGGAGTTTTGGACGCAGTGATGAGAATGAAAAAATGTGACAACATTATAAGGAATGTTTATGGCATTTAACAGGTAAGTATTGAACATCTTTGAGTAAGGAAACTTTTGTTGTTTTCTTTTTAGTATGGATTGGGTATTGTTGTTTTTATGGAGTTTTTGAGAATTACAATCTTGTATTAAAGACAGCGAAACCCTAGTAGTTGTAGGTAAAATAAGTATTAAATTATTTTGGGTTTATGTATGTATGTATGTATGTATGTATGGGGGACATTGTTGTCAACTTTTGTAAAACATTATTTTTGTGGATGGGCACCATTGAGGAGGAGAACCCTATAAAAAAAATTTGATATATATTGGACTTCAACTGTAGTCTGCACTAACATGATTAATATCAATATATTCATGCAAGCACAAAGGTAAATGGAATCAAGGTTTTTAACTTTCCATGATTATCTCATGTGATGTTTTCATGCACAATCCATCTTGAAAGTTACTTTTCCTTTTTGTTGTTGTGGATAATTTGCATGAACTAATTTGGTTGTTTTGATGGATTCATTGCATAAATTTGGAAGTAAAATATGATTTAGTGTTTACTATAAAACCCTGACCACACCCATCTTTTAGGGGATGAATTCATTCAGAGTTTTGGAGGTAGTGGTGAGAAGGAAAAAATGTGATAGCATTCCAAGGAAGGTTTTTTGGCATTTAATAGGTAAGTATGGAACATCTTTGTGTAAGGAAAATTTTGTTGTTTTCTTTATAGTATGGCTCAGGTAATGTTGTTTTTATGGAGTTTTTTAGAAATGCAATCTTGTATTAAGGATAGTGAAACCCTACTAGGTGTAAGGAAAATGAGAATGAAACTATTTTTTTTGTGTATGTGTAATACATACATACATGCATACATATAAGGATCCATCTCAAATGATAAACATACAGCTAAAACACAAGGAAACCACACATGGGTTTAAATTTATAGTCTCTTATATAAACTGCAGTTTCCCTATTAAGGAGGCTATAAATTTAAACATGTGTGTGGTTTCTTTGTTGTGCTTTAGTTGTATGTTTATCATTTGAGATGGATCCTTGGCCTTTATAAAATAAATAATTGGCTATAGCTTTCATTGTTTAGCTATTACAGAGTTGTGTGTTTATTATTTTTAATGGATTTTTGGTTTCTATAAAATAATAACCACTTGTAGTTTTCCCTCTGAGTGGCTATTATGGAGTTATGTGTTTGTCATTTGAGATGGATTATTGGTTTATAAAAATTATAACCAGCTATATATTTCATTCAGTAGCTATTTATGGAGTTGTGTGTTTATCATTTGATGGATGTTTAGTTTTAAAAACAAAGTTGACTAGCTATGGGCTTATTAATTCCATTATCAATTTTAGATTGTGCATTGAATTGATTTGGGATGGAGTATTATGATTTCATGCTATTATTGGTTCTGTGTTATGGCCATTGGGAAAGAAAATAATGTTTTTATTGATGCAATTTGGCTTTTGTTAAAAGATAATTCATTGCATAAGACTTTTAAAAAACTTCTTTTTTGTTTAGGAGCTTGACTCCATTGATCATTATGACTATTGAAATGTCATTTGGGCTGAAGTATCCATATTCAAAGGTATGTTTTTAACTTGAAATGATAGCTTGTTTGCATCAAATTTGTGGATATACATTTTTCATCAAATTAGTGGTGATATATAGATTGTGTTACCTTGGAAGAATGGTTTTTATTCTACATTGGTTTATTATTAAAGGTTGTGTTATTTTTGTGGATGGTGAAGATATTTGATTAACTATTATGTATTAAGATAATGGATGTACTTAACATTGGTTGGGCACACGCATACGCACATGCACGTATGTGCATACACGTGCACACGCGTAAACACACACACACACACACACAAATGTAACTTACTTATGGTATGGCTATAATTTACTTTGTTGAATAAGCAATATTGAAGAAGCCTTATGCATGTTTATTATTGAGGTTTATTTGAATTCAATTTAAATTGTCTTATGACTTCTTACCTTTATGTAAATTGAAATTTTTATTTATGCATATTGCAAATTATGAAACAAAATGCTTAATGATTATATTTATTTTGCATAATTTATAGCATTATGTTGTGTAAAACTATGGTTGTAGCAATTTTTTATACATTAGATGTTGATGTTTGATTTATCCTGGTTATGTTTCTCATTACAAGTACTTAAGATTAAATATAATTATTTAATTATAAGAATTAACACTTGATTTCTATATGGTTTAATGATATGGTGTGCAAAACTTACAACTGATGCATATTAGCATGCATCTGATAAATTTTGTGAATTAAATGTTTGTTAAGTATGATTGGCATTGAAAAAGTTTTATTAGGTTGTGTTCATTTGATATTTAATATATACCTATGTATACTATGATTGGAAATGTGTATGGAATGCTTTGTGTGAAATTAGGTGCATTATTGTTATGATGGTAAATTTTAAAGCATGTAGCTTACTTTCAATTTCAGCATTATTCTAATGATGTGGTTTTTATTTGTATGACTATAAAAATATTGCATAAGTATAATCATAATTAAGTAGTAGTCATGCTAATGTTACATTTTTAACCTTAAATTGAACATTTCCTTATGTTATCTTGAATGGGTACTACATCATGATTATTTCTCTAATGTGGATCTTGGGTGATAAGAGACTATAATGATTGATATGTACATCATATTTAAATATAGAAAATAGTTATGGCATGTGAAATAACTAAGTGGGAAAAAATAGTTGTTTTGTTACTTTGTGTTACCTCATTATTTGTGCCATCTAATGTAAATTGTGATCTATGGATACTTAGATTATTTAATTATTTAATTAAATCAAAGTTATATTTAATACAACTATTTTATTTGTTGCATTTATTGCAAATAATTTTATTACTATAATTCATACAAGAGTTTTATCTAGATGATTTGGAGGTTGGATTGTGAGAGTTTGACCTCTTTATTTCGAATCTCTTCTTTTGGCCAATCGTGATGAGAGAACATAAGGTAACTATGTAAGTATTACTTAACAAGTTGTTGACATGTTTGTTGAGGTAAAGGGGCACAGAATAAAAGAGTTAGGTTCTAAAACTTCTATTATACTTGTGTGCCATAATACTACATTAGGCCCTAATCCCAGTTATAGGTATGAATAGTAGTCATGAGGTGAGGACAAAGTTTTCTTTGATGAGGGTTCAACCTTGCACTTCAGTCTACAAGACCAGGAGTTTGACATAACTCAAGTTTTACTATTACTTTTTTTTTGCTTTACTTCCAAGTTGTAATATTGTGTGTTGTCTTTAAAAGGTTTGCAAAGTATTGTTGTACTTGTTGTATGATGACAATGTATTTATGACTCTATGAAGTCTTCTAACATCATGTTTTTATACAGTTGACATTCTTAATGTAATTAGATTATGTTAAATAATATATATATGGGATTATGATTTTTTCACACTTCATGTGCATTAGCTTTCTAGATAGTTTCAGTTAGTATTTTACTAATCATAGTTATTATGTTGAGTTTTAATTGCTAGATAATTAACAACATAGTAAATTGTAAATAATTGAATGTTATAAGATTTTACTTTTGTAAGCCAAAAATAAATTCATCCAATTTAATCATATCACTATACATATTTAAATGATTAAAACAATGAAGGATAGCAAATTCGAGTAGGACATTAACATAGGGCATAAGTCTTATGAGTCCAAGTTGTAAGTAAAACTAACAATAAACTTATTAAGTTCACTTCAGTAAATTTGTAAACTAATTTAATCAATTTTAACCTAATATATTAAACATGCCATATCATTGATTTATCCTAATAAAATATTATTTAACAAATTTAAGAAAATATTAATGATAACATGGATATAAATCATCAGATTATCGAAGGGACTTGTGTCTGTGATATTAACAAATGGTAATGAGACTCTTTGAGTGCAATGTCACAATTTGAGGGATAGATTTCCTAATGAGTATGAGCTGATGAATCTAAGAACCTTCAACAAGCACAAGATAAATTATTCACTCAAGCCCTGATTGGGAAAGGTGCAGCGTCTCAATTGCATAAATGAACTAAAGCATGGTCGCACATAAATAATAAGTAAACTAATAGGTAATTATGGGCTAAATTGATCCAAACTATGAGCTTAGTCAAGACAATCAATAGATGATCTCTATGTAGCTTAGACCTGATCAATTATCAATAAGTCAACAAGTGTCATACTTACAAACCTAATACTTAACCAAATCACTATGGTGTACATGTAGGTGAAGTAAATTATGCCTCAACACTTCAAGTTGGATTAAATTGTGCATTGCATGTAGAATTATTAGAGAAAAATGATGCTCAATTTTGGGGTCTCTACAATCTGATAGTGGAAATCATCAAAAGACAAGACTATGATAATTCAAGATCAAAATTAAAATATCAGAATATTCCTAGATAGATTCATGCTCCTTGTACAATAGTACAAGATGTTTGCATATGTTGATTTCAAGTGTTTGAGTTGACTATGACTGATGTATGGTAGTGAAAATAAAACTAAGACAAATATGTGCCATTTTAAAATCAAGAACAACATTTTAATGTATTGTTGGATAAAACCATGTTCCCTAGATAATAGTGAAGTTCAGTTGTGTCCTTTGGTTATGGACTTATTCATGTTAACTATGATAAAATAATGATTGTTCTAACTTTCGTGCCTATGTCTACTAAGTGAGTTGAGATGTTTTTATTTTGTTTGTGGTGTGTGGAAGTCATTGTTTTCCTCACCTCTGCTTTGGAAACCCTAGGGGTCTTTGTGAGAGCTAGAAACCTAAAGAAAGAGAGGTGGAGTGTAATGGGTTGAACTGAACCTGATCACCCCCTTGATTATTGACCACTACATATGTATCCAAATAATTTAAAGATGGAATCAAGCCACATGCAATTCTCCCACCTAGAGTGATTATGAAAGTGTGCTCCTTAACTATATGTATGCATCTAGAAGTATGGATTTGATACTAAACAGTGGTAAATATTAACTTGATTTAAGATGCTTTAAACATGAATTATGACTACTCCTTGTGAATGCTCTTCAATTTGGGAAGAATAGAGAAAATTTGGTAAATGTATTATAATGTATAAGTGATTAATATGTAGTGTCAAACTAGGAATAATGAATGACATTTGATTTGTATTTATAGTGAAACATTTTGATGATTTCATTTAGCTCACCTTGCCAAAAAAGGTGGGAAGATCTAGAAAATTATTTTGATTTTGGAAACTAATCATTATTTGGCACGAGGTTGAGGCCACTCTAGGTGGACAACTAACTTATTTTCCTAAGGCAAATTTGTCTCAGAGAATTAGGGATGGTTTTCTTGAGATTGGAAATAATACGAGGATGATATAAAGAGGTTTGAGTATTAACTTGGAAGTTTCTATGTATAAGTGACAGTGAATGGAGGGTTAGGACCGCATATAGATAAATGGCTTAGAGGAATGGAGAATAAGAGTCGTGTGCTTGAGTGCAAGTTAAGTGATTTAGAATGTGTTAAGAATTAATATTATCAAGAATCTATGGCCAAATTTAGGTGTCTATAGTTTCCCCCTCTTTATTCTAGTAATGAAATTGCTAGAGTAAAGAAGAAATAATTAAACCCGAGTGTGTACAACACATTATATCTTTCATAAGATACTCCAATTGTGTAAGGCACGTATTTTAACAAACCTTGAAATAATATATGAAATATTCATTTATCCATATTTGAAATTTGAAAAAGTTGAACTTTGAAAATTAAAAATTTAAGAGGAGAGCAAGGAAGGACTACACCTATAAGGAGATGAAACCATATTGCCCTGTAATTCATAAAAGATGATGAAGTATTGGAGAATTGTGCCCCTTGTTAAAACACTTAAAAAGATGGTTCCTTATGTTGAACTAATAATGAATTTGAGAGTGATAAAGTCCCAATTTCAAATAAGTAATCAATCCCTTGAATTGGAAAGATGAACCCTCTAACTCTCATGAATGAGGAAAAGTACCAAATGTGTTGATCCAAAATAAAATGGAACCACAATGGGTTCACTATAATTTATTCCAAAGATGTTGAGTGTCACTAGATCAAGCATATAACACCTATAATAGAAGACAGAACCAAATAATGGGTTCACTAAAAGTAATGCCTATGTTGTTGAGTGTTACTAGATTCAAATGTACATTACTCGTAAAAAAATGAATCACACTATTATAAATGAACCTAGATTATATTTTCATGATCAAAAGAGAGTGAATAATATTCATGCCCCCATCATGATCTCAGTGCCAATATAATTGAATTGAAATATTAACCATTTTTCTTTGAATTTATAGTTATATTGCATTTGATATGTGCATGAAATAACATCATACTTTTTGAACTTTGAAAAATGTATATGTGTGTATGAATAAGTATCATGCCCCATGAATGTGTCAAATGATATAGAATGTCAAACATATATATGCTCAATTGTAACTATATGTGAAACCTATAAATTTTTTTCATGTACTTTTTTTGCATATGCATTCAAGTGTGTATCAATGTCTACTTTGGGTATTTGTAAAATGAATGCAAATGTATGTCACATGCCATCATAATATGTATCAATGTGAAAATTTCTATCATGTGTTTGATTTTTTAATTAATTTGAATCTTTGAAAATTGTAATCTAACATAAAATTTGATTTTTTCATTACTTTGAATATTTAAAATTTATGTTTTGAATCTTTGGAACCTGTATTTTGTTCTAAATTTGATTTTGTCTGCTCATGGAGGCTTCAATTTTTAAGACAAGCCCACTATAATTCCCCCCTTTTGAGGTGAGGGATGTATCCAACAAGTCACTAATATCAAAAGAGGAAATCCAGACAGAATCATGTAGCATTATGTCATCATGTGGATAATATGTCATAATGGTAATATACTTATATTTGAAGCATGTGCATAGCATGTTTAATATGAGGCATACAAGTTTCATGTTTAAATAGATATAACAATGAGATATCCAATAAAGTAACCATCTTTAAAGTAGACTACGTAGTAAAAGTGCATGATATGGATCATAGAACCACTAATCAAGCTCAACAAGCACAAAAAGCACAACACATAATGTCACACATAAGGCCAAAGGCTACATACAAGGGACATGTTCAAATGTCGTGCATATAAACAAATATTACACACATAAGGCTAAGGGCCACAAGCAATGGACATATTCAATTATTGCACGAGTAAATATTCCACACATAGGGCCAAGGGCCACAAGTAATGGACATGTTTGAATGTCACACAATCAAATATTCCACGCATAAGGATAAGGGCCATAATAAATGGACTTGTTCAAACATTGCACAAAAAAATATTACACGCGTAGAGCCAAGGGCATACATAATAAGCAAGCAATGTCTATCCTATCATGAAATAAAGAAAACAACATTGAAGGAGCATAGAATGAGTGAAACTACTCTATACTATCCATATATATCAATGTCACATCATAGCAAAGTAGCATATCCATGTAGCACCATGTAATATATGAGTAATTAGCAAGATGTTTGCAAGCTATGTAGCTCAACAAGGTGAAGAGGTAATAGATAGATATAATATGTTATGATGCACTATGTATATTAAGATACCGTAAACATAGGCATGGCCACTAGGTAAAGGGAATCTAGCATCTAAGAATCCATGCATGATATGTATGTCTTGTATCACACTCATATACCTTGGGAAATGCATGTTTGTTTGAAAGAGAATATGTTATCAGCCAAATTGTGTGATAAATAACATATGTCATGCTAAAGTTATAATTTTTTATTTTTGAGAATAATTTGAATGTTTTGTATTTTGTATTTTTTATATTTGCAACATAATTAAAATTTGAAAAGTGGATCCAACTAATCAAGTCTTCAAAAATAGAAGAAATGGAGGGATCTGAATAATCTGCAACATCTGTTAATGTGTAATGTGATATGATGGTAATGTTGAGAGAGTGAAAGCAAGCAATATGCCCCCACTATATATGTGTATTACAACAATGTGGCTCAATATCATATGTGGAGATAATAATTTACATGCCCCCAGTGGACAAGAATTAATGTGTGCTCTTGTAGTATGTAGAAGTAAGAGCATGCAATCATGTAAGATCATATGGTATCCATATGTGCATTAGAGAAGTGTCATAGTTGTTCAGATCAGGTTAGAAAACCAAAATGCAAGGGCTAAATTAAAACATCCAAGGGTTAGAATAAATTCACTATGTAAGAGCATATGTACACGTGTGCCAAGATATAAGAATAAATAAGATGAACATATATAAGGAAATTATGTACAGTGGAAAGTATTTTAGCTTAATTGATGTCTTGGTTGACTATATGTCCCCATGAAGCTCCTGCATAACATATGTAATATCCATTTTAACTCAATGTAAAGCTACCAATTGTGATAAGATGTCGATATGTAGGCTTTGTGTCATCAGGAGTGTTGTACCAATATTTTACATAATCATAATAATCTTCTTGGACCCAAAATTATGGCATGCCACTCTTATCATCATTTTTATTTATATATTTAAAACTAACTACACCATTTTGTGGCATTGACTATTTTGATTTCTTTTGATTTGTCATGCATTGTATGAAGTGTTTATGTTGTGATTATAGTAGCTTTCTTTGCTGAAATGTTAGTTGAAGAAGTATTTTACTTTACATGTTCTTACTCAATGGATTCTTAATCTCTTGAAATTGTAACCATTATCATTCCATGATCAAGTGTGACATAGTTATGATCTTTACCCATTGTTTCCCCCAAGATTTTCCTAGTTTTGCATTGCATTGCTCCAAGGTAAGGTCAATTTGAAATAAAATGAAACATGTTTTTGACCCAAGTATTATTGGTAGATTAATAGATCCAATACAACACTGAGGCCTAACAACATTACCCAATGGTTGCCTATCATACCCAAGATGTTAGAGACGTGTCATGCTACATATGTTGGATTCATGAAAAGATGTAATCTCTACCTTGGTACATTTCTTATCATTGATGTGGAGACTAAATATCGAAGGAAATAGATATGAAGAATGCTTTTTAATTGTTTTTATTTAAACCACATTATCATTATTTATCATGTCTTGATTTGGAATTTCCTTTATGAGAAACCATTTCTTGAAGATGCTCTCTTTCTTGTCTTGAATTTGATTTTTTAAAAATTATTTTAGTGCTTGCTCTTGAAGTAACATATCCTTTTAAATTTGTTAGTTTTGTAACTATTGCTTAGTGTAAACACAGATGGAGGGTACTAATTAAGGTTAACCTTTAACCATGTGTTTCTTGGGTTTAACACTCACCCATGGACACACTTGAGCACACTACTAAGCTTGACATGTTTCAACACATCATCTTTATTGAAATCAACCACATGTTACAAATAATTGAATGCATGCTCTCACTCACAATTTTATACACAGTTGACTCTATAGGAATATTGAAATAATATGAAGAAGATACAAACAGTCATATAGTCCATCCTAAACTTGAAACATCCATCTGTTCTATTATTGGAGAGCTCTGCTCCTCTCAAACTCTCTCTCCTTCCCACTTTTTTAAGATTTTTTATTTTATTTTTTATGACTCTCCTTGGCCCTTTACCTTATTGTTTCTAATCGTATCTGACATTATTTACCTATTTGAGTATAACTTCATCTTCCTTGACCTCTTAAAAATATACAATATTTGATAGTTTACCATTTTAGGCCATTAGTTTCTTTTCCTCTTTGATGTTGTTGAGATTTGTGTCCAAGATTTTGATAACCACCAGAAATTTCTAGTCAATCATCAATCAACTATTATTCAATATGGTGGGTTACATATTTATATAGGGTGATGGTTTCATTTATTCAAGGCGTCAACCCTTATCAATGTAACTCATGTACCCCCTAATATTGTGTACTTAGTTATGACAACTCAACTCATGATTACCCATACAAGAATAATTTTAGAAACATTACACATGCACACTAATATTTATAACATTCCCCCCTTAGTACGCATAATGGTGAATATGACCCCCCGCCCCACAAAAAGGATGTTGGGTCACTCCATAATGCATCCATTACATAAATGGGAAATGATTATACTGAGGATCATTCATCATACAAGTTTCATGTTTTGATGACAATTACCTTCGTAAGATTTATTTGATGCTTTCAACTAATGACACAAGACACATGCTACAAGGGACTCTAGACATTAGATTGACACATTATGAAATATTGATGATGAAAGATATTTACAAAATTATTTTAATAAAAAATTATAACTAAGAAATTAAAAAACAAACAACGATAACACTACTAAACATATTCAACTATTAATGATTCACAATATAGAATATCACTTGACAAAATCTATAAATAATGACCACTAAACAAGATTTATAAAATAAGCCTAGTCACCTAACACAAATAGACTATAATAACACAAATAAATAAAACAATATAGCTTAAAATAAACTATTTATTTGACACTTTTATAAAATGTTTAAAAAGTAATAATTAAAATTATTTTTTAAATTAATAAAAGTATATATTTTTAAATAAACAAACTAGTATTAAAAACTTAAAAAACATATAAACTAAAAACATTAAAAACTCTTAACAATAATAAAATAGTCTAAAAAAATAATGTTACAACCTCACATTTTAATGTTTTGATAAACTATTTAAACAAAATTGTTATTGTTTGTATAACTGACTGCTACATTTCTTTACTTAGTTGAACTATATTGTTAGATTCGATATAGTGATACTTTGACTACAGGTTGATGATATGGTATGTTATAATTTCTGCACATGATGATTATATAGATTACTTGTTGCACTTAATATTTTATTATAGTTTTGTAATTATTTTATCGATTATTGACTAGGTACTATTGATGTACATTATATGGTTGCAAGTATCGATATATGAGCTAGGCTGATGTTGGCATTAGTATACTGAGTTACAAAAGCGATTCTTGGGAAGTCTAACAAGATCCAACATGTATCCATGTAATTTGGTTATTTTCTTTCCATTGGACAGTCTGGAATGTTTTGTTTATTTTTTCATTGCTTTATCATCGTGCCTTGTTACATTTTTGTCTTGTGTATCATGTCATACCATTGTTATTTACTAAATGATTATCTTGGTGTTTGTTGGTTATGTCATCACATTATATCGGTCTACTTTGGACTTCTTCTCTCCCCTTCGTAAAACTCCTTGCCACTTCATCTTCATGTGAACTCTCCTTTCTAAGACATGGAATCCCTATGGAACTTTCCTAGACCTACCCCCATGGCACTCCCCCAAACATGGATTACTCACTTGGTCACCTAGTAATTGTTGTTGGCTTGGTTAATTTGTTCATTGTGGCATTAAATATTTAAATTATATTTTAAATTATTAATTATTTTTATTTTTTTAATGCTCAGGCTTTTTGGATGGTCATTTATGACCATTGAATTTATGAGATTTTGGTGGGGGTTCCCTTGGGAGTTGTTTGGTGGTAATAAATGAGGATCTCTCTCCTTACAAAGAATGCAGAATTCAATTGGGGGTATGGTGAGATGAACAGAAGGAGTAGGGAGTTAGTCAGCGATGGTTAGATAGGATGTGGTTAAGAAGAATGGAAAAGATGGAGAAAAATGCAAAGAAGGGCATGACTGGTTTTTCACTGACTTGTTTTGTTTTTCAATGGCTACATGAAGAAAAAGGTTAATCAATCTAGTTTTGTCTTTACTGGAATTTTTAAGTCATTTTTCTTCCACTACATTTATCTGGAAAGCCTTTTTGATTGGTTCGTCTGGTTATTCTTTTCTTATGAAGTAAATTATGAAGAAGATTGAATGTTGCATATATAGTCATAAATCTTAGGACTTCCAGATGGGTATCCAATGTCTAATGGGGTTCGATATTGTCATTTTGCATATGAACTTGAAAAATGAGTTAATATTGCATTTAATTTTATATATATATATATATATATATATATATATATATATATATATATATATATATATAATTAAATAAATCTTTGGCCTGGTAAATATTATTGTCATGTTTGAGGCTACATGTGTTCATTCTTCACTTAAATGTGTGGTTGTGTTTAATTGAAATCTCTATAGATTTAAAAATTGGTTTTACCTAGTTGGGTCATCAATTCTGCTACTTGAATGATTGAATGAGGGTTTTTAATGGCTTTTTCTACATGTGTTTTAAGTATTCAAGTAACTGGTTCAATTGTTTAGCCCTGCACCTCTAGTTTAAATCTATGTTGTTGTGTTCATTCTAATTTATTCAAATTGAGTAGATTTTTAAAATGGGTCTTGATACCTTATTTATTTGATTGTATGATGTTGCTTCAATTTTGTTAAAGCCTGAAATCATTTGGGTACTTTTATATTTTAAATAGCTGAGTTCATATTTTGTCGATGATTTCCTTGAACGAATTATTGAATTGGGTTTTTAAAGATGGATTGATTACTCATGTTTTCTATGATTATTTTGACTTTGTTATGACTACATCTATATAAATGTTTTCATTTGAAGATCATTTGCATGTTAAGTTTTCATTGTAGTTAAAGTCTAGAATCGATTGGGTTTCCTTCATTTTTTTAAAGGACTAAGTTTTTATATGTTGATCATGGGATTCTTTTAGAATAGAATTTTGACTAGGTCTTTATGATGATAGACTGGTTATTCATGTATTTTAAGATTTGTTCGATTATATTAAGAATGTGTGTGTGTGTGTGTGTGTTCATTTTGATGACCCTCTGAATGTTACTCAAATGACACAATTTGTTGTGACTGTGTCTAGTTTCATTGAGGATTTTAGTGTGTTTTCATTGACTATTGAAACCGTGAGGATTTTGGGTGAAGTCTAGTGGAAATGTTATTTATATAGTAGGGTTTGACTTTATTTAAAACCTACAAGTGGTCTATTGCTTAACTAAAATAATTTTAATATTGATTTCAATTATTTACGGGAATCATATGAGGTCATGAGACCTCATGATGATCCCGTGAATCTCATGGATTGATTCTTGACTTAAAATTGATTATCATTTTGAATGATTGTTACAATCATTGACTGTTACTTTGGAAATTTTGCATGGCTAAGGTCAAAATGAATATGTTGATTGGTTTATTATGATTGTTTAGTTTAATTCTTGGACTATGGCTTGGTTGTGTATAATTTGTTTGAGTTATATGTTTATGATTCATATTTTGTTATATGATTGATCATTTTCATTACTGTTATGTAACCATTCCTAGACTAGGCCTAAATGGTTAAGCAATAATCTGTGTGCTTGTATGTCTGAGTTATAGATTGTTTGAGTTATAGATTGGTAGCTGGGATATTATAGGTTGATCGTACACTTGGAGGGTTTTCAATTTGGTTTTTTTGAATGTTATGGACATGGATTTAATTGTTAAATCCATTGTTATATCCTTCAAGTAGTCGACAATGGATATCCACACTCTCGATTTATATCAATATCAGGTTTGGTTATTTCTATCTCACCTCAGAATGGTGTTTGAATGTCACATGCATGTGTTACATTTTATTTATGTTGAGATGTTCAATGGTTCAAAATTTGACTTGCTTAAAATCCCTTCTTGACCCTAGTTGTCGAAACCACCATCTAGTTGATGGTTGGGTGGTAAGGGCCATCAATGGTTGAGCTTATAGGATTGGTTAGGAGGGTTTGTCTAATTCGGTTATATGTTTCTCCTTTCCTGAATGATCTCGTACATAAGTGTGAAGTAATTGGTAACTATTTATTATATGTTGTTATCACATATTAGCTTAGTTGTTTATTGTTTCATATAATATGATTCATGAATATTGTTATCATCTTATCTCATTTGATATTGATTTAATTACATTATTCATATATGATATGCTAATCTTATCATTGAAAATGGAATATGTGGAAAAAGAAAAGTAAAAGATTATAATGTTGATTATGTGGTAAGATGTGGAAGTTATATTATGTTTTATGATTTTAATCAATTACATATACCTAAGTTATATTGAGATGTTTGGATGAACATCATTCCATTTCTATCTTAGCATATTTCTTGATATTATTAGTGCATTATTAATCTCTTATTAAGTTCATATAATATTGTTTAGTTTTGACATGAATACCTTATAGTAAAATTGTGAAGGAGTTTACATAGTTATATTGTTTAACTTGATGTTAATGCATACATAAGTATGTTGGTTTTACTTGTTAGTAAGTTAAAATCTCAATTGAATGAATATTCATTTGGGACCCATCTAACTAACTTTCTTTAATATTTCCATATATAGATACTTATTACTTTCTTACACATTTACAACCATTGAGGTAGTAAAGAATATAGAGAATTTTTCTTAGATGTTTCGGTTGTACATGGATTATATAAATCAGTCTAGTTAAGCTTGTTGTTGGTATATGCAGAAAACATAAATAAAATTCTCTCTCTTGCATTCCTCAAACCTACATGATTATGTACAAAGATATGTATATTATTATTAATAAATCTATTATTGTTTATTTCTTTTCTCAAAGTTTAATATTAGATACATTGCTGAAATGAGTAAAATAATATGTTTGATTAATATGCTAAGGGCTGCCTAGTATGAAATTAAGTTGAAATTGAATTTTGGAATAAACTTTCATTAAGTTGATGAAAGAAGCTATCTTAGATTACTCACATTATGAAATGGAATTGTTAAGTGATGTACTCTCCCTTGTCTGATGCTTATATGAATGAATAATGGTTGAACGTATACTTGTTGTCTTTATTCATATGAATTGAGTGTGTTATCCTCTTCTTTTCTGATGACTGGACTTGATTGCACTTTTATATCATGACATGTTCAACATTATTTTGTAAGAGTTCTTTAAATGGAACATTTTATTTGGGTTCCACTTAATTGTAACTTGGTTAAAATTTCCTCATCTATTTAAGACACTTATTGATTGTATGAGTTTTGTATGCATTTAATTATGCAAAAACTTTTGTTGCTCATGTACTTTTATTTGTTGGTTATTACTGAAACTTATGTAAGCATGTATAGTTTATACTTGATCATATTTGAAATGTATTACTTTACTATGTTTGATTTTACTTGAAAAGAGGTTGTATGAAGGTGGATTGTGTCTTTAATAAACTCCTTATTATAGGTATGGTTAATGATATAGTTGTTAATTATTTTAATAGAATTCAGAGTTAGTATCGCTGAAAAATAACAAAGCATATGTGAAATATGTATGAATTGAATGTGTTTCCTTTACTTTAACCTTACAATTGATTGAATAATCAATGGGAAATAGAATATACTCTTGGCTGCAATATACTTTTGATTCCATTAACTTCTCTTTTATTGATTATATCGCATTAGCTATTGCCAATATAATATCGTTAACATAGATTCGATTACAAGATGTTGATGAATCTTATCTAATGAATAATAAAGTTGATCATAATTTTATTACTATTCATTTAATCAGATAGCAGCATTCATCCTTATTAATTGAATGTTGTGTGAACTTAAACACATATGTTGGTAATGGTACGATGACCTTTAGACCATGAGGTAGTTGACAACCTCTGTTGGTAGCACTTAATAATTGCCTACGATGCTTTTGTTTCCATTATGTTCTTAATTGTGCTCTCTTTTATGCAACGATAATTTCTACTATACACTATGGAAATTTAGTATAATCTATGCATGTGTTTAAATTGGTTGTTGGTTATCACTTATGATTTATGTTTCTAAAATCATACCTAATTATGCAATTAGTACAACATTATATATTATACTCTTATTGAAGACCTATTTAACCAATACGATAACATAAGATGTTAGAGTTATCTTTTTTGGTCAAACTAAATTTTACTACTTAAAAATCCTCGAGCAGAACCAAAACCCACTAAGGAGAGTGAAGTATTTACCAATGGCTAATGACCTATAAAAGGTCTTATGTGGAAGAACAAGGGCCACATATGGCACTCGTTACCTATCCATATATCCATAGATCGATACACCTTGAACCCCATAAACATCCTTAAAGCAAACAACTTCCCCATAACACCCTTTGTGAGTAGTTACCCCTACCTAATTACCTCAGTTCACCTCCTTTGGTTTTGGTTGTGTATACATGAGTACGCTAAATGAGTATCAGGTCTGACTCGCTTTTAAAAATGTATTTTGATATACAATTCCATTTTTTGGGGTTGTTTTATATAAACTAATAAAAAACTAAATACAAAATATAAACTTAACATTGACATCTAAGTACTAAACTAAAATCTGAAAAAACAAAAATAAAATACCTTGATACAAAATCTAAACTCTAATCCAACTGCATGCGATGTTGTAAGGTAGTTTCCTTGCAAATAAGTTTACTTCGATGCAAAAAATGTATGTTTGGGCAGTGGTTTCACCATTGAGTTTCCATATGTGAAAATATCATTCTTCACAAAGTAAGCACAATATGCAGTTTGTAACCGAGAAGATAGAGGAGTATCCACCAATGGCAAGAACAAATGCTACCACAAAATTGGAGTTTATGGAAGAGAAGGGTTGAATTAGTGAATTGAGCTAAGTGTTGAATGGAGTTTGAGGTTTGATATGGAGGCATCATGTGAAAAGGATGAGTTGAGTCTACTCAGCCTATGGTGAGACTGAATCAAATGGCAAGTTGAGGGGTCTAGAAGGAAATACCAAGTTGTAGAATGGTTAGACTCTACTATGAGAAGACATTCTCAAGCAAGATGAGCTCTGTGAAATTATTAATTATCAAGCTAGAGCTTTGATTTGAATAAATCACCCCCATATTTTATGCATGTCCTATCCAAGGACGTGTCTGATCTCACAAACTCTAGAACTCAAATCATAGGTGTTGCAAGCACTAAATCCAATGCCATAGAAATCAAACTCTTGTACAAAAATAAAATTATAAAACTAAGGTCATGGTCTATAAAACTAGAGTCATTTCAAACTCTTAATACATGTACTTATCAGACCTATATGGCCATCAACCAGATGCTTATAAGAGTGTACAATAAGGGTTAAAACTCCTACAAATCAAATTTGGTAAACCCTTATTCAGATATGAAAGCAACAAACCTTATACACTTTACAACCTTGTACGATATGCTCCAAAATAATACTAGAAAATCCATATATGAATGTGACCCAATGCATATGTTTGTATGACCAGATCAAAAATACCCTATAATATATACTTACATAAAAGTACAATATAATCTAACAAATGAATGGCAATAAATTTTATAGTGGTCTACACTACGACAATGTTGACATAAAAAATGAAAAGCCTTTCGAATGATGAGAGCACTAAATGTGATATTCACTCTAAATCTCTAATATGAACAAGACTTGAACTTTCAGATAGGTTGGAACCTACTTTGATACCAAATGAGAACAACCATGAATTTTCAGTCAATCGTCAACCAATTATTATTCAATATAGTGTGTTACATACTTATATAGGGTGATGATCTTCTTTATTCAAGGAGTCAATCCTTATCAATACAACTCATGTAATCCCTAATATCACATAGTTTGTTATGACAACTCAACTCATGAATACCTATACAAAAATAATGTTATAAACATTACATGTGCACACTAATCTTTCTACTGATTCAATAGTTTTTATTTCCTTCTTTTCCTCTTGATGTCATTGACAATTATGTCTAAGATATTCATAGAAAAATATCTTACTTTGAGAAATATTATATTTTTGGAAATACTATGTATATATATTTACAAAGACGTTCTTAAAATATATTTGCAATCTTCTCCAGAGATCCCTACATGGATACTATAAAGTTGATGATGCATGAATACTATAGAGTTAGTGCAATTTGGCACCACTTTTATATGGGAATGTAGAGTTGTAAGACTCAGGAGCTACATAAGACTCTCCCATAAAGTTCTCAATGTTGAAACAATAAACAAAATAACAAACAAAACCACATGAACACACAACTATTGTTTTTGGTTGATGCAAGATTGCTTGTATGCCTTAGATGTTCCTGCATCACTCTTTTCAAATTGTTCCTTTTGTTATGCATACACCTATTCCTTAAAAGGTGCACCATTTACTATAGCATGGTGAGGGTTGTACATATGTGCAATCTTGGATTCAAGTGATGTAACCCTTAGACATAAAGCTTGACTTTTTTCTTGTTATTGTGGTGAATTAATATTGTAATGAGTGTTTGTATTTTGATTATGCTTATTGTATTGCCTTATATCCTTTCCTTTGTCCTCAAAGGATTGTGTCTTCATAATAGTTTCTAATTTATCCCTCTTTATTGTATATAAGTCATCTCAATATGTTCCAACTTCAATAAGTGTACGTAGAGTATGGGATAAGTACTCTTTCGGATTTATAAGACTTAAATTTAGATTGCACAACTTGTCATCTTTTAGCTCTTGCATATGAATACTGATTTGTAACTATGTAATTAGGATCTTTGGAATTGATCAAGAGAGGAAGTTTTGTTATTTTTGTTTCTTATTATATAATAACTAGTAGTGATTTGTGTGTATATTCATTGATGTTCATGAATGGTAATTTTCATGCTTTCGACTTGATTCACCTACCTCATATGTATGCATCTGATCAAGTGGTGTGGGTTGTGCAGGTGGGTTAATAGAACAATATTTAGATTGTGAATGTGTCATTTTACAATATATAAAAGGTATATCATCTATTGGAATTTTGTAATCATGTTTGTCATATATGAATTTGATACATCTATAGAATGTAGAAAGTACAACCTCCATCACATGAATCCAAGGTTGCCCCAAAAGTAAATTATAGTTTAATTGGTTAGGTATGGATTGAAAAACAATAAACACTATCTTGGGACATACTAGTAATTCCAATGCAATAGTTTTAACTATCTAACGAGGACTGTTATAGAATCCCTTGATAATATTTTGATTTTTGAATGATGTTCATATTAATACCCAATTGTTGTAAGAAAGCATAGCTGCAAATATTCATCCTTGAACCATTGTCAATCAACGCATGTTTGTCTATCTTTTCATGCACATAAACTTAAATAAATATTGGAAGATCTTAATCCATGATATGATTAGGAGGTAAGTCTTAACTATCAGAAGTGATGACCTTTCGATATCCTTGATTGTGTTTTAAATAGAAGTAAATGATGTTGGTTGTGTATTAACAGGAAGAGTTTTATCATAAAACATTTCATATAATACATATTTGTAGATTGTTGATCACTTTAATAAATATAAAATATAAATTATAGTAGGGGTGTTCTATAGTTTATTAATGTTATTGTAAACTTTAGATTGACTAGCTTGCTTTGTGAGCAATGGAGGGGGTTGAGGATGAACATTCTAACCATCTTCACTTTGTTACAGTGGATGAGGTACCTACCCTCATATGGTGTTGACAACATGAAAATTCGAAGATAATATAAGTTATGCACAAATAATAGTAATAGTACAGGTAGTGAGATAACCTTTGAGGTCTAGGGGCAGGAAGAACAAACTATGTCATGCACACCCATTGGTTCCTGGTAGTGACATGTAGTAGCTCGGATTAGATATTGCAACAGTATGAATTGAGGAAGGCTTGAAATTATACACTATTTATTATAGCATTTTTATGATATTTGAATCTAATTAATGCACATATATAATGCATCCAAATAACACATTAGAAAGTAACATAGAATGAAATGATGAACCTCATTCTCATATTAGAAGATATAAGCAAATTCATTCATTATGGCCATGATTTAAATTTGATATTTTGAATTTTCAAAAAGGATTAGAGGTGTAATTAGATAGGGTGTGCTTGCTTTGTAGGCTCTCAAATATAATAATCCCAGGCATAAATAATGAACAAGGCCCAAA
This sequence comes from Torreya grandis, assembly GCA_037957365.1. Taxonomy (NCBI): domain Eukaryota; kingdom Viridiplantae; phylum Streptophyta; class Pinopsida; order Cupressales; family Taxaceae; genus Torreya; species Torreya grandis. The sequence goes on from JARHVA010002320.1 coordinate 66,173, forward strand.
GGGCACTAACGTGAAGGGTTCCACCATCTTGTAGTTTTACCGTCCCCTCTGTAGGATGTGTTGAGAGTAATTTTCAGGGGCTAACTACTTAACTGTGCACTATAAAAACAAATAGCCAAGAGGCTTCCTATGGCCAAAAAGTAAAAACATATGCATTTTTGATATGTTATGAGGTATGTGGAAACTAAAATCCATATGTAATGTTATCTAATAGCTTGAGTATTGGATATATACCCATCACACCATGGTTCAAGTAAAATTGAATACAAATTTTCCCATAACTACAACTCCTTTGAGTTTTACAACTTTTAGAACCCAGTTCTAGAAAGCAAGCAAAAGAAAGAAATTGAAATTGAAATCAAATAAAAGTAAAGATCTTTGTGGAGGGAAATCATGATTTAAATTGAAACAACTAGGTCAAAGATAAATATTATATTATTGTTCAATCAAATCCAATAAAGGATGATCAAATTTCTCTTTAGTGTATAAGAATCATGAATTTAGCTGAAATCCTAAAACAAAGATTGAAAAAGCAATGCTCAAAAAAATATACGGTTTCACTAATATGTTTACCCTAATTTAATCTAAAAATTAAATGTCTGTGTAATATGTATAAAACTTTGAAAGATCAAATTCTAAAGATATAAAATTATTAACAATAATGAATGCAACTTGCTAAGTATGAAAATAAAATATTTTTGAAAACCCCTGTAAATTAAGTAGTTTAGCTTAGATTCAAGTCTTTAGTTGATTATTTCTAATGTCTAATAGTGGAAATCAATAAAAGACAAGATCATGACTTTTTAAGATAAAAAGAGCATAATTTGAGAATATTCCTAGACAAGTCTGCATTCCTTGGACAATAATGTATGTTATTCATGTTCGTTAGCTACAAACTTGTTTAAGTTGACTATGATTGATGTTTGATAGTGAAAAGTAGAGTAAGATAAAATTGTAATAGTTAAAAATCAATAAAATAATCTAAAGATATTCCTAAGTATGACCACGCTCCCTAGATAACAACATAGACCAACCATGCCTTTAACTATGGACTTGTCTGCATTGACTATGACAAAGAAATGACCATTCATCCTTTTAAGCGAGCTAAAATATTTTGATTATGTTTGTTCTGCATAGAAGTTGTGTTCCTTCTCTTTGCTTTAGAAACCCTAGGTGTCTTTGTGAGAGCTATAAACATGTAAAAATAAAAGGGGAGTGTAATGGGTTGGGCTGACCCAAATCACTTCCTTGATGATTGACCACTACCTACGTATCTAAATACTCTAAGAATGTTATTTCAATGAATTTCTACTTATTATTGGAAAGGGAAAGAGAAGAAATTAAGTATAAGTATGGTTGAAAAACTTGTTTGATTATGCACGCATGGAATAAAAAAATTGTGAAGAGTTCCTCTTTGGCTTCGAAGGATGACCTATAGATAAGAAAACACTAAAGCAAACTTGTTAGATAGATAGTTAAGTGGATTACCTAGCGGTAGCTAGATCCTGAAAGTAAGAGCTTTCTTAAAGGTTGTCAATCCACACATTTTAAATAATTAAGTTTATAAATAGAATAAAAGATACTTGCATCAATAATCAAAAGGTACTGAAGTTGAACACAAATTTTTTTGCTTAAAAAATAGACTAGAAATGATTAAAAATAACGATTAACTAATTAATACTAGTGCTAAGGAGTAGGGGTATGCTTCAAAAAATTAGACAGGGGTTTATGAATAGGCAGGGACATAAAGAATCAAGTTTGGTTGGGTTTGGATAAGTTAAAATAACTTGATGGTTTGTACTACCACAATGACCATCGGTGGTTGGGTTGATTGTTGATGGTTAAGGTGACCATCGATGTTCAAGGTGACCATCGATGTTCAAGGTGACCATCAGTGGTTGGAAAGACCATTAACAGTTGAGACAATCATCGATACTTACTATGTATGGATCTGGGTTGGTAAGACCTAGGTTGATTGTGAAATGGAAATAAAGTAAATGAATACTAAGAAACAAGAACTCACCTTACCATAAGTTGATTGGGTGGATGATTGAGGTAGTTGACTTGTTGATAGAATCTAGCTTGATTCTAACAAAGTAACGATACCTAAAAATAAGGTGGAGAGGCGATGGCAAATTGGATCTTTGACATGGTAGTTGGTTCATTAAATTGTTGATGATGTTTGACCTAAAAAAATAAACTTCTAGATACACAAAATCTTGATCATGATTATGGATGGGTTTCACCTCCCAGTTCCTCTCTTCTTATAATCAAGGTAATAGAGTTGAAACAGTACGTGAACTAGGCCTCCTAATTATAACTCACTCCTATAATGGCTTGCACATAGATCAGGACAAATTATTTTTAGAAAAGCAAGGAGGATGAGTTTGTATGTTGATGGTTGAGGAGGTGGACCCTAACCATCGATAGTCACACTGACTGTCAGCGATCAACATGACCATCGATGGTCAAGGGTAAAGGGTAAAAAGTGGGTAAAGGCTAGGTTAAGCTAGTTTAGTAAAATTGAGTATAGGCTAGCTTAGTTAGGGGTTGGAAGGTTAAATTGGTCCCAAGGGGATCCTAAGGTTGTCAAGGAGCATTTTAACATTCATAATTATGGTGTGTGAATTTTTGATGTCTACATTTTGCCCCTTTTTGTTATATATCTCGAATCTACAAGTTATGTTGGGTTTCGTTTCTAGATCAGTGTTGAAGCCTCTTCCCAACAAGTTAGCACACTATCCCTATCACATGAAGATCGAGTCTCATGTGCTCACCTAAAGTGCACAGTGAAAGACCAATTCCTAAAGACTTTAAAACACGACATGCATTTACTCATTTCTTACCAACCAAAAATCATATATCCTCTCAAGTGATTAGCATCCTTTAATCATCTCCAAAACCTAAAAAACACAATAAATTTTCAAAGGAACTGGTTCGATGCTCCATCCATATGGATTCCATAAAATATGACTCCATGGATTTGATCCTCATGGAGTTGCCAACAACTTTCCTTCAGATCTTAGGGTCAAATTCTTCCATTTGCTAGCATTCCAAATGGTTTTGATCCCCCTTGTGCATTCTATGAGGTATATGAGAGTAACGAACCTTTGCTAATGGAGTTCATAGTTATACTAATGGATTCCATAGCTGTACTAATGGAGACCATAGTTTTGATGTAGGAGTCTGAAGCAAGATTGATGGAGTATGTAGTTTTTCTAATGGCTTCAACATCTCTCCACTAGGCCTATTAGCTTTGGATCCTCTTTCATGGATTTATCACACTTGGGATTGTTGCAACACCTTGGGATCCTTCATTCATGTTTGTCCATGCTTATCCAAGCTTTCCCCAACTTGTGTTCATAGCCACTTCAACCATGACCTTCAATTTCCACCAGTTTCTCTCTTCTGCAAGTTTTAAGCCCTAAAAGTGGGCTATCTCTGAGATAAAAAAATAGAGTATTGGCCCTTCTTGTTCATAAATTTTGAATATATGGGAGGCTTCCTTAGGTCATGAGTACCCCTTATACCAAATTTCAGCTCTTAACTCCTCTATTAGACCACCAAACCCCTCAATTTTGCTAGGCAGACTTCATGAAGAGGCAGAGTTTGAGGGTAGGCAAGGTATAGGTTGGGTTTGGAGGTCTTAGGGATTGACTTGAAATTTATTAGGACATGGAATGATCATTAATACCTGAAATTATGTATTCTAACCCTTTTATCTCCTACTTTCCCCTTAAACACGTTCCATGCTCTTAAGACATAGAATAAGTCAATGACTACAAAGGAAGGGAAACCCTATTTTGTGACCTAACTGTAGGCTATTATGAGCTTGGTTTGGCTTTAAAGACACAATAAAGACCTTATTTTGTGTTCACTATGCTTATTTAGGCATTCATTCATCATTTTTCTAGGGCTAAGCTCCATCCCTTACACCCACATATCTTTCATCCTCAAGATCAAGACTCTGCTTATGTGGACTAAGACACTTCAAAACCTGCCTGTGTGTCTTGGTTTAAGCTTTGTTTGATGTTTGTAGACCTCTTATTCATGTTTCCTAGGTAATAAACCATATTCATGCTTTGTCTTCACTTAGAGGCCTTCAAACCATATCATTTCATGCTTAAGTCCTTAACTATTATAACCTTCTGCCTGTTTGGACTGAGACAGGCCTATAGGTATGCTTGGGGTTTGGAATTAAGCTTTGTTAATGTTGTATAAGTCTACTCCTAAGTTCCTAGAGATCAATTCTAACTTTAATTTCACTTGCATCCACTTTAATAACTCCAAACCAAGTTCAAACTCCAAATTTCTTCCTCACTACCAACATGCCTCACATGACTGTGTGTTAGGCTACCTGTAGGTTAATTTGAGATCACCTAGGTCGTGTGGTTAATGGAATCATATTTTCACCTTAGGTTTAGTGTCATTAAAGTATTAAATTCACTCTAAACCTTCAAATTGGTTACTATATACCCAATGGAGACAATATCTTACCCAAGCCTATTGTAGATGACCCCTCATAAGCCTATGTACGGACAGGGAAGGGTACATTAGTGATCAAAACATAAAATTTCATATCTTATTTGACCTATTAGCTCACGAATGCTATTTGAATTAGTTTTGATTAATCAAGCTTAGTTTCATATCTTAGTATTATCAAATTGAAATGCAAAACTACTTTCCAATCAATGTCCTGTAGATATCACTGCCCCTTTTTAGTGGGTTTTTAGCAACTTTGAGACCTTGAAACTCTCATCTCCACTCCTCCTTTACTACTTAAAATTGACATAGTTATTGTGGGTGGATAGGGATATTAGATGAAATAACTAATCTCACCGGAAATTCCTTCTATCATGACAAATGTTAATTCACAAAACCTCAAGGATCTCTCACTGTAACTTTCAAGGACAAAAGAACTAAAACAGTTCAATCATTATTTTGAAGGAAAATTCCACTTAGCATAGCATTATAACTCTCATGGCATGAAGACTGTGAACCTTTGGGTATGTTAGGACTTCAAAAATGAACTCCATCATGTCTTTCACTTTTTGCACCTCCGTACAAACCTCTTGAACTCAAGCATAAGTTGACTATAAGCAGACCAAGCAGTGAACAAGGAAATTAGGCAATTTGGCTTTGGAGGAGTATGCTAATTTGATATTTCACAATTTAATTCAATTAAATAACTTAAAAAACATGAACCCAAGCATATTAAACATCTTCAAGATCCTCCTTCCACGTTGATAAAACTAAGGTTACCCATACATGGTTGCCCACTTGAAAAACAAGCACAATTTTTTAAATCTCCTTTAAAGACATTAAGAGAGAAGTGTTGGATGATGGAAACACATTTGGAAAGGGCCTATTTCCACCTAAAAGCACTTCATCAAACCCACATAGCTCCATGGATTCCTAAAAAGAAGAAATATATGAAAACATATAAGGCTCTTGAATGCAAGTTCATAAAAAGCTACCTAGGATGTAAGTAATTGTTTATGAAAGAGGAACCACCAATCTAAGAGTTATTCTTATGGATTTGAATTATACTTAGATTAATCTCCACTTGTAGAAGCATTCTCCCTAACTCCACTTGTACAACCCAAAGTAAGTGTTTGAAACTGCTCTTCCTTAGCTTGGCAAGTGAAAATAAAGGAAAAGAAGTCAGAAATGAACCTTTTTATGTAATATCTACAATAAAAACATGGAAATGACCTATGGGGAGGTGAATATTCACACCACCACACTTTTAGCTACAAGAGAACTTGAGAAATCTGTATAAGTGTTAAAAATGACCTATTTTTTAGGGAAAACTACCATTTAATTGATGAGCCTAACTTATAACTACCACTTAACATGATCCTAACATAATTTGAGCTTCTCCATGTTTATATCCACCCTAAGGACAAATATTTTAATTTTAAATTCCTCACAATTCATTTAATTAAGCTAAAAGGTGGCCAAATTGTTAGGGACCTGGAAACCTAGAACCACAAACCTGGCTCTAATTCCAACTTGTCAGGATCTTGCTCCTCAATAAGAGCACAATATGATTACCTTGTATAAGCAACTAAACATGAAACTATACCAGAATTAACAAGTAACTAGAATTCACAAATGACACAGAATATGAGAGACAATACACAATCTTGTATTAATACTCATGCCTGAAGGAAATACAATGAAGATGCCACAATCTTCCACACCTCTCAAATGTACAGATCTCTTTCCCTCAAGAGTTCACTCTCCTACCAAAAACGGTCCCAACACACAACTCAAACACAGATTTGGTGTTCACCTCCAACTAGTCAGTAATAACCCTGCAAGTACATAAGTACCCAAAGTACTTCAAGTAGATCTCCCATGAACCTGCAACTCAAATGATCTTACTTACCATGTAGAACTTCTCCCTGATCTTGCTGCCACTTGCAGATAAACTGTTCTTACAATTAGAAGGATCTCTTCCTTGCCTTAATCCTTGATCCTTAATTACAATACATGCCAATGAGTCTATAAATAGATCCCATACTAAATAATAACTTAGACTTCTAATTTACAATAATTAAACACCTAGCTCAAGACTCAAAATAGCCTCTACATGCAAACAACCAGTTTAACAAACTAATTGTTCGTGCAATGAGTAGTTCTGGAATCGCACAGGCGACCGGCGCCGGTCCCTGTCTGTCTGGAGATGACTGATGTTGGCCGACTCCTACCAATGTTAGTTGCCCTTCTGTTCACCCATGACCGACGTCGGTTGCGCTGTTGACGCCGGTATCCCTCGAACTCAGCAACCTCCTCCATGTTTGCAAATAGTGAAGCTTTTAGCTCCACAACCTAACAATCTCCCACTTAGAGATAAATAGCTGCACCTGTACCTGTACTTATACATCATCTAGTTTGTTTCCTTGGCTTTGTATCCCTCTTCAATATCACCCTTGAAGACCAACCACCACAAACCCTGTGGTGCACCTCCTGTCATCCAAATCACCTGCCACATCCGCATCTACAAACCCATGTAGAAAACAACTTGACCCTGCATAGCATGTGCACCTGCTGTTGGTCCCTCTCAGATCTCTGAGAAACCACTGAACTGCCCTCCAGTGCTTCTTTCCTGGATTGGCTCCAAACTTGCTGACAACTCCCACTGCTTGGGAAATCTTAGGTTTAGTACACATGTACTCAACCTCATCATGTAAATCAAGACATTGTCCATATAACTGTCCAACCATCGGCGTGCTAACCAGTCTCACACAATCATCTGGAGAAAAAATCAACTTGTGACCTTCCATGTCCGTAGAACACACTCATGCCAAAGAATCTTGCTGCTCCCAGATTCTTCATGACACACCTCTGAACTAACTTTACCTTTAGTTCAGCAACTCCCTGTATGTGTAACCCTACAACAAGCACACAATATAGTAATAGGATAATGTAGCTAATATTATCCAACTTGGTAAAGAAAACACAATGGTTAAACTTCCATTGTCCTGCAACTTACACAAGACCATATACCCTGGCCTTCCGTCTCACATGTCCATTCCCGCTCTTCTTTATCCTGAACATCCATTCGTCTCTCAGTGCTTTCTTCCAGCTGGCAACTCCACCAAAAAACTCCCATTTGGTTCTTCTCCAAGGAATCACATCCTTCATCCATGCCAAGCTCCCATTGTTTCCTGGATCTACTTGCTCTGCTTCTTTAATAACTTCTTGGTTCTTGACCATCAGTGAGCAACAAATAGTGTAAAGAAGGGAAATGATGAATTTGAGGCTTACTTACCCTTTAAGTCCTCCATATGGGTGCTTAAGACTCCTTGACAGCTTGTTGTCCACCCAAAATCCGTCTCAGTGACTGATGTCGATCACATCTCAGTCTGCATCCGACCGACGTCGATTCCATGTGACTACCTCATCGCTAATGTTGTTTCCCCCTGACCGATGCCGGTGTTTATTTGTCTAGAGTCACCGACGTCAGACTGCACATAGCCGACGTCGGTCCCTATCTGGATGCCAACGCTAGTTTTCTAACCGAAGTCGGTCTCTATGTTTTTTTTGTGAGTGATGACTTCTACCCGCGAGCTCCTTTTGGATCAAACCCTTGTCCATATCAACCTTGCTCTACTCAGAATTCTTCAACCCCTTACGCTGATCTCTGTCCGTCATCTTCTCCTTGAAAACCAAGACTTTCTTGTTCTTGTCACGAACATCAGATTCCTCAAGAAACGTCACTTTCTTCTTTTGCATACAGAAATCTTGATCCATGATTTTCAAATCCGAAAGCATACCCTTTGACTCAAGAACATGCATCCCCTTCTTATTCATGTGACCAAGCCTATTAAGCCACATCTTCAAATCTACAACTAAAGTAGATAAACCAAAAGGAGAATTAGTAATACAAGTAGATAGATAAAGCGTACCTACTTTCTTACCTCTTGCTACAACAAGTGCACCCTTGGTAACCTTCCAAGAGTCCGCTGTGAGAGTTACTGTGCAACCCTCATCACCCAACTTTCCAACAGAAATCAAATTCCGCTTTAGGACTGGGATATGCATGACCTCCTTCAACACCCATGTGTTCCCTGTCTACAATTTCAGCTTCACTTTCCCTTTGCCAACCATTTGACAAGGCTTACCATCCCCTAAATAAATTTCTCCAAAGTCTCCCTAGACATACTCATGAAAAAATTCTCTATTTGGGGATGCATGGAAAGAGGCACCAGAATATAAAACCCAAGATTCTACTTTATCCAAAGAACATACCAGAGCATCGTGTGTAACAATACCTGCAACATCTGCTTCTTTAGTTCTTTCTTGCTGATCTTCAACCAACCAACAATCTCTCTTTACATGCCCTTTCTTTCCACATTTCCAACAGTTTATTATACCATACCTGGACTTGGATCTCCTGCCTATCTTTGACCTTGATCTCCCATGCTCGATCTTCTCTCTTTGCCTTCCCCTACTTTCAACACTCAAAGCATTCCCTGATGATTCACCTGTACTTTTCTTGCGAATTTCTTCATTCAAGATTACACCCACAACATCATCCACTTTTAAGATTTTAGAAGCAGACGCAGTATTACTAACTGCCATTACCAAACTCTCCCAACTTTCAAGTAATGAGCATAAGATTAAGAGACCCTTAATTTCATTATCAAAAACAAGATTGACTGAATTTAACTGGTTTACCAAACCACGAAAATAACTAAGATGACTATGTACAGATCCACCTTCCAACATTTACAAATTAAATAATTGCTTCATAAGAAATACCTTATTCGAAGCTGAGGGTTTTTCATATAAATTTGCCAAATATTCCATCAACTCTACCATTGTCTTAGCCTGTGATAAGTTGGAAATCACAAACAATGCAAGGCTCAACCTTATAGATCCTAGAGCCTTTCGATTAAGAACCTTCCATTCTTCATCCTTCATATCCATGGGCTTGCATGCAACCCCACCCAACGGTAAGTACAAATCTTTCTGATACATATAATCTTCAATCTGCATCCTCCATAATTGATAGTTCTTGCCATTAAACTTCTCCATTCGTAGCTTACTTTCTTCTGCCATTACTATACTCCCACTCAAATAGAAACCCCTGTGAGTGACCTATAATCAACAAACACTAACCAGATCTGATACAACCTGTTAGTAACCCAACCTAAAGCTCTAATACCACTTGTTAGGGACCTGGAAACCTATAACCACAAACCTGGCTCTAATTCCAACTTGTCAGGATCTTGCTCCTCAATAAAAGCACAATATGATTACCTTGTATAAGCAACTAAACACGGAATTATATCAGAATTAACAAGTAACTAGAATTCACAAATGACACAGAATATGAGAGATAATACACAATCTTGTATTAATATTCATGCCTAAAGGAAATACAATGAAGATGGCACAATCTTCCACACCTCTCAGATGTACAGATCTCTTTTCCTCAAGATTTCACTCTCCTACCAAAAACGGTCCTAACACACAACTCAAACACAGAGTTGGTGTTCACCTCCAACCAGTCAGTAATAACCCTGCCAGTACACAAGTACTCAAAGTACTTCGAGTAGATCTCCCATGAACCTGCAACTCAAATGATCTTACTTACCATGTAGAACTTCTCCCTGATCTTGCTACCACTGTAAATCAACTGTTCTTACAATTGGAAGGATCTCTTCCTTGCCTTAATCCTTGATCTTTAATTACAATACATGCCAATGAGTCTATAAATATATCCCATACTAAACAATAACTTAGACTTCTAATTTACAATAATTAGACACGCAGCTCAAGACTCAAAATAGCCTTTACATGGAAACAACCGGTTCAACAAACTAACTATTCGTGCAACGAGCAGTTTTGAAATTGCACAGGCGACCGACGTCAGTCCCTGTCTACCTGGAGATGACCGACGTCGATCGACTCCTGCCGATGTCGATTGCCCTTCTGTTCACCCATGACCGACATCGGTTGCACTGCCGATGCTGGTATCCCTGGAACGCAGCAACCTCCTCCATGTTTGCAAACAGTGAAGCTTTTAGCTCCACAACCTAACACAAATGGCCAAAGGTGGTCAATATAAAGGGCTTAAATTTCATCAACATTCTTACCAACTTCTTATGGAGCATCATGTTGGCTAGTGGGCACCTCTTATTTACCTTGTGTTGCAGGTTGATCATCATCATCTTCCATAAAGCATGGCAATTCATCAATCCACTCAAGGTATACTTCTTCTTGTCTTACCATTGAAGTGTCTTCTTCTCCCAAAACCTTTCTTGGCTCCTCCATATCATCATCTCCTTCTTCAGTGTGTTCAAGGAACTCATCTATGATAGCATCCTCTCCCAACTCCTGTGGAGTCTTAGGAACAATCAGTTGATGTGAAGGCAATATAGAAGTACCGAATGGCAATCTTTTAGGTGCTTTATCAACCTTGTCCACATTTTTATCTTCCTTTTGAAAGTTCATAAGAATTATACTCTGGTTGTTACCTTCTCCATGAGTATCCCTTTGCATGAGATTTGGTTCTTCTGATGTGAGGTAAGGAGTTGCTCTTTCTTGTTCCATTAAGGCTTGAGAACCTCCTCCACCATCATACACAAACTAACCTTGAGATTGTCCCCAATGATCCAAATGTTCTTCTCCTTAAATTGGGTTAGTAGGGACTGGAAAAATAGCTTTTGTGGATGGAATGGAATTAGGATTATAGGTATTAGGCTACCTACTAAAACCTTGTTGACCTAATCCTCCTCCTTGGTAATTGTATTGGGGTGGAGGTCTATGAGTTTGTGAAGGATAATGTTGGGGATTGGGTGGAGTAATTGCATGAAATTGAGCTTGTTTGAGCTAGGCTTGTAATGACTAAATAATTGCATCTTTGTTTATAACATTATCCTCCTTGGGAAAGGTTATGGACTTGGCATTGGCATTGGGAACTTGTGCTACATTTGGAGTTTCAAACAAAGGCATTGAGACTCTTGGGGGTAATTTCACAGCTTGTATCAAACTAATCTTAGCTTCAATAACTATCTCATATGCATTAGGTAAAGTGAATCCTCCCATTTCCTGCAACATTACTACCACATCAATGCCAACAACCTTGAGATAGGTAGGGAATACAAATCTTGGAGGAGGTCTCATGATAGGTGGAAATCTATACCATGTCCTTTGAAATCTTTCATTGAAATTTCCCATAGATTCATTAGGATTCCTCTTTATCACATTTAGTTGATGGATTAGTAAAGTGTGATCACTCTAATTCTCAAACCTATTCACCAACAACTCTCCAAAGTCATCCCAACTAGTGATGCAACCACCTCCCAATGTCATGTATCAATCAAGTGCTTTACCCTTTAGGGACATGGCAAGTAGTCTAATGGCTATGTTAACTTGGGTGATATCGTGGAAGTTTCAAAAATTTGAAATGTCCCTAATGTGCTCAGATGGGGTAATAGGACCTTCTCCATTGAAGCTAGGGAGACTTTTGGTAGCATTACGAAGAATAGGGTCATATACAGGAAGATTAATTGGAATTTGAGTGTTGAAGTCTGGAAAAGGATGTATCCTAGCCATCTCTTCTTCCTCTTCTTGATCCCTTATCTCCTCAACTTCCTCTTCTTCTTCAAAACCTTCTTGTTCAAGCTCTTGTTCTTCAAGAGGAGTTTCAAGCAGAGGGACTTGATTGAATACTCTACTATAAGATGATCTAGTGAGGACCATGAAGTATAATGTGAAGAAATTGTTATAAAACCAAATATTCTCACCATTTGGAGTCACCAAATGCTAGATTAGAAACACTTCTGCAACCTTGGGCTTGTAAAGACCACCATTCACCTTGACATGGAAGCAATTAAGACCAGTTGTCCCACCGGGCATGCCAGAATTGTTGTCATCAAATTGTGCACCCTAAGATACTCTACGAAGATCCTAAAATTGGAAGCAACATTGAATCATCTCTCAGGTTATGGGTAAACCTACAAGAGAGATGAATCTCTAGATTATAAGGGATAGCTCCCTAGATTCTTCTTGAAGTGCACATCACCTAATCTAAATCTTGTATAAGGGAAAGAGCTATAAGTTTTGCATAAATGGAAACTACACTAAGAGGTGATACACCATGACACATTTCCACATGACTATCACATTCCCTACTAAACAACAAGGCTTTCCAAGATCAACTCTAGGCATTAAATGACTCTAGCATAATTGTTTCAATGTGAAGGCAGCCTACATAGGACAATCAACAAGATAACTGATCAAGGGGTAGATTACACAACATAGAGTCAATTTTTTGCTTGGAGAATATCCTAATACAATGAATACACTTCATATGCCTTGCTAAAATTAGAACTCTTTTGCTCAAGCATGAAGGATAAAGAGGAATAAGGATGATACCAACACTTATCTCTAATATTCATCACTCGCACACTTAGATAAATATGTTCACAAACCAAAAGTAGACTTGTATTTAATGTTGAAATAACTAAATGCAATGTCATACCATCAGGGCTTCGCCATACTAGTTGTGGTCTTAGTTTACAATGGCCAAAATGGCTCATACATATAACAATTGGAAAGAGAGAGAGGAAAAAGAAATATGAGAGACACAAAGACATGTGTCCAAAGGTGGAAACTAGTTAAAATGTATATAGGTGAAGTGTAAGAGGATTTAAAAATTGATTTGCACATGTGTCCATTCCAAAAAAATCATCCTCTTCCAAAATTGGTGTAGCATCTCTTCAAGTACCTTCCATGAAACTACCTTCATCATTAGCCTTCATTGGGTGTTCCAAAGTTGACAAGGGGCAAGTATCTCTTTTGCACTGATAAGAGAAAGTTACAAAGAATCCTCTACCTACATTGGAAGTTTTACAAATCATTTGTATTCTCTTGCACAAGAAGAATCATCATCTGTCATTGTAATCACTCTTTTTTAGACCTTTCTTGACACTAGGCCTTAAAAGCTTCTTATTCTCCCTAACTGATACATACCATGGGTCTTAGGACATATGTTAGGAAACCTCATATGCTCAGATCCATCCAAAATACCTAAAAATATCTCCAAATTTGAGTTTCCACTCTTTCCACTATGTGATCACTTTTCTCATTCTAGAATGGCTGAAGTGAGAAACCTAGTAGAGACACTTAGGATAATTTCTAAGCTTTGTAAATGACATGGGGAGTTGATTCAAGTCCCAATATATCCTCTCAAGTGATTAGCATCCTTTGATCATCTCCAAATTTTGAAAAACATAATAAATTGTCAAAGGAACCAGTCCCCTACTCAATCCATATGGATTTTGCACAATACGACTCCATGGATTTGATCCTCATGGAGTTGCCAACAACTTTCCTTCAAGTCTTATGGTCAAATTCTTCTACTTGATAGCACTCTAAATGGTTTTAAGCTCCCTTATGCATTATATGAGGCCTATGAAAGTAATGAAGCTCTACTGATGTAGTTCATAGTTATATTGATGGAGTCCATAGCTGTACTAATGGAGTCTATAGTTTTGTTGTAGGAGTCTGAAGCTAGACTGATGGAGTTCGTAGTTTTTTTTTATGGCTTCAACATCTCTTCACTAGGCCTAGTGGCTTTGGATCCTCTTTCATGGATTTATCACACTTGGGATTGTTCCAAATCTTAGGATCCTTCATACATGTTTGTCCATGCTTATCCAAGCTTTCCCTAACTTGTGTTTACAACCACTTCAACCCTGACCTTTGATTTCCACCATTTTCTCTCTCTTCTACAAGTTTTAAGCCCTATAAATGGCCTATCTCTAAGACAAAAAAATATATAATTGGCCCTTATTGTTCATAACTTTTGAATACATTAGAAGCTTCTTTAGGTCATGAGGACACCTTGTACCAAATTTCAGCTCTTAACTCCTCCATTAGACCACCAAACCCCTCAATTTTGCTAGGCAGACTTCATGAATAGGCAAAGTTTGAGGGTAGGCAGGGTATAGGTTGGGTTTGGAGGTCTTAGGGATTAAATAGAACTTGATTAGGACATGGAAGGATCATTCATACCCGACATGATGTATTCCAACCCTTTTATACCCTACTTACCCCTTAAACATGTTTCATGCTCTTGAGACATAGAATAAGTCTGTGACTGCAAAGGAAGGGAAACCCTATATTGTGACCTGGCTGTAGGCTATTATGACCTTGATTTGGCTTTAAAGACATAATTTAGACCCTATTTTATTTTCACTATGATTATGTAGGCATTCATTCATCATTTTACTAGGGCTAAGCTCCATCCCTTATACCCATGTATCTTTCATCCTCAAGATCAAGACTCTGCTTATGTGGATTAAGACACTTCAAAACCTGCCTGTGTGTCTTGGTTTAAGCTTTGTTTGATTTTTGTAGACCTCTTCTTCATTTTTTATAGGTCATAGACCATCTTCATGCTTTGTCTTCACTTAGAAGCCTTCAAACCATATCATTTCATGCTTAAGTCCTTAACTATAATACCCCTCTGCCTGCTTGGACTGAGACAACCCTGTAGGTGTGCTTGGGGTTTGGAATTAGGATTTGTTCATGTTGTATAAGTTTAATCCTGAGTTCCTTGAGATCACTTCTCACTTGCATCCACTTTAAGAACTCCAAACCAAGTTCAAACTCCAAATTTCTTCCTCACTGCCAACATGCCTCACATAACTATGTGTTAGGTTGCTTGTAGGTTAATTTGAGATCACCTAGGTCATGTGATTAATGGAATCATCTTTTCACTTTAGGTATAGTATCCTTCAAGTACTAAATTCACTTTAAACCTCCAAATTGGTTACTATATTCCCAATTGAGACAATATCTTACCCAAGCCTGTTGTAGATGACCCTTCGCAACCCTGTGTACGGATAGGGAAGGGTACATTAGTGATCAAAACATCAAACTTCATATCTTCTTTGACCTCTTGGCTTAGGAATGCTATTTGAACTATTTTGGATTGATCAAGATTAGTGGCATAGCTTAGGATTATCAAATTGAAATGCAAAACCACTTTCCAATCAATGTCCTGTAGATATCATTGCACCTTTTCAATGGGTTTTTGGCAACTTTGAGACCTTGAAACTGTCATCTCCTCTCCTCTTTTGCTTCTTAAAATTGACATAGTTATTATGTGTGGATAGTGCTATTAGATAAAACAACTAAGCTCATTGGAAATTCCTTATATCATGATAAATGTTAATTCACAAAAGCTCAAGGATCTTTGTCTGCAACTTTTAGGGACAAAATAACCAATACAGTCCAATCATTGTTCTGAAGGAAAATTCTACTTAGCATAGCATTCTAACTCTCATGGCATGAAAACTATGAACCTTTATGTATGTTAGGACTTAAAAAATTAACTCCATCATGTCTTTCACTCTTTTCACCTTCGTACAAACCTCTTGAACTCAAACATAAGCTGACTATGAGCAGACCAAGTAGTGAACAAGGAAATTAGGCAATTTGGCTTTGGAGGAGTATGCTAATTTGATCTTTCACAAGGTAATTAAATGAAATAACTTAAAAAACATGAACCCAAATATATTTATTAAACATCTTCATGACCCTCCTTCCATGTTAAGAAAACTTAGGTTACCCATACATGGCTGCCCACTTGAAAAAAAAGTACAATTTTTTAAATCTTATTCAAAGACATTAAAAGATAATTGTTGGATGATGGAAACACCATTGTAAATGGCCTATTACCACCTAAAAACACTTCATCAAACCCACATATCTCAATGTATTCCTAAAAATAAGAAATAGATGAAAACTTATACGCCTCTTGAATGCAAGTTCATAAAAAGCTGCCTAGGACGTAAGTGATTGTTCATGAAGGAAGAACCACCAATCTAAGAGTTATTGTTATGGATTTGAATTGTACTTAGATTAATATCCACCTATAGAAGCACTCTCCCTGACTCCACTTGTACGACCCATAACAAGTGTTTGAAACTGCTCTTCCTTAGCTTGCCAAGTGAAAATGAAGGAAAAGAAGTTAGAAATGAACCTTTTTATGCAATATCTAATATCCAAACATGGAATGACCTGTGGGTAGGTGAAGTGTCACACCACCACATTTTTAGCTACAAGAGAACTTGAGAAATCTATACAAGTGTTAGAAATGACCTAGTTTTAAGGGAAAACTACCATTTGACTGATGAACCTAACTTATAACTGCCACTTGACATGATCTTGACATAATTTGACCTTCTCCATGTTTATATCCACCCTAGGGACAAATATTTTAATTTTAAAGTCCTCAAAAGTCATTTAATTAAGCTAAAAGGTGGCCAAATGACCCTTTTAGCATCTAAAACCTAATAGGTGCTCAATTTATGACTTGTAAACACATTGAAACCTATCAAAGACCATTTTAAGACATTTCCAAAATAAATTGAGCCTTTGACTAAGTTTTACCATAGTTTACCAATGTTGACTTTTGTTGACTAGGCCAGTACTAGGAGAATGAGCTTCAACAGGGACTAGGGGAAGGGCAAATGAGATGTATAAGACAATAGGGGACCCCATAGGACACATGCAACTTTCTTCAAAAGTTTAAAATAGTAGGGGTTGACCTAAATTTGACTTAGGGTCAATTTTTTTCAACATTTACAATATGTGTTTTTATACTTGTTTTGCCCTATCCAAGTGTCAAGTTTCCAATCCAAAATGGACATATGGCACACAAACTCTCAATAGGCTGAGTATCTTAGCTCTTATAATTAATGGTTCTTATAGAATCAATCTCTACACCCTTAGATGTTTTCCCTATGTTATACAATTATTTCCAAGTGTTTCATTCCTTGTGGGTTGTATAAGGCCTCTAATCAGTGGGGTCAAAGTGTCCTATTTGATTTATTCTTCAAATTATTCTCGCATTCCTCGCGCTCTACTTCCCTCGTGCTCCCCTAGTCTTTCTCTTTTTATTTTGGATCCTCTATTCTTGGGTTCCTCGTGCCACATTCTCTTGACCGGGTCTTCTCGCATGGGGACTTCCATGCCATTATCCTTCCATATCCTTCAACTCTAATGCTGCTAGTCTCATGCCATAGTCCTCTTACAGCGTGGTTCTCTAACACTGTGTCAGTACTTACATGAAAATGGACAATGGTCCCTCTGTGTTGCTTTCCAAAATCAAAATAAATACATGGTCAAAATTGAGGAGCCAACATCACCCCACACTAAGCTATTAGTCCGTCTTGGACTAAGTTGTACTGACATCCTCAAAGAACTCAAGGCCTTTATGCTTTAGGTATTTCCTCAACGCATCCCAATGGGATAAGGCATCAAAAACTTTAGCAATTATTTTCTTAATGGCCTCCTTTACTGCTTTTAACTCCTTAGGCTGAATTGGAGTCTCGATCTTCTTCACATGTTCTTATAGGGCTAAGCTAGCTTCCTTTTGGATGTTCTCTAATCAGAGACCTCCTTGTCAACCTATCTCAGAGTGTGGCAAAACTAGCATTTATTTATTGATGATGGTTATTAATGGCATCTTTCATCATTTACACATCCTTAAATACATTCACATGCTTGACATGGTCTTTTATTAATAGGGTTGCATTAACCACTTGTTGCCTCAAGATCTCCTCATCATTGACTTGGGCCTCTATTATTTTATTTGGGTGCACCATGTGTGCAAAAATATCATCTAAAATTAAGATAACCTCTCTGAATCTTTCCAAAGCACTATGGTAGATATCTGCTACAGTGGTGAACTACTCCAAAAGTTCTTAGGACTCATCTCTAGGTGTGGGGTGCTCCTTATTCTTTTTGAGAAAAAGCTCAACCAATGTCTCTAATTTTAAGGCATCCCCATCCAATGGAATGCCATCTTCTAGTGTTGATTTTTCCTTCAAAATTGTTTTGAAAAGGCTTAAACCTTTACCTTAGTCTCAGCGGTATCTTTAAGTTGTTGCCTCAAAGAGGCCATTTTCTTGGCTAGCACCTGCCTTTCAGCATACAATTTATTATATATTTCTACCACCTTACTATTTTTTTTTTCAGTCATGTGCAGGTCTGACTCCAATAAAATATTTTGGCACGTCACTTTCATGGCAAGTTTTAAAAATGCAGTGCTTGTCATTATTGGGGAGAGGTGATGTGGATCTAATTTCATGAGGTTCAGCAGTCCTAAGATGTCTGGGCCAAAAAAAAATTAATCCAACAGAATGTCGAACTAAGGCTCTTCATTATACATCTCCAAAAAGAAGGATAATTGCCTCTTTATTTCTTAGGTCACATCATTGGGGTGGAAATGCTTCCAAAGATAGAGTTTCTATTCGTCAATGCCAAATTGGTATTGTTCACATAGATTAGATGTCACTCTTTATTTTGGTTTGCCCTCAACTATCCCCTTCCCCTTTTTCAGGTCTCATTCAAGTTCTCAATGGCTTTCAGTAGCCATCCCATCCGTTCCAATCCCTCCAATATTCACTTGATCAATAGTCGGGACCTCTCACATAGGGAATGGAATCTTCTTTGGATCAAATTCCAAAATTATGTATCTGCTCATGAAAGGGATCCTTTTGGGGTGCTTGTCTTGGAGGGTGATGAGGCATTGACCCAGTGGTAGTCCTTGGAGAAGGTGGAGGTGAAGGTGGGGGAGTTGAATGAAGAGAAGGTTGAGGTGAAGGTGGGAAGGAGTATTATGAGGTGAAGGTGATATAGGTGGTGAACTATGAGATAGAGATGGGGATGATGATGGTGAAGATAATGGATATGGTGACGGTGAAGTGCGAGGTGGTGGTTGTGGTGGTGAATGATGAACTGGCATAGAGGGCTATGCCTCCACTATCCTCTATTATTTTTTGGGGCCTTGCTTCCCACTTGTGTTGGTGCTTGGCTCATACGGCCTCTTTTTCATTGGTACTTGGGGGATCCTCTCCTTAGGTTCCCCATCTTAAGGGTATTAGTTGGGGTGTAACATATAAAATAGTTGGTGTACTTATTCCCTAACTAGGATATTTTTGATCTTAATACTAGTCATGCTAGTTTATCCCCTCTTCGTATAGGCCTTTTTGTTAGGATAAGAAAACATCTCTCAAAGGGTGTGGTGCTCTACATCACATATATTGTTTACAGAATCAATAAAGTAGCATGTAGAGAAGGCATATGATAGCTTAAGCCATGCTGAGAGCTCCCTCAAATAATTCATTCGAATACATGCCAAGGAGAAGTGCTACTTCATAGCAAATTATGCTTGATATTTTTTTTGGGAGGGAAGATCCTTGGGAATGTGCCATTCATTTCCAAAAGTTGCCTTCATTCCATCAAACTAGTACTTCATCTTCAAATTGTATATTGGAGTTATGTGTTGAGGGAAGGTAAAAACTTTGTAGCACTCAGTGGGGACTTGTGAGTGGGGGGATACACCCACTTCAAAAATCCTAAACTATAGTCATGCACGCTAATTTCATCAAAAACCAATAATAACAAGATTGCCCCCAAGGAAACCTAAATTTAGGCATTATATGCACCTTCTCTACATCTTTAGTTATCTTTTGGGCAAAGTATAGTGCCTAGTTGTATTGTATTCCCTGCACTACTTGGTTTGCTATGGGAAGGTGGGCCATATCCATCTCCTTCCATCGGTCAGTCCCTCTGACCTTAGTGGAAATGATTTGTGTTGTGACTCATAGGGTGGGATCCTATAGGTTTGTGATGTGCATTGTATGTCCCTACTTTTGATACATAAGTGCAGTGGTAGTATGCTAGATTTTCTTTGTATTTACTAAGTCATCCAATACATTGACCCCTGAGTATTGGAGTCATGTGACCTTACTTACCCTCTCCACACTGATCTTCATGTTGTACCCTACAAAGTAGATGTAATCCTCATGAATGCATGAGAGGAGGAACTGAATTGCCTTAGTAGGCTTTCCAAAATATGGTAGTTCGAAGAGTTGGAAAAGGCCAACTTTGTCTAGTTAGTTCTTGATGGTCAATTCATAAACCACTTAGTTTCATGTGTCTAGACCTGATAATCATTTTGCAACTACACCTCATTTCTCAGCTAGTGGTGGTTATAATCAAATATGGTCGCATTTACCACCTTAGAGACCCGATTTTCCATGTGCAAGACCAACTCGAGGTATTGCATTTCTTCTATGTAAATGGTTTGAGGGGGAGATGGTGGGGTGGTCTATGATGAGGATGCCTATACCTGCTTTCCCTTTTTCACCATTTTAGCTTCTTCCATGCTCTCACTCTAAACTTACATGCACTAATATTGTCTTGGTGTCTCTTCTATGTCTTCTAAAGCCTCTTCTCTTATAGGGAACCATGTTCCTCCACTCACCTCTCTCATTCTGGTATGGTTGATAGTTTTTAAAGTCTTTTTGCATTTTTCTTTGGCCGCACTACCCTCCATGGCACTTGAAGGTTAACCCTCGATCATTCCATATTCCCAAATGAATATGTGGTGGTGTTCAAACTTGCCTCGACTCTCGATCTTCACACTTCAACAATGGTGGAATCTGTAACTTAGAAATTTTATAAAGGATGACCTCAACCCACTTTTGCACGCATTTGCTTTTAACAATATTCCTCTACTTGGAAATCCTCTTCACATCTTTAATTATTGCTCAATTACTCTATTCCACAATGAGATTGACTATATCTCTGGTTCTTTGGTTTGTTAATCACTTAAAGATTATAGCTAGGTAAAGTGTAGAATGGCCTCAACTTGGTTATTTATAAGTCCTCCAGCCAATCCACCTCATTAATTTCTTTCCTCTCCTTGTCATTTTTGGCCATAAATGCATGTCTTCTAACAATATTCATACCTCAAATCTTGCATCGAGCCTTTAGTGTTCTAAAAAACTTGTCCCATCATTCCACTCACATGCTTGTTGTTATGACTACCCTTATTGCTTTAATGGTCCATTCCTTCCTGTGCCTTTCTTGGAAGTTAGTGACAACTATCCCATTTTTTTAGAGCAATAGAAACTAGTTGTCACACAAATGGTAGGAAACTATTTTATTAAATGACCCACACATCATTAATCACTTGTGTGCCATGTATTATACTTGTGCCTTTAAAACTTGCATGCCCACATGTTATGTCTTGTATTCATATGCATAATATCTTACCCCACACTAAAAGGGTTTGTGGTCCTCCATGAAAACAACTAAAGGACATAATTTAAAAAGTGAGTTGTGCACCTCAAGGGTAGTGCTTTTTATTAAAAATAAAAAATCTTAATCTAACGGCCTTAAGACTTATTGAAAAAAAATAACACGAACTTAAAAAAAATAACGATATGGCTAAAGTTGACTCCCATTATAGTGTTCGGGGAGGAATTGACCATCTATTCACTTTACTCAGCATGAACCAGTAGGTCAGATACTATGAATTATAAATGGTCCATCCCAATGAATGCAGATCTTTTTAGGCTGACACGCGAACTTAGAGTCATAGAGTAGAACTTTCATACTTGGGGTGAAGATTTTGTTCTTTAGATGGCAATCATGCCATGCTTTTTGTTTCCATTTCTCAACATCTTAATTCTAGTGAGTGAGGAACCAAGCCTCATCTAGTTTCATGAGTTCATCGAGCAGAGCTTTCAAAGATGTGTCATCATCAAGGTTTCCTATACGTGCTATCTAGAGAGATAGAACCAGGAACTTGACTGGCATGATTGCTTCTTTTCTATATACTAGGTTAAATGGTGTATTTTTGTAGAGGCATTTTTATGTGGTTTGGTATGCCCAAAATACTACAGATACTCTATCATCTAATCAGTTCTACCAATATTATAATTTTTTGGCAAAGTGGTATCGAGGATCTTGTTAAAGGCTTCTACTGTTTTATTGGCCTGTGGGTCATATGGTGTTGTGTTGTGATGCACAATCATGAATTCAGCCAACAAGATTCAAATTGTTTCATTCAGGAAGTGGGTTCCTCGATCACTAGTGAAACTTAGAGGACATCCAAAGCATGTTATAATGTTTTCCTAGATGAACCACATGGCAGTCATTACCGTATAGTCTTTGGTTGGCACTGCCTCAGCCCAACACAATGAGTAGTCAGTTGTCACAATTATGTACCACAAACTTGTTCATCATCTTGTAGGAGTGATGGGCCAAATAAAGTCTACAACCCACTTTTCGAATGGTTGTTATGAAAAAATTAGGCACAATGGCATGAAATCTCTTCTATTGGGTCTTCTTACATGATGGCAAATATCACATTGCCTTGCATATGCCTTTACATCTTTAAATAAAGTCAGCCACTAGAGTCCAGCAAATAACACCTTGCACATGGTATACTCCCCAACATAATCTCCTCTAACAATACCTTCATGGACTTATCATAATACCTTAAGATGTTTGTGTTACATTACACAATGGTGTAGTACCTCATCATGGTCCATCTTGTACAAATAACTTGCTATGATTTGATAAGGTGTGACACAGATCGTAAGTTGTTTCTTTTCTTATAAAGTTAGAGAATTAGGTGCACAACTAGTATTAAAGAATGCCACAATATCCTTTAATTCTTTAGGTACCAAAGCGACTTGGAAAAGTTGTATGTTAGGAAGGTCATCTTCTATAGCATGTGGATATTCTCTATTTTCAATTGGGGATAGATGATCAGGTCCATAATTGGTTTTCCCAAGTTTTACTACTACAAAAAATTGAAATTCTGGGAAAAGAACTATCCAATGACAAATTATTCCATGGAAAACTGGCTTGTTGATGAGATACTTTAAACCTTCATGTTCGGTGTAGAATATAAATGGTGTGGGCAGAAGGTAATGTCTTAATTTTTGTAGCACGTAAACCATAAACAAGGCTTCACATTTAGTGGTGGTATAGTTTCTTTCAGCTAATGTGAGTTTCCTACTGGTGAAATAGATGGGATGGTCCAAATTTCCCTCTCTTGGTTTTGTAAGTATTGTGTCAACTGTGGTGTTAGATGCATCAACATGGACATGAAAGGGTTTTGTCCAATCTAGAAATTGCAAGATAAGAACGATAACTAGTCTTTCCTTTAGAGTTTCAAAATTTATTTTGCAGTAATTAGTCTATATAAATTATTCATTATGCTTTAATAGCTCTTCCAGTGGCACTGCAACCTTGGCATAACCCTAAATGAACTTCCTGTAGTAGCTTGTGTGTCCTAAGAATGCACACACCTCATGCTGAGTTTTTGGCACTGACAAACAGAGAATGATAGAGACCTTGGCTGGATCTACTAAGAGTCCCTCTTTACAAATTATATGCCCAAGGAGTACCCCAAAAGGTGTCATAAATAGGTATTTATTCAAATTGAAGGAAATTTATAACACTCGACAGCACTCAAGTATGAGCCTCAGTTTGGCAAAGTGGTCCTTGATCAACGTGTATACTATCCAATCATCTAAGTAAACTTGATGAAACATATGTATAAAATCTTTGAAGGCCTCCACTACTACCTATGAGAATACCATCAGGGCATTCTTCAACCCAAAAGGCATGACAATATAGGCAAAAGAGCCCCATTCTGTTGTAAATGCAGCCTTGAAGCAGTCTTCCTTAGCTATCTGGACTTGGTGATACCTTAAGAACCCATTGATAAAGGAGTATATCTTACAACCAACAACACCTTTTAGGATTTTCTCTATGAAAGGTATTGGGAAAGGATCGATGACACAAGATGTATTAAAAACATGATAATCCACATAGATACAAATATACCCATCCTTCTTGATAATGATTAACATAGGACTCACCTAGTCAAATTCATCAATAGGAGTAACTACTCCAACGTGAAACATGTTATTTATCTCTTCTTTCATGTGCATTCAAAGGTTAGGGTTCATCTGATATGGGTGTTTTTTCATGGGACAAACACCATAAATCAAATTTATATGCATCTTCCCAAGAGAAGGGTGAACCCATTTCATTTCATTGTAGTTCCTTGGAAACACATCCTGATACTCTTTCAATAGCTCAAAGATTTACAAAATATCTATCTCAATCCAATAATTTCCAATGGTCGCTACCTTAGGTTCCTACTCTATGCCAATGTTTGGTTGAATAATTTGAATGGGCCCATCATAAGGATTGTCTATGGGGGAATTGGTGTCCTAAACAGTTCGTGAGCCAGTACTTGTAGGAACATGCAGGTTGTTACTCAATAGATCAAATGGAGTGGATCCTTCTCCTTCATCTACTTGAAACATGAGCTTCTACTTTCCCAGGTAGATTTCTTCATGGCGCTCTTCACTAGAGGCTATCGATGGTGAAAGAGTTGATTGTCTGGGAAGCTTAGTAAATAAACCCAAGGGTTCTTCTAGTTCTTGATGAATATGATGCAGATGATCTTCCATCAGACTTGGATCTCCAATTATTACTTCACGTATGGTTTGAAGAGTAAGGCACAGCTCCATCCTTGGTAAAGAGTAAGAAAACACGAATGTCATGTTTTCCTTTAGTAACTGCCAAACCTTGTTCCCATGTGCCTTTCTTAATGTATGTACCAAGCTCATGACCAAGTGTGTAAGGTTGCATAGAACGTATGGACCCATAGGTATTTTGGTAAAAATGTTTCCTCAACTCAGTGTATTATTTCACACACATCAAGATGAGGTTTAGGTGCTTTTATGCCACTATAACTAAGTGTACCTATAATCTTATTATCATGGTGAAATCTATGATGTAGAGTAGCTCACACTTGATCCCAATATAAAAGGCATTCTTTATGTGTACGCCACCACCTAGCGGCAGTGTCATTGAAAATGTGGTCTAATGACCTCATATGTTCATTTTTAGTATCATAAAACTCTTTGAGGCACTGCACGAAATCACACACCTCCATTTATCCATAGAACTATGGAGCTTCATTAATTCTCTCCAATGGTGGTCCTTCCAATGGTCTTCATATTGCTAAACCCATGAGGCACACAAGTTTGTGATGCTTAAGAAGCTGGTGTGGGATATTTGCATCTCCATGGGCCCAACAGTTGCAGGCATTGCTTATTATATTTGAGATACACTGGTTGTCCATCCAGTGAAGAATACCATCTAGCGTTAGATGATGCTATTCATCACATCGAGCAATCACATTATACATATTATTGATGTCTTCATCAGTGCTTACAGGTTCAATACAAGGTGATCCTTGTGCTTCATCTATGGGTATTACCACACGTTGATCGATATTTTCAAAGCTAATATATCAGGTTTTAAAGATTAAATATGTTTGATTTTCTTAGCACGATGGCCTTCCTAATGAGGCTAGGTAATCATCAACCTCTTCCAACTCCAAAACATTAAAATTTGATTTAAAGGGAACCCCGAGTATTTCAAGAGTGGAATTTTTAAGGACTCCAATAAGGTGTGCATGAGTCTTGTTTGTCATGAACAAGAAATGAGGTGAAGGTTACAAAGCTAGACTAGACATTTTTTTCCTAGCATCTTTAGTGAGAACATTTACTTCAACACCAATATCTACTAGAATATCCCAGATTAGCCATCCATTGATAGCAATATTAACTAATATTTCTCCATCTTCTAGGAAAGTGGAACTAGGACTTTTCTGACATTGAGCATGGTTTAAATATCGATCTTCACTTTGTCGACTTAGTTGAGTGTGGGTTTCATTTGGTAGGCAAGCTTGACCTTTAAACTGAGCACTAAGCTAGTAAATGATGTCTTCATTAAGCATATATTTGCATAGTTTCTAAAAACTATCCCACATTACTAGAAGTTCAGTTTCCCTTTGCACTGCAACATGTTGTGTGACATCCCTATCCTAAAGGTATTGAATTTTTCCTTGGAGCTCATGTACAAGTGCCATTGTATCCTAAAGGACATCCTTTTGCTAAAGTACATCAGGGTATTTCCTAGTCTATGCTTCTTCCTAACATACATTTTCAATCAGGTTGGGTGTAGATTATGTATGGCCCCCCTACGAGTAGTAATATTGACTTGTTGTACAATAGGGATGGTTGGTCAAGCATGTCATTGTGGTTTGTCTATATGGATCATACCATTGCCTTTTATATTTTGATCCTTTATGATGGCTACATATAGATCTAGGCACTCTTCTAGTTGGTGGTCCTTTTTGCAGTTAACACAAGTTGGGTATTCTGGGAAATCCTTCTGATAGTGGTCTGGAGAACCACACTTGTAACAAGTCCTTGGTGGAAACCTACTATCTTGTCCTCATCATTTTTTGTGTCCATAATAGCCACCATTGTCTTGGGAACTAACGACTGGGGCTTCGCATGTGTCACGTGCTTGAACCTTATGAATATCAGTAATTAGATGACAATCATTAGTGTCATGATTATAAGCATCACAAATTTTACAATACGTAGATGCTTTAGTGCTTGTAGACCATTGCAAAAGTGGATAGGAGCAGACATCATGGTCATCATGACAAATCTCACAAGTTTGCTTTAAGACTACATGAAATTTTTTTTGTGGGCAATTGTTTCGTGTGTGTCCTTCAATTTCATAGTTGGTACACCAAACACTACTATGTGTTTCATGTGCATTTTTTACTGACAATTTTCAAGCTAAGAATCCATGCATTCTATTTGAGTCTCCATTAAGGGACTAATCCCAGTATCCATACTTCTAAGTGCTTCAGCAAGTAGGGCAAACTCTAGAGCCTCTTGTGCATTGGTGAAAGTTTTTTGTGACAATGTCCATCAAAAAGGTAACAATAATCCCCCTGTGAACCATTGTGCATGTTGACCAAGATTGATGTCAAAGGACAAATTAGAAATCAAGGTTTTGAACTGTGCACCATATTCTTTTATGCTCTCTATAAGTCCCTGCTTTATATCTTTCAGCGTCGCTCTACTTTGCTGCTCAAATTCAGGCATATCAAATTCTTGTAGGAATGATGTTTTGAGTTGGTCAAAGTCGACCACTGCTTGCTGAGGGTCAAATTTGGGATACTATTTGTGTGCACGTTCTAAGAGGGTGGTTTCAAATTATGTTGCCTTTCACTCAAAGGCTATGATACCATGCACCTTCCAAATCAGTTCACACTTATGAACATGCTCCGCTACATTTTCCACCCCACGATACTTAGGTAGGTGTAAATTCATTTCATAATAAACCATAGGTGGTTAAACAAATGATTGCTAAGAAGATCCAGCTCCTATTCCTGGAGGGTGTCTGGTTTCTCCAATATCTCCTCCTAATCCTCTTCCAGTGCCCCCAATAGCAATGCCCATGGAGAAAGGCGTGGTGGAGGGTTGATTTCCTGGATTGGGGCTTATATTCTGGCCTTGGTTAGAACCTCCAAGCATTCCAAGTTGTGCCATGGACTTCTCTTGAAAATAAAATTATGTAGATTCTAAGTTATTGCCTAATGGCCTAGTCTTAGTTTCCCTTATCCATTCAGCTTCTGATTTTGTACTATTTGTATCCCAATTCCTTAAATGTACTCTATCTTACTCAAAGGCATGAATATGCACTATGTGGAAGAGACTAGTTGACTCATATTGGGTTTATCTTCGACAATATAGCTCATTTCTATGTAGATAATAGTGGCAAAGGTTGTGGCCCATAAGTGATGGATTCCTCACACACATCTAGCTCCCTACGACTCTTCACAGTGCTTCTCGAGTGCTCCCAATCTCTTCCCATGCCCCTAACTCCCATGATCCTTTATCGAGCTTCATCATACTTCCATTTTTTTAGCACTCACTAACTTGCTACCATGTTAAGCCCATAATTTTAAACCAACCATTAGTCTCCCCTCCAAATGTGTGGCTCATGCACATGATATTTTAGCCTTCCATGAGTAGTGTTTCCAACCCAAGATCAATAGTTAGCTTCTCAATCTCAAAAGGAAATAATGAAATATATCATCCCCTTAGTTCTCTTAGAAAATTGAACTTTGCTTCTTTAGGACATGAATATGTGGTCATGGAAAATTCCAAGATTTAACTATTATGAACACCTTTCCACTAGCAATCAACTACTCATGTCTAAGAAACTTTCAGCCATGCTAAACTCCTTTGCCATTTTAATGTCCATGACTATTTTCGTCCAAGGTTTTGAGATCATCCTTGAGCATATGCTAAAATCTAGGAATGCAAAAGAACATGGACCTCAAAAAAGAAAGTCTCATATAATGAGTTGTAGATGTTTTGTTCTACCCACTGCCATGCAGAAACTCCTAGTTCAATTTATGGAACTATAAAATTGTCTTCGACATTGGTAATCCATTCTTTAATATTATCTAATGTAATGCACTCAAGCATTTCCCATAATCATCTTCTAATTGCTTTGTGTCTTGGTAATGGAACCAAAATGTTGGGTTCTCTTTCTAGATCGGTGTTGAAGCCTCTTCCCAATAGCTGAGCACACTGGCCCTATCATGTGAGGGTTGAGTCTCATACGCTCACTCAAAGAATGTAGCAAAAGACCAATTCTCGAAGACTTTGAAACATGACATGCTTTTACTCATTTTTTATCAACCAAATATCATACTATAGTTTCTCAACAGATTATACTGCCATTACTAGAAAAATATAAAAGAAAGGAACTTATGACTTCATTTACTTAACTCATTTCAATATTCAATACAGTCCATTGCTCAAAAATGCCATATGATAAACATTGAATTTTTATTAAGCACTTATGGATTACAAGACAAAATGCTCTATATCCTTTCAAAGGTACACACCAAAAATCCCTCTCCTTATGAATGTTTAAAACAGGGGTTTTTATGCTTGTTTTGCCCTATCCAAGTGTCTATTTCCCAATCCAAAATGGACACATGGCACACAGACTCTTAGCATGCTAAGTGTTCTAGCTCTTACAATTAATTGTTCCTATATAATTGGGCTTCTACACCCTTAGATGCATGTTCTATGTTATACAGTTATTTCCAAGTGTTTCATTCCTCATGGGTTATACAAGGCCTCCAATCGATGGGGTTGAAGTGTCCTATTTGATTTATTTTTTAAACTATTACTATGTTCTTCACACTCCACTTCCTTTGTGCTCTCTTAGTCTTCTGCTTCTTGTTCTGGATCCTTTATTCTTGGGTTCCTCATGCCACATTCTCTTGATTGGGTCTTCTCACACTGGGTCTTCCATGCCATTATCCTTCTGCATCCTTCAACTCTCGTGTTGCTAGTCTCGTGCCATGCTCCTCCTACATCATGGTTCTCTCGCACCATGTCGGTACATACATGAAAATAGACAATGGTCCCTCTGCATTGCTTGTCAAAATCAAAACAAATACTTGGTCAAAATTGAGGAGCCAAAGAGCTACAAAACAAAAATGGATGTTGTTCAAAGGTCTGGTTGCCTCGAGTAAGGGAGGAGGTGTTCCCCCTCAAATCGGGAGGTGATGAGGTAAATCAGAATTGAGTGTAGGTTTGATAAGGTTGGTGAAGGTAAACCTTATAAATGTGGTTGAGAGGTTGGGCACTAAAGTATAAATGGGCGCATGAAGTGCAATAAAAGGTATGATAGCCAAGATCGGGTAAAGATGAGATTATCATGGTTAATAACAATAAAGGTCAGTTCAAAGGGATAAGTGACCAGTGTATCACGTGATCAAAACTAGGCATGGTGATTGGGTATACCTATTAGTCTCTTATACAAGGTTGGTGTTTCGGTGGGTATCCAAGGCAAGATGTGCTTTCAATTAAAACATAAACAGGTCAAGTATCATAGGTATCTAAGGTAAGAAGTGCTCCCAAAAATACATGAACAGGTCAGATAAACATGAGGTGGAACAAGTTTTAAAAGGTGGTTAATATGGCAATGTTGTTACTACAGTCAAAGGACAAGGCAAAAAGTGTCACAAAATACATGCTAGTCAAGCTAAAATGGACCAACAACAATGTGACGAGGTGGTCAAGGTGGGTGGAGAAATTAAACTTCATGAGCAGGTAAGTTGATGCTGAGTCTATTGAGAAATGGCATGTGGAAGGTAAGAGCCAAAAAAGTGGGGTGACCTGACTGTTTGACGGTCAAGGTCCCTAAGGATGACCCTCGATGGGTAGCTAATTAGGTGGTTTAGCTGTCATTTGGGTAGGTTTTGGAGGTCATTAGGGTTTGGGTGGTTTATCCTTGGAACACCCACAGTGACCGTTGATGGTTAGGTCTGATTGTTGATGGTCGATACCTTTAGAAATAAGGATACCTGACCACTAACGGTCACCATGAATGTCGATAGTTGATTAGGTTAAAGAGAGTTATGCAAAGGGAATGTATGAAAAGATGCTAATGTAGAGGTGTGTTTGCTTTCTAGGTATAATCTTGTGTGTCTATAAAGCACACTTAGTGGGCATTAGATAGATTGATAAGATAGATAAGGAAATAGGTTAGGTGCAAAAAAGGTAGGGTAGGTGATAAGGTATTTGTTAGCTGTGGACTTGGTTAGGAGGGTAGAGTGGTCAGATAGGTCACTTATGTAAAGTGGAATGGTATGTTAGGCAAAAATTCTTGGGTGACTAAGCTATGTGCTAATGAATTGATGTAGGCTAGGGGCAGATACAAATGCACGATCAAGTGCTACATATCTTTGCTAAGATCTAGTAGGGGATGACTCTAACTGACTAGGCCCATATGGAGAAGGTGGGGCTAGGAGTGATGAGGCATTATCAATGTGCCTCAAGTTGCATCCATGGTCATAGTTCTCATCAAGAGATGGGATCCTACTATGAACACATTCTAACTATCGACCAATGAGATGACCATCTTTTTTGAGGATGTGCATATGATCACTCAACTTCTACTTTGTGATGATCTGATATACCACATAGAGCGAGAGAAGCATGATGTTCATGTAAAACTATTATATGGAGACAAGAATGATTAGGTCAGATGGCATGCTGGGGGATTCAAGTATAATGCATTATATCAGAGGGATCTAGACAAGAGGAGACTTGTGACCATGCTCATGATTGTTGTTACATGCTTTGGGTTTGTTGATTTAAGCAGCGGGAGGTTCCCCTAATTTATATTGAGAGTTTTGGTCAAGTTATTGCTAGGTCATATTGTATTTGGTTGGGTGCCTATTTTACTTGTACATATATACATGGAGTTGTGGGGGTTTAGGGCCCATAGGAGGTTGGTATCAGTATTACCTTGGTTCTGCATTACTAGGCCTACGAGCACATTCAAGTGTTGAGTCCAGTTAGATTGCCATGGGCAAGTTTTACATATATTGACTTCCCCATTGGCTTCAAGCAGTGGAGGGGTGACTTTATTACATCAAGTGTAAGGGGAAGAGTTCATGATTTGGAGTGGTTTTGGGGTGCACTCGGTGCACTAGTGATAAGAGGTATCACCTAGAGGTTGTATATATAATTTCCAATGTGGCCAGGGTACAAGAGGCATACACTCTCACTATAGAGCTATAGATGGATATTTGGTAGGTGAGACAGAGAGGTGGAGTTGATCCCATTTGATAGGGTATGCTAATAGTTTGGACTAGTACAAGGCATTCTAGGTCCCTTCCCCAAGTATAGGAGAGAGGATTTAGAGGTTTTATTAACATAACCACATCTTGTGCCTACTTTATTAGAGTATGAGGAGCTACCAGCTAGGGTACCAATACATGATATTGGGTTTATAGATGGGTACATAGCATGGTACGAACCCATAAATGTAGCTATAGACATTGGTGAGGATGATGGAGGTGTGAGGCTGATGGTCATGGATCTAGTTGGTCATGATGGACAGGGAGGAGGGACTTTAGCCACTACACAGGAATACGTATAGGTATTACAAGGTTAGGTGGCCACCTTACAAGGTTAGATTACTACACTACAAGGTCAGGGTGCTACCTTATAGGGTTAACTTACTATTGTGATGGGTGAGAAGGATCAGGCTAGAACCTCTATAGGCTTGGTGACCCAGGAGAGGGACTCTTTGAGGCAAAAAGGAGGAGTAGTAGTAGCATAGGCAGGACCATTGGGTTTTACCCCCATGACACAATACCTATCTATGGTAAAGAAAGTATGGTATTATGAGGCTATTATTCTAACATAGTGTTTATATGAGCCCCGATGGGGTGAGTATAGGGCTAGCTTAGCAAGTGGTGCCAGTGTAGCAACACCAGGGTAGTGTGTAGAATTTGTATCTAGGTGGATAAGGACAACTAGGAGATTGATAGGTACAGTAGGTGGGTAGGCACTAAGATCCAATAGTGCTCCAGGAGGTAGTAGTGCCCTTGGGTCCTAGATATAGCTAGATTTATGACATTTTGTATATCATTTTGATTTCAGCTTGTGAGTCGATGTAGTGAGATGTACATTTTTGAGAGAGTCATGTCTATCTGAATGTACACATTATTATGATAATTTGACTCATGAGTTTATATATGTGATCATTGTTTATGCTCATGTTCATGGTGGTTAATGGTTTCGATGTTGATGTTGATGTTTAATGTTTATGATGTGATGTTTATATGTGATCATGGATTATGCTTATGTTATGGATGCTTAGTTAGGCATGAGATGGTTTTGATATATGGTTATGCTTATGAAATGCTAAATCTTAATGTGCGTATACTGCATTATTGTTAGACTTAGACCTATGGTAGAAAAATGGTTAATTGTTTAAATGCTCATAGATGTTGTGATATTATCGTGATTGGTATGGTTATGCTTGGTTATGCTTATGATTATGCTCTATTGTCAATTTGGCTTAAGGTAAAACACATGAGGCAAACGAATCAACAACATAAGATAGGTGGGTAAAGAATACAACCAAGAGATAAATGTCATAATGGAAAGATCAACTAGTCATGATACGATAAGAAGAGGGCACGATGTTTCTTTGTTGACAAGGACTAGACAATAAAATTGTAGTGGATTAACTTAATGAACATAAGCCCTTCAAATGCATCACATTAGTGTTTGTTATTTGGTTAAAAGGTGTCTTGACCACATAATGTCAAGTAAGCTCAAAAGTCCCTTGCATATAGTGTAAAGGGGAGATGGGTGAAAATAGAATCTTCTTGTGAGACAAGCATACCTCTTTTATAGGTGTCCAAAGAGTGAGGATAAACAAGCCTATGCCAAAATTGTCTAGACTGATTAATGCGGGAAGTCTATTTGTGAAATCCAATTGCAGCTTCCACCTTATTATGTTATTTGAGAGCTGATTATAGCTTTCAAAATTAGTTTGTTTTTTCTATGATTTTGATGATGGGTCCTTTGCTAATTATTGTATATGGGAAGCTGATCGATGTGGGAAGCTTCCATGAAATTGTTATGCTTTTGACAAAATGTTTTACTCAACCATCCTTCAAGGTAGTGGTTTAAGCTTACTAGCTTTGTTTACTACTTTTTGATAGTTGTCCATCGAGGGAGCAGTCCACCTTACATTTTGGCAATTTTAAATAAAATTTTCAACTATTGTCCTTCAAAGGAGAAGTCTGTGAATGCTAGGAATGGCCCATGATTGCTAATGATATGGGGTTTACTTTGATTGTTTTGATTTTTCTTGACATAGACTTGTTTAGGCTGGCTTAGTGGTTCACCTTTATGAAGTCAAAACTAAAAGCACAAGAAGGTTGATTAGGTGTAAAGAGGTTTAGGTGACAATGACCATGGGAATCCATCCTATGAAGGTGTGGAAAGTACCATGAGAACCATGCCATGGGTAAAGCTGAGATACCTATTGTTTAAGATAAGGATATGTCAGTGATAGATAATCACATGATTCAATTATAATCAGTTGCCCCTAAACTAGGGAGATGGAATGTAGGTAGATAGCAAGGGATGAGCTTAAGTTAGACAAAAGGTGAACATGGTCCTTCTTACCAAAAGAATGAATGCAGGTGTGAAGCATTGAGGGGATCAGGTTCTGGGTGGCCTTCGAGAGAAGATAATCGGTAAGCTCTTGATCCATATTTGTGGGTTATGATATAAGGTCCAAGCATATTGAAAGCAAACTTGATTTGCTTACTTTTCTCCATATTATTGACATGTTGGTTTTCCTTTAGGACGAGGTCTATGATATTAAATTCTCACACTTTAAGGTGCTTATTATAGGCACACTTGATGTGCTCTTAATAGACATGGAGATGGGTAAGGGTTGTTAAATGACACTCATCAACTAGCTCGAGTTGGGCTAAATAGTGCCGATGATAATTGTCCTCAGAAATAAGCCCTTGCAAAGATATGCAAAGAGAGGTGATTTGGACTTCAAGAGGTAAGACAACCTCTGATCCAAAAACAAGAGAGAAAGGGGTGGCACCTAAAGGGGTTCCAATGCTAGTACAATACACTCATAGGGCAAATGGGATGTGCAAATGCCAATCCAGACCAAATTCATTAACCATTTTAATTAGCATGTTATTAAGAGTTTTGTTAGAGGCTTCTACCTATCCATTTTCTTAAGGGTGATAGAGCGAGGAGAAGCTTAATTTAATGCCAAATACATCACATAGACCTTGGACTTTCTTGTTCTTAAAGGATTTACCATTGTAGATGATCATTTTATGAGGAACATCGAAGCGATAGATGATATCATGGTTGATAAAGTCGACAATCTTTTATGCTTTGGTTGAGACTAAAGGAATAGCTCTACCCACTCGATGAATTACTCAGTCGCAGTGATGATGGAATGGTATCACTATGAGGAATGAGAGTTAATTTCACCAATAAGGTCTAGACCCTATTGTGAAAAGGGTAAAAAATTGGTGGAAACTTGAAGACTATGGCTAGGCACGTGATGTATATTAGCATGTTATTGACACTTGATGCACTTTTTCACATAATCACAATAGTCTTGGTTA
The DNA here is from genome assembly GCA_037957365.1 of Torreya grandis. Classification (NCBI taxonomy): domain Eukaryota; kingdom Viridiplantae; phylum Streptophyta; class Pinopsida; order Cupressales; family Taxaceae; genus Torreya; species Torreya grandis. Next base: position 101,400 of record JARHVA010002320.1, read on the forward strand.
AGGTTAGGCCATTAATAGCCGAGGTGAAGGATACACTTAGCTATAACAAGGCCACTAAAGTTTCCCCTGATTATACCATTGTGTATTTCCTTGATAACATGAGAGTCTTCGCGACTACGCAAGCAATAAAAGAGAAGACTATCAAAACCATGTTTATAAAGAAATCCTCCCATAATGGTATATCGAAAGGTACTTAGGATAAACTCTCTTCGAGCATTCCTAGAAAGGCCAAAAGGAACTATGTCAAGGTTAAGATAGTCAAAGGTCTGATAATACCAAAGGTCAGGTTAGGTCTCTTTCAAATTAAAAATGGTGGGAGAATTTGGTTTAACATAATAAGGTTGGGTAAGTCTATGGATAATGATAGATAACTTAGAATTTGAGGGTGCAGATGGGATTTGAGAGGCAAGGGAAGCCATGGTATCGATGAACTTGTTGGTAGATCATGGAATTGACTAGATGCGGTAATGTTTAAATGATTCCAAGAGTTCATCAACTAGTTACCTGTAATATTGCAAGACATCATTCTTACATTGGTAAGAGCCATTGATTTGATTGAGCACAAGTTGGGAGTCGCCAAAGCTGTTAATTGTTTTGATTCCTAGAGCTAAGGCATTATAAAGGCCTATTACTAGGGCTTCGTACTCAACCATATTATTGGTATATTCCAAATCAAGCTAAAAAACAAAGGTAGAGGTTCACCATCAAAGGGGACAAGGAAGATAACAACTCCCCCACCATGCTGACACTTTGACTTGTCAAAGAACATGGTGACTTGATAGGTAAAATTTGCTTGAGAGAGGGTCATGATGGACTCATCGGGAAACTCAAGAGGAGGAGGTTGGTTGTATATTAATAGTGATTTAGCTAGTTGGTCGGTAATGACTTGCTCTTTAATTGACTTCTACTGAAGGAACTCAAGATTAAACTCTATTAAGAGCATGAGCCACTTGGCCATATGCTGGTTTTGGTATAATTTGGAGTGCATGTATTTGAGTGGTTCAGTGTTGGTTATGATGTAGGTTTTATGGTTAAAAAGGTAGTGGTAGAGTTTGATAGCCATGAAGAATAAGGCCAAATAAAGTTTTTCGATATGGGTATATCAAGTCTTGTACTCTATAAGTGTGCAGTTAATATAATAGATGGCTTATTCTCTGTGTTGCTCATCCCAATGAGCAAGCATTGTCCCTAGAGAATGGTCAGTGACAGAGATATATAGGTAGAACATTTATCATCTTTATGAGGGGTGAGGATAGGTGGAGACAAAAGGTACTCTTTGAGTGAATCAAAGTACTTTTGGAAGTCACTATTACACTTGAAAGTAACATCCTTCTTTAGAAGGTGGTGGAAAGGTTGACATTGATCTGAAAGTTGGGAGATAAAATGACAGATGGATTAAAGCTTCCCTTGCAAGCTACGGAGTTGCTTAAGGTCGGTGGGAGGAAACATGTCAAGGATCACTTTGATTCTGTGAAGGGAGATAATGCGACCAAGAAGCTTTCTTGATAGGACCCCAAAAATGCACTTCTTGGGGTTAAAAAGGACATGATAGTGGATAAGGTGTTCAAAAATTATTTTAAGAATGACCAAGTGATCCTCTCAGAGTTTGGATTTTTTGACAAGGTCATCCACATAGTCTTCAACAATCTTATGGAATAGGTCATGAAAGATGCAGGACATGGCACGTTGGTAGGTTGCACCAATGTTATTTAGCCCAAAAGGCATGACTCTATAGCAAAAGGTTCCCCATGGGGTGGTAAAGGTGGTTTTGTGTTGATCTTTGGGAACAATTAAGATCTTATTATAACCTAAGAACCTGTCCATGAGAGACAACATCTTGTGGTCGACTGTAAGATCAACTAACTAGTTGATGCTTGGTAGAGGAAAGTCATGTTTGGGGCAAGCAAGGTTGAGGTCACAAAAGACTGCACAAATGTGTAGTCCTTCTATGGTTTTGGTGATAGGTACAACATTTGAGACCCATTGGGGGTAGTTAATGGGTTGAATGAAATTGACAGATAGGAGATGTTAAAGCTCCTCTTTGACGAGAAGGTCTATGTGGGGATGCATGCATCAAAGCTTTTGCATGATAGATTTGGCACCACGGTTGGTGACTATATTATGGTATCAATGGCAAGGTCAATTCCAGGCATATCATTATAATACTAAGCAAAGGCTATGTTGCGATCTTGGAGAAAAGAATGGAAGTCTTGAAGTTCTTTGACATTTAATAATTGGCCGATTTTGACAATGTAGGGGTTATCTAGAGTACCCAAGTTGATAACTATAGTGGATTTATTCAACATGGTTGAGGTCTCTGGAGGAAGGGATTTGTAGATGGAAGAATCTGGGGCACCAAGGTAGGTGAGAATATAATCATCATCTTAGCATTGAACAGTGTTAATGATAGGAGAGTCTTCTCCTATCATCTCAGGATGGGTCAAAGGGATGTTTATAGTCAGCCCCTCCTAATAAGTTAGGGGTCTAAGGTTGATCATGTTGATGAAAAAAATTAGGTGGGATGATGTCATCATCCTCATATGCAACTGGAGGTGAGGTCAGTGAGGAAGGGGTATCTTCTTTAATAATGTTAACAATAAGCTGTTTGGCTTTCTTCTTATTAGGTAAAATGAAACTAAGTCTGCGCTTCTCGTGTGGCTTCTTAGTTTTGATGATGACCAATTCATGTGGGCCATGCTCATATCACCCAAGACCGAAGCCTTTTCAAGCACACTGATGGAGGTATGTTTCAGTGAAGCTCAGTTTATCTAGGTAAGAGAAATTGAAGGTGAATGGTCAAGGTGGGAGAGAGGTGGTAGACGCATAAAAATATTTGTTGAGTCTTCCATAGATAAAATGGGTCTAATAGTGAGGAGGTACAAAGGGAACAATAGTCCTGACATTGGGGTCATATCCTGGTTGGTTAGTAAGTTGACATACTCATGAGGAGTAGGGAAAGCATCCAGCGCTAGAAGGCGATACTGCCCTAGCGAAAGGTAATGGAACGTTGATTCTAAAGGGTCTATGGTGGGGATTTGGTCTAAAGGGATATAAGAACTAGTCGATGCCTCATCGATAGAAGGGGATATAATATCTGCTTTGGTGGTTGGAGGTTGGGTTTTAGTTGTTGAGGGTGTGTTGGATGGGGGTATGAGGACATCGTTAGGGTGATAGGTTATGTTGCATGTTGAGAAAGGGCATGGGTCAGCTTGGATGGTGATTACCTGGCCTTCGTGTTCAAACTTAATGCAACAATGGAGGGTAGAGGGAATGCAACCTATGGAGCAAATCCAAGGTCGTCCTAATAAGATGTCTATGTTTTTATTTTTTAGCTTACCTTAATTCTTATTTTTGAGCTTTAACTTACCTTCGTCAATGGTTTGGTTCTCTAACTTATGCTCTATGGTAAAAGTTTCATCAAAGGTTTGGAAGCTTTGGACATGTAGTGTAGAGGAGATATGTTTGGCACATGCCCGAGCAAAGAGCTCTATGAGTTTGGGTTGACACAAGGAAAAGGAAAGTTGGTTAATTAGGCTCCTCTAATGAGCCATAAAATTGGTAATGGATTCATCCTCAAATTTTTAGATAGAGCAGAGGTTGATGATAAAAACTTTCGTAGATATATTGATCGAAAAATGGTCCAAGAAGCTTTTAGCTAGTTGGGCAAAAGAGAAAAGGGAGTGCTTGGGTATGGCACTATACCAATCCAAGGCCAAGCTGACTAAAAATATGGGGAAGGTGCAGAGAAGAAGGGCATCATCATAAGTCATGAGATAACACACATGCTTAAATGCCCTAAGGTGTTATTGGATATCCTCCTTACTTTGAAACTTAAAGAACTTGGGAAGTTCCCATTGGGGAAGATATGGATTGATAGGTACGGATGGATGGATGGGCTCATTACAGATTTGGTCATATGATAAGATGTTGTGAGCTCCCAAAATTAATGGCTCCAAAGTGGTCATCTTGTCCAAAAGCATCTTCATTAGGTACACTTGGGGTTGTGTACCTATAAGGTTATAAGATACATACTGCTATGGTGGTTGGGAGACATACTGATAGTGGTTAGAAGGTTGGGAGGCTGCCACATATTAGTAAGTGGATGCCAATGGTTGGTTGGAAGATATGTAAGGGTAGGTAGATGTAGGTGGTTGGGTAGTGGGCAGGGGTACATACCCTTGTAGGTTAGGGATGTAGCCAAAGTTTGGTACAAGGGGTGCTTGTTAGATAAGAGTCGTAGTTGAATTGGTGATCAATCGAAGGGTGGTGACCCTTGTACTAATTGATGGCAAGGTGGAGGGTATGGACACCATAAGGCATTGAAGCAGAGTAGTGGTTGATAGATTGGGGGTAGCTAAAGGAAGGTTGGTAGTATTAGAGGTAGGCACTCCTATTGTGGAGGAGAGGTTGGTAGGAGTAGAAGGTATAAGGGCAATGGTAGTTTGGGTTGGTTGGTTTTCTATGGTAGTCTCAAAGGGGTTGTTGGTTGATGAGGAAGATTGGGTAGTTAACGGTTGAGTTGTAACCATGGTGATAGAGGTACTCCCCATGAGGTAGAGAGGCATGCCATAAAGTGGATCTACGGGTGGGGCTAAAGCTGGGGTATGATAAGACATGGTTGTAAGATAATGTTGTAAGGCCACATGATTGTTATCTAGGAAAGCGATAAAATCCACATCTCCTTGAGGAACCTCCTGAGGGAAGGTATGATTTCTCAAGGGACGAGGAGAATCTACTGGCTCAGAAACATAGTCCATGGATGAAGAGGTAGGTTGGTTGGGTAATGGGTTTTGCTCTACAAGGTCTCTTTGTTGTTGGCAAGAGAGAACCGTATGAGATAAGGAAGATAGAAAGCATAAATAGCCTCACTATTCAAAAAATGAGAAGACAAGAAAAGATAAAATAAATCAAATCACACTCTAAAAGATACATTAAGCCCTAAAGTTTTAATTAATCTCACTTTTGGCTTATGCCTTAAGAAGATATATGACTGAAATTGGCTTATAGAGCGGGTACTATAGAGGAAGTCTAAGGTTGATTTCAGGTTATGTTTAGGAACTCAAAAAGAATATGTATTGGAATCAATATGTAGCTTAGTATTGGGGCCTACCCCCTCACTTCACACACTATAGCAATAAGGGTGTCGGGTGCTTAGCCAATATGTATTGATATCTAAATATTATACTCAACCAGAGAACTGAGTTGGTTCTCCCCTTGGTAATGACCTCCACGTAGGATTGTTGAGAAAGGGTAAGGATATCGCTAGGTGATGAAATCCTAATCGGGTCTTGTCTCAAGTTTATTTGATGTTTAATTAGTGAAAGTGGTTTGGTTAAAAGTGTGCAACAAATAGTGAGGCTATGATAGATTACTATAATTTTAAGTTAAGCTATGTGAACTAAACTTTCAAGTAGTCGATGTATGCACTTGATTTTAAGCACAAAAGAAAATTTTGGTTTCGTTAATGAGAATAGAATAGAGAGAGAATGCAAGCAAACAAGAACCCAAGTAAAGACACAAGGGTCCCACTGGGTGTGCCAGAATGTTTCAATAAATTTCTGCTTATTATTGGAAAGGGAAAGAGAAGAAACTAAGTACGAGTACGATTGAAAAACCTATTTGATTACGTGTGCATGGAATTAAAATATTGTGAAGAGCTCCTTTTTGACTTGGGAGGATGACCTATAGATAAGAAAACACTAAAGCAAACTTGTTTGTTAGACAGATAGTTGAGTGGATTGCCTAGCAGTAGCTAGATCTTGAAAGTAAGAGCTTCTTTAAGGGCTATCAATCCACACGTTTTAAACAATTAAGTTTAAAAACATAATAGAAGATACTTGCATCAATAATCAAAAGGTATTGAGGTTGAACACAATAATTTTTGCTTAAGAAATAGACAAAAAATGATTAAAAATATTTATTAACTAATTAATACTAGTGTTAGGAAGTTAGTTTATGCTTTAGAAAATTAGACAGGGGTTTGTGAATAGGAAAGAACATACAGAATCAAGTTTGGTTAGGTGTGGATAAGTGAAAATAGATTGATGGTTTGTACTACCACAGTGATCATCAATGGTTGGGTTTACCATCGATGGTCAAGGTGATCATTAATGATCATTGTGGTAGTATAAACCATCAAGTTGTTTTCACTTATCCACACCCAATCAAACTTGATTCTCTATGTTGGTCAAGGTGATCGTCAGTGGTCAAGGTGATCGTTAGCAGTTGGATAGACTGTTGGTGGTTGAGACAACCATTGATAGTTACTGTGTATGCATCTGAGTTGGTAAAAATGTTGATTAACGAGATCCAAAAGATGGATTTTAAGATGTGGGTAAGACCCAAGTTGATTGCAAAATGGAAATAAAGTAAATAAATATTAAGAAATAAGTACTCATTTTATCGGAATTTGATTGGGTGGATGGTTGAGGTAGTTGACCTATTGGTGGAATCTAGCTTGATTCTAATAGAGTAACGATACCTAAGAACTTGGTAGAGAGGCAACAACAAATCAATTCTCTAATGTGGTAGTTAGTTCATTGGATTGTTAATGATGTTTGACCTACAAAAAGAAACTCCTAGATGCCCAAGCTCTTGATCATGATTGCAGATGGGTTTCACCTCCCAACTCCTCTCTTCTTATAGGCAAGGCAAGAGAGTTGCAACAACATGTGAACTAGGCCTCCTAATTATAACACGCTCATGCAATGGATCGCACATGGATGAGGAAAAGTTATTTTTAGAAAAGTAAGGTGGATGAGTTTGCATGTTGGTGGTTAAAGAGGTGCACCCTGATCGTCGATGGTCATGGTGAATGTCGATGGTCAACATGACCATCGATGGTTGAGGGTAAAGGGTAAAAAGTGGGTAAAGGCTAGGTTAAGCCAGTTTAGTCAAATTGACTGCAGGTTAGCTTAGTTAGGGGTTGGAAGGTTAAATTAGTCCCAAGGGGGTCCCAAGGTCATCGTGGGGTATTTCGACATTTAGAATCATAATGTGTGGATTTTTGGTGTCTACAGATGCAATCAAGCCACTTGTAGTTCTCCCACCTAGAGTGATTATGCGATCATGTTCCTTAACTATATGTACATTGCTAGAAATATGGCTTTGATAATTTATAATGATAACTCTTGACTTGCTTTTAGATGCTTTAGGCTTGGATTGTGAATGTTCCTTGTGGATGATCTTGAATTTAGGAAGAATAGAGCATATTGCTTAGAGTGCAATAGTGTATATGTGCTCAATATATAGTGCCAAATTAGGAATAATGAATGACCTTTGAATTATATTGACAATGAATTATTTTGATAGTTTCCTTTAGTAGACCTTCCAAAATATGTGAGAAGACCTAAAAGAATATTTCAAATTTGGAAACTAATTGTTATTTGTTGTGGGGATGAGGCCACTCTAGGTGGACACCATAGACTTATCTACCTAGGACTGACATGACCTGAATAATCATGGATAGATATTTTGATAATGGCAAAAGTATGAGGATGATATATAGAGTTTTTAGTATTAACTTGGAAATTTATGTGTAGCATTGAAAATGAATAGAGGGTCAAGCCCACATTTAGATAAATGGCTTAGAGGAATGGTGAATAAGAATCATGTATTTGGGTGCAAGTCAAGTGGTTTAGGACATGTCAAGAATCTACATTATCGAGTACTTATGACTAGATTTAGGTTTCTATACATATACCTCGAGGAATCTATCATGGAACCAATAACTAACTCTATTTTGTCATAATTGTACATCCTTTAGCCAGACCATAAATCCTCCATATAATGGAATGAGGGGTCAATCGATCAAGTAATACTTGAAAATTCATTATACTCCACCTAGTAACATGTGTGTTATTGATCCATCTATGTGCATACACATGTGGATGTGCCCACTCCACACATGACATACCTAATTGGTGAATGACTGATATGTGCTCATACACCCATACATATAGTAATGTAGTTGAGTCAAGACCTCTATTTTAATCATCTCATGTGAAATAATATGAATCTATATACTAGTGGGTTAGAATAATATGACCCCACATATACATAGTCCCGTGGCTCTTTATATCCTCTATAATAACATGCATTCGATAGGAGATACGACATCCCCTCCATCCACCTCTATAAAAGAAGTAAGTAATACTAACAAATATTTTATCAAATGCATAACATCTATAAAAAAAAAATTAATGATAAAATATTATCATAATCTATGTATAATTCACCCCTCAAGCTCGTCATGCCATATATGTGGGTGCACCATTTTGGGCCATGTCCATCTACACCCTGAATAATGACATGTGTGTCTACCACTGGTAATCATAAGATCCTCCACACATCCTATAAAGTGATAGTCATCTCCCCTATTGGGAGCCAAAAAGTGCAAGTATCCACATTCCACCTTTTATAAGTACAGTCATCAAGTGAATATCATACGACATAATGCCTATCCAACCAACATGGCCTAACCCTACCTAGTCCACTATTTGCCTCTCTGAATCACTCAAATCCAAACCTAATATGGTATCCATATGTCATAACTCTCTAATAAGCATGTCACCCTAAAAATACAAAAAAAGAAAACATCAATTAGATCTTAAATCTTAAAAAAAATCAACTACACTCGTAAAAAATTACAATATGTAAAATTATCATCCTTTGCAGACACCTGCTACATAAAGTATATGCATGCACTAGACATAAATAGATTCAAAAAAATGTCAAACATATCCTTAAGAGGCTAGATGCCTCCAACAAACCCCTGGCTAAACTTGAAAATGCATAAAACATGATGAATTTATGGAAACTCTTTCAAAATGCTAAAAATTAGTCAAAAAGAGGTTTTTTTTGAAACATCCAGTGACTGAGGTTCCTTTGCCTATAACACACTCTTTGATCACTTTAATCGGATTGGGGTCACCCCTCGTTGCAACAACATTTTATCATTCAGAGATCAAAATTAATAGCAATGAGAGTTCAGATGAATTCTAAAATTAAGCATGCAACATATGTATACTCAACAAATTTTATGTTATAAAGTACAAAAATCAATTTTATTATTAATCCAATGCAATGCCGTTTGTGTGATATCTCAAGACTCGTATATCCTTTTTTCCCCCAATCAGTTACATTGGAACACACGTGAGATGCTCTTCTGCATGGAAATACTTTCACACTAATTCATTGCTCTATTACAAGATGAACATTCCATATGTGTATCTTGAAGATATCTTCATTACTTGACTTTGGCCTTCATCATATTGATTGGGGACACATGGATGAATGTAATACAGTATAATATGAATGAACGAGCATTGCCTACGACAATCCTCTAATAAATCATAAAATCCTAATAATATGACTTCATCACTTAATATTTTTGCTTACCCACTAAGGGCAACTAATATAGTCACAACTAAAAGGATTTTGTCCTCACATTCAAATTCGATTCAATATCAAATGCAAATGATTCAAAAAACTTATTAAACTTAATGACTATTAACACATATTTAGTAAACAATTACATTGACACTTCCAAATTACAATTACAACACATGGAACTATGACTCGGTCATTTACCATGGATTAAACATTATCACATATGCTTACTAGATGATCAAACTTTTCTATCATAACACATCTCCTCATGTGAATGTACATACTTCACATGAATATTTTTACATTGCATAACATTATGTATATATGTGGGTATTTTGACCCAAATGATACACAAGTTTCATCCCTCCTATAAAAATGAGGGCACACATTGGGCTTCTTCCACAAGTTCAGATTACCAAATTGGGTCAAATTATTTGATTGACATGGATTGACATAGGGTTTATGACTCAAATTGCACGTGTTATAAGATTACGGGCATATGTAAGAAATTATATAGATTCATGATTGATAGTTCACAAATACTATGATATTATTACATAGGTTTTATGACTCAAATTTCATAGGTTAATAAATTGGCGGCATATGTGAGGCATATGTGAAATTTTCAATATGTTTATGAGTGATAGTTCATGGATACTATGACATTATGACACATGTTATATGACTTATATTGCATAGGTTATCATATTGACTGGCATATTATGTCATTCCATTCTCAAATATACTCATACATGCTTAGATATACTCATACATACTCAAATATTCTCAAACACACTCATATCTACTCATGATTATTAGGCATATTCAAGAATACTCGAGAATATTAAAGCATACTCAATTTGAATATAAGATTTTTTTCAACACTTGATTCAGGTTGCTTAGGATTACTCATATTTACTTAGATTTTTACTTGGGTTTTACTCATATTTACATATGAACCTGATATAGGGTTCCACATCCATAGGGACTGCTTGAAACTTTGTTCAATTCTCTATAAAGTAAGAGAATAAGACTAAATACGCCTTCTCCACGTGGGACGACTCATTTAGACCCATAAAATCTCCACTCCAAATGACATGAACATACTCCATGAGTGGTGGGAAAATCGCATCCTCGTAGGTGTAGTCATTATTTGATTATTTTGATTTTTCATTATGACTATATTGCTTTTTATTATAATAGTAATATATCTAATTGCACATGTCTTTGCTCGTAGGTACACATGGACATTATGAAGTATTGAAGCAATAAAAAGTATAGGTTTGAGATCATCAACGTAATTTTGCATTATTTTTGTTCCTTTAAACCGATATGTGTCTTTACATTTAAATACTAGATTAAAAGGGAGCATTTTTAGACACCAAATTTGGTATGAACCTTGTTTATAAATTGTATTTTCATGTGACTTTATATATATATACTCTCAATGGTTAATATGACACTTGTTGATGCATCTGTCTTGGTCTTGTGTCTTCTTGTCTACTTTCTTTGATTGTGTAGTCTTTTTTTGGGCTATTTTAATATTTATTGACTCAATCAGAGGGATCCTTAGTTGTTTTCTCTTGACTCTTACTTTTATGTGGCTTTAGGACAATTCTAGTAATCTAGGACATGGTTGATTATTGATAATGCTTGCATTTCCTATAAGTGTCCTAACATATCTTTTGGCTTTGTTTTAGGACATACCACCCTTTGGGGCACTTTCTTTTACTCTTATGGGTCTTCTTTGGTTGGTTTCTGCTTGTCAATAGTTCCCAAATTGAAAGTCAAGATACATATATATACAAATCCCTTAAGAACACTTTAGGAATAAACATTCACTAATTAACAAAGGAACACCAAGAGCACATAAACACCTCTCTTACTATTATTCAAACTCTAGAGTTTTTAAAAGAATAATTTTATTTGCATGTTTGCACCAAAAGAGGACCTAGGTGAAATTGCACTTATACTTTCATTATCATGATTTGGCACATGTACATGATACTGGGATAACTACATGCAATTTAAGCCCTCTTCGGAGTAATGACAATATAGGTAATGCTCATCTATTCAACAAGGAGTGGCTAAGATCAGTCCAACACAATACCGTTAACCCATTTTTCAGGTTAGTGCAATTTAAGCTTTTGAAATAAGAGAGGAAAACATATCTATTTGCGTAGGGGTTGAAGGTATAAGAATAGATAAAATCCTTGTAGATAAAGACGCAATGACATGGTCTATCATAAACTAGTGTAGACATTTTGCACATTTTACAGAGAAAGGATATGGATCCAATAATCATAGTAGTTTGAGTGATATCAAAGTTATCCTGAGAGGATTCGACAGTTTGTTTCCTGATATGAGCTAACATAAAGCCACTGTCGAGTATATTAGACAACTATGGTTGAAATAGTAAGCATAACATATTTGAAATAAGCTAAGTACCCTGTCCTCTTGGTCATTTCTATAGATTGTAAGTGCAATAAATCATAGTTACATTTACATTTGTGTAGTTTATACGTACATTATACAATATGATTATTCAAAAGGTTTTATCTTGTTTACTATTAAATCCAAAATAAGATCAAATTGAAACATAGTGGAGGACTAGCATGTCATTTTGGTGATAGCAAAACATTGGCACAGATGGTTGAGAATTACTTTTGCCCCAAGATGACTATGGATGTGTGCAATTATGCTCTAGGGTGTAAAATTTTCTAGCTACCAAAAGGAAGAAGTTAGAACACAGGGTTATATCCCACTACATATCCTAGAGAGACCATGAGAACATATTAGCATGAACTTTGTTTCAGAATTTTGTATAACATAAAAAGGCAATGATTCTATTTTTGTGATTGTAGATATATTCTCAAAAATGGCACATATTATTGCATGCAAGAAAACTAATGGTGATACACAAATAATCATCTTGTTTTCCAAGGAAGTTGTGAGATTGCATGTATGACCATGCATCGTAGTATTTGATAGGGATGTTAATTTTTTTAGACATTAATGGAAGAAATTATGGAAGAATTTGAATATATAGTTCCATTCAAGGTATTGTCCTTGGACGAATGATCAAACAGATGTAGTCAACAAAATTTTTGGTAATTTATTGTGATGTTTGATTATAGGGAAGCCAAAAACATGGGATTTAGTCTTACCATAAGCTAAATTTGCTTAAAATAATTTAGTAAATCTGAGTAATAGAAAGACACCATTTCAAATTATTATGGGAATATTCTAAGAGAAGCCACATAGTTGCATGCCACAAGAGATTAAAGAAGAAAGAATGTTGAATCATAAGACTTTGATGAATGTATGTATGATATACTATAACAAGTGTGCAAATAGTTGGAAATAAGTACTACACAATACAAGCAATGCACAAAGTTGAAGAGAAGAGAAGTGGAATATCAAGTGTGAGACATGGTCTTAGTGCACCTAAGGAATGAGAGGTTCCAAAAATAAACGTATGATAAGTTAAAGTGGAAGAAGATCAAACCATGCAAAGAGTTGGGGAATTTTGCATCCAATACATACGAGATTGAATTGCCATATGGGATAGATATTCTGCCCATTTTTAATGTGGCAAACTTGTACCCTTATTATGAGGGATAAAGTAGTGGGGAAAGCATAAGGAAAAACTATGGAGAAGTTGATTGGAGATAACAAACATCTAAGAAGGCACATGAAGAAGTGGAAAAGGTGATTGATTCCAAAATCAATAAGAAGACACATGAAAAGGAGTACAAATAATATTTGGCAAAGTATAAAGAGCGAAAAGTTGAGGATCCAACATGGATGACTGCATTAAAGGCTGCTAAACATGGAATACCTATAATAGAGATCACATAATGCACATGACTAGAAGCTCATGGTTCATTTCACTTACCCAGGTTGTATGATGTAGGAACATTCAAGTTCACAAATAATCTTGTATTAACAAAAACACTTAGAGTTTAAATAAATAGTCTTGGTAGTTGTGCACAATTCTTTGTTACACATAAGTCTCTTGAAGTTGTTATGTGTAACCCTTGTGTGTGCTTAGGGATACTTATACATAGACCATTTCATGTGCATAGCTTGAAGCATCAAAGAAGAGTAAGGATTATGCTTTGTGCAACTTGCAAAGTCTTGTGCAAGCCTCGTCGAAGATCTCTGCAAGAAGTAATTATGAAGTTTTGCACAAATGTGCGAAAAGATAAATCTTGCAAAGAGGATGGTTTTGCACATTATTTTTGTTTTGTGATGGCATTATGAAGTTTAATACATGTGTATAATAGGATGATTAGAAAGGTCTTACATAACTTTATATATTGTATTCTACATGTATATTTTCATTTATATTAATTATGAATTAAGCTTACGATTTTGAGGGTCTGTGCATTATCCTTTATGAAACATTCATGCAAGCCTTTACACAGTCACCATGATCTTGTGAAGCCAATTATTGTTGTTTGGAATTGGAAGATAGTCTTTGCGTGAAGTGACATAATCAACTGGACATGCATCATTTTGATGTGTTTTATTTCAAGTGTCAAGTGTTACACATGATGGAGAATAACGACCATGACAACCTACAGATCGTAACTAAGTAGAAGTTAAAGCATCACATGATGGTGACAACCAATTGATAACTGAGAGAGGCAATCTTCCTAATGTTCTCAATAATTTCTTGTTCATGTACTTATATTAGGGGTGAACATCATTGTGAAGAGGAGCTAGGAAGTTGGAGGATGGTTTGGTGAGTTTGTCAGAGAAGATAAATAAAGAATAACTTTGAAAAGATTGTGAATTAACAAGAGTTTCAAGAAGAGCCAAACCAAATTTATGCAAGTTACAATTCTATTTGTGAGATATGTTGTAACACATCTCAAAGGTGATTATCATAATATTGCAAGTAGATTGTAAGTTTGCAATCAGACTATAGATGTGTGTGCAAGTTGTAATTCTTCCATTGGTATTAATAAAGTTTTGCTTTATTGCATAATATTTCATCATGTAGGACTGTGGACTATGAGTCAATCCATTATTTGTGTTGAATTTGCAGGTCGTGTGGTATAAGGTTGTACTTCATTAGACCCCCTAACCACAATTACATCAAAGATGTAAGTGGGAGTTGTCTACAAGTATGAATTCTTATGTCTAAAGTGTGCCCATTGGAGGGTAAGTGAGTCTACATTGGGGAGTAAGGCAAACTTAATTTTCCCCCTCGTTCCCATCTGCATCATATATGAATTGCACAAACCTTCACCATTTTTTTGGATAGATATTGAGGGGAAGGGCCCTCACTCATATAAGGATAGATTCAAAAATAAAAAATAGGTAATGCTCTAGAGAAATCTCATAGACAACCAATTGAAAACAAATCCCATAAGGATTTTAATCAAAACAATGAGGGAAAAACCTTGATAAAACGTAAAGCTCGAAATTGACAAAAGAAACAAACATTAGCAAAAAAGTAGCCAAAGGCTATAAAAATCAAGGCTTTAAGCAAGAATGCTTGCAAGTAGGACCCAAACAAGTACAAGATCATTCACCAACCTCCCTACTTCACTTGGAAGATGTATATACACCACCCAATCTGACTGTATCCACCATTGATTTGGAGGTAACTCTGAATGAGCTAAGTGGTTACAGTCCTAGTAACCCCTGTGCCACCTCCACCAGAGATTCTAGCCATCTCCTCCTCCATAGCCGCTATCGCAACCCTGTTGTTGCAAAAATCTACCACGAGTCATGTTGGTGAAGCCAAAAGCCCTGAATCAAAATGATCAATATACCAAGCTAGAGATGACAAAGGTGCTAACCATTCATTCACAATGAAATCATGAGGGGTGACACCCAACGAATTGGCCACCAACATCCTCAAAAATTCATGTGATTTCACAAAGTGAGCTTCTAGCCCACAAAAAACTAATAAAGGAACCAAACCCAAGCGTTGTGTGCTGGTGCACGATAAGGCAAACCTAACCACCTCTAAGTTTATGTTTAACCATCTGACCAAACCAACTCATAGTCCCTTCCAAACCATCGTTTCCATCACAATCCTTATCGCCTCACCATTTCTTCTACTCGTAACAATTTATTGGCAAAGATGGATGCAACACCTGCATTAATTTTATTCATCCAAACAACATGTAGATATTCTTCTCCAATAATGGTCTTGATAGCATCTAAGACCTCCATGTTCAACAACTAGAAGACCAAACTCCGCTGATGATTAGAGACATTATCGTGAAAGGTCATCTCCATTTTCTCTTCGTAAAGAGACAAAATGGGCTCGATGAGAGCAATGCTAACTGTTGTTGAGTTCATCATCACCACTCTAGCATAACACACAAAATAGGTGGGAGAATCGATTAGAAAGCCATATACAAGCTTGAATATAAAATCCAGATAATTCCATGTTAGCCATCTCATCATACCGTCACACACCAAAAGAAATGAGAGCTAATAAATAATTTGGACCAATCAATTCACATAAAATCTCCAACATGAATTCTAATGATGTGGATGTGGTGAATTAAATTTGGTCAAGTAAGTCGAAGCTCGACCACCTTCCATCCATGTTATCCATCACAACCTATTCCAATTGGTCAGTGCCCCAATTGGCAAGAAAATCTGCCTACTTATTTACTTCCCTGAAGCAATGAACGACTAACCACGACACCATCTCATCCAAAAGTGGCCAATCCATGTTGAGGATGTTATTCAGTCGCCATGCCTTGGCATGGTAGTTACAAATAGCTTCCACAATGACTTTGGAGTCACCCTTAATCACCAAATGTTGGATGCCATAATGGCGAGCAAGCTAAATGCCCATAACTGTTGCTTGTGCCTCATCCTCATTGTTCGTTCTATCTTATAGACTAGTTGATGAGGCTCAAATAAGGGAGCCAATACAATCCCTAATGTTACACCCAACACCCGAAGCTCTTGGATTCTCGCACGCTACACCATCGAAGTTCAATCTGAAAAATCTTACAGGGAGAGAAGATCAAGAGGCTATGATGCAATGCTGAGGATTGGCCCTGATTATTCTTGACCCATTAACGAGGGTACAAGCCTTCCCCTGATTACATCTTGCATGCAATTGAAGAATAAACCCACATCGAAGGGGGTGAAGTCGGACTCGTAAACAATGTTTACACACAAAGAGTCCACCAAAATTTAATCCCTGAGAAGTACATAAAAAACTAATTATTCGTGCACCGGATACCAACTTATTTTCATCCCAAATTTAAAATATATTCTAAAAACCCAAAGAAAAACATTGAGAAAAAAAGACAACCTTTGGAGAGTGCAGGTACTATTGTGAGAAAGGCAACAAAAATTCCCTCCCATAAACATTAATTTCACCGAGTTGACATATTTGAAGTCAATAATGACTTCACACTAAGTCATACCCCAAAGTCATCCACATCCGTCCCTCAAAAACATTAAAATACGCGCCATTCAATTATATGAAACAAATGTGGCAAGGAAAAGGATATCGTTTTGAGGAGTTCGTTAGAAAAAAATATTAAAATATAAAACGTAACCGGTGCGCGGGTTGCCGAACCAGAGATTAAAACTTAACCGCGGTTACCAGGGGGTTTTTGATGCTGATAACGTAGATTTAATTTTTTATTTGCGTATTGTAAATTTAATTCGTCGCGTTCGAGGAAGAAGGAGAAGAAGAAGGGAAGTTTTCTCACGTCTTTGCAGGCCTGTATGAAAAAAAATATTATAATTATTATTGCTGCTTTTGTTATGACCAGGTAGCGGGTTCGAATCCAGGGTTTTAATTCTGCGAACAAATTTTGTTTTTTTGGTCTGGCCGGCGATCTGAGGGTTTGCGAGCGTTTTTTTAATTTTGGTCCGCGATCTGAGATTTTTGGTAATGCGGAAATGGATTTTCGAGCTGTCTGAGAAATGGGTACGGATCGGAATTTAGTTTCGTCGATCGGTTTGGATTTTCGTAGCTTGGCAGGGTTTTGCGCGAGGGTTTGAACGGCGGTAGTTAATTCATGGGCGGCAAGGGACCGAATGAACAATGCTCCACAGGTTAAGCACTCTTTGCTGTTTTTGGATCGAAAGGAATTGTGTTGGGGAGTTAATTCGGAGTAGGGATAGTTTTAGCTTATTGCTATGGAGGTGGATTCAGGGATGGGGACTGAATCTGAACAGGAACAGACGCAAACTGTACAGGAGAGTGCCGACAGTAGCAATCCACAACAGGGGGAGTCGAATCAGTATGATGAAGAGCAGGCAATGTCTGTGCAACAGCAGAACCAGCAACAGAATAATCAGCAACAAGGATCAGTTGTTAATGGTGGACCAAGGCCTGCCCCGACTTATAAGGTGGTTAGTGCAATAATGGAGAAAGAGGATGATGGGCCTGGTCCTAGGTGTGGGCACACTTTGACTGCTGTTGCTGCTGTAGGAGAGGAGGGGCAGCCTGGTTATATTGGCCCCAGATTGATTTTGTTTGGGGGTGCAACTGCTCTGGAGGGTAATTCTGCTGCGGTAACTGGACCGCCGTCGTCTGGTGGGAATGCTGGAATCAGTATGTTTATCTGACCATCATCCCAATCTTCTTGATTTACACATTCAGGAAAACATTTAAGGGATAAAAATGCTTTTTCAAGCATAGAATGGTAGGCGAATCTTTGGAACTCAAGGAATAAGAAATGTATGTGTTTAAGGAAAAACATAGGATTTAGTAAGACATCCATAATTTTTTGAAAATATACAGGGGTAGGCTAGTGTTTGAAACACATAAGATAAAAACATATGTAATGTAGGCTAAATCTGAGCAAAAACATAGGGTTTGTTAAGACGTATATATTGGAGAATCTAATAACATTATGGATATTTTACATAAAAAAACTTGCCAGTTTTTTGAAGAGAAGCGTGGAAAACTAGAGAAAAAGCCAATAAAACAGCCTGAGGAAACGGCATGCTATGCCTGATTTAGGTTATCATGAATGACCAGGTCTTATTATACCCAGCTAGAAATAAATTCCTCTATATGAGGTGAAGACATTGAAATTAGAGGTGAATGTTTAGTGAAATCTACATCAAAATACATCTGTACATAAATTAGCTAAATTTGGACAGATTTTATGTTAATCCTTGACATTTTCGGTCAATACTTTATGGAGGCTTTGCTGATTCGGGGCAAGCAATGGACAGTAGCATTCCATGGAGGCCAACCTCAGCAACCTTTTTTATTTGCTCCTATACGATGGGAAAGCTTAGAAATTAGGGGTGAAAGTCAAGTAGAATCTACATCACTGAGGATTTTAACAGCATATAGACACACATGAACTAATTTAATTGGAATCTTAGCTGATATGGGACACACAATACACAAAGGAATTGAGTGGAGACCAATCTTAAACATTATTAGTCGGAAACAATGTGATGCAATGTCATGAGACAAGGCGATCAGGATTTGAATCATGGGACAACAAGTCTTCAAGTCTAATCCAATCAGAAGACAAGGAACTCACAATTTTAAAAAAAACACCAAGATTTACACCGGAATTGGCTATAAGATCTGCTGGTTTATTGGTTTCTTGGTGGCTATGAGAGGAGGTAGTATGGGGGAAAGAGTGCAAGAGCTCCATGTATGGGCAGAGAAGGTTTTGAAGTTTCCAATCGGGTGTAATTCCTTTTGGTTATGGCATTTATAACAATTTGAGAATCCCCTTCGACTTCAAGTCTGGTTATTCTACAAGTCTTAGCAAGGTGGAGACCTTCAACCAAAGCTTGAATTTCTGCTTCATTATTTGTGGCCCGAGATAAAAAGAAAAGGAAACCATAATTAGTTCTCCCTTGTGAATTCTCAAGAGACATTCTAGTCATGCAATTCCTGGATTGCCTCTTGAGGCATCATTAAAGTTCAGTTTTGCCCATCCTTCTTGAGGAGCTCTCCATTTTACTTTCAAACGATTGATACCTTGATATCTTGACCCACGAACGAGGACACTTTTTTCATTTGTCTTAGGAATGATGACCTCCGTGGAATAGAGTTGGAGGTTTCACAATGCATTTATACAATATTTATACAATTATGGATAGATTCTAGAAGTTCTCACTGTAATAAATATGGATATATTTTTTGTGAACTCTTGACCATATTTACCTAAGTATTGGGGATAGGGTTTTTGGGATGACAAAAAAGTTGCTAGATTTTGGGGACAACGAGGGGATGACAATTAAGATAATATATAAAAATTAATATTTATATATTTTAACTTTATTCAATTAAATTTAAGGGTTTAAACTTTATATAATGTTTTTTAGGATATTTTTTGGATATTTTTAGGGTTTAATGTTTGGGTGAAAAGAACTTTTTTTGGAGGTGGAGGGTCATGTTTTAAAGCTATGTCACAAGGTTCAGCAATTTTTTTGCATGAAGTTCCAAATTCATTGGACTTTTGAAGTGGTAGGAAAAATCAGCCAAATTTGTTAATGTTTGCCAAATAAACACAGACAAAAATATGTGGGGAAAAAATGCAAGGGGAAAATGTGGCCAAAAAAGCACAAGGAACAATTGCAATCAAAAGAAACTTGATATTTATTTGCTTGTGCATATTGTTTGTCAGGAAGGCAAGGGCTCATCTTCCCATTGTGCGAATCCCCTCTACCAAGCTATCACCTATTTTTGACAAAAGCAATTGAGCGATGATCAAACCCTAAATCCAGATCCAACCAATTTGAGTGATTTTAAAGCTCAGGTCTCATGTTTATAGATATTTGATTATTCTGGCTAGGACCTTCAGGTGAGTGAACGAGCAGATTGACTTTTGGATAGATCATAGGATAATGTGGACACACCCTGTCACATTTGTTGTTCGTGGAGGGAGTCGTGATGTGTCAAGCGAAGAAAGACATAAGATTTCCACTTATTGTTGTGTGTTTTAATCAGTGTTCCATGGGGACGTATCCCTCCCCAAAATCCCCACGCTTCTTGGACGCGGACGTCCTCGGGACGTGGGGATGTTAGGGTGACGTCCCCCCATCACCCCTCCACATGCCCTGAACCGTCGTCATCCCCAGGATGTTTCCCTCTAAGATGGGACGTCCTCGGGGCATCCCTTCAAAAAGGGGACACCTGGGGGACTCCGAGACGTCCCTCGACCCCCTAGGAAACGCGCAGGCATCCCCTGCGCAAGTGGATACCAAAAAGAGTTTTTTTTTAAAAATTTAAAAAAAGTTTTGGGTTTTTGAGCCCTCTACTAATTGCTAATGGGTCCCAACCCAACCGCCAACCCCACCCCCAAGGTGTCCCAAAAGCTTATAAAATGCCCTATCCCTCTCATTCCAAATCACACGAAAACTTCATTGAGTGAAGTAGAGAGCTGAAAGTAGAGGCAACAAGCTAAGAGGGGGAAGTTTGCAAGAGTGAGAGCATTAAGAGAGGGAAAGTGAGATCAAGAAGAGGATAGAGAAGCCAATAAGACTCAAGACTCTTCAAGTTCATCATTTGAGCCACAAGGTAGGCTCTATCACTATGGATTTGATTCTTTGAATTTTGAATTTTTTGTTTCATTTGTAAATTGTTTTGTTCTTTGATTCATGATTCATTGAATCATTTCTAAATTGAAAATTCTTATAATTATTTGTGATTCATTCAAATGCTTAAATTTTTAAATATTCATTCAAATCAAATGCTTAAATTTTAAATCTTAAGAACAAGGATTCCTATTTGTGTATCCTCTGCTTCCATGCTTCATGCGATTTGAAGTAAGAAAAACAAAAACAAAATCCTTGTGTCGTAATCCTTTGCATTATGCATGGCTTGAATTTTAATTTTTAAATTATAAACATACATAATGAAAAAAAAATTATAATTTCTTATAGTGTCATTTTGAGTTCTCATAGCATGAGTGAGGATGAAGGTCAACCTCAAGGGGTTGAGGTTGAAGCTGAAAGTGAAAATGATTTTGATTATGCACATGATGATCCTCGTTTAGAAGCAAGGTGGGGTGACAGTTTGTTGGGAGTCCAAATTATAGTTGCCCTTCACAAACCCTACAACAATATGCTAATGGTCCCTTTGATCCAAAAGAAACCTTTACATCAATTTGCAAGCAAGGTACCAACAAAGCCTGGGACATCTGGGGGCACTAGGAAATGAAAGTGCAACATATGTGACATTGAATGGTTTGGCAGCATGACTAGAACAAATACTCACCTCCTTCTATTCGAGGCAAAGGTGTAGATGTATGTGAAAAGGTGGAAAAAACCTAAAATTTAGGGCTGAAATATGTAAATTATGGGGTGCTAATGAAGAAGATGCACCTACATTTGTTACTTTGCCATCAAGGGGGAGGGGTCATCAGAGACAAAGTTCTACGTCTAGTACTTTGGAGAGGCCAATGAATCCATTTAGTTCAAGGGCAATAGGGCCCAAGGGGAAACACAAGGTGACTAGTGATGCTTCAAATCCAGTGGCAGAATTATTCAATGTGCAAGCAAAGGATGAAGCAGATGATGCCATTGGCAAATTCTTCTTTGCCAATGGCATTCCATTCCATGTGGCTTGCTCTCCTTATTATAAGGAGGCCGTGGCAAAAATAATAAGAGTAGGACCATCATATGTGCCACCAGGGGAGACTAAATTGAGGACAACAATCTTGGATAAGAACTATTCCAAGATTAGTATTTTAATGGAGAAAATGAAGAATCCGTGTGTCACAAGTGGATGCAACATTGTCATGGATGGGTGGACGAACATTAGGCATCGTCCACTCATCAATATCATGGTTACAAGTATAGCTGGCCCTTATTTCCTTAGGGCTATTGATTGTTTAGGGCATTGCAAGGATGCTGATTTTCAATTCCAGATCCTCAAAGATGCTATAGAGGAGGTTGGACCACAAAATGTGATGCAAGTAGTGACAGATGCAGCCCATGTGTGCAAAGCAACAGGGAAGTTAATTGAGGCAGCCTATAGACATATTTGGTGGACTCCTTGTTGTGTGCATGCCATGGGAAAAATCAGTTGGATCAAAGCAGTTGTTAGTGATGCTAGAGATGTGCAGATGTTTATCTGCAACCACCACACTTCACATGCACTCTTCTGGACCTTTTTTAAGAAGGAATTCTTGAAACTCATAGAGACTAGGTATGCATCATACTCTATTCTCTTGGAGAGGATGCTTGCGTTGCAAGAGGCATTGCAACTAATGCTTATGATAGCATAATGAAATTGGTGGCCTGAGTCGAAGACAGAGCAGGGGAAGAGGGTGAAGGAGGTGGTGAACAGTGATGTTTTTTGGGCTGATGCCAAACATATTGTCTCCATCATTACTCCAGTCTTCATAGTGATTAGATATGGGGATGCTAATGTACCTATCCTTGGAGAGGTGTATGAATGCATTGATACTATGCTTGATCAAATGAAGGTTGTTGTATGAGAGAAGGACCCCACATGGCAATTCTACACAGAACATATTCAACCGATCATTCATCACAGATGGGAGAAGCTCAACACTCCCTTGCACATGGCTACCTATGCATTGAACCCGAAGTGGTATGTGCAAAGGCCTGATAGACTTACACCTATACAAGATGCTGAGGTGAAGGCAGGGTTCATGAAGGCCATTTAGAAAATGTACGATTCTATAGAGGCAAGCATCATTCGTACTGAGTGGACAAAATTTGCCACTCTTAGGGGATATTCATAGGAGGTCGAAATAGATAAGGAGACAATGGCACACGAGGAACCAATTTTGTGGTGGACTTTGCATGGGCCTGCTTCTTTGACTACCGATCTAGCCATTCGTTTGTTGTCCCAGGTTTCTAGTTCTTCTGTTGATGAGAGGAATTGGTCTACTTATAGCTTCATCCAGTCTGTTAAGAGGAATAGGCTTACCTCTAGGAGGGCAGAGAAGCTTGTGGCTGTACATAGTTCCTTGCGTCTTATTGACCAAACACACTTATGTACAAGGAGAGTCCAACAACCAGATGGGATATAGAGCCAGAGGAGCTAGCACAAATTGATGATGATACTACACAGACAAGGTTGGTTGTTATTGGTTTGGAGGGGTTTAAGCGTGTGGAGTCTAGTAGTTCTAGTGATGAGGAGTTTGGCGAGAACTTTGGGGATGATTAACCATTGACTCATTAGTATTTGGTATTTCACTATTTTGTTTATGAACATTGTTGATACTTGATTGTAATCATGAATCATCATTATGAAATTTTGAAAATTTCGAATTCGATATTTTGATTTTCATTTTCAGTGTTCATTGATTCAATGGTTTAAACTTGAAACTTCATTGTTAAAAGTTAAAACTTAAATTAAATGTTAAATTGTTGATGTTAAATGCAATATACTTATTCCTCATACATCTTTTTATAACTAATTTTTCAAGTACTATATGTATTTGCACCGCTCCCTTGCTGTCGTCCCCTCGTTGCCCCCAAACTAAGCCCCCTCGTCCCCTGTCCTGGAAACCCATCCTCGCATCCCCCTACCATCCCCAAACTTAGCCCCCTTGTCCCCTTGTCTCGAAAACCTGTCCCCGCATCCCCTCGTCCCAGAAACCCGTCCTCGTGTCCCCATGTCCCCCCATCAGGAAACATTGTGGAACTATGGTTTTAATATTTTATTTAGTTTATGGAAGTTTGTTTTTATTTAGTTTATATTTATTTTTAATAAGAGCAATGGCATTTCTACAGTCCATAGAGATTGTAGTGAGTGTTTTTGGTAAAACCTGGTGAGAATTTTTCGAATGATGTTTTGGATCACACTCCGTGATCCATCATCGGGCAAAGAATAGAATGATCACAAAGTGTGATTTGAAACATTGTTCCAAAAATTCTCACATAGTTTTTACCAAAAACACTCACCACACTTTTTTTTTGTTTATTTTTATTCTTTCTTTTTTTATTTCATTTGTTGGTATTTGTTTTTCAATATTTTGAATTATATAGTAAAATGATTTTTTTTAAATATTTTAAATTATTTTTTCAAGCTTTTTAATTTTTTATATGGTTCGTTTTTAAATTTTATGTTTTTTCTTTTTCTTTTTTCTTTTTCAATTAATATTTTTGTATTTATTAATAGTTATATATTTATTATTATTTTATCTATTGGTCGAGGCCTGAATTTAATGACGATTTTTTTCTAAACTTTATATATTGCCGAACTTAAACTAAATTTATCTTTGCTGAACTCAAACTCAAACAAGAACCTTGAGACTTAGTTTTAAAATAAAAGCATCACATTTTTTTTTAAAAATAATTGAAAAATTTAAATAAAATCGGGGACGTGCCCCCCAAGTCCACAAGTTTCCAAAACGTTTGGGACATCACCAAAATATTGGGGATGCGTCTGTGTGTAACATTGCTCTTGACAAATGTTTTTCTTGAAACTTAGCTAATATGGGACAAGTGATACATAGAGAAATTGAGTGGAGGCCAACTTTAAAACTTGGTTAATGGCTTGAAAATGACGACTTTTGTTGGCAGTTTCATGGTTGGTAAAACCAATCTTACCAAGATTATGAAAGGCATTGATGGAAAGGTCATAAAGAGATTATTGGGGAAAGCAGCCAAAAAGGGAAAAAATGGGTAAAGTTTTCAATTATGATCATTATTTTTTGCTTAGGCAAAATGGGCAATCTATTGGGGACCCCTGCACATTAAGAAAAGGATTGATCCAAATATCCCTAAAGAAAGGTCTAGAAGTTGGACCTGAAACATTGTTAAAGGATAAACATAGTTGTTTCCAAATAGCTTTTTGAAAAGGATTTTATTATTATATTATATTGCATGGCAGTCTAGATTGATTCCAATCATGATACTTGGCTTTTTGAATCTAAATGACTATAAGGACTTAGTAAATCTTGAAAAGGACTTATACCAAGGGTTGCTCATCACTATTGCATCAAACGTACAAAGTAGATCTTGTACAACAGTTTTGGCAAAATTTGACACAACCATGTAAAGGCAAAAACCGTTCAACCGATATGTCTAGGATAGCAATAAAATTCTTGTTACACAAAACTCAATTATTCGTTTCATTACATTGAATGAACAATGCATATAGATGGTGATCTCCTATAAATAAGGAGTCTACAACTAGCACCCAACCCCTTTACTCTGTCATAATGTCTATTCTTAGGTGAGTTGTTATAACTCACGTACAACAATAATGCATTAATATTAATGCTAATTACTCACATACTAACAAACAAATACTGTTACGTACTAATATAATAGCATTCCTCCCATTAATATGAATACGGGGAGAAGAAACACCACTCAAGAACCGAAATGAACATGTACTTGACACACTTTGATGGTTAGGAACTCATTGACCATAGACGGGGACCCATCAACCAATCCATGGGAAGTCATCAACCAAACCAACAAAAGTAGTGGGCATAGCCTCACTACAACTCTAATCAAGAATAGATTATGCTATAGTACTTGTGGTATGGACCTCCACTTCATTTTCAATAGTTACTAACACACCACACACATTGAACAAAAACACATTTATGTTCTTATTAGCAAGTACACACTCATCAAAATATATATCCTTCATCACTTTTGTTAAGAGAATATTTTTCCCTATCACTTTCCCCTTTTCCTGATTCAAAATTTATAGCTTTGTTCGTTTCATCAAGGAAGGAAGAGATCAACTTTTCTAGAAAGTAAAACTACATGTGAATAGTTGGTTGGCATACTATTCAAAAAAATAACTTTTGCATCATTAGCTTTTACTTCAACTTGTATACCAAGTTCCAAGTTCCAACTAATTGATTCAACAAAGAATGAAACTTACTGATTTGTTGTACCGTGCTCTCACCTTCTTCCATTTTGAGCCCAAACAATTTTTGCTTCAAATCCATTGTAGTGCCCCTAACTTGCGATTCGAACAGTTTATTCAATGTTTCCCAAATGAAATTGGATATCTTGGATAAATGTATATGATGCAAATAAGCATCAAAAAGACCTAAGCCAATAATAGCTATTGCCTTCTGGTCCTTGATATCCCATTTAGATCCCTCATCAATGTTTGTTGGTTTGGGTGTTTTACTGTTGACAATATCCCATAGATCCTTATCTATTAGTAGTGGTTGGGTTTTGACTTGCCAGGTATGAAAATATCTGCTCTCAAATTTCTCTACTAGATTCAACATTTCCATGTCTATTGTTGTCCTTCCCACGAGCTGAATTGACTTAGGATGTTGGTTTCAACTGAAAATGCATCCTTTGCAACATGAAGTCTGGAATAATAATGCATTTGCACTTTGTGGACAATTTTAGTTTCTAAGACATGGAAAATAGCAAAAGGCTATTTGTTCATAGCTTATGGAACCATTAATAAACTTTTTTGAATAAAAGACTAATACCTAAACAAACTATTACATATCATATTATTAGTCATACCATAGACCACATAAAAAGTTTAAATAAACTAAATTAAAAAAAATTTACATCCTAAAACCTAATGCTGACAATTAAAAAAACTTTAAAAGACTATAGGATAAACTTTAACATTGATTCCAAGGACGATATTCATACAAAAAGACATGCACACATGTTCTTGATAGACGAGCCACAACTACCACACGAATCTTCTTGATAGAGGTTTTAATACGCTCTCGGATGCATGTAGTTCCTTGGAAATTGTCAGAGTTAACTTGCATCGCATGTGAATCGGCACTGCATAAGAATAAACGATTAAACAAGCTTTCAAGCGAAGGCTTTGTACGAAGCAGTCAGATAGGGCCATGATAGCATGAGGAATTCCGAGCATGCACATTAAAGAGACACTTTGACAAACAATGAAGCATGAGCTGTTAGAATGAATGGCATATGTGTAGAAGTGTGTACGAGATGCATGATGCTAGCAATTCCTAAACAAATCTCTAGAGATGCATGGACCACAACAGAGTTGCATAAATTGAAAATGTTTTAAATACTACAACTCAAACCTTAAACTTATCAAGAATAACTTAATTGTTGCTTTAATGCATATAAAGAGAAGTACGGAAAACTTCACTGGACCCTCATTTGGACTCTTAGCTCTGATACCATATAAAGTTCTTGTTGCACAAAACTCAATTATTCATTTTATTACATTGAATGAACAATGCATATAGATGGTGATCTCCTATAAATGAGTACAACTAACACCCAATCCCTATACTCTCTCATAACATCTATTCTTAGGTGACTTGTTATAACTCATGTACAACAAAAACACACTAACAATAATGCTTATTACTCACATACAAACAAATAATGTTATGTACTAATATTCCAACATACCCAAAAACCTAACAAACAATGCACAATTTTTTCTTCTTGAGCACCTCCATTGTCTTCCTATTCATTGTCACTTAAAGTGAAGGCTAGAATCTTGGGATCTTTTGGCAATTCAATCCCAATGTGATCAATAAGATCACTACCTTATCTAAAATAATCAAACATGCTTGTAGTACTACATACAAAACAATAGTGACGCTACTATACTAAACCATCATATTATGCATGTAATTCAAAAGGATGAGCCACTCCATGCCACCAACCTTTCAATGACCAGGGTTTGGGCCAAGGCATGGATCTCGAGTATCGACAAAATCTAGAAGCAGTTTTAACCTTTCAGTGACCAGGGTTTGGGCCAAGGCATGGATGTTTGAGTATCAAGAAAAGCTAGAACCAGTTCGGGCTCCTTTGCAAATTCAATCCCAATTTGATCAATAAGGTCACCACCTTATCTAAAATAATCAAACATGCTTGTAGTAACTACATACAAAATAGTTTTGACGCTAGTATATTGAACCATCATGATATGCATTTTTTATAACATAGTGAATTTAGAAGGATTAGCCACTCCCTGCCACCAACTTTTCTGTGACGAAGGTTCGGGCCAAGGCATGGATGTTCGAGTATCACCAAAATCTAGAATCGGTTCTTATATACTAGTTGCCACCATTGAATCATCCTCCTTGTCCATCATTATCCCCACTCAAATAGGTTATGCCAGTAATATTCTAATTGTAGGGTTTTGAATCCTCTTGGGCAAGTTCACCAAAAATTCATTTCAAGACTAATTGTGTAACGAGTTGGGGCTTTCATTTTTCCTATAGCCTAGACCCCTCAGCGCTAGACAGTCCTTGATGAGCATTATCAGATCTTGCATTGGCCCTTTCACAGTGATAGATGATGATGCAAATAATTCCTCTGTCTCGAGCATGGTCAAAGATGTTTGATGGGATTAGCATCCAATCTTTCCAACTTATATCAACCCATGCTCTTTGAGGGTTCTTTCACCCCCATGGGTTGGGGCTTCACTGCTTTTAGTTTATCTCTCTTATTTTCAGTGCTTTAGTTCTTTTTTATTTTGTTACTCTTTGATCGTAGTGTCTTTTTACCCTAACACTTTCTATTGTAATTGGATGTATTCTCGAGTCCCATGGACCTATTTTTGGTTGTTCATAGACATTAATATAATTTCTTTCTTTATTCTTTTTATGCCTTTGCTAGTACCCAACTCCTCTACATATTCAAGCTTGGCTCTTCATATCCCCCCAAATGTTATGCCCTTAACCTATAGTGTGTCTAGGGATATCTGTGGTCTACATCACCTTTTATCTTATCTTGTCACATTTCTCTTTGTTTTCATATTGTTAGTGGGGTTAGCCTAAGCGGGTATATATAGGAGGTGGTGGTTAGTACTTGAGCATCATATTACAAATTTTATTCTTATTGCATGGTTTTGGAGGTTGCCCTCTCAAAGTGGCTAAGTCTTATTTATCAAGTATCCTGCTTTGCTATCAATTATTGGGATTTGCTTATCCTTTTCTCATTAGTGCGTTATATTGTTGTTAATCCGTTTGTGGTGTTTACATTTATATCCATTGTTGTGAACTGTGTTGATCTATCTAAGCAATTAAGTAATCTCATTACAAGTGCTATTGGAGCATCAATTCGAGCGAGGTTCTGTGGTGCAGTTTTTGTTTATTAGATATAGTGTTTGTGCGCTGAAGGACTAAAAAAACATAACTTGCGATTCGGGAAGAATTTATTTTTTCATCACTGCGGTATTGCTTGAGGTTTATTTAAGAGAAAAAGTTTGGAGTCTTTTTGGCACCCTTGTGCAAATTAGTAGTCACTGAATTCATCTTGGCGAGACAATCACAATGATATTAGCCTCCAATACACTTTTTTGTCGAGCCCCAAAACCCTCCACCTTAAATTCCCAAACCCTAAACCCTATAATTTGTGCATGGCCGGTCCAAACACTCGAGGCTATGGAAAAGGGCAAACCACTCTAGGAAAAACACACAGCAAGGAGGACATGGAGTTTGAAATGTCTAAATCAAGAGTTTTTGGGTTGGTTACCCAACTCTAGGTAGATGTGCAAAGCATGATGAAAAAAGATCTAGATGTGGTCAAAGGGGGATGTGGATGTAATGAAGTTAGAGTTGATCACCATCAATGGGACATTGGTAGCTCTTTTAACTCATTTTTTGGCAACTCCACCATCCAATAATTTCATTACACCAAAAGATTTTGCAATGCTTCGCTTCTGTAGATTGAAATTTTATTAAAGTTTTTTTAGATATAGGAAAATTGGATTAATACTGAAATCTCAATCACTATGGAAAATTTGTGAGCAGTCAAGTATTTTGGAAAATACTTGGTAAATTTTTTGATGGTGTAAGTCTACAGAGAGAGAGAATGAAAATGCTTCGAATGGAAAACAATGTAACATTGTTGTAACAAGTGTTTGTAGAAATGTTAAATATCTCTAAAAAAGAAGTTATTTCCTTATGATGATGGGTAAAAGATTTAAATGTAAGGATATAGGGAATAAATGTGTATTAGATGATGTAGGATGCAACGATAGATTGACACTCTCATGGGAGCCTATATTAGCACAATGGCATAATGGGAATGACTTTTCGACCTTTGTTTGAGATGCCTTGTAACAAGGGAAGGGCCTCATTGGATTGATTAGAGGGGGGGGTTAGGCTTCTAAAAACAGGGTGCAAGTGATCCCATTAGTGTTGTCTTCCCATCCGCTCATGAAAATTTGAAATCTTATCCTTAGAAAGAAAAGAAAAGAAAGAAATTATATTAGTGTCCACTAGTTATCAAACTAGGTCAATGGGAGTTGAGCATACAAACCATAGTTCAAAATCTCGTTCTCGGTGATTTTTTGGGAGGGCAAAATTTGAATCGGATCTTGGATCTCGGAAATATCTCGGCATTTCTTGGTAACTTTATCGCTACTTTAAAAAAATATAAATTCATAACATTAACTTAAATTAAATGTAAAACATTGTTAAATGACATGAGAAATGAATGTAGAAAATGCCATGGGCCCATAAGTATATTTTTTGTATATTGTGTAGTTGTATATTGTGGGTTGCCAAATACTATACAGGGTATAACAACAGTATGCCCACAACCCTATGCACAGTATCACTGTCAAGTGTCAACCAATTCACTATTTTCATATTTAGCCTGCAAATTTTGGTGCTCGCCTTAAATGATGCTAAGGCGCTAAGCAAAATAACATTCACAGTCAAAATAACTTCCAAATCTCGGTCGGCTATCCAAAGTACGAACTGCAAATTGCAATGAGGGTTAAAAGTAAACCTTAAAACTTGAAAGCACGTTGTCACGTAACAGTTTGTGGATTTCCGTGTCTAAAGGTGTGTGCTCAAACTCAAAGAACTGTGTATTAACTATTAACTCAGAATGAGAAAACCCAATAAAAAATCTGTGTTTTAACTTTTAATGTATTGACGAGCTTTTTTTTTTGGCCGAGAAATGGGGATATCGTGGTGATTTCTGCCGAATGATCACCGATATTTCTCAGCAAAAACCATTGAGAAAATTGGGTTTCTCATCTCGCGAGAAACATAACGATATCTCGGCTAGCCCTTGTACTGCAAGAAATGGCAAGAAATCATCGAGATTTGAAACTATGATACAAACAATTACAATAGAAAAGTACTAGGGTAAGGACCTTAGGAACAAGACATTAAAAACAAATAATGAAAGCAAAGAAAGTTAACAATTGGGGGTAAACCTATAACAGGGGCACCGCAAACCATAAGATCAAGTACAAGTATAAAATAGGCATATGAGGGAAGGACCCTTGATGAAGTACAAGGTCTATGAGCAGGCCGAAACAAGATCTGAAAACACGTCATAAATCTGTAACAAAGCTTGGGTTGAAAGAATATATAGTGCCATTCACTACCAAATATGTAGCAAGGCTTGGACTAGAGGAGCCTTCATCCCCATCATCTATCATTGTGAAAGGGCCAATGCAAGATTTGATAATACCATTGGGAAGTGCCCAGTGTCGAGGTGATTGGGATGGGTGATCTTAGGAAGAAGTAGGGTAGTCCCCCTAGAACCTCTCCTAGCATCCAAGGTCGAGGAAGCTCAAACATCCGAGAAGAAACTGGTAATGTGAGTCTACCTCGTGGCTTGGGAAGCGAGCAAGGGGGGGTAAGGGGTCCTCGACGTTGAGACAAGGCTGATCTACCGTATTGAGAAAGTCTATGTTGTAGCCCCCTAGCAACAGTTTTGTGCAAAGAAGAGCATCGTCTCATTGACCTATTCTATTATGTGTATGAAGCCCTAGTATCCAAAGGGTGCTTGAAAACTACATCTTGTGTGAAGGGTTGAAAGAAAGAGTCCATTAGCTTGGTAACTCTGGGGGTCCCTTGCGAGGACTTGCATCAAAGGGTGACATTCTCTTGAAGAAAAAGAGACAAGTACCGCTGGTTTGAGGATTGAAAAAAGGGTAGAAAGAGCACCACTTGAGTCCTTATAAAGACTCCCTAATATCATAATAAATAGGGCATCTGAAAATGAAATGTTCCTTAGTCTCTACTTCTTGGAGAGAGCAAAGGCGATCAATACGGCCCCCATGTGGAATATGATGACTAGGCTCCACCTATAGTTGTTGAGAGCACACCCTCAACTTGACGAGGGAAAATTTCAAGCTATGTGACCAATGGTGTTGGAAATAGCTAAGGGGATGAATGACACCATCCACCATCCATAAGAAATGCTCAGCATAAAAAGCCAGCTTAGGGGTGAGTGGTTGAGGGACAGATGCCCAAGTGACCTGACTGTATTGCATGTAAATGGCTCTATTGATGACTTCCTTTAATGGGAGAAGCTAAGGAGGGGCATACAAAGATTACCTAAAAGGAGGTAGAGTATCAATAGAGATGTCGATAGACTAAAAGAGTAAACTAGTTATGCCGATAAGTGTTCATTATGTCGATAGGTGTTCTTATGCCAATAGGTGTTCTACAATGGCAGCCAGGGGTGGTGGTATGGGCTGTAATTTCTGTGCATAAACAATTAATTATGACATCCATTTGACTGTCACAAGGTAATTTCAACCTTATATTTGACGTCCATTTGACCGTCACTTGGAAGCTTTTCCTTGTTGCTTCGAGAAGTCAATCGAAAAATTGTAAAATCTGACTCATTAATTATTTTCATAAATGAATAAGTACATTTATAGGTTTGTAAACTCCTACAAAGAGGAGTCAAACCGTATCACTCCAAACTCACACAATCCTTACAAATGCTCACTCAAGCGTATCTTTTAGTGAGTAATAACTCATGTACAATGTACTCACACTAATATTATTTATTTATTCTATACCTATGTAGTATTAAGCTTTAGAATATCCAACATTCCCCCCAAGTATGAACATGAAGGAGGTCTGTACGACAATTACATGTGTTCTTGATTGGGGATGTAGTGAGGCCATTCCCATTACTACTGTTGGTTAGGTTGATGCGTTCCCATGGATTGGTTGATGGGTCCCCGTCTATGGTCGATGTGTTCTCAACCATCAGAGTGTATGGCAAGTACATGTACATAGGTATAGAATATCCAACATTTCCCCCCCTTAGTACGAACATGGGGAAAAAACACCACTCAAGAACTGAAATGAACAATGTACATAGGTATAGAATATCCAACATTTCCCCCCCTTAGTACGAACATGGGGAGAAAACACCACCCAAGAACTGAAATGGACTCGTACTTGCCACACACTTTGATGGTTGGGAACACATCGACCATAGACAGGGACCCATCAACCAATCCATGGGAACACATCAACCTAACCAACAGTAGTAGTGGGAATGGCCTCACTACAACCCTGATCAAGAACACATGATGCTATAGTAACTGTGGTATGGACCTTCTCCATTTTATTTTCACAATAGGGATACAAACATTTGTTTCCAGTGAATGGTGGGCTTTTCATTGAGTTATGCATTTGTAGCCTCTATCGTTGATTGTTGCCACCCGATTGCGGATAACATAAACAACAACCACTGGATTGACTTCTATTCTCAACATTAGTTGATTTGGCACAAATATGTTTTTGAGGACATTGAGTTTGCCCGATGATGCATCTGTTACAAGGAGAATTGGAGTTCTTACAATAACTTTTGTGCTGTGTCAACATACACTAATTATACAACCCCTGACTAATAGGGCTTTGAAAATGACACTTAAAAAATAACCACATCTTGACTAAAGACAATATTACTTATTGATCAAACTATCAAGTATTACAAATGTAATATATAATTACTTTATATCAACGACACTCTAAAAACAACAATAAACAAAATATAAATGGAGACTTTGACAAAGGCTTACTAACAAACCACTATTTTATACTTAAAATGTAAACAACCTAATTACAACTAAACTGACAACTGTATTATTCTGTGTAATATATATATATGAAATCTATAATCTAAAAAATACTAAAACTCTAAACTTGTAACTAAAACCTAAAGAATAACATATGCGCTCAATGTCCCACGCACAATAGCTGGAAACACCTCAGTTAATGAAGTGCTTGTAAGTTTATGTCTTGTTGAAGTGGCTCAACACCTATCATACCAAGTCCAACTGCACATTCACGATCGAGCTGTACTCACCACTGTCGACAAGATTTGTATACATGATGTGTGATGTGTGATCACAGCTCACGGGTATTCATAGCTGTCGTGTGCTTATCACTTGTTGCTAAATGCCTTATACTGGTTGCTGTTGAATGCCATATAGATGCCCACTGATGCAATATGGAACCAGACCTGCATGTAGGTGGAGGGTGCTTGAAGGAAGAAAACACGGCAGAGATACTGCTAAGTGGACGGTTTAAAAGCAAACTTGGAAGGGTGATATGCACAGTGGAAGAAATCAAGCACAGAAGCAGCGCTTGGAATTACACAATGTATCCATACAAGCTCTTATGGTCTGAATCACTAAAAAAAAAGCTGCAGAACCGTCAATATGCATGATAGACACACGAATGCTGGCAATGATTAACACATGGACTGACAAATGATCGATGCACGATCATACGATGGTGAATGCTTGGGAGACTGATCAGGTGCAGATTTTCACGGAGACGTCTAAGATATGACTGCCGAACTGCACAGTTGTACCAAAAAATACGTATTCCTCTTATGAAGAAATCTTTAACCAATCCAAACTAAGCTCACTAAAGAACAAAAGCTATACCATCTACAATGAGTTTATCACCAACTGAATTCCATAAATCGGGGCAATGGAAAATAATGCAGTTGCCCCTGCAAATAAATTATTCTTCCATCTAACCAGATACCTGCTCTGATACTAAATGAAATTCTTGCTACACAAAACTCTTTAATCTTACTCAACTATGAAGAAGTACAATTATAGGTTTGTAAACTCCTACAAAAGAGGAGCCAAACGTTATCACTCCAAACTCTTACAATCTCTACAAATGCTCACTCAAGGAGTCAAACGTTATCACTCCAAACTCTCACAATCTCTACAAATGCTCACTCAAGGAGTCAAACGTTATCACTCCAAACTCTCACAATCTCTACAAATGCTCACTCAAGCCTATCTTTGAGTGAGTAACAACTCACGCACAATGGACTCACACTAATATTGTTTATTTATTCTATACCTATGTAGTACTAAGCTTTAAAATATCCAACAATATCCATACGGTGGAGTTGGGTGACCTTTTTTTTCTTTGGAAAGATGTTTTAAAGCCCAACACATTGGTGCAGCTAGAGTGACGTCATTTCCCACCAGTCAGTGGGAAATTTTCAGAGAATGTAATGGAGTTATTAAGCAAAACGGTATACATAAAATCCAAGATAAGAGCCTTGAGAATGATATCTATTGGTGTTTTTCAGATAGATGTATTAAAGATATCTGTAGTAGCCTCAGAGTACCAACAGCATCAGCAACCAGTGGTGCCCAATGATGCAATCCTATCTGAGAAGTAGAAACATTATATTTGCTGGAACTTCATTCTAGTCCCCCAGTGGCAAGGAGGTGTCTGCAAGGTCTTCCTACTACTTAGAAGGAATACTTGGTCGCTGGAGGAAGGGATTTGTAAGTAGAAAATAAATGGACATTTACTAGACTGTATCTGAATGTTTCTCTTCCCCACCAGATCCCTTCCTTTAAGATCATTGGTACTAGCCTATCTACTCTCTATAGTAGACTCGCCCCTTACCCCAACCTTGGGCAGAAATGCGGTACCCGATTGATTCATGCATTGCCCGATTGATTCATGTGGAACTATCTGATCTCCCATATAAGATATATAGGGAGGGGGGCAGGGGATAGGGGATAGTGTCCCGAGGGGGTCTATCTATATAGAAAGACAGATCTGGAGAATCATGTCTCAATAGATTGAGTCTGGGAGGGGACTAGATCGAGAAGAGGGTGTGAGAAAGGTCATCTTTGGTGGGTGTGGATTGGGGTTAGGAATCCCCCTCTTGGGGGGTAGGGATCCCCCTGTGTATTCCCTCTATGAGGGGGTGGTTTCCCTAGAGATGTCCCCTGATTGGTCCCTAGATGGGGTAGAGCCGATGTGGGGAAAAAGATCGTCTGATCAGCTTTCCTGCTGGAGTTGGGGACCCAAAACCCTTACAAACCTGGTAGAGTCTGGTACAGTCTGTATTGTCTGATTTGATCACATACTTTCGAGTCCTTCTGGCAACAAGTGGCTTGAAAATATGAGAGTTTGCTATCTAATTGGCGAGTGAATAATCTTTAGTAGAAAGCAACGAACAGGATTTAAAAAAAAATTCCATTGGAAATGTTAAATCTTTATACAGATACTTTGACAATAAATAGTAATTAAATGCAGGGTCGACCATCTGCTTGGCTCCTACATCAATCAATATGGAGTGGGAGCGGGAGATGGGACATCACTTCGATAGGTGTTTCCGTGTAAGCACAGTTATATAGCTAATACTCTCTTCCGACACTGGGCTTGACCGTTAATATTCCATCACGAATAAATTCCTGATCACGTGATGAGCCCATATCTGTCTATAGGGAAGCCGACAGAGCTAGCTAAATGACCTGTTCCTGAACGTCAGTGAGCTGCTTGACGCTGAATATTAGAACCCATTAAAGCACAATTCACATCATTATGTTCGAGAAAAGGAATAAGGCAAATTCCAATGGAAAAATATTGGTAAGATAAAATACTTCTGAAATGGATCTGGTCCCATGCAAAAACCAGAAATTCTTGTCGAAATCCAGCTGGAGCAAATTGTTCCTCTGGGACTGCTTGATTTAATGCCAGAGAATTTCGTGTAGCTCTCCGATATCATTCTTCTTCTCCCGGTAATAGATAAACTTGCCTTCAAGCTCTTAATATGTTTTGATCGGTGCAAATTCGGAAACAACGCGCTGTTAACATCATGATGAGATCATGGCCTAGCCGCTATATTGACCCTCGTCATCAGCCGGTGTGATTTTTAAATATACAAATCTGCAGAAACAGACACTAATGGTGATTTGAGCTACCTAGGTTCTTGGAGCTTCTTGTTCCCCATGGCACTAATTAGAGTTTCTTTCTTTTTTGATTGGGTGGCCCTTTTTATGGAGAGGGTATTGATTTTCATCGTCAAAGTAGTAAATTACACATAACAACTACATTGTATGATGAACATGCTCACCAAGTTTTGAACCTGGGTCATTGCAGTGATAAATGCTCCAGCTTACTGCTAGACCATACCTCGGTGGATGTGGCAGTAATTAGAGTCACTGCATCTCAGTGTACAAAATCAAAATCTTATCTGAGTTGAGGATTTTATGTAGTTCTTACTTGACAAATTTCTTACATATGCAGTAAGGAGTCATGAATAAGTTCTTGTTGCTAGCATCTTGGCGGTAAGTACCATGCAGCATTAGCTTTAAGCCTATGTAGTCAATGTGCATGCCGACTGCTCTAACCATTAAACCCTAATTGTTAAAAAAGAGTACATGTATTCAGATTTTTACTTCTTTTCTTTCTATTATATACATTAAAGAAATTGTACAATTTAGGTAAAATCCTATCAGAAAAATTTATTGAACTATATTCTCGAAAGTGTGCAAGTAAGAAGCAATGGATTATTTGTGAGTTCCAGAAGTACTATTCACTTAGGGATGATATCTTCCATATAGATGCTTGAGTGCAGTGTAACGCGCTTTTGGAATCCATGTTAAGACATGCATCTTATAAAAAGGAAAATTATATAGAGATACATTTGTAGAAACCTTTTTATAAAACGGAATGTGATTTGCTATATGTTAACTCAGAAGTAAATTTTGTTTCAAAACTACAGTTGCACCTCTGACGCTTCCATTTATCTGCTGAATTGTAGGACTGGCGGGAGCTACTGCTGAAGTGCACTGTTATGATGTATTGACTAATAGGTGGACAAGGTAAATGATATTTGTAATATATACTTTCTGAATTTGAATTACAAATATATTGGTACTGTTCTTCCCAGGTTCATGATTGATTTTTCTCGTCTCTGCAATAATTAATTATCCTGGATTCTTGGGTGCTTTTCATTCTTAAAATTGGCAATTTAATGCAGAATCTAGATGATAGTCAAGGTGCTCGATAACTCATTACTAAATTGGGCTGTGCTTCTAGAGACGTTTGCCATGTGGAGATTCTCTTAAAACTATTTGTTGGCTGTAATGAGACCAAACATGTACATTTGCCATGTGGGTATTCTCTTAAAACATTTGTTGGCTATAATGAGACCAAAACATGTGGCAAATCGCTATACAAACTTTTTTTTTTGATTTTCTCTCTTAAAGTTGAACGTTGTAATCTAAATATGCATGTAATAATATTGGTGAGTTGGTTAATGATGCTTAAAAGATGCAAGCAAATAATATCATCACTGACCCAATAAAAGTTTGCTTCTGACATATCCTTAGGCATTACTAGCCTGACCTCTGCCTTAACTAAAATCTATAGACCAATGTGATCTTGAAATTTAAGGAAGAATCATGTCAGCCTAGAGAGCACTATACATCAAATTGAAATTGAAGGAGATGGAATGACCCTCTTTATTAAAGAACCAGGAAGGTTGATTGCTTTTTTTCTTAATTGCTTCTGATGAAGTTATCTTAAGACTTACATCTGAGTGGTTGTTAATTTATTTATCCAAACATTTCAATATCTACTAAATTGATGAAATGGTGCATCGTGCTAGATATTTTAAAACGTTTTAGCAAAAAATATTTGATATAAGGAGGTCTGTTTGCGCTGTTAATTTTCTGAGTTATTCTTCTTAACGGTTAGAAACTTAGTCTGGAGTTTAAGAAGTGCGAATTTAAAAAATCTTTATTTAAACTGCCATGAGATCTTATAACTGCCATACTTTACTGTTCAAATATTTATTTGTTGTTCTGTTCTTCTGGGTAGAAATCTGAAATTATATGATGCAATCTTAACATTGCTTTATTTAATTGATGACACATTTACAGGCTTACTCCTGTAGGAGATCCACCATCGCCTCGAGCAGCACATGTTGCAACTGCTGTGGGTACCATGGTTGTCATTCAGGTACTTATGGTATTTGATGACATTGCTCTGTCATACCCACATTTCCTTTGATAATAATTTTATGTACACACCTACACAAATCTGGTCTTGTGCTTGCGAATATTCTATGCAGGGTGGCATTGGACCTGCTGGGTTGTCAACAGAGGATCTGCATGTTCTTGATTTAACACAACAACGGCCGCGTTGGCACAGGTTATTTTTTTAGCTTGAATATACTTAAATATTTGGCTCTTGTGACGTATTGCTTGCATTGTTGCTGAAATATTTTGTGATTTGTGTTTGCAGGGTGGTTGTTCAAGGACCTGGTCCTGGACCTCGCTATGGTCATGTTATGGCTCTTGTAGGGCAGAGATTTCTCCTGGCTATTGGTGGAAATGATGGTATGACTGCATTTTTTTCCTTTAATTTTTTTTGGTATGGATATAATATGATTGTAACCATAATGACATTTATATTTCTTTTGGGGTTCAAACCATTACTTCTATATCTTAAATTGGATGGCTACAGAAGTTTGTATTTATCTTTTCTCCAGGTAAACGACCTTTGGCAGATGTTTGGGCCTTGGATACAGCAGCTAAACCATATGAATGGCGGAAACTAGAGCCAGAAGGGGATGGCCCACCTCCATGCATGTGAGTTGTATACCAGAGCATAATAATTTGTTTTATTGGCTCTGCTGACAAGTGACTAGAATAACCTTTAGCTTTGTTAAGAAGAGGCTATACTTCATGAATCGCATGCAGGTCAAAGTAGATTGCAGGCAGTGTTGAATTAACGACTCCATTTTACAGCACGCTTGAGTAGTAGTTTGAATCTGTAGATCAGATTCAACTTTCTATTTTAGCAGGGGCTTTAGAACTCAGTAGATTCTTGATACCGATCATTGCCTTAGCAAACATATGGCATTGTAACCATCTCTGTGGCTATCATTGATCTGAATTAGGTCTATTGACATGTTGCGTTTGGTCTTCTTGGAGTTGTCACGATGACCCATACTTGTTATAGGATGATTATGAAGCCATAAGTAGTATCTTCTTTAATTTTAAAATTTACTTCAGGGTCAATATCATTGCGTAAATGCTGCTTGACTGATGGGTCAAGGAAGTTCGCTATCCCTCACACTTGCCATAACCTATGGCCATGACTATTGATGATTTTGGTTTTCACTTTTTAACTGAAATAGGGTGATCCATTCTCTTTGTACGATGCTTTTTGACATGTCATGGCAATTTTATCTAGGATTCGACCCATGATCAGGCATATTATTTTTGATATTAATTATGGCTGATGTTTGTGTGGCATGCCATTGCCTAACTAATAATTATCTATAGTTACCCAAGACTCTGGGTCAGCGGGATGGGGTTTCTGGGACATAAATGATAGATTAAATGAACTAAAAAACTAAAGTTGAACTAGATGCAAATAAACTAAAAAATAATAAACTAATAATTTTAAAAATACAAATAAACTAAAAAATTAAAGTAGAACTAGATACATAAATGATAGATTAAATGAGCAATATTTCCTTCACACACATCTAGTGCATCCTCCAGCACATTAAATATTAGAGAAAGCTCAATGAAACAGGAGCCAGCAGAAATTTCATCAGCAACTAAAATTGCTGAAGCCCAAAAAATCAGGAAGTACAGCTTCCTATTACTCACAACTTTTCATATGAGGAATAGCGATTCTTCCTTTTGTCTTTAAGTAGTGATCACTTGTTATTACAAACTTTCTCCATCTTTTGTTTAGTCAAGAATTTCCAAGTTAAATTACACAGTCAAACTGCACTATGAGGTACTTTTGTAAGAAGAAATTGGAAATTTTAGGACAAGTCCTTTGCAGTTTGTAATAGATCTGTAGTCCTTTGGTTCAACTGATATCATACTTAGAATTCTAACAGTCTAAGAGTTTTGCAGATTAAATGTCTGCTTTTTTTTTTGTACATGGTCTTTTAAAAAAAATTCAAGGGGTTTATATTATAAAAAAGGAGAATTTTACAATCACTAGGACAGCTCATAAAACAAAAATATGAGCTTCCAAATAGCCCATGTTCAGGACCTTTGTTTCAACAGCAGCTAAGCCCAAACAGAGAAAAGTACCATAAAAAAAGTAAAGTCTAAGAATGTACATAGCTAACAGACTCAAATAACCGACCATCACCTAAGAATTTAAACTATGATAAAACCAACTTTGCAAGCCATTTGATAAATGGTCATACTACAGGAATCCCTATTCATAATATAAAAATTGGTTATTCTAATGATTTTGTGATCTCTGCATTCTGCCAGGAAGGGTGAAATTTTTAGTTGAGGTCTATGCCAAGCCCCTTCTGCTCTGAAATAGGTCCCTATCCTTCTTAAATAGGATCATTTGGAAACAGGGTGGTGGGACAGTAAATGGGGGCATTCCTATCCAAAGCTTGGCCTTGCATGGAGCTTGTGCTGCCAGCATGAGTGTTATGGCAAGTGTGAGTTTGTTCCTGCATTGCTTCCTGCACCAATCATGTAATAGGATCATAAAGCAAGAACTGCTCAATGGATTGTAGTTGGAGCTGTTGGATTTGCCGTTTTTCAGCAGGTGTATGCAAAAACTTTATGCAGCTGTAGAGGATGTCTGGGATGTCCAGGACGCTCCTCGACAGTCCTGGGGACATCCTGGATGTCCTGAACGTCCTCTACAAGCTCCGAAAAACAGAATGTTTCCAGAACTTTTAAAAAAATGCCAGAACATCCCCAGGACGTTTCCCAAGATTTTCATTCTTCCGGAAACGCCAGGGGGATGTTTCCCAGGAGTCCCCAAGTCCCAGAAGCGTCTAGGGATGTCTGGGACTTCCCAAAAATGAGGGGGATGCGTCCCTGAGTAAGACAGTAATTATCCTTATTAATGGTTAAAACTTCAGGACATAAGACTTGCATCCTTGGGAGGGTTTTTGACATTTTTCACCTTGTTGGCGTTTTCTAGAAGTAGTTATATCCCCATGGAACTGTATTGTATGCACAGTTTTTAATAATCTTATGTTATATTTGTGCCCGTGTCTAACCTGTCTGCTATTTTCCTATTTGGCTTTTTTTTAATCTCTTTCCAATGTTGGA
Source organism: Torreya grandis (assembly GCA_037957365.1). Classification (NCBI taxonomy): domain Eukaryota; kingdom Viridiplantae; phylum Streptophyta; class Pinopsida; order Cupressales; family Taxaceae; genus Torreya; species Torreya grandis. The sequence goes on from JARHVA010002320.1 coordinate 143,791, forward strand.
AATTATTATGGGTAGAACTCATAAGAAATTTTGAACATTTGGTGTTGTGCCTTTCTATCACTTTGTATCTGGTAAGCTTCTAGCTTTAGTTGCATTATGGTAAATTCATGTGGCTTAAAAGTGAAGTGAGATATTTGTTCTCAATAATAAGGTAAGTATTAAAAGCTAACCAAGTATTTATGGGGTTGAACTATATTTCCAGCCTCCAGGTACGAGGGAAATGGGAGGTTGGGAATAAAAAATACAAGAAAATATGTATTTATTGTTTTGATATGAAAAGACATGGAAAAAGGTACCAAGATATGCTTTAGGGATTTTTTTTGCTATGAATCAAATGTAAAACTGTTCACAAATCAGATATAATATGGATAAACCTAAAGATTCATCATTAGTTCAACTTTAATATAATTGAAATTTGTGTCTCAGTATTGTCCATGGTCTAATTTTGAGACTTGAATTTGTGGGTATCTTAGGTAGGCCAAACAGAAAGTTATGTGAATGTTAAGCTACCTCCAAGAATTTTACGTTGACCTTGTACCTAAGAGCCAATCTGTTATACAGTGAAAAAGATCTAGATTGAAGCCATATTTTAGGCATTCAGTTTGTTGGTTCTACTAGAAGCTTTACAGATGATATAGTCTGCCTATTCCAGCAATCGTTTGATAGGATTAATTAAAATGCATATTTTGCCTGCCAACCCTGTTGCTGTGTTTGCCTGATTTTATTGAATTTTTTTCAATTTTGACTATTCTAAAAACAAAGTAATTGGATTTGCCACATTTGATGAACATCCAATAGAAGTGTTCAAGCATTGACCTGACATAAATATTCAGAAGAGAATAAATTTTGCGAATAAGGGCTGAGCTTCTACCAAGGATTTTGAGGTTTGTATCAATGGGATTTATCAAGCATCAAAGCATTTTGTGGAACAACGGTAATGTGAATGGTGCAGAAGTTTGCACTGTTTTACAGGCTGCAAAAGGAATTGTAGTCTAAGAGAGCTGTGAAGAACGCTTACACAACATGTGAAAATCAATCAAGCTACTTAAAGTGCCCATTTCTGTTGGGTGAATTTCAATCAAGCTACTTAAAGTGCCCATTTCTGTTGGGTAAACGTAATGATTTTTTTTCCAAAATTTTACACACTGATTCTTTCCATACCTTATCTTCTTGATCTTGAACAAGAATGCAAATGTGATGAGACTTTATTCGTGGGATTTATCATAATGACTTGAATTCTTTTATTCAAAAAATCGTGGGCAAATGTATCATTCTTGTTTCGATGTCAGTAAGCTATCTGTTTAATTTTCTATTGCTAACGTTTTGCTGGCACTGACAGGTATGCAACTGCAAGTGCTCGTTCAGATGGTCTACTTTTGCTTTGCGGAGGAAGAGATGCAAGCAGTGTGGTAAGAATTCTGATTTCTGACCTTTTATTACTTGAGAAACTATATGCTTATTGTAGTATGGTGGTTATCATTTATTGTTAACTAATGGAATGGACAAATCTTGCTATTATGATCTATATTATACATTGTGTTTTAGGAGCTGATTTCTAAGAACATTAAGTTGTTTCAAAGTTTGTGAATTTATAATGTTAATAAAATACGTCTATGATGTTAGGAAAAAAAAATCAAGTTAACCATTACTGGACTACAGAAATATAGAATATGCAAATAGAATTATAGAGAGCAGTGCTTAGACATTTGGAGAGCCCCAACACATAAAGTAGTCTTGGCAAGGCAGATTATAAAGGTGGTCTAGTTGTCTTTGCCCAAGGAAGGTTGAACTTCTGTGCAAGTGACATGTCCAAAATGGTTACCTCAGAATAATATTCCAGTACAGTGATAGCACTTGGGTAGAACGGTGAGGTATAGTGGGATTTATCATCATTCATAAGGACAGTAGAAAGTTAGAAACCTTCATCTTTCCCTGAGCTTTTGCCTTTTCGTTTGTCATTATTGATAGACAATCAGTTATTCTTACTTCGGGCAAACCAAAATAATGTGGTGCAGTTTAAGTCTTTCATAATCATTTGAAAGTTGGAGTCAGCTTGTAACAGGCGAGTGCTCAATATTTTACAGATAAAATAACAATGTTATCTTCCAACCAATCTTTTGCAAATTTCTCTTTAAAATGTTTCTGGGGATTTTCACAAAGTGCCATATGCTAGGACCAACAGAAAATCATGGATGTGTTTCTGTTTCCTGGCAATACTTACATTGAAGGATACATGAATCTCAGGTTATTTTATATAAAACATATAAATATATTTGTACAATTGAGATGGGGGTAAAATATCTGTTACAATCACTGCTGGAGAACTAAAGTTTGAACACCGTGTTAAGCATTTCAGACTAATGTCAATGATCTCAGCAGCTAAGTTTCCTGAAACTTTATAAATGTCTGCATTTTACAAACTAAATATTCATATGGAAGGGACATATGGAATTTCTTGGGAAACATGTTCCTGAGGTCTGTAGATGTTTTTCTGTATACCTTGTGAAATGGGGATGGAGTGTTGACTAGGAAACATCTCTTGGCTGCACCCTTATCTTGTGATGCAGTGTGGGCACAACATAAGATAATGCTCGTCTTGATTTGAGATTGGCATGTCTCTCATAGCTACCATTGCTATCCTCTGATCCATAGTTACCAGGTTCGGAAATCCGGATGCATTCGGGAGGCCAAAAAAATGCGGAAATGCGGAATTCTGGAAAAGGTTCGGAAAAATCCGGTAAAATCCGGTTTGGAAAATAAAATAAAAAATATATATATATATATGTATGTATGTAAAATATTTTAATCTAGTAAGGAATGAAACATTGAATATTAATTTAACAGTTGCAAAATTGAGAAATGCATAAGTTTCAAACTTGAATTACATTAAAAGATAGTAAAATGTCCATAGTTCAAACTTGAATCTCACAGAGTGCATGCCTTAAGGGGTGCACTGGGAATGGGGTGGGATCGGTTTGTGGCACTTTGCAAGAGATATTCTCATACTATTCTATCACGCATACATCCCTTCATGCAGCCTTCATACCTCCTATGATGTCTTCTTGAAATCTTGAAACCCTGAAATATGGCTAAGTTTGAAACCCTGAAACCCTGGGATCTGAGTAACTCTGAAATATGATAGGATCCTCCAAAACCTAGAATTTGCATTATAGCTCCTAGCGGTCCGAAACCCTTCTCAAACACCCTGAAAGTATATAAATAAAATATAACTTAAAGTATAAGAAACTAGATGTTGGACATCTAGTTTCTTATACTTAAATGTTTATTTTATTTACATACTATTGGGTTCGGACTAGATTTACATTTTCTAAATTTTTTTGTTGACTTCCATTGTTTCTCCCTGGCGAACCGAATTTATTAATCCGGAAGCCTGCAAAAAATGCGGAACGTTCCGGATTTCGGCCAGATGCGGCCGAATCTGGTAACTATGCTCTGATCCATGTGTTGATGCTTAAATTTGTTTGATTGAATGCAGCCTGCAAATCAAACATAACATGGAATCTCTGCTCATTGTGGGACTGCTCCTTGCAGAGAATATCCAAAGGCAGCCTGTTCTGATTCTTACTCTAATGCTAATCTACCAACATGAAATGAAACTTGGAAGAGAAAAGGGGAGAGGAAAACATAAAAGCAAATGTGGTGATGCATCAGAATAAGAATGCGGAGGATTCCCTATCTATCTAAACACTGTGCAATTTGTATGTAGGAAGGGCAATAAACACAATTTAATAAAATGAATGCAAAGGGCAAGATGCAACTGAGTTGCAGCAACAAGATAATAACCAAGGGACAGCAAATGAGATTCACAATAACTATTATGCCTACAGAGAATATGCACAATCACACTACGCTTAATAAGAGGGTTCTAGATAATTTTACAAAACAACAAAGTAGGGGTCCTGATCTGAATTAAAAATTCAGGGAACTTGGAAGTCCAGGAAATCATCTTCTTTTAGCTCAAATGAACAATCACAATATATAGAAGAGAGAAGTGGAGAAAAGAGAGGGAAAGACATTCAATAATCAGCTGTCCATACTTAAGTGGAGGAAAATTGATCGCAAAGTCCAGAATTTGTTCCTTGTAGTTGCTTAAGAAATCCATTTCAGATTGCCCATGCCTTTCTGTTGTACTCTGCCTGCTATACTTTGACTTCTGCTGCTACTCTTATTCATTTGAAAATAAAAGGAGCGTTCATTTGAATAGAAAAATGATAGGGGGCTCCTTTTTCACTTTTCCGTAGCTTCTCTTTTCTATTCAAGGCTTTTAATAAAGCATGGGCAAATCTTTTTAAAATAAAAAAAGCCTTTTCAAATGCTCCTGTAACTTCTCCTTTTTTAGTTCATGGAATTATGTATTTAAATACTAAATAGTGGAGATCCCACTATTTAAATTTATCAAATTAAATAAAGCCCATTTGCATTCAGATAATTATTTGAAGTCTGGGCAAGACAATTTCTGCAAGAAAATTTGATTGGTTAAAAATTGAGCCTGGTGCTGGAATTTTGAACACCATGTTTTTTGCATTTCATCACATTCCCCCATTTTTTCTTGTCATAATTCTTTGAATATTTCCTAAGTTGCCGATACGGATATGGGTACGGATACGGGTACGGGGATATGTCGATTTTTTTTTGGGTGGTTTGGATACGGCTGGATACGGCCGGATATGGCCGTACAAAAATATATATAAAAAAATAAAAAGATAAAAATATAGCCATATAAGCAAAATTAACCACATAATATGCATAGAGGAAACAAAATAACTTCAAATAAGTTATATAATAACAAAATATATACTCATAACTCAATGCCAAATATCATAATATTCAATAGTCGAACTTATATTAGTTTTATAAATTATAACAGGTACATGGTGGAAATGTTACAATGTATGGACAAAAATAGAAACAAATCATCGTTCTTATTGTTCACTATATGGTATATGCTTCTTCCCCGGCAATGTCTTCATCATCATGTGGTTCATTAGAACCACAAGTAGTAGTAGTACCACTCCCACTAGCTCCATTGTGCAAGTCGTGTGAAGCATTGTCTAGCTCCTTGTCAAATAAAGAAAGGTATGTAAGGGAGGCATCTAAATCAACAGTCTCTGGGTTCACATCCCAAAACTTTGTTGGCCCTCCCTTGTATTGAGGTTGTTTATGTGAGAGAAGACGTAAGTTGGAATGCACATAAACCAAATCCTCCGTATTTTTTGCGGCCAACTTGTTGCGTTAACTGAGTGGATAAAGCCATAGCTGTCCCAACTCCGCTCCGCTGAAGAGGAACTTGCAACCTATTGAAGCCACAAAGAGAATTAGAATTAATAAAAAATTAAAAATTAAAAGACTATTGGGTTCACATCCTTAAAGAAGGAACTCTGTGCTTTCTGTTGATAATCAACAATGAAATGTTGGCTTGTGGGCTATATCGGATATCCTAATGTAGATTACTGTACCAAAAGCACGAGCTAAGATTGTTCTGGGTGGGTTATTGTTGTTGTGGGATATTAGCTCACATGCCTCCAAAGTTGAGAATTTGTTAGCATGGAATGCTTTAACATATGCAATAGAAAATCAATGCTTTTTAAAAAGGATGAACTGATGTGCAATTTAATAAAAATAAACATATCATAAACTAGTGTAAGGAGACAATGAAGCTTATCTAGAGCTTTAGTCTAATAAAAAAATTGTAGGTATGAGAGAAAATGGTGCAGTGATTTAAGGTAAATGTGCTACAGCTGTTTACCACTTATGACTGACTAGTGGTGCAGAAGGATTGTCATGGGTATTCGGTATTCCTTGCGGGCATTCTCTGCATCTAGTTTCTCTGCTGGGGATGTTATAAGTTTTGTACTTATTTTCTACCAACAATCATGAAGTGGGACATTTTCTGACAATGACAAAATTTTAGTCACTATTTAAGATATGATTGGTGCGACTAACTCCATGCTTCAGTGAGGTGGCTCACATAGTGAGCAATCTCAACATTATTTTGCTTCCACAAATAATCTTGTACCCTGGAAGGGAGAGGAATCTGTCTCTCTTATGCATGAAGGAAGTTAGTTCAATATTATACTTGTGTCTGAAATTTGGAGTTCTAATGATACTGCCTTGTGGCACGTCATTATTGAAGTTAATAATTTAATTAGTAAATACTGTTATCATTGTTTAAGGAGACTAAGTTGGATTAATAAGCTTTTAATCCTGCATAGGATTACTTGTTCAGTGGCCCTGCCATATGTTTTGTACCTAACACTTACTGTAAAGTGTGACCAATAAAGCAAGAATGATGATCCAATAGGATCTGGGCCCGAATGACTTGTGATTAATGATGACACTTTGTGCCTTGTGTCTTCTTCACCATCAACTTTTGGACCATCTTGAGCACACATTGCCATACCGCGAACTCCCAACTCCTTTCCGTTGATGCCAACTCGGATAGTGTTAGTATTGTTCCCCACAGCTACGCAACAACGCTTATAGAAACGACAAAACATAGTTAGGAACAATTTTGAAGTGACCGGTTATCTTTTTTGTAATGGTTCAACTGACACTTCATCCTTTTTACAGATATGTTAGTGTATTCTTCCATTCTTTGTAGGAGGTAGAGATAAAATAGGAAGTACAATAGTAGTTAAACATCTTGTAACACATCGGATCTCTCAGATCATTGTATAAAACTATTGCATAATATAATCTTGCAAATTACATTTCTAACAAGGTGTCTATTGCTCTTTTCATCTCTCATTTGTCTCATAGCACTCTGATATATCTTTCCGCCTTAAGCATTTCATATACGCTTTTGTCGCTATACATTTAATCCATTAAGTGTGTTTTTCCACCAGGTTCCTCTTGGGCCCCATATTAGTGGTATCAGAGCTTACATATTTCATATCATATCCTAATGGTATTGAAGTTTCCATCCGAATCCTTCTCAGTTAGCATGCCACTCACAAGGTTTGATTACATGAAATTAGGGCTTGAAACTTGTCACTCACGTCCTCCGATGGTAGATATGCCAACTTCAAAAATGTCTAGAAAATTATAGAGGATGCTTTGAAGAGGCAACACAAAGATTTGGAAGAGCAACACGCATGTGAATGAGTGAGAATTGTCAATCACTTAGCTCAACTTCTTAAGGGTGTTCATACTCCATCTGACACATCTCCTTTGCATCAACTTTTCTGCAGTCAAACATTATGCAAGGTGCAATTAAATCTAGACATCCCTATGTTTGAAAGAAAAATAAATGTAGATGCACTAGATAAGTGGTTTAATCTAATACGCTCATACTACATGACAACTCAATTCTTTGATAGAGAAAAGATAACCTTCACTCTTTTGAAAGTTTATCTATAAATAAATGGTGGGATAGTTATTGCACTGCCCATGAAGATGATGACTTAGAATATGTAGATAGCTGGAATGGTTTCATAGAAGCACTGAAAGCTACCTATTATCTTATTGGGAACTATGATGATCAATACTTCATGTTTTCACAATTTCATCAAAGCTGTGATCCATCTATTCAAGAATACACATATACCATTCACACTTTGGTCACCAAATTGAACGCTCAAGAATCCAAACAAAATCTCATTTTGAAGTATGGATCAAGCCTGAGACAATATATCTAAACTGACATGGATTTTTTTAAATCTCCTTCCTAGGAGAAGCCTACATGTTTTTTTGCAAATTTGAAGCAAAACCCAAGCAAAATTCTTAGGAGAAGATGCAGGCTAAGAATTCTAAGCCTAGAATTAAGCAGAATTCTAAACAAGGAAATGGCCCTTTGTGCCATCCTCAGAAGAACACACCATCTAATGATCAGAATAAGCAGTCCAAAACTGACAAGTGGTGTACAGTTCACAAGTCCAACAGTCACTAAATGAAGACTACTGTGCTAGGTAAACGCTACTTGCACAACTCAGAACAGTTGGTGCTAACACTTTCACAACCAGAAGTAGGAGATATTAACATTGTGGTACTTGACAAAGATAAATAGATCATGGACTCTTAATCTAGTGCTATGGTAGGTACTGTAAACTTTGCTTCTTCCTCCACCATAGATTCAAAGGAAGTAGAGAGTTTGTTCCATTCTTAAATGTCGGCCAATGGACAACAAATACACTTCATCGTTGACAAGGGAAGTTAGAAGAACCTGATTCTCTTGAAGCAGTTTGAGGATTGAACTTACCATTGGTGCCTCACCCACAACCATACTTCATTGGATAGTTCAGTTTGGGCTTCAAGACACACATCATTCAGTAGTGTCACTTGGTGTACAAATCAAGCCTTTTCAAGATGCAGTCCTTTGGGACGTATGTGCTGTTTTTACTTGGACAACCATATCTTTATCATCCACATGCAGTCTATGAAGCAAATCCTAGTAATGTTGTCATAGATGTTGGTGACAAAAGATATTGCATGACAAAATTAGTTCCCAAGCTTTCACTTATTAGTGCCAAGTAGTGCAAAAAGCTAGTCAATTTTAGTAAGAAATTTGTGCTCTTGATGGTGAGACCTGAACGTAGTCCATGTGGCTCATATTCATATCGTGGTTCCTTCAGCAAATCCACGATAGTTGTACATCGTGGTGGAATAATACAAGGTTATATTTTAGACACCTAACAAAGTGCCTACACACTATTATGTAAAACATACTATTGATTTGGCTTCTAATATTCCTCTACCTAATGCATCGCTATACCACATATCAGTTTTCAAGAATGAAGAGATCAAGCGGCAAATTCACGAACATCATGTCTAGCTCAGTGCCTTGCGGCAGCCCTTTCGTGCTTGCACCAAAGAAAGATGGCACATGGAGGTTGTGCATCGATTACAAAGCTCTCATCAAGATCACTATGAAAAACCACTACCCTTTTCTCCAAATAGAGGACCCTCTGGACCAGCATCGCGGTGCCAGTTTCTTCACCAATAGCAATCTTAACTTTAGGTACTATCAGATTCTTGTTGAATCTTCAGATAACCTTCAAAGCCAAGGATGGTCTTTTTGAGTGGTTGGTTATGCCCTTCAACCTAGCCAATGCACCTGCGACATTCATGCAAATGATGAATAGCATCCTTTGACATCCTAATCTTCAGAAAAACATGAGATGAACATTTGCGCTATATTCAACAAGTGCTTCACAATTTGCGGTAGTGGACGTTGTATGCTAATATAGAGAAATGTTTATCCATCATTTGGGAGATACAATATCTAAGATACATTGTAGATGCAAGAGGAGTTCATGTGGACCCAGCCAAGATCCAAGTAACTAATAGAGCATCGCAACTTCTTGGGATTACTAAAATTTTATAGGACATTTGTACTTGGTTTGTCTTATGTAACTTGGCTTTTGAATCAAGTTACTAGAGGTGGTGCCAAAGCAAACTTCACTTGGTTAGCCGCACATTAGAAAGCTTTTGAAGAATTGAAATGCATGATTTGTTCTCCTTGATCTTTAACAACCATTTGAAATAGAGACTGATACATCTGAATATACACTTGGAGTATTCCTCACTCAACATGGTCACCCAATCGCATACCAAAGTGAAACATCTATTGCTACGACAAAGAAATATTCCACATATGATCGAGAGCCTTATGCCATTGTTCGTGCATGTAAGCATTTTGAAACACTCCAAATTGGGAAAGGAGGCAATGATCCACATTGATCACAAGCCATTACAATTTTTGTAGACACAATAAGTTGCAACAAGAACAACATAAAAAATGGTTTTTATATCTTCAAAAGTTCCATTTGAACATCAAGTATAAGAAGGGATGTGTTAATCTAGTAGCTGATTGTTTGAGTCAACATTCAGTTCAAGTTCTTCTCACTGTGCTTGATGGTTGTGGACACAAGACGAACATTTGGTTAGAATTATATATGTTTGATTCAGACTTCACAAAAATCTATCAGAGTTTGCATGGTGGTAAGCCAATTTAAAATTTCTGCTTGAAAGATTGACTCCTATATCACCTTGGACACTTGTGTGTACTACACAAGGCGGAGTGGAAAAAACTAATATGGGAGGCTCATTTCAGCAAGATTGCAAGACACTTTGAAGTTGAAAAGACCCTTGCAGTATTGCAAAATTATTTCTTTTGGCCAACCTTTAGATCAAATGTTGCAAATACATCAAATCTTGTACCACTTGTGCAATTGCAAAACCTATCAATAAGCTATAATAGAGCTCTTAATAGTGCTATTGTACGCAACCTTTTTCGGTTGGGTTTCCAACCTTTGGCACCCACTGATGTAGCTTATTTTATGCCACCATCAACAACTACTACTTCTTCAACTTAAAATGAAGTTGACAAAGTTGTTAAGTTCATTGAGCACATTCAACACATTTGACAACAATTGCAGACCATTTTTGCAGAAGGCTAATGTTAAGCACAAGTAGTGCCATGGTCAACATCAAGCACCACACACCTTTCAGATTGGTGATCGAGTACGACCTCCATTTATAAAAGGAAACACTGACATGACATTTTTTGCAAGCTTTGTGCACTTTGGTATGGGCCCTACATCATCACTAATCATGTAGGAGATAGTGCTTTCAAGCTCAATTTTCCTTTGTGCCTTGGTTTACATCCAATCTTAGATGCATAATTCTTGTGCCATTATATTTCAGCTTTGTTGGACACTTCGAAGTTGAGATCAATTTGTAACAATATTGTATATAGTTGCTATTAATCCTAGTTGTCTAGCTTTTGTCTTATTCAACAAGTTCTCCATTCTCGTAGGAATAAGAAAGGTCAGTTTTGGGAATGTGAAGTGAACAACCTTCTCGGATTAGTTATTGTAATGTTTGCTCTCCTTCAAATTGAATCGTGAAATATAATTTCATTGCTACTTTGTATCCAACTTGTCATTGGTATCAGAGCCTGATTATTTTTTCTTCTCCTTAAATTGAGCCATATGGCCTGCATAGTTTGGTCTTTATTTAGTAATTTGTTTTTACTTGACAATGGAATCCCAGTGAAGCAAGAGGGCGTTCTATTTGCATTTGATCGTATTTAGTTGATCTGACCATTTCTGGCAGTGTAGGAGTCATCTTTGGCAGCGTGGTAGTGTGGCAACATATTGCAAGGTATTCTTTGGGGTTTATATCAAGTAATGGTCGGTTTTATTCTCTAGCAGCGTGGCAACATGCGCCATTATCTCCTTGGGTAGTGTTGATGAATGACAACATTATAAATAGTTGTCTGTCAAAGAAAATAAGGCGTATTAGTTCCAAGCCAGCACGATAATCAGTGTGTATAGTGGTATATCAGTTCTGTCCATAAACTTGCTACGTAGTTCCTTGGAAGATGGTTTGCTAAGTATTGGAGCTACATTTCACCTGACAGTGGTACTTGGCTTAAATGGCGCCCACCGTGATTTGAAAGACTTATAAAGAGCACGAAGAGGCTGTTTTTTTGTTTCCAATATTGAAATTTTCCACATAAGACAAATATGGAGGAGTGAGGTAAAAAATTTAAGCTCTTTTTTTTTAAAAATAAAATTCAGTTTTTAAGCGTTTTATTTCAATTTTTGAAAGCATTCAAAGTTGAAAAGCATTTAATTACCATTTGAAAAGATACTCTAAGCAAATTTGGGAAACAACAACCAAATTTTGTAAATTCAAGGAGAAATAAGGAGAGTTATTTTTTTTACCCATTCGTCTATCAAAAAAAGTAAATTCGGAGATCAAGAAAAACCGAGTATATTATGTACGAGGTTTTCTTGTTAAGCTTGTATTAATAGCAAGACGAATCATTTTCACGTGCCATCTAGGTTCTACGTGTCACTCTGTTCTCACGTACCTTATAGCCTCTTTAACGTATTGCCGAGTATATAAAAAGGACTAGCTTCATCCACGTATCGATTTGTATATAGGAAGGATGGGTATATAGAGAGGTTTGGTATATAGTTCTGGTGGTATATAGAAAAAGGGTACCATTTTGGAGTGATAAGGAACCAATTGGGGTTAAACTCAAAACTCCAAACCCAAACGTTAAATTCAAAACCATGCATTCAATCAAATCTATCATTGGCACAACATTGACTGACAAAAACAACTAGTTAGAATGGTCTTGGCAAGTGGAGAACACACTCATCTTCAATGATCTATGATTCGATATTTGCAACAGGGAGAAACAACCAGTTGAGCTAACAGAGAATGCAAAATTTATTCAGACATCGAAGCAGAAAAGCATTGGCCTTGATGAGGGCCTCAGTCGACAGAGATGTGTTTCGTCATATTTAGGGGTGCAATACTCCATGGGAAGCATTTCACAAACTGATGGAACTGTATGATTTTTACTTAGAGTTGGAATTCATTCAATTGCAGTTGAAGTTATTCAACCTTGAGTTGAAAAATGGTGATGTGAAGAGATTGGCTTTAGAAATACGTGCCATCAAGCATGATGTAGATGCAATGGGTGTCAAAATTGACATATATATGACCACATTCATAAAAACCCTTCTTCCCAATTATTCAACCTACTTGGAGTCTCTATAAGCAAGCAATCAATTGAAGACATTCACATTTGATCAATTGGTTGAACACATGACAGAAAGAAAAAAGGCATTTAGAAGAAAAACCGAGTTCACAACAGGGGTTAGTGTGTGCTATGTCAAAGCAAATTCTTTCAAAACATCCAACAAGGCCATGTCTTCCAAAAATGAATGCAATAATAAGTACAAGAAGTACAAGGGAAAATGTGGCAAAAATGAAATTCAAAGTGGTAAAAAACAAAATGATAAATGAAACCTCTACTATGAACGATGTGATAGAAAAAGAAGCCATGAGACTCACAAATGCAGAACTCCATGGGAGAAATTTGAAGCATACCATAAAAATTAAGAGGAAAAATCAAAGAAAACAAGTGTCGAACTCTGTTCAATTCACCAGTGATTGTGTGTTTTCCAGTACATATAAGTCAAACAATGTCTCAGGCAGTTCTTCATTGTTTGATGCTTGGGTTATTGATATTGGTTCCACTCTACATATGACTTTTTGAAAAGACTTATTTGAGGAGCTCAGTGAAGAATGTTGTGGTTTGGTATACCTCGTAGATTGATCAAGTCTGCAACTACAAAGAAGAGGTACAATACAACTCGAGTGGTTAGGGCTTCCATATTTCAAATTCAAAAATGTTCTCTACCTTCTTCAATTGAAATGAAATTTGTTGTCCTTAATGCTCAAAAGACAACAAGGCCATTCCATTCTGTTGGATGATAGTGATGTTACAATTAACAAAAAAAGTGACAATGCAGTCGTCTTGACTGGATATGAGAAGAGAAACTACTCAACCTCAGGGGTAAGCCATCAAATTCAAGGAATTATGCTCATCTCTTGAAAGATAAAATGTCTCCAAACATGTTGTGGCATGCTCAATTTGGACACACTCACTATAACAACATTCGTGTATTGCAAAAGAATGGTGTTGTTGGCATGTCTACATTGCCCGCAAAAATAGATGAAAAGTGCGAAGCTTGCATCTTGGCTAAACACGCAAGAGAAACGTTCCCAAAGTCATAGTGGAAAGTTGACAGAAAGTTGCAATTGGTTCACTCGGACTTGTGTTCTCTTCCATTCTTCTCCGCTAGTGGTCATAAGTATTTCATGTTGTTCATTGATCACTATAACAAGATGACTTGGATATACTTTCGGAAAAAAATTAAAAGTCTTAGAGACTTTCCAACAGTTTCAAACTATGATTGAAAATGAAGCTCAAACCTGCATCGAGACACTTTGGCCAGACAATGGTGGTGAATGCACTTCAAAGAAGTTTGAATCCTACCTTGAACCAAAAGAGATCAAACACCATCTCACAATTCCTCACACTCCACAACAAAATGGAGTTGTAGAAAGGATGAATAGAACTGTGATGAATATGGTTCGTGCTATGTTGTACTACAAAGGGGTAAATTTGCACTTTTGGGCCGAAGCAACTAAAACAACAATATACCTCCGCAATAGATCACCATCAACAACTCTTGAATCCAAGACTCCATATGAGATGTGTGGTCATCTTCCTCTAGTGCAACATCTTTGGATTTTCGGATCCACTTGTTCCTCATTGATTCCAAAGGAGAAGAGAAATAAGTTGGACCACATGAATCGAAAATGTATCCACTTGGGATATTTTGAATCCCCCAAGGCATATATGGTATACAATGAGAAAGAGAAGTTTCTTATCGCAAGAGAAGTTGTTTTTTGTGAGACTGCAAGGGACAAATAGCACATTGATCGGCAATTGAGTCAACTTGACAAGTATGCAAAGTTTGATGTCTGCAAAGAGAGTGATTTGGATGTTCCAAATAGTGAGTGGGGGACACAGTTGGGAATCTATTAATTTTCTGTTGTCTCCTATAAATGAGATTGAAACTTCTTTTGAAGGAGAGAGTGAAACTTCATCAGACAATGAATAGGGGCCACCAAAATAGAGGGCAAAAAGTGATGGAACTTTAGAGGATGAACTTGAAGCACCTAAAACACAAAAACAAATGCCTAAGTGGGCTACTCAAACATTGAAAGATGTGAAACTTGATGAAGATGGGAAAACATGCACTAGAAGTGCACATGCAATCGCATCACAATCAGTTAAGTCCCTTTAAGAAATTTAAGATAGAATTGCAAAGCTCACCTTGAATGATTCTCCAGAAGAACTCAATGTTGCGTTTGATTCAGAACCAACATCTTTCAAATAGGTTGAAAAACTTGAATCTTGGAGAAAAACAATGAAAGATGAGTACAATGCATTGTTATAAAATGGGGCTTGAAAATTGGTTGATCCTACATATGGTTGCAAACTTATTGGCTGCAAGTGGGTCTACTGCAACAAATACAAGGTTGATGGCTCACTTGACAAGCACAAAACAAGGCTTGTCATAAAGGGATATGCTAAAAAATAAGGAATTGACTACAATGAAACCTTTGCACCTACAAAAAAAATGGACTACCATTCGAACCATGTTGGCTTTGGCAGCTCACAATGGATGGAAATTTCACCAAATAGATGTTAGAACTGCATTCTTGAATGGTGATCTCAAGGAAATTGTGTACATGACACAACCTGAAGGTTTTGTAGTAAACAAACAAGAGCACAAGGTGTGCAAACTAGAAAAATCGTTGTATGGTTTGAAACAAGCCTCTCGAGCATGGTATGACAAAGTAGCTGAGCAACTCATGAACATGAACTTCAAAAGTTTTGAGTTTGAATTGCCATTTCGTATCCGGCTTGCCACAATTTTGAGTGCAACACACTAGTAGAATCAATTCAAATAATTGTTGCTAGGGTCAAATGGACAAGGCAACAAGAGATCCCTCTTTCCTAGATCGCCAATGCTGGTCAAGTTCATTCGCAAGGAAAATGGTTTACAAAAAGGCAAGTTACCAACAACTTTCCACATCCTCTTCCACAATTGCACGCAATGGGGATTGTCGCTCTTAAAGGCGGGGTTATTGATGTAGGAGGATATGGGCTTTTGAGTGACTTGGCTTTAGGACCATCCCTAGCACACACGATCATACCATGAAGTCCTAACTCCTCTCCATTGTTGTCGCACAATTTTGACAATGTCAGTACTATTTCATGCAACTATGCAACAACGTTTATGAAAATGACAAAATGGTGATTAGGGACAATTATGAAGCAAGAGGTTATCATCCTGTAATAGTCTAACCAGTGTTGCAGGGAGATGTGTCCCCCACTCCCAGGGTGTCTTGGGTACTAGGATGCATCTCTAGTACGGGAAACGGGTATGGAGAAATCCCCTATATCTGAAGACGTCTGCCAAAGACTTCCAATGCCTCCTAACCACATTCCCTAAATGCGTGAATTATCACCAGTCGAATTTGAAGCATTTGCAATTGAGATTTGAAGAGTTTGCAATTGCAGTCATAGGAAACCAATCGCTGTTGCTGGATAACTAATTGTCGTAGTCATAAATCACATTCGAAGTTGCGGGAAATAAGGCATGGAATCGTATTCTAAAGGTTTGAAATTTAGTTTAAACACATTTTTTTAGTAGTTACCATTCATGGCAATAAATGATTTGCATTGTCGTGAATGACAATGCAGTTTTGAGTTAGCATGGTATTAAATTTTTAATTTTTTTAATAGTTTAGGTTTAACTTAACTTTTAAGTTTTTAATATTTATTATTGAATTTTAAGTTTTAAATTTTTTTTGGTAGTTTTGTTTTAATATTTATATTTAAATAGTTAAAAATTAATATTTAATATTTTTATAATTTATTATTTGATTCTTTTTAATCTTAATTTTATGTAATATAAAATATTTAATTTTAGTTATAAACTATAAATTTTTATTTTTAATTTAAATACTGACTTTTTTTTTATATTTAATTTTAGTTTAGGTTTTTAAATTATAATGTTACTCTTTAATTTTTTTTTTTTAAATTTTAAATTATAATTTTTTTTTTTTTTTGGGTTAGAAAGTCAAGGGAAAAGAAAGAAGCATTCTATCCGCTTTGAAAGTATTGCGATCGCATTCACAAAGGGAATGGTGGAACCATGAAGATCACCAATAAACTTTGTGGGAAGCCCTTTCAGGGCATGTACATAAGGGTGAAGGCTTATTTTTTCCGAACATAGGGAAAGGGGTTTGAACCTTGCTCAAATGAGGAAGCGCAATATGAAGCGATGGGGGAACAAGAAAGCGCTGAAGGCAAAGTGACTCTTTTAAGCTCTTAATTGCAACCACAGATCGAACTCAGTCATTATGGTATAACAATCGCGAGAACAAAATTAGAGCTAAATGTGTCTTTAGAACATGCGACAGAGATGTGGGGTTTTCTCATAAGAGGCCACACATTGACAATTTGAACCCCATTAGAAGCATGTTCGTGTGCATGGTTGAGATGCAGTTGATGCATCAATTGCACGTTTCTTCTATGCAAATGGAATACCATTCAGTGTTGTTCGCTCACCTTATTATGAGGAGATGGTTAATGCTATTGGCAATAGGCTGGTCGAGTATAAATCCCTTGGATATGAGAAGCTTTGCATGACTCTTATTGACAAAGAAAAAATAAGTATAAAGCAACAAACTACGCCAATTGAAAGAGTGTGATCTACAAAAGGATGCAACATTATTATGGATGGTTGGATTGATACTAGAAACCATCATTTTCTAAACATTATGGTAACTTGCTTCAAAGGCCCTTTTTTTTTGAAGGCAAGCAACTGTTTGAGATGAGATAAATTCAAAGATCCTTTAGAACCAACTATGTGATGCAATTGAGGAGGTGGAGGCATCACATGTTGTCCAAGTTGTTACATACGTTTTCCCAGTTTGTAAAGCAGTTGGCTTGTTGGTGCAAAAAAAATACAAACATGTATTTTGGACATCATGTTGCATGCATGCATTGAATAATGCACTTAAAGACATTGACATGTTTCAACGGATTTCTGGGCTTTATTGAAAAGGGTAGGAAAATACAAATGTTCATATGCCATCATTACCAAACACATGTTAGTGATTGAAGATTTGCCAAGGTGGAACTTCTCAAACCTGTAAATATACAATTTGCTTCTTTTTTCATACTTCTTGACTATCTTTATGCTGTTAAAGGTGCCTTATGTTCCATTGTAGTTAGTGAGGCATGGGCAGCTCGGAGAAAATCTACATCAGAGACTACAGTCGAGGTGAGGTAGATGGTTCTTGATAACTATTTTTGGTTTGATATGAAAATTGTTGTTGACTTCATTCAACGCATTTATGAGTTAATTCATTTCCTTGATTCAGACAAGCCATGTTTGGGAGAGGTTTATGAAGAAACTGATTATGTGTGAAAGAATAAGAAAAATCATAGACTTAAAGGGATCCTCCTCTATATCTTTTGATTAAGGAAAAGGCACATGGAAGATGGAACAAGCTTAGCACACCTCTACATTGTGTTGCTTACGTTTTGAATCTAAAGTGGTATGATACAAATGTTACCAAGAAGAGGGCTCCATATGAAGACAAAAAAGTAATGAAGGAATTTTGGGTTACGGTGAAAAAGGTTTATGGTCAAGGAGAGGAGGCTTCTTCTATCGTGAATCAGTGGAACATGTTTTCACATGGCCGCAGACAATTTTTTACAGTGAAGGCTCTCTATAAAATGCGTGTGAAGGAGTACTCGGTAGGGTGGTGGTGGAACCATGGTAGTGAAGCCTTTGAATCACAATCATTTGCAATACGATTACTTTGACAAGTAGCTAGTTCATCATCTTATGAGAGAAATTGGAGTACTTACAGTTTCATTCACTCATTGAAGAGGAACTGCCTAGGGTCAATGAAGACAGAGAACTTGGTGTACATTCATAGCACACTTCGTCTTCTTTCTTGTGTAGACCCAGGGTACACGAAAGGTCTTTCAACAAAATTGATGGAGCAACAAACATATCCATGGACAATGATGTGCTTGAGGCAAATGGCCTCAATGATTTCCCCTCTTTTATATTGCCTGCATAGGAGCCACAACTTGAGAGTGATGCATATCTAGAGAGCATCTTGGCGGAGGACCTAGAGGACATTATTGATGTGGTAGTTGACCCTATTGTATTAGATGAAATATGATTCATGTTCACATTTGTGATTTTTGTTTATTGCATGCCTATTTGGTGGCATTTCAATGTGTTACAACGTTCTTTTGACCCTTATTATGATGAAATATCAAATATCAATATGAATATAATTACTCAACTTTTGTTCACATCTAATTTCCTTACTTTAAAATACATGGTGTCCAAAATATTCATATTTTTCACACACACACACACACACTCACATATATATATATATATATATATATATATTGCCGTTTCCCTGTACATTTGTCATATTTTTCAAAAAAAATGGTGTACCGGTACCTGTACCCGTCTTCTCGTACTCGTACCCCTACCTGGAAACTACGAGTTTAACCAACACTTAGTCCTCTACACTTGTACATTAGTGTATTCTTTCATTCTTTGCAGGAGGAAGAGATAGAATAGGAAGTACAAGAGTGGTTAGACATCTTGTAACACATCCGACCTCTTGAATCTTTGTACAAAACATTTGCATGATATAATCTTGCAACTTACAGATCTAACAGCGTGTCTATTGTTCTCTTCATCCCTTTTTGTCTCATAACACATTGATACATCTTTCAGCTATTATCATTTCATATGTGCTTCCCTCACAATATGTTTAATTCATTAGGTGTGCCTGTCCGCCATTTTAATTTGTTAGGTGTTTTTGTCCACCGATTTCCTCTTGGTTCCCACATGAAAGGAACTTTTGCTTAATTGGTTCTTTTTCCTTTGGAATTCTCATCCCCTTTGATAGACCATGCAAATTCCTTGTCTGAGTGAGATCATTTGGCAATGTAAGGTGGTTACAATACAACGAAATATACAGTCTGCATATAACTTTGCTCTGATCTAAAGTTTTTGGTATGACAGAATATTGTCGTCTTTGCTGTCTCAAACTTTGTACATTTTGATACCATGTATTGGGCTATGTTACGAAGAGAAGATCTCAAGCCTAGTCAAAGGCTGCCCAAGGTGATAAATATCCAGTCTTAGATGTTTTTTAGTTGTGCATGTAGATGCTAGTAATATTAAGAGTTTTAATTTTTATGTTTTAGTTTGGTGGTTTTTTGCTGCTCATCTGGAATGATCGTAAATACTAAATTTAATGTTCGTCGTCTCCAGATTATTGGACCTTCCCATAAAAGTTCTATAAACTAGGTTGGTTGTGATGTATTTTCCTCCCCATTTTATTTAATATATTTGAATGCTTTATCCAAAAAAACGTTTTTGGTATGAGATCAAGATTGCTTTGTAAACATTATGGAGTGGAAACACGGGAAGTTCCTACAGTTTCATCACTTTCAAAAAATCCTTTTTCTTTCTGATGGTTATAACTTACTATTAAATAGCTGAAATTAATATTTTATTACTACAGGATATTTTCTAGTCCAACAATAACAAGGAAGGCTCAAACAATGGGCTATCTTCTTTAACTTGTCATTTATATTTGTATCTGTTCTCTTATATATGCAGTGGACTTTTCTCCACACTATTGCATTAGTGTTTATCTACCATTCTGTGGCATCCATTCAAGTCCTTGATATCTGTGTATACTAATTAAATATGTTCAAATCATGTTCTTTGCCTCTATAGTTGTGGAATCTGGATTCTCTGACGTACAATCAGTTTTTTTAATTGTTGCATTGGCTGGTTAGGAAGGCAAACTGAGCTTATTATTGGCTTATTAATTTCTGATATATACGTGTGTGGGTTTGACTTGGTTGCTAATATTATAGCCTCATTCTGTCTTTAATGTATTTTTAAGTTGTATATTTGGCGATTTCAAGGAAACAGGAAAAGGCGAATTGCAGTTCCTTTAAAATGTAGACAAAATTATTAAAAATGGAAAATTTAAGGGGGAATGAGAGCTAAGCAGAATGCATACTCATGTTTAGAAGGGTTCATTAAAAGATTGGGCAAGTGTATGCTAAACACTACCGATAGAAGTCTCGGAAGATTGCTAATTTTACAGTCCTTTAAGGGAGCGCCATGGAAAACCAAAGGTTAAACATAAGCTGTTTTTTCGTTATATGTGGGTTAACTCTTTGTATGACCATCTATAAAATCTGAACTTGTGAAGAACCCTTTTTTTCATTACCGAGACCAGAGTTCTTTCCAGTTGCTCCTATGAAGCATACTGCTCTGATACAAAAGATTGGGAAGTTGATACCTCTACGGCATTAATAAAACATCAGCTCTAAATGTAACCTATACAAATGATGCAGCTTTCTGCTGCCTAATGATAACAAATTTCTGTCTAATCTGTATTGAGATTGTACTATAACACCGTTTAAACAATGCTCAAATTTATTCAATGAGATTTTGATATGGTGTAATATTATCACATACTTTTCTGACTTGCAATTTTCCGCATTTTCATTAGTTGAGATCAATCTTTTCATAGATTATTGTAATTTTCAGCATTTCTTTCTTCTTTCTTAGCTTGCCTTATTATAGATGTGCTATATCTTGGCTGTTTCATATGTTTTTTGGATATCTTTTTTACATTCTCACATCATGGTTAACTTCTTATACGGCCCATTCTTGCTTATAGAAATGCACATTTATTGCTATTGATGTTTGATGTTGTGTTCTGGTTCAGTTGATCAATGTGTTCCAAATTTATTTTTCAAACATATGAATAACTGGGATTTCTACTATGTCTTCCAAGTATCTACTATTCCATAATACAATCTGTCATGTCTACATTTGTATCTCTTTTAATTTCTTGTTTCTTGTTTTAATGCTTTATCATTTTGGGCGGATAGGGAATTTTCTGAAATATAATAGTTGTTTGCAATTGATGCTGTATTTTGTAAGGTTCAATGTTTCATGGGTTTCTATCCTGAAGTTTAATGAGAATGTAGTTAAAATTGCTAATTCACGTGTAAGTGACCATTATATGATTATTTTCATATTTGAATTTTGTAGCCTTTGTCCAGTGCATATGGTCTTGCAAAACACAGAGATGGGCGCTGGGAATGGGCGATTGCTCCTGGTGTATCTCCTTCTCCTAGATACCAACATGCAGCTGTAAGTTAGAGATAATGAAATAACCACTTTTGTATATTTTTTTGATGATGGCATACTATTTTTATTTTATTTTATGAGACCTTGGTTGCTCTTTTTTAATTTTAAGGATTCCTTGTATCAAAATCCCAAAGTGAACAAACCCGCATCCATGGGCTCTAACACTGGGGATTGGACCTGGGCCTTTCAGAAGATGATGCCCTGTCTCAACCACCAGACCGTAGCCCAGCGGACAAGGCATTATAAAATAAATATATTGTGATTTATTTTATGAGACCTTGGTTTTTCTTTTTAATTTCAAAGACTCCTTGGATCAAAATCCAAAAGTGAACACACCCACACACACAAGGGCTCGACCACTGTGGATTGGACCTGGGCCTTTTGCAAGGCGATGCTTTGTCTGAACCACCAGACCGTAGCTCAACGAACAAGGCATTATAAATACATATATCATGTTTTATCTTGGGGACTTCTTGCTACCATAGAGACCTGAATTGAGACCTGACTGATCTGGTTATTCAGGTTTTCGTTAACGCAAGACTCCATGTCTCTGGGGGAGCCCTTGGTGGTGGTCGTATGGTGGAGGATTCTTCTAGTGTTGCAGGTATGTTTGATTTATGTTAGATTTCAATTTAATAAACTGAATTTGGTGAGAGTTACCTTTAGAAACAGGAAGATACTGAACTGACTATTTTCCACACCTACAACTAAAGAATTAAAAACCGTCCAAATTTTGCTTGTAGTTTTGGACACTGCAGCTGGAGTCTGGTGTGACAGCAAATCTGTTGTTACAAGTCCTCGGACAGGAAGGTATAGTGCAGATGCAGCTGGTGGAGATGCATCAGTTGAGCTTACAAGGCGTTGTCGTCATGCTGCAGCTGCTATTGGTGACCTAATCTATATTTATGGTGGCTTGCGTGGGGGTATGTTAAACGTTTTTCAAAGTATTACCAGAATTTTATGTTGTGGATCACTGTCTTTAGTTCTGCACTTGGAATATAAAAGTACAATGAGACATCTGCAGGGCTATTGTTTTTGGAGTGAACCAACGACAACATTAGATTGTTTGACCCCTTTTTAATTATACCATTTGATTACAAGTTAATTATTTGTTGTCTCATTGTACTTCTCTCTTATACTGAGTGTAGCTGTAGGTGCCTTACTGGTGGTGTAACACACATTATGTCCTAGTCCTGAGGATCACTTCTTTCTAATGTTTTCTTCAGCGCAATCATCCAATTAATCTTTTTGGGTTTTGGCAAATATGCCTTTAAGAACTCCTCTTGCATGAAATTGCTAAAAAAACCTAATATATCTTCAATTAGAACTGCTAGATGGAACTTGTTCTCTGTAACGAATTCTTTTTGAAGAAATTCTGCTGCAAATCTTGGCCCCATCATTGATTCAAATGAAAATATGAAATATCATATGGTAGTCAAAGTTAATTGTAGAGACAGTTGGGGCTTATTGGGGGAATATATATGATGCTAAATCTCCAAGGTGGCAATTGAGGCTTAAGGAGTAGAAATTACATGGTAGTAAATACCCTTGAAGTGGTATATTTTATAATCTTATAATTCTATATGTCATCAGTGAAAGGGCAGATTTTGGAATGATAGGATGTGTGCTAAGTCCCTCACGTCAAGATGGTAAGAGGCTGTTCTAAAGAAACTAGTGTATTTTCATGTATCCTATAACAGATAAGTAAGCCTAACACTAGTACTACGCTGTTTTATTCCTATTACAAATGTCAGCACTTCAAGAAACCATTTAGCTATGTATTTATGAGAAGCACAGATCTGAAACTTGTTAAAAAAATTCATCTTGATGCAATTGTCTCGTGTTTCTCTGAGTTTCAATTATATGGGATGCGTAGATGATGGTATGGGTGTCAGGGACACCTGGAGAGACCCCCCTCCAGCCCAAATTTCAATGGGAAGTCACATGGGACATGGGCCTACAATATAGAGAACTACGTAGCCGGATATGCCCCCCCAGCCCTAGGGAGCATGGGGGCTACGCCCAGGGAGTGTCCCTGGGCTGCGGAAACATCCGGATATGTTTGGGTGATGTATCCGGGCATTGATGTATCCGGATGTTTCTGCAGCCCAGGGACGCTCCCTGGGCGTATCCCCACTCTCCCAGACGTTGAAAATGTTTTTTTTTTCAGTTTCGCTTAATGAAAAGTCAAACATGGACTTCAAAATACAATTAAAAACAAACTAAAGTGGATTCCCAACCCTAAAAGCAGCAATTACACTCATTACAATTGTTGGAGGTGGATATTCACACCACAAATAATATTGCCAAGGGGATTACAAAATGTCACACCATTACAATTGTTGGAGGTGGATATTCACTTTACCTTCTAACACATTGCACATTTGTTCACTCTCGTTCACTCTTGGACTTCAAAATACGGCTATGGATGTCATATGGACATTTTTATTTAACTTATTTTGTTTCCTCTATGCATATTATGTGGTTAATTTTGCTTATGGCTATATTTTTATATTTTTAATCGTTTATATATATTTTTGTATGGCGGTATCCAAACATATCCAAACCCTGAAAAAAAATACCTGAACCCCCATATCCAATTCTTGTGCCCATATCTGTATCGACAACCTAGATAGAGAATTTGAAAAATATCATACTTATGATAAGTTATGGATTAATACATGAATAAATTAAGCAATTACAATGCAACATTTAATTCAATTTCACATACACATTACACAATTATGTGTAAAATAATATAAATAAGAAAAAACGATAATCAGTTATTTCTAAGCTGAGTTCTTGTAAGAACATTAGAATGCTGAAGTAAATGAAATAAAATGATAATTATCTATTTCAATTTTTTTCTTGCCTCAACTCTTCTAGAGGGAATTTTGATCCTCTTGAGAGACTCGATGAAAAAAATCGTGTGACAATTGCTCTTAGTTGTAGAGGAACTAGAAAGCTGGGACAAGAGACAAGAAATTAGTTTGTGAAGCTTTAAATCTCCATTTACATGCATTTTCCATCTATCCAGGACAATAGAGCACCTTTCCCTCCATTTCTGTGTCATCTGCTGCAACTGTAAATTAGTCTTGACACTTGATTTTCTAGCAAAGTGTTCCTCATTTTGATCTCATGGGACTGGGCCTACAATACAGAGAAAATGAACATTTTTGAACTTCCGATAAATTATGGATTCTTGTGAATAAAGAAAACAATTACCATGCAACAATAACTCATAAAACAATGTAAATAAGGAAAAATGATAATAATTGTATTTCAATTTTTTTCTCTGAGTTCTTGTTAGAACATTATAATGCTGAAGTAAACGATAAAGTGAAATACAATGATACATCAACTGTAGAGATTGAAGTGACAAGTCTATAGCTATTAGCAAATAATAAAGAGTATAAAATAAGAGCAGGAAGATTGTGTTGTCGCTTTTGCTTCTATGTGCCCCAATATTACTTCATTTTCAATCACAATGTCGTGGCTATGGGCACCAACATTAAGATCACCACTATTAGAATCATCTTGATTTACCTCATCAAAGATGCTCAAAGCCACCCCAACTGATCCTTGTTTTATGTCAGCCCGTCCACATCATCTACAGCTGGTGTGGCATCCTTAGCATCAACATGCTATAATGTGGCTAGTCCATGTAAATGCTCAGGCTGTGTTATGATGCTGGAAACGTGAGCCATTATGCACTACAACTAGCTTCTCCACTCTTCTAGAGGGAAGTTTGTTCCTCTTGAGAGATTGGAGGAAACATTATGTGGACAAATTGCTCTTGGTTGTAGAGAAACTAGCAAGCTAGGACAAAAGGCAGATGCTTAGTTTGAGGCGCTCGAGAGCTCCATTTCCATGCATTGTCCACGAATCTTGGACACTGCCCCTGTTCCCCCTATATGTCTATGTCATCAGTTCACATTATTAATTAGTTTGATGCTTTAGTTTCTAGCAAAGTGTTGCTCATCTCGATCTCATTATTAGTGAATGAATGCTGAAAGAATGAAGAGAAATGGAAGGCATACAACACACACACACACTTGTGTGTCCGTCTTTTTATTAAGCAAAAAGTAAGTTACAACAAATGGGAAGGTTGATAACTAACCAACCCTTAGTTAATGATTAACTAATAGTTAATTAATAACTTTAACACCCTCCCTTAATGACTAATCCAAAGACTATTCTAAGTTTGTCTCAAAATTTTACAAAGAAAGTAGGACCAAAGAGTTTAGTCATTACATTTACACGGTGCTTTTTAGTTATCAACATGAAATCTGCAGTCCTTTGACATTTTGTTGTTGTCCAATGCAGGAGCCTCGGTGTAGACAAAAAACAAAAATGATAGCCAACAACAAAACAAAGATCCGGTCGTGTGGACAGAAGATGTATCAAGTTGTCCATCAATTCTCTATAGGGTGATTTATTGACCGCTAATGAATCATCATTCGCTGATAACTTTAGCATAACCTCCATAGTTTTGAACCAAAATCTTGGAGATGATTAAAAAAATACCAAATTTGTGGAGCTTGTTTAAGTTCATACATGGACTTAATCAACCTGCAAACCAAATGATCACGACCAACACTAAAACCTTCAGGCTGCACCATGTAGACCTTCTCGTCTTAACCACCCTCCAAAAAACCAAATTGAGTTGCTATGGAGAGAAGCAACCGAAATGTGATCATATTTGTAGTAGGAGTAAAAACCACCTCCTTAGTAGCAGTGGGAGTAAAAACCAACTCTGCAGTAGGAGAAGAAACCATCTCATTTATTCCTTTTCGTTGGAAAAATCCTTTTGTAACCAGATGAGTTGTGTACTTGTCCAAAGTATCATTTCTGTCCAATCATGTGCATTCAATGGGTTGTTTAATCGGCTATACAGGTACTATACAACGGTGACAAGTGATAGCAAAATGACCATGCTTTGTTGAAGTAACAACCTTGTTTCCAATCCTCTGAGCTAGTGCCTTTGATTGAGGCATGTAATCCTCTCGCACTACTTATGCATTTGATTGAGATTGAGGAATTGCATCCTCCTGCACATCCTTGATAGTGGATATTTTATTCACAATTGGAGAATGGTCAACAAGCCTATGAAAAATTTCATCCTCTAACACATCTTGTATGGTGGAGTCTCCCTCTACATGTGCATTTATGTTGATTGTGGCAAGGTCAATGAGTCTATACAAGCCACCTTGCCCAATACCCAACGCAGTTACTTTGACTTGTTTTACATCATACACAATACATTGCTTCCTAGAGAAATTGACAACAATGTTGGGATTTTCTATTAACTAAGTAATAAATGAGATTTTTATTCATGCTAGGAACATACCTAACATCTTTTTGATTTTTCTAGCATTTTCAACACTACGCAAATATCTCCTATCTCGTCTATTGCATATGACAAACCATCAACGAATGAAACTGAGTTAGAAAAGTTTGTACTTATAGTAAATTTGACGTACCTATCCTTACAATATATGAAATATCTGGATGCATTGGAATCATTGAACCAAAAATTGGAAGCACTAGCATTCAAGTATAATGCCACGAGAGCATACTCTTTTCTAGAGTCTCATTCTTTTTTCAACTGCCACCACATTTTCTGCTTGATTGCTTTGTTGGGAAAGTTCATGTTCTGAAAATTCTTTTTGAGATGCCCAGCCTTATGACAATAAAAGTGCTTCATCTGATTCTTAGAAGACGAATCAACATGGATACGTTTCTACTTCCGCTTGACTGCTTTGTTGGAAAAGTTTATATTGTCGCTTCAGGAATTTTTTTTTGAGATGCCCAACCTTATGACAATAAAAGTGCTTCATCTGATTTTTAGAAGATGAATCAACAGGGATATGTTTCCACTTCCCTTTTGACTTAGCAACAAATGCACTCTTTGCTTGTCCAACACTAAACTCATTTGCTTGTGATTGTCTACATTCTTTTTGTATCAGATAGGAACTAACCTAATCAAATGTCAGTGTTTGTGTTTCTGCCATCAAGTGTAAAGACTCCACGAAAGATTTATATGGGGGTGTCAAGATGTTTAGAACAAGAACCACCACGTTGTCATCATCTACCTTTTTGTTAATGACTCCTAACTGGTTTTAGAGATCTTTCATTTGAACAGGATGTTCTAACAGGTACTCATCCTTAGACATCTTTGTGAAAAATAACAGATTCTTCAGGTACACAACTTGGCTTTTCTTTGAAGTTTGATATTTATTTTTCATCCACAATGCACTTACTTCAGTGGCATTCTAGACTTTAGGAATCATGTTATTTGAGACAGATAACTTCAACAAGAAGAAGGCCTCCTTACGATGATTGTCATAATCAACAAAGTTCGTAGTAGGTCTTGCTTTAGTGCCAAGAATGATTTTATCACAATCACAATATTTCGAAGTTAAAATCTTATGACTCCAAACATTGTAATTTTGTCTAGTCCATTTCTGCACTTCTTTTTGATAGAATCAAACTCTGAATATTGGCCATTTTATTCACAATTATTTTCCTTTGATTTGGAAATCAATACAACAGAAAAAGTATTATTGTGACCCGAAAATCAATGCAAAAGAAAAAGTATAGTTCTGACCTAGAAATCAATGCAATAGGAAAAAGTATAGTTCCGAATTTGCTTATACTTGTAAAGTTTAAAATAATTAAAAATTTCCACAACTGTACACTTTCCATGCCCTGCTCTCTTTGTTCACACGCCCATGAAAACACACAAAAAGTGTTTTCCAAAATTTGGAAATCTCGTGAAAGCTTAAAATATTTTGTAGACTCATGCCCTAATAAACATTTCCGTGATCGTGATATTTCTTTATTGCCCTAGCATGAGCTTTTGGTCAATTTTGTGCCCTAGTGTCTGGACTTTTCATGCCTTGATGCTTGCACCCTCTTCGATTTGGAAAATCATGAAGTCACAGTCATGTCCTCTGCCTTCATGTGTTTGTCTGGTGCCAAAGCATTCATTCGTTTGTTTTGGGCTGATGTTTGGAAATCATGAATTGTGCTCTTGCGTGACTATTTTGGTTTGCCTCTGGTGTCAGCACGTCGCTAACACATTTTGATCTAGCAATCTTGTGCCCTTTCATCGTTGTCTTGGTATCCATGCATTTTGTTTTGCTCGTATTGCATTTTGTTCTTCTTTTGCATTTTTGCGAATCCTTAGTCCACTCACGTTTTCCTCAATTGATCATGTTTTCATGATCTGCAAATTGCTAGGTAATAACACCTCAAATTGTGATTTTCATGACGTCTTCTTCATGTCACAAAGATTCACAATATTCTGGGCTTTTACAAGCCTTTGGTTTGAATCAAGACCACCACTTGACAATTCGTACCCTTTCTTTTGGGCCTCCTCAAACTTGACTATGCAACTTGTTGTTCGTACCCTTTCTTTAGGGCCTCCACGAACTTGACTATGCAACTTGTTCGTACTCTTCATCTAGGGCTTCCTTGTATAGTGGACTCCGTTCGTACTTGATAGGGCTTCTCCGAACGATTGGCTCTGATACCAATGTTAGCAAATGAATGCTAAAATAATGAAGAGAAATGGAAGGCATACGACACACTTACACACTTGCTTGTCTGCCTTTTTATTAAGCAAAAATGAAGCTACAATAGGTCGGGAAGGTTGATGACCAACCATTAGTTAATGACTAACAACTACTTAATAACTTTAACATTCATTTGGGGTATATATGAAATCCCTAATGCATAAGATATTTTTGGATGTTTCCTTATAATTGAGCGAGCTTGTGTTAGAAGAGGAGGGCATTGACAAACCTAAATCAACTTCTCTATCGATAGTTATCTTTTTAGTAGACATGTGCATGTGTCTGTATGTTTTTCACTGATCACTATAACCAACAAAAATGACTTTTTTGGTTTTTTGTTTTGTAACATGAACATATGCAGTAAAACCGAAGATTTTAAAGAAATCATCTTTAATTTCAAAACATTGTCTTTGCGCTTCTTTTGCACAAAAACCAAATACTTTGCTACAAAACTAACCACCATTATCAGTCTGTAGAATCTTAATTTTCAAGTTGTAGTCAACCTCCACAATAGCTCTAAACTGCTTAGGTTTCTCAAACACCTCATTCTTGTGTTTGAGAAGATACACCCACTGTAATCATAAACACAAGTAGGAGGTATAGAGCACCAAATATTGATCTTACCAATCGGTAGAAAATTCGTAGTCAAAGTAGAAACATAAAGGACATTTTGGAATGTAAATTTCTTACCCTCATCCAAGCTGAACTTGGCGTCCCCAATACCTTACACAATATGTGATTTGCCATGACCAAGTATCATTGAATTTGTTTTGCTCGATTCTTTGACAAAATTTACAAACCAATCCGACCGGATAGTCATATGACTAATGGCACTTGAGTCATTGAACCAAATATCCTTTCTTGAATGATTACATTGGAAAACATTAAGGCACCTTGGTCTCCATCAACAAATCATCTTGTCATATTATCTTTTCTCTAACCGTGCCTTCTTCCTGCAATCTTTCTTTGTATGACCCGTATTCCCACAAAAATAACACCCAATATTGTACTTAGAAGTATTATTGCTTGAAGTGGCTGAAGCATATGAAGATTTTTTTTTTGATTTTGCTTCTTCCCCATGGTAGTCACCAACAACGCACTATCTGAGGTTGACTCCTTTCCTGAACTAAACTGCGTATTAAATCTCTCCTAATGCAATAATTTGCAATACAATTTATTAAAATTCATATCATCTTCCTCAGCAATTTGGTTGAAAGTTTCAACAAATTTTCTAAATGGAGGGAGGTTATGAAGAATAATTATTATCAGTTCGTCGTTATCTACTTTTGGTTAATAGCTGCGAGTTGATCCTTTATGTCTTTAAACTTTAATAGACGATGAAGAGATTTTCCCTCTTGCATCTCGAGTAAAAACATCAAATTCTTCAAGTAACATGCCCTTGCAATATCATAAATCTGATACTCTTCGGTTTCTTCCACACCACCGCGGCATATGTGAATCCTAATACTTCAGTCCAACATTTTATCAGTAACAGAGAGTGAACAACATCAAGGCCTCCATATTCTTATGAACAATTTTGATTAATTCTCTTCTACTTGATTCTTAGACAATTCCTTATTGATATACCGTTCCAACTTCCTATACACAAATATGTTCATTCTATTTTTCTAAATGGTAAAATTTTGGCCTCTAAACCTTTGGGGGCTTGACACCTTAAAGTTAATATTTATATAAATTTTCCATTGGCATAACAACAAATAACCACCAGACACAGACAAATCAATAATTTTCAAAATATCAGAGACTTCTTATTAGTATTATGTTTATAAATTCACCAAATCTGATTTTGTTTAATGTAAAATGGAAGTCATCAATCAATGCAGATATTTAATGCTGTTCTGTACGGTGAGTTACTGCTGAATACTGCTCCAAAATTATTGCTAGAGACCACAAAATCTGAAAACTGCCAAAAATCATCAAAATTCAGAGTTTTGAAAATTTTGAACTTCTTGAATTTTTTTGTATATACAGTCTATGATTCTGTACAATCAGGTGATTCTGTTTTCGGGAACCATGCCAGCAAATATAGCACTAAAAAGCTCAGAATTCTGCCTCTAAACCCTATGAAAATGCCCTGGAATTTGTGCTCGTTTCTCTTTTATCATAATTCTAGGCTGTGATACTATGTTACTGGGTACTGCCCTAGAGGGCCTGT
Organism: Torreya grandis; assembly: GCA_037957365.1. NCBI lineage: Eukaryota > Viridiplantae > Streptophyta > Pinopsida > Cupressales > Taxaceae > Torreya > Torreya grandis. Next base: position 175,182 of record JARHVA010002320.1, read on the forward strand.
ACCCGTACTGGTCCTGGTCTGGATACTTATCGTGTACCTCCCGGGTTTTTCATTATCCTGGGTGTAAGACTGATAATAAAAAAGGGTGCTGGTCTGGGTACGACTGTCATAATAATATCAAAAGAACAAAGATAAAAAACTAAAAAATTCAATAAAAACATAAAAAAATACACAACTAAATTGGTGCTTTGCAGTTGGTTCTAATGAACCAATTGCTGATTTGGATGCTTTTGATGAAGAGCAATATGATGATTTGTTCATGTGGATTGAGTTTGACTATGACCATTGACTATTTTTAATTTTCCTATTTTCAACAGATAATAAAAACATATGTGAGATATCGTATGTCATGACTTATTAAAGGTTTTGAATAATCATGTATCAGGAGTCTTTTTGTTACTTTTTTGTTTATTTTAAGCATATAATATTGATATTGTGGTTAATTTTGTCTATTATATATATATATATATATAATTTTTGTACTCGTGTACCCAAGCCGTATGGTACTTGGGGGAATTATTATTTAGTACGATTTTGTTATATTTTTGTATTTAAAGCATATTCAATAATATAGTTAATGTTGTCTATCGTATTTATATTTTTTAATTTTTATTTTTTTAGATGTACCCAATCTGTCCACTACCCGGGGTCCAAAAAATGATGGGGAACACCGTACTTGAACTGTTATTGGTAACTTAGGCTATTTGAGATATAAAGTACAAGTCTATACCTAGAGAATTTGACAATACAATTCTATGTTCCACAGTCCCTTTTTGGGGGGCAACTAGCAAATACGGGGATGCAAAGAAGGGGAACTAGCAAACACGGGGATACAAAGCCCCCAAAATACTAGGGAAAACGGACGTCCGATGGAATTGTTGTACAAAAGGAAATACAAAAAATATGAAAAATTACATATTACATAATAAACCTTTCAAATTTAAATGTAAAAATAGATACATTTTCTAGTCGTTGATTTTCTCATTTATAGTAGTTGAAAATAAACATGCTAAAATGAAATACAATGATACTTTACCGATCACATAACGTTGTAGCGACACAAAAAAATTTAAAATTGAACTTCATGATAGTTTTATGGAGTTATTGTAGTCTTGTATACATCACACCCATATGAAAAAAGCTAAAACTAGAACAATATATCATGTATGCCAATATGGGCCCAAATGGGTTGTGCTTGATCCTCTGCCTCTAGACAGTCCAACAAGGCTTCATCCCCATTCATTTCCTCGCTATTTCTATACTCGGGCTAATTGAAGATATCCAATGGTACCCCAACCGAACCTATGTGCCCATTTGCCATGATCCTCATCTTCAAGTTGTATAGCATCCTCTTGATCTGCATCCCATCGTCTTACTAGTCCATGTGCATATTCATGAGTCGTTTGAGTTTGGAGATGAAGGCTACTATGGATAGAGTTTTTTTGGCTCTCTTAGAAGTAAATTTCGCTCCTCTTGAGTGAATAGATAAGCTATAAGTTGACTAATTCTTCAATGTAGCTAAGGAACTAGCAACTTGTGATAAGGGGCGAATGGCAAGTTGCCTTAGCTCTAGAACACTATCCCCAAACAACTTCTGGCATCAGAGTGGATCTTTTGGCATTTTTTTTTGGTAAATAACAATTTTATTGATATTTGAGAAACAAATCACAAGAGAGCCGACAAAAATCCAAGAAGCAAAAAAATGAAGAAATGACATACCTAAGCCAATCAATGGCTAGGAATTATTTGCCACACTACCCTATAGATGAAACATGGAGATGACCAGAGAGGAAGGAGGGACAATCGCACTCCTCGTTATTGTCATGCACCACACCTAGGCTCTCTTTGGTTGTATTACCACCATTTGTGTGGCAAACCCAGTGGTGAATATGGGTTTTAATCACCATGATGTCGTCAAACATAATATTAATATTGTTATTAATATTATCCAACTCGTTGTTACTATTGTTAATGGACGCCAAACTTTTAGTGTGCCTAATGAGCTCCTTCTTGCTTCTGTACACATCCTTTCGGATATTGAAATGATGATCATTCATACAATCCAAAAGCTTGTAGTGAGCACTAAGCGAATCCTTGCTAGTGCCCACATAACTTTGAATATCATTGCAGTTAGCAATGGTATCCTGTCGGTTACTGTTGAGGAGGTTCAGGTCTATGATGTTATAAGTCAGCTGATTGTAATGCCCCCTTTTCTAAAAATAAAATAATATTATTATTAAAATAAAAAATATTTTTAAATACTTTAAATAAAAGTAATAATATGCCTTAGTTGTCAAAGGTGAATATGTCGACATCTCCTTTCTATTTTGATTTGTAATGAAGAAGGGGACTCCTCTAATTTGATATAAGTCGGTCTTTAATTTAGAAAGTAGATTGGAGGGAAAGGATACAAAGGGGAATGAGGTTCATTTTGAAGATTCATGTTATGATTGTTGAATTGAATTTTGAGTTTGAGCACGGAACGTTTGGCTTATCTCCTTTGAAGACAAAAACCTTCACCAAAACCTTGAAGTTAAGAATGAAAACCCTTAACCTTATTTGGGCAGCTTCATTTCAGAGGTTGCAATGGGCAAATTTGATTAGTTTGGGATTCCTAGGGCATCATCTTGTGGAGCGCAATAGTTGACTGGGTTCTAAGAGTGAAACATGGCTGTTGGAGACCTTCGTGGAGGGTGGCGAATCACTTTGAAGGGTTGTTTGAAGTCAACGAACCATTTGGAGGCCTCTCCAAGGGTGGAGACCCATTTTGGGAGGAAAATCTGCATGTTATTGGGGTAGATTATTGATATTTTGATATTTTTGCAATCAAACAATAGGCTGGTATTTATTTTTGAAATTTTAGACCTATATATGCATGCAAAAATCAGATTTGAAGAGGTTTTGTGGGCTGTAATTATTCTGGAATTTTTGACAATTATTTAATTGTAAAATATTGCAATTTGTGTCCTAGCTTCATATTTCCAGAATTCTGAATTTTTGTTAGGGTTTGATATAAAAGAATAAAAAATTTCTATTGTTGGTGTTAGGGTTTGTAGTTGATTTCCAGATTTGCATAATATGTCCTAAATGCAATGTTACCGGTTCGTTTTTGGTTCTAGTGCAGGTTCGAAGAACCGGTTTGCCGATACGGTGATTTTTTTTCCTTTGGTTCGTTATTGGGTTCGTCCATATAAAAAACTAAAAAATATAGAAATTATAGCCTATTACATAGGAAATTAGTGACATTGTCATTAACCATATAGTATGCATATTGATATGAAAAATAAAATATGAAAATAATTACAAAATACCAAAAATAGTAGATACTAACTGAATGCCAAATGTCATGATAATCATTAAACATAAATGATAAATATTAAACATCAATAATTATGATATTACCCTGTGGCTGTAATTAAATACATCAAACTTAAAAGTCTTAAAACTTAAATGTTAACTTAAAGTCACTACTAATGACTCATAATTTTTAGTGACTCGGCTATGAACCCTTAGAATGTACAGGGTCCAGTTGTTTGTATAATTGTTTGAACTTTATGATTTATACATTATTAATCCACATGTAAGCCCTAGCGTGCCCAGTTAAATCAAAGTAATTTCAGTTGACAGATTAGCTTTGAAATGCCACATCTTATATATGAAGAGTCAAGACAATGAAAGCTGTCAACATCTAGCTTATGATTTCCTGATTGAATGCCGTTGATGGATGTGGATTGCATTATGTATTCCATTGCAAATTGGCCATCTGTTCTAAAAATCAGTTGATTAGCCCTGGCTAGTGTCTTCCAAATCCTCAATTAATGCTTCAAGCTAAGTTATTTTCTTTCTTCTTTCAGATATTTTCTTTTAAGGGTTCATAGCCGAGTCACTAAAAATGGAAAAAAAAATGGAAAAGTGTGTTTTTGACTGTTGGTTCTTTGTTCCAATGCCCAAGATTCGTTCCAGAAGAACCCAAGCTGCACCTGGGTGCCCAGGGATGAACCCTGAGCGTTGGGGCAGTGAACCGAACATTGAACCAGAACCCAGTTCGACCCTAGATGCCCAACGCAGCCCAAAAGCCAAGAACCGGTAACATTGCATAAATGAGATATTTCAATGGTATTAGAGCCAAATTCCTAGCTAGTTGTAGGGGTTTGAGTTGGCTTCATGCCAAACAATGATGGGGAAGTGAGGTACTACGAAAAGGAAATTTGGAACAGCCAAGACAAACTTGGAACAACCAAGGCAGAGTAACACATTGACCTGGATAGGGTTAGTTTTGAAAGATTTGCCCAAAATCAAGAGCGGTTGACTGAAATGATGGTTGAATTCATCTAAACCATGAAGTATATGAGTGGAATCAAGCCACACAATGGTGAAGGCAGTACTTCAAGTACATACAACAACCCTCCCTTGCACCTAGGGTGATGGTTGGATCTACACGAAGGCCTAATCAGCCCAACTTCCTTTGTAGGGAGGAAGTCATTTCAAAAAGGGAGGAGCAGCCTTCTATATAGAATGATATGGCTGCAAACCATGAGGAATATATGACTTTTCCATCGGCAATCAGAGAAGAAATGAGCCTTGTAGATTTCATGGCATTGAAGAAAGGCATGTATGGTTCTAGGGCTGGTCATAAACCAAAGAACAATCCAAGAGATCTTCAACATGCCTTGAGAAAGGAAGAGGAAAAGAATTTTTATATTGTAAGAAGGGACACTGAAGAAAAATCTAAGCTGCAAGTAGTTTTGAAGCAAAATGATGGAAAGTCAAATCCTCATGAGAATTCCAAGGAGGAAATCAAGGAAAGTTAGCGAACAACCCATAAAGGAATCCACCATGCAAGTGGAAAGTGGAGAACCTTCAGTAGAAACATGTATGGTTCTTGATAAACACAAGGATGGTTGTGCCAAGGTAAGTCTCTCAAAAGCTCCTACTTCTAAATTTGAAAAAAAAAGTAAACAATTGGATTCCAGCCCAAGGCATGAAAAGAAAAGTCATATTTCAGGTTTGTTGTTTCATATTGGGCCATTTCAAATTTATTGTTAACATGGACAACATAGTGAAAATGATGATAGAGTGATGAACACTTTGAGTGGCAAAGGGCACATAGGTCCTTTCATACAAGTTCCAAATTGCTTGTACGTGAAAGTTTGAGATCTAGGTGACCTTTGGAGATACAAGAAGGCCTTTTTAGTCACTATATGGTTGATTCCAGCCACTATATCATTGCCATTTTTGAATTTTGTGAAGAAATTAACATATGACATCTGCTGTCCTATTCTTTTTGCTGCTATGTGCAACAGAACCAGCCCCTTAACAATTTTTCTAACAATCACAAGAGTATTTTCAGTCACAAGGTGGAAGGATGTTCTGCTTACCATCAATGGGGGATTGTTTGCAGCTGTTATGGAAGAGTTTCCAACCACCACAATACTGATTATGAGCGAGAAAATACTATGGTACAACTACAACCATGTTTGGGACAACAAGAATGGACCTTTGAAAGTCCATCACACGAATGAAAACTATGAAGAGGATGAAAGCACGGGAGAAGAGATGAACAATATGCCTACAAGGCATGGTGAAGCGGTTGAAGGAGTGGTGTGGAGAGTTCTTGATTTTATTGACATGTTTGTTCTATGTTGAGGTTTGGGAACACTCGATATGAGTGTTGATAAAGAGACTCTTATGAGTCAAAGAGTGCATAGTTTCCATATGTCCAAGGAAAATACAACGTTCATGACATGTGACAAGCAGGAGTGGGGCCAGCTGAGTTTGTTTTCAGCCCACAGTAACAATATGGGACCCATTGAAGCTCAAGACTATGTTCATGAAACAAGTGTTTGGAATTGCAAGTTCCCAAGATTTAAGTGGGATCTAGGTATTTCAAAGATAATAGAAAATGGGCTTGCATTTGCTTGAGGGCAAACAAATTTGGGAAGGGCGGGCTGTAATGTCCCTTTTTCCAAAAATAAAAAGTATTTTTAAATATTTTAAATAAAAGTAATAATATCCTTGGTGCCTTAGTTGTCAAAACTGAATATGTCGGCAACTCCTTTCTATTTTGATTTGTAATAAAGAAGGGGACTCCTCTAATTTGATATAAGTTGGTCTTTAATTTAGAAAGTATATTGGAGGGAAATGATATAAAAAGGGGAAGGGGGTTCATTTTGAAAGATCATGTTATGTATGTTGAATTGAATTTTGAATTTGTAGCACAAAATGCTTGACTTATCTCCTTTGAAGATGAAAACCTTCACTGAAAATCGGAAGTTAAGGACGAAAACCCTTAGCCTCATTTGGGTAGCTTCATTTCAGAGGTTGCAACAGGCAAAATTGATCAGTTTGGGATTCCTAGGGCATCATCTTGTGGAGCGTAGAAGTTGACTGGGTTCTAAGAGTGAAGTGTGGCTGTTGGAGACCCTCTTGGAGGGAGGCAAATCACTTTGAAGGGCTGTTTGAAGTCAATGAACCATTTGGAGGCCTTTCCAAGGGCGGTGACCCACCTTGGGAGGAAAATCTGCATGTTATTGGGGTAAATTATTGATATTTTGATATTTTTGTCATCAAACAATAAGTTGGTATTTATTTGTGAATTTTCAGACCTATATGTGCATGCAAAAATCAGATTTGAAGAGGTTTTGTGGGCTGTAATTATTCTGGATTTTTTGATAATTATTTAGTGGTAAAATATTGCAATTTGTGCCCTAGCTTCATATTTCTAGAATTCTGAATTTTTATTAGGGTTTGATACAAAAGAATCAGAAATTTATATTGTTGGTGTTAGGGTTTGTGGTTGATTTCCAGATTTACATAATATGCTTTAAAAGGGGATATCACACTGACTCTAAGCTTGGAAGATAAGCCTACTTTGTTGCATCTCCATGCACATGTCCTTGAGGCCTCTGTGCAAAGCTATCATTATATTGTAATTGCTAATTTCCCATAGTCCCACTGCTTGTGGTCTCTTAAATACCCTCTTTGTTGCCCTTGATCAGAATATTGGGGTATTTGATCGAAAAATTCTCTTTATTTTTTGGCTTTTCTCTTCGAATGGCCACCACCATCCGTTGGTTGGGCTTTAGTGGGGTTGCTACCATCATCCATATTGGCCACCTCCTTCATAATATTGATATCAGCACCATTGACGTAGTAGCTGTGGAAGCATGATCTGCGATCCTCAACCATATCCATATTGCTGCAATTGTTCATGTTCACCTGGGCATTGGTATGTCCCTCCTGAGTAGAATCCTCATCGGGGAGATCAGAATTGTGATCCGTGAAGTTGTCCACAAAGATAATCTCATCCACCTGAGTACACTTCTCATTTTTATCATCAAGCCTTTGTCTCATACTCATCGCCCTTTGAGAGGTAGGATTATTGTTGCACAGGTCAGTACTGTCAGTGCCCACGTTGCTACCATGATCATCATTCTCTATGACGTCGTGCGAAGGTCCATCATGGCTGTTGTTATTCCTTCTATTTCTTCTTCTTGTTGGATGATTATCATTGTGCATTCTGACACCATGATCATGAATGTCCACTTATCTATCTCTTAGCAAATGCCACTTGTGCGCATTCATGCATGGGCTGAACAAGAGCACAAACTTGAAAACAAAATTGTAAACCATATTTGGAAGCATTTGAGGAATTCTGAGGCATGAGCTGTGAATGAGCAGACAACCCCATATGTACTGCAACCAAAGAAACTCAGATGAGGATGAAAGGAAGTGAACGAGCTGCAGCAGATAAAAAGACATTTCATGAATGTAGGAACAGGAGTGTCATGTGGGGTAAAAGATGGAAGAAGAAACATCAGAAGCCAGCAGCTAAGAAGATTGACAAGGGAAGTAAACGTGGATGGAAGCTTCCTCAAGGAGTGAAAGCTGATAGGATTATCAATCATCTGACAAATGGAAGTGCACAAGAAGGAAAAAGAACAGCAGAGAAAGAAGAAATAATGCCAAACGTGTGGGTAGAAGACCAACTGCCAAATAAAAGAGTGCTTGCTGTAAAGTAAACGATGTAGCAACTAGTGCCACAAAAGACGGAAGGGAACTAAAAATGCAAGGCAGCAGTGGAGAAAGGAAAGAGAAGGCAGACATAGTCTTTGCCACAGAAACAAAAATCACAAAAGCTGAGAGAAACACATCTGATAAGAGACAAGGTGATCTCAAGCCAATCAAGAGAGCTATTCGTAGATTGATAGCCAAGACGTCGAGTGAGTGAATTTGTAGTAACTGAAGATCATCAGATAGAGCATTCAGAGGATATGATTTCTTGAAACTCCTTGTAACATGTTGTCGTGGCGGTTGTCCTCCATGTAATCTTTTAGGGGAGGCTTATTGTGCATGAAGTTAATATTAACTATCCAATCGGCAGATTTGTTCCCCTCTATTTTGGCATATTTTTAGTCTATCTGCTCTTGGCATATTTTTGTAGCCAACCAATTCTTCAAATTTTAAAAATTGGTCTTGAAGCAAACTAGCCTCATCATCAGTGTACATCTTTGTAAGGGCGGCTTGGAAGCCATCCTTTACCTCTAGGTCATCAATGAGAACCACTCTACGAGGCCTTTGCACATACCATTTAGTATTCAATTCATAAGCTGCCATGTTGAGAGGAGTGTTCATCTTCTCCCACCTTTTTTGTATAATGCTTCGAAGTTGGTCATGGAACGCCATTGTGGGATCCTTCCCATAGACAAATAGCCCTCACAAAACCCAACATGGTATCAAATGTCTCATATACTTTCCAAAGTTTAGGGGAGTTCGTTTGTTTATAGCGAATTGCCTTCACTAATTGGGTGGTGAATGTAACTACATACTTCAAATCTCTCCATCAAATATTATCTGGTAATCTTGGTCGCATCTTCAAGCCTTCATCTGATGTGGACGATTTTCACTTGTCCAATTCCTGATACACCTATGTATATTGCAAAGGCTCTTGTATCTTTAGCATCCTTGCCAATAAACTAAAGTAACTCCCAGCTCTTCCAACCTCTTTGTCTGCAGATGCAGCAGGAACTTTGAAACCAAGAGATTTAGCATCTTTCTTTTTTTCTCTATGTTCTATATGTTTATTGGCACATGCTTCCGATCTTTGTTTAAGTATAATTGTTTTGCATGGCTTAAACCCTCTACCAGCAATGCCAAGTAGGTGTTGTTTTACTCTAGAATTGCTCCCTTTGATGGATTTCAGGCAATAGCTACAACGCCATTCACATGCCCAACTAGTATTACACCACCTATTCTGGTTATTCATTGTAGGAGTGGTTTCTCTGTATCATGTAGGGGTTTGGTGGGAGTTATACAAGGGGTTTGGTTGCTTTCATTGGACCTCAGGTGAACTCTCACCATCATTGCCAGAATATTCACTTCCACTGTTGTTGCTCATTTCCACCTGTTTGTGTAGATTTTTTTTTTGTTTTCCTCCTTAAATTTGCACATGAAACCAATTAGAAATGCAAGCAGGGCCAAATGTAGAACCATTATATGAAAGCATTAGTGATTAAAATACCGACAACTATATGCGCAGGTGCATAATTTAAAAAGAATTAGAAAAAATAAATATTGAAATCCCGACCTTTTATGAACTTCAGTATTGATGGAGAAATTGTAGAAGAGTCAATGGAGCTGATGAATAAATTGATGGAGCTGTGCCTTGAAGGTTATGGTAAAAGCTAATAATGATAATCCCCTCCATATTTTGTCATAAAACCCTTTAAGAAAGGTTTGTGGATGAAAAGAACCAAACATCCGTCAATGAAATACTAATGTTTAGAGTAAATGGCTGTTGAGTCAGCAGTCACAGCAGTCACCATTGTCTCTTTTCTTATCAGATTCTAACCATCAGCACTATAAATCACAGCAGTTTATTTTCTACTAACTCTAGAATATATTTTTCACGCAAGCTGTGTCTCATATGACCATATATCTGATAAATAGCCAAAATACAGAATCTCACTATTTTGTAAAATTGCAAGAGTCATTGAACGGTAATATGAATCACAGCTGTCATGGAACGGTAATTGGATTCAGAAAATGCAGCTGCTGAATAAAAAAGGAATGCATACTCGATAATGTTTTTTAGGGTAAGAGAGTTATCAAATAACATGTAGGTTAAAACAATGCATACTTCTATTTATTTTTAATCTTTTAGTATTTACCTTTTCAAAATGTTTTTTTCTTTCGACTTTTAACCGTATTGGTTTTTTTTACCTTTAGTATTTACTTTTTTGTGTTATATTTTAAAGCTTTTACTTAAGGTTTTATTGTTTTTCGAATTGGTGTCGATTTGGGGACATCCACACTGCATCCCCCCATATTCCCGGTCCATGTGGAGCATTGGTACGATTCTTCTCCTACACACACTCATCATTCCTGTTTTTTACAAAAGCAAAGAGGAATTTAGGAGGCAGCCATTTCAGGGAGGAGTAGTTTGGAGGCAACCATTGCAAGGAGGAGGAGCTTGGAGGCAGCCATTGTGAGGAGGAATGGATCTAGTGGGCGTGGCTTTTATGATTTTGAGGACAATCTAGATGATTTATTATAGATATAAATGTACATTTTGTCTTTGAAGTTTGAATGGATGCTATATTTATAATTTTTTAAGTGTTTTATCTTTTATGGACTAAAAATGAGTATTATGCATTGTTTTTATATATTATAAATTTATATTTTTTTAGCATACTGTACAGACATTTCCAAACCAAGGGTTTTTGAAAATCCACTTGTCTGCATTCCGCATCCATTTCCATACCTGTTTCCTGGCAATGTAGTCTTGAGACAAAATCTAGTAATGATAAGAGACATAAACTCAAAAAATGAAGAGAGAAAGGCTTGTTGTGCTGTTCTTAATTAGATCAGGAAATGAAATGGCTGAATACGAACCGATTGTCAACTAACCTTTACTTACAAGGTTAATTAATGTGATCTTCCTTATTTTTTTTGGTTGTTGAATGAGGATTATAAGGTCGTTGGAGCATAGGACACAAATGGGGTCCCGTTCACTGGGAGTGTTACTACACGTGCTTCCTTATACTTGTGCACATTTATCAGGAGCATGCCTGATGGTTCCGAGGGTGAGATTTGAACAAGGGTCTTCATTGAAGTAATGCTCCTTCTTTAGCACTCAGTCATGGGCATTGGAAGAATGGAACCTCCCTTACTACTAACTTTTTTAAAGCACGATGTTATGTTTTAATATTGTGTGTTTATTTCCTATGTCAATTTACTTTTATAATATACATACATGACTTATATTTATGACTGTATATTTACTATTCTAATAATGCTTAGGGTACCACTATTCTAACTTTCTCTCTTTTCATAATAGACAGGCTTGGTTTCCATTGCCCTCTCCCTTGTTCAATGCGATGTATGTATTATTTATTATATTTTTTGTATGGATGTTTCTGCACCATTACATTTCCAGGTTTCTGGCATTTTTGATTTCCATTTCCTAGTAACCCAGGTTTTATATGATATTGCAGATGTTGCGCCTCACCCCTGTGCAATCCCTGTTCACCCTTAGTCGATCCCTTGCATCTGGGGACAGATCAAGCCACCTTCTCCCTGCCCATTAGGAAGCCCCTGAGTGGCTACCACTTGGGCCCTAGTCAATGAGTTTTAAACTATATCATGCTGTCACTTTCCATGCCGTCCACAGCTATTTTCACTCCAACATGCCCAAAATGTTCTGCTCCTTTACCCTGGTCTGACTTGGCCCTGAAAATGGTTGCAATCTCCTTTCCAAACAAGCACTGCCCTTGGTATTCTTGGGGCGCTGCTCCACGTCACTTTGAACAGTACAACTTGCCTCAACTCTCTTTGTTTTCCCAAGCAACTGAAAACCTTACGGAAGAAATAATCAAATTTGGATGGAACTCTTCAAGACACAGCCCTCTTGGAGAGCAACACATGAGTATTATACCTTCCCACTCACTAAATTCCCTTCCAGTATACTGGACACGGACCCGTTGGTGTCGAAGAGGACTTCCAGTCAACATAATTTTCCTGGATCTGGCTCATGTACATCCTCTAACATGGGGAACATGAGACCTAGTTTTTCTCCCCACAACTGCAGAATGTACTCAGTCACCCCTGATTTGGCCACAACATATGGTGATCGTGACAGCGAATGTATTTTTCTACCGTGCAGGTCCATGGGGCTATGTTGTCTTCATCTTGGTTTTTGCAATGATATTCTCCTGTTTGGATTAATCAGAGTTTCCAGACTGTGATTGACATTAATTTATTTTCTGTCATGTAGATTGTCTTATCTAGTTTGTTTGCTACCCATGAATGTGGGTAGAACTATTTTTCACTTTTCTCTTGTTTTTAGATTTTTCTACCTTAATAACTTTAAGAGCTACAGTCCGGTAAATGAAAATATTTCTATGCTGACAGTTGTAACTTACAATGGTAGCCGGGTGTGGTGGTGGACTGCAATGACCATGAGACGTTAACAATTAATGACTGACCTTAAATTTAACATCCATTTTACCATCATAGAACAGTTACAACCTTTAGTCATTTCTACATTTCTTACTATGCAGGTGATATTACAATTTTTTTGATCGACTTCTCTAAGCAGGAAAATTAAAAAATTCCATATTATCACTTGGTAAGACTATTATATTTTATTATTATGTCATTTTTTTGAACATCCAATTTTGTTTTGTTGTTTTGAGTCCCCTATCTAGTGATAATATGGAATTTTTTATTTTTCCTGCTTAGAGAAGTTAATAAAAAAATTGTAATATCTTGAGTATACAGTAGAGTTTGGAGCCCTTTTTTTTTCCCGGAAAGATTTTTTTAAGCCCGACACAGGTGCAGCTAGACCGAGGGCATCTGTCAATAGTCAGTGGGAAATTTGCGGAGAAGGTAATGGAGCCATTAATCAATGTGATATGTGAAAATTTCAAGATAGATTCCTTGAGATTGTTCTCTCTCTGTGTTTTTCAGATAGATGCAGTTAAGGTATCTGTACTAGTTATGTAACAGACATTTGTTATTGCGATGATAAATGGAATTTTAATTTTTTATTTATCACAAAAAAAAAAGAACTTAAATCTTGCTTTGCTAATTACGCATTATTATTTTGTACAGGGGTATTGCTTGATGATTTGCTTGTAGCTGAAGATCTTGCAGCAGCCGAAACAACATCAGCTGCATCACATGCAGCAGCGGTAGCCGCAACAGCAATTGCCAATGCACATCCAGGAACAAATATACGAAGTTATCCATATGCTGATGGACGGGCAAGGCACTCACCTCAGGAAACCGTCTCTGATGGTGCAGTTGTGATGGGCAGCCCTGTTGCGCCTCCCATTAATGGTGACATGTTCAGAGATATCAGTACAGAAAATGCAATAATTCCAGGACAGAGGTAAGACCACTTCCTGTATTTATTTGACCAGAGAATAGAGTCGTGAATATTCATCATAGGAGGTTGAAATCATATTCATTGCAAATGAAGTCAACTTTTTATTTTCAACTCCTAGACAATTGTGCTGGTTTCTTGAATGCATTTTTATTTAAGCACTCGGTGAATAATTTTCCACTTTTCAGGAGGTTGGGTAAAGGTGTAGAGTCCCTAGTAGAGGCCTCAGCTGCTGAAGCTGAAGCTATAAGTGCTGCATTGGCTGCTGCAAAAGCACGTCAGAGCAATGGAGAGGTAGATCAATCTCCTGATAGAGATGGAGGAGCTGAGGTTACTCCAAGTGGGAAGAAACTATCTGCAACAAGCAAGATCCAAGATGCAGTCATGCCAAATTATACTCCACCTACTGGAGTTAGACTTCATCACAGAGCGGTACAGGGGCACATTCTAAGCTGAATCATTCCATGGTCCATTCTGATTAGTCAAACATATGAGTTACAAGATTATTGAAGGTGATCTCTGCATTATAATTATTTGTCTTTTTTCCCAACTTTGTAGGTGGTCGTTGCTGCAGAGACTGGTGGGGCGTTAGGTGGAATGGTAAGATCACTTTCCATAGACCAGTTTGAAAATGAAGGTCGGCGAGTGAGCTATGGAACACCTGAGAGTGCCAATGCAGCTAGAAAGTTGTTGGACAGGCAGATGTCAATCAACAGTGTGCCTAAAAAGGTAATTAATGAGATGCCATTGTTAGCTAAAATTTGGGAAGAAGTTGGCCTTAATATTCTATATAATCTAAAGAACAGTAGTGATCTGCTTTCAGGTATTAGGGTATCCTCAATGTTTTGATTGATGCATGCAGGTATTAGCATATTTGTTAAAGCCTCGTGGCTGGAAACCTCCAGTACGCCGACAATTCTTCTTAGATTGCAATGAAATTGCTGAACTTTGTGATACTGCAGAACGGATTTTTTCTCGTGAACCTAGTGTTTTGCAAATCAAAGCTCCTGTGAAAATTTTTGGGGATTTACATGGTCAGTTTGGGGATTTAATGCGTTTGTTTGATGAATATGGAGCTCCATCAACTGCAGGTGACATAACGTAAGTGCTTACTTGTGCTGATGATCCTTCTATAATGTAAAGCAGGAATTGCATGTATTCTGTAAGTTTATACATTCTTGATTGTCTTTGTGGATAATCTATCTGAATGTATAACATTGATAGTTTCTTGGTGATTGTAAAAATTGAGATAACACATGTATAAGACATATCTCCAAGGACTGATAATGCAGCGTCTTGAAATTATATTGGAGATTAGATAAAATGACAGTGCCATATATTTGTTGGAACAATCTTTGAAATTGTTCTTTAAATTCAAAATCCAATATGAATATGGTTGTATTTATTATAATTTATACTTCATGCTATTTTTAGTTAGTCTTACGATTGAATTTCTACCCTTACACCATAAACCAGTGTTACGTGGGGATGCGTCTCCTAGATTTTGGTGACGTCCCGAACATCCCAGACATTTGGGGACTTGGGGACTCAGAGGGGACGTCCCCAAATTTTTTTTTAAATTTTTAATTTAAAAAAAAAATATTTCTGATGCTTTTACTTTAAAACAGAACGCCACCCCTGAAAAAGCTGTTATTCTTACAAAAGCATTGAACCCTAATCTGAAAGTACCAATAAAAACATCAAATAAAGTTTAAATCCTTATATTTAATTGAATAAAGTTCAATTATTTAATATTAATTTTTATATAATATTTTAATAACTGCCCCCCTGCAAACCCCAAACCTGGGAAATGTTTTGCTGTCCCAGAAACCCCCTTCCCCAACACTTATGTGACTATGCTTTAAGCTCATCTAGGTCTACTTCAATTTCTGCTTTCATGAAGCTCTGTTGAGCTCTATCACTTAAATATATTTCATTATAAAAATTGAGAGAATATTTCAACTTGCTAAGATGAACCGAAACCCTGAACTGGCACACAGGTTGTACCAATGCAATATTAATGGTGTGGTTAGAGTCTAGATAATAAATTAATAATAATTTATTTCCTTGAATTAATTTTCATGATGGTATCCCAGTACCAGTTTATTTGCCTAAATGCAGTTGAAGCTTTTCTCATAACATGCTCGCATGTCTACTGCTGCAATGTTTTGAGTGCCATAAGACATTTAAAATGTTAGGGTAGAATGCTTAGTTGAGTTGTGTTTAGTTGCTACGAATCTGAAGTCCATTTCTTGCACTTGATGATGTGATGCTATAACTGATTTGTGATCCAAAGTTGTTTTCTTATCTGTTCTTGTGCAATATTTTGATTAATTGTCACATGTTGAGGATCCAGGTAGAATTGTGTCAGCATGACAAGGTGATCGTATTTCCTTCTATCTTTAGTCTCCACTTGCCCACTTGGAAAGGCAGCCTTTCGTTTTTATATCAACTTGATTCTTATGCACAAATTTCCTTATGCATTGTCATCAACTGCCAAAACGTGTTTCTGAATATGATCTTCTCCATTGATTCTATACAAGCTTAATTTGAGTATTGATATATTTTAGGCATCAAATACTGGTGCTTTTGGATACGGGGAACCTCTCCTTTTAAGGTGATGAGATGGATAACATTTTGTTTTATATCCAGCCCTTGGAATGTCTTCGGTACAAACATTTTACAAAGGTTCAACTGTAAAGGTAGTTGTATGCATCTTACAAGTTATTTTCATAGTTGTCTTTCTTTTGAGGCTTTTAGCATATTCAATTCAACCAAGTGAATATCCAATATATAGGCTGTACGTGGTATATGCAGTAGAAATTTTGTTACCATTTTTCAAATTTATTCATGTTACAGTCTGGTACAAAATTTGCATGTTTCATTCCATTTGCAAAGATTTGTGTTGATGTGTAAGGAGATAATCACCATATTTTCCCCAATTGCATTAATGGCTCATTTAAGGTTCATTATGAAAAGTTGCCCAGAAATAGATTAATTTTCTAGCCTTTTTCAGCTGCGCACTTACTGTATAGTATAGTATGACTTGCTTTCCATAATTCATTAATGGACTCAAATCATTTGGTAGAAAAGTACTTTTCTTTCCAAGTACTCCTTGTGTTATTAGTACCTGCTGCGCAGGTATGTATTGTAATTTACTAGCTGTATTTTTTTTCGTTGAAAGTTGTGCAGCCAATGAAAATAGTTTATTTTTCATTATTTTTGAGTTTGAACTTTTCTTGAGGAATATAATGTAATAAAAATATAAGCAATAAATTAATTTACTATACTTTCATTGGCTGACCTCTAGTGATTTGACAAAAATCCTGGGGAAACTCCTTATTTATGGGTCCCCAGAATATTATTTTTTGTACAGTGCACAAAAAAGCATAGGAACGTTACAAAAATGTGGAGAATTGATCTGACAGTGATTGCTATGTATTTGTGCTGGGAAAGTCTTGCTTAATGTCATTATCAAAAGACAATCGCAAGCCAGTGGAAACAGGTCCGTTGGACTGAACTACAACAATTTTAAGCATTAAGTGGTAATAGACTCACTGTTTAGAGGCCTTGCATCCCCACAAACAAAGCCTCCAACAGTAAGCTGCCTTATGTCCCATGTGACCGGGAGTCCCAAGATGTTAGAGGATTTCCGCTTTTTTGAGAAGGCACGTCACATCATATTTCCATTACACGTATCCAGCAGGCTAGGAAGCGAGTGTTCTTGAATGGCAAGCATGCTATTTTCCGGGCCCCAGCAGCCTGCTTTCCTATTGCTGATACCTTCACAGATGCCAGATGACATGTCACGAGCCTTGCGCCTTTCATGACTTATTTGTGCCTTCTTTGCTGAGAACCCTTTAGTTTCGCTGAGAAATTTTACTTGCTTCCTACTCATTTTTGACAATTGATGAAACAAGTTCATCAAATGGCACATCTTCAAGTCCATCTGCATCATCTTGCTCTTTCTCCATTTTGCCAGTTAGAGTCATCATTATCTCTCAGGGTTCTGCCTTTCAATTTCTCGCAGATGTCTAAAGTACTCCCACATGGATGTTGCAGCCAAAAATATAAACACAATTCCAACTGACAACACAATTAAAATGTAATTATATTTATATGTTGCTGGTACTCCTTTTCTCCAAGCAGAGATATTTCTGTATACAGAGAACACATGAATCAGAATAGAGCAACATAATTCAAATAAACCTTATAGCAACGGATGATAAAAGAAGCATATTCGAATGAAACACCAAGATAGTACAGAAAAAGCTACAGGTACATGGATATATGCACTGCTACGCATAGAATTCAATTGTTCACATATAGGCCCACCCATATTCAAGAATGATCGGTAGCATCCTCATATCGTTGATGTTGGTCGGAATCTATCCAGACAAACTATTGCTCCAAAGCATCAATGTTGTCAACTTGGACAGAGCCATTAAACTAGGTGGAATATTTCCCCACCTCTGATTCTTTGACATATCTAAATACTCAAGTTGTGTTAAATTACCGAAAATATTCGGAATTGCACCTTCCACACTTCAATTATATATCCATAATTGGTGTAGCCACTTCAAATTCCTGAGCTCTGCTGGTATCATGCCACCGAGGAGAGAAATATCGTCAATCGTGAAGTTTGTCAGAATTGTCAAGTTCCCAATAAATGCAGGGATGTTCCCCTTCAAACTATTTTTATCCAAGAAGAGTACTTCGATCTTTGGTGACATTCCGAAACCTGGAGGAATGGAACCACTGAAAGAGTTACTTGTCAAGTTAAACACTCAACTCTCTCAATTCGTTGATGTGACTGGGGATTGAGTAGATATAATCCTAGAATTAGTTGAAGCTGTCCTGCATAAAGCATCAGACTTTTGGCTCTTAGGAAAGGGAGGAGGAAATAAGGTTTTGTTTTGATTGCAACGGTCGGGCCAAAGATGGATTTCGAGTCTCCTTCATTCTACAACAAGCCAAATGTGGAGCTCTTCCATGATGGTACATGCGCATGTTCATACGTGTATGCAGACCAGCTATCAAAGACTATACTCTGTGTTAATAATATTTACAACTGTCTTTTATGTGACTTCCATTTATTTTGATTGTCTTCATTTAAGTTTTTAATTTACTATAATTACAACATCAATTCCCAACCGATTTAAAAATGATTTCCAACATCTACCAAATAGTTTCAAATGAGAATGACGATTTCATGGTTGATAGGTTTCAAATTAAAATGACGATTGAAGTTTATTAAAATGAGTTTCAAGCTTCTATGTTGGAAATCATCTTTAAATAGGTTGGGAATTGATGTAATTATACTAAATAAAAAACTTAAATGAAGACTCTACCAAACGGTTTCAAATGAGAATGACAATTTCATGGTTGATAGGTTTCAAATTAAAATGACGATTAAAGTTTATTAAAATGAGTTTCAAGCTTCTATGTTGGACCTTCGAAGGTCTATCAAGAGTTAACACTAATATATATATTAGTGTAATGGTGTTACTAATATATAGCGCGTAATATACATAAAATTAGAAGTAGTTGGTTGTAGTTGAAATACTAAATGTTTTATATGATATAATAAAGTAAGTAAATTTGAATCCCATATGATTGTATTTGTGTTTTTCGTTGTAAAATATAATTAAGTTTTTGGGTAGATCATATAAAATGTAAACGGGAATTATACAAAGACCATCGTTAATATGATCAACATAAATATAAAGTTTTAATAAAATATAAATAAATTGCATTGATAGATTTGACATGTCACTAAACTTTGCATGTCTATCTTCCCGGGCTTCTTTGATTCCATCACATGAAATGCCCTATCATTTCCCCTCACCTCATCATCACTGCCCATTGCTCCTTTAAATCACTACCAAATGCAACATAAGATTATTGTTGCTTAACGTTTCATGCACAAAAGGTGAGACGAGGTCAATGAGCATGGGTTTCGAGTGAGGTATGACTACAAATTTACACTCTTCCACTCTTCAAAATCTTGCTTTACCAAAACGAACGATTATCTTATAAATACCAAATGCCATGTAATCATTGAAACGGGGCAACCCAATAATAGGGTAAGCTATAATTTGATGTTTCTTGAAGGACTTCGCATTATAAAACTTATTTGTTTTATGATAAGATGCATATTTCATTGAAGAACCTTTTCTATCTTTTTAAATAATTGTTTTTGAGAGTCGTCTAATTGGGTTTTATGTAGTTAACACACTTAGAGTTTTTTTCTATTTAGTTTTAAACTTGTCTAAATTGACAAATGGTGCATTCTCTATGTTTTTAAAGCAGCCCTTAGATATCTGACCCTCACTTTGATGGAGATAACCCCTATTCTTATAGAGATGAACCCTGTTTCAATTAGGTATTGGGTAATTGAAACAATTAAGTGGAAGTTATAGATTGCATTGACAAATGTGACGTGTCATTAAACTTTGTATGTGTATTTTCCCAGTGTTCTTTGATTCCATCATTGAAATACCTTGTCAATGCCCTTGACCATCACCACCCAACTAACCTTATTAAGAAACACATTGTCATTTTCCGCCATCACATTCATTATAAATATCATATTATTATCACCTAATGTTTTATGCACATAAGGTGGGACAGGCTCAACAATCATAGGTTTTAAGTTAAGTACAGCTCTCTATTTGCACCCTTTTATTTTACAAAATCACGCTTTACCAAAACAAAAAATATATCGACAACATGGACAAATTTAAAAATAAGGTATCGTAGGTGATATATTACACTAGGGGCCCTTATAACAATATAAAATTGTATATAATATAATAATGCACTATAATATTAGCATCGATGGACATGTCACCATTTGGAAGACAATAATCTTAATCCTAAAATCCAACAGTGGGCCTAAATCTGGTGTATGATATGGGCTCTGTGGTGTCCGATATCACATGAAATACATTGCCCTTTACCATCACCACCATGCTCACCTTGAAATATTTCACCACTTGCATGTTTTGTATTGACAAGCCCTTCCCCACCACTCCGCCATTGCTCAAGCTCTTTGAGAAACAAAACTTCTTGCATAAACATTGTCACGTCGTATGAAGGAACACATGAGTTGCTTGGTTTGCAAGTTCTCAACAATCGCTGTTGGATTGATGTACAACCCACTCCTCATTCAATGCTCATAGACATTGGAGATCAATTGGAAGTGATAAGCGAACAAACATACTAGATCACATGGCATCGAATTCTGCACACTGAGCATGGAAATCGTTTATCTGTGACATCATATTACAATCCATCCAAAACAAAAACTTATGTGATACGTGTTATCAACCTCCTCTCACTAGTCCACACACCTATCATCAACCTCCTTCAAATTGCCAGTCTACCTTTCTTCCAAGTGTTGAATGCTCTGTGTCATAAAACATCATCCGCTTCTCAAGAGGGCATTTAGTTTGGTGTTATTGAATGGTAATTGGATTTTAATTAAGACTTTACATTCTTAATTAATTGCCCACATTATTATATTTATAATTATAATATATTTATTATTAATCTATATTATAATATCTAAAACAATACATATATTATATTATTATAATATATTTTAAAATTATATACTATAATATATTGATATATTACATTACAACATATATATATATGTGTGTGTGTGTGTGTGTATTTACTTATTTATGTAATCTTATTATAGTATAATTATTATAATTATCATATATATATATATATATATATATATATATATATAAGATTCCTATAATATCTACACTGAGCGGAGAGGGGCTTGAAATTTTGCATTTTATTGTGTTTTGTCATGTTTTTTTATTTTGGGGCCTTAGCTTATTGTTTGTGTTTTGCAGGGCACAAGGCACATGATTTAGATGAGAATTCTTCTGATAACTGGGTTGGTTTGGCATAAGCTTCGACATTGAGTGCAAGTTATAGGGTGTATACCCATTTTCTTGAATTAGGGGTTAAGGTGTTTACATGAAAGTGGTGAAATATTTGAAGGTGAGTTGGGAGGTGATAGTGAGAGACAATACTATGGTATTTTAGGTGATAGACTCGAAGAAGCCCGATAAAATACACTTGAAAAATTAAGTGACATGCCACATATGTCAATGCAATCTATAGCTTGCACCTCATGACATCCTCATCCACACTTGACAAAAGAAAACATCCAATCAAATATGTTGCCACCTTGCTTTGATATTGCTGACAAATATCATTTTGCACTGCTATTACATTGATGTGTCAATTTAAAATTTATCTTGTGTCCAGGTGTAAATTATATGGGATAAGTGTTATCCATATGTCAGCGCAAATAAATATGCTTGTCTTCCAAATGGTAACATGTTTGTTGAAGATAATATTATATTGTATTAATATATTATATATAATAATTATATTATTAAATAGGCCCCTTGGTGTATGATATCACTTGAAATACCTTTTTTATGTTATATTGTTGAAACAACAGGTAGATTTGAGAGCCGTATGATTGTGTTATGAGAATATTTGTCGATGGAGCACATTTTTCCTTCGTTGTTAGTGAATTCAATTCCCTGACACTTCAACTTGTTGTTTTGTTCTCTCCCTGCAAGTATTTGATATCACTGACAAATATCATTTTGCATTGCTATTACATTGACGTGTCAATTTAAAATTTAACGTAGTCTTGTGTGTAGGTGTAAATTATATGGGATAAGTTTTATCCATATGTCACCGCAAAGAAATATCCCTGTCTTCCAAATGGTAACATGTTCGTCGAAGATAAAATTATATTGTATTAATATATTATATATAATAATTATATTGTTAAATAGTCCCTTGGTATATGATATCCCTTGAAATATCTTTTTTTATGCTATATTGCTGAACAATAGGTAGATTTGAGAGCCATATGATTGTGTTATGAGAATATTTGTCGATGGAGCACATTTTTCCTTTGTTGTTAGTGAATTCAATTCCCTAGCTGTAGGACACTTCAACTTTTTGTTTTGTTCTCTCCCTGCACGTATTTGAGTCAAAAGACTCCATATCTTTGTCATTATTGTTATCATCACCGCCATCTTTCTCCATGATCTATGTCTTAACAATTTCCACATTTAGACACTTTTAAAGAAAATGATAACACTCCACCCAATCACTTTTAACTCTTCGTGTGGGCTCATAGGATCTATTAATCTCTGTGGCTATAATTAAATTCTTAACACTAATGAGCTATAAACCTCTTAGCAGCAGGTACTAAAGCTGCATCACAGCACTTGTTTTTCATAGAGAAGCTAAAACTCAAATGCAAGACCTCCCATTAACATACTGGGGTGCTCCACGACTTTAGTGACCCCTTTGCTGTTTGGAGTGTGGCTTTTTTTCTTCTAAAACCCACTCCCAAGATACACTTGTTTGCTTGGGGCTCCTAGCCTTGCTTTAGTACCATGTGATTTTCCATGGACCAGCTAGGATTCAAACCAAGGGGATCTCACTAGCACGCTGTGGCACTCTGAAACTGAGCTATTGCCCCCTTTGTGGGTCAGAGTGTGGCTCGTTCTCTTCCAACATCTCATTGATTGAACGTTTGGGGCTCACTCGTCATTCAAGATTTTATCTTCTAGACCTTGATCAGTAATGCATTGAGCAGGTTGATGATTTTAAAAAAGAAATATTCTGCTATTCCGCAAAGACTATTTCTTCGCTAGAACAATAAGATTATGAATGAGAACCAAGAGCAGTTTTTTGTTAATCATCTAAGAGCCTTCCTTGTCAAGAACTGTCATGTATAGCTTGACATTGGTTGTGCAACTGTCATCTGTCATTCCTGAGGATAGCTCTACTAGCTCTTCTCAGCTCTGGCTTCTCTCAAAGCTCACCATTAGACGCTGTATTGGGCATTACAGTGGTTGGTAGCTCTACAGATCCTTTTTCTGCTGCAGAAGATTTTAAACTGTTTCTGTCTTGTATTCCTCTTTTCACCCTAGTTTACACATAATAAAATTAAAGGATATTCGGAACTGTCCAACTTCTTTGCAGATATATTTACTAAGTTGAAAACTCATATGAATGAATTATCTTTCAATAAAAAACATATGTGCTAACTTTTCTTAAGCAAGATTAGATTTCAGATATTTTAAGATTTTTTGTTGATATATTAACGGGAGATAATACGTATTCCCTTGCTAGACAGCTTACTAAATCAATAGAAGGTGGAGCTTGTTTTTTACTAAAAGCTGTATGAATAAAATGGGTTTTCTGAAGCTTCTTTCTGGGTCGCATTTTCATGATTTTTGGTGTTGGTACGTGCCATCCTATAAGCCAGTGCCTTAAATTATTTGAATGTAAATTTGATGTGCCGGGCATGGGATCACCTTAAATTATTTGAATGTAAATTTGATGTTGTATGATTCTCTTTAATGCTAGTTCATTCTATCTCCCATGCAAAGCAAGTGAAAGGTATCAGGGGAGTTCAGTCAAATCTACTTGTGCTGTCAAATGACAGATGGCACTCTGCATCTTGTCTGTACCGTACAATCTTGTATCATGTATACCAAAGTTGTATTGTTGCTTTTTGGTAAATGCGATACAAATTGTTTGGTTAGTGCAGATGACAACTCCTTTTGCACAAGGGTGGCTTTTTATTTGCCTATGAATGCAAAAATTTTCTGATAAATTTGTCTTGTGGTTCACGTGACTAGATAGGTATGTGGTTCCTTCGAGGGTACGGGTAAATGGGTGACAGACCTGGAAATCATTCCAGAGAAGTAGATGTTGGAAGATCCTTCAGGAACCATTCCTCATGAGCAGTCTAGTCCCCTTTGGATTTTGTCATCTCGGTGCCTTTGACAATGGATGGTCACATTTTTTTTTGGTTCCTTACAGACATGCTAAAATATGTTATATTGTTTTATTTTATTGTCAAGATCTGTATTTACTCGTTTTGATTTGGCTTCTTTCTGGTGACAAGAAATTATATGTAGCACAATCGTTTGTTCTTTTCTGGCATTTCTGTAAGAGCACAGAACTAACTAGATCTTGAAAGCCTTGTCATCCTGTTTGAGTGTGAAGTCAATCCAGCCCTGTTGTACCCATAAATGATTTTTTACATCCTAGTCATACTGCAATGGTATGTGAGAATGAGTCACCGGATTCTAACTAAAAGATATTTCATTCTTTATGGTCAATTGTCCTTTTATAGGGATATTTTCTCTATTGATATTTTAACTGTGTAAATGATTCCTGCAATAACAATGTCATTGAGGAACACTGTATATTAGTTTGTAACAAATTGTCAGTTCTTAAATATGACATACAATTGGCATTAGAAAATGAGTTTTGGTCAGTCGAGAAAAAGATATTGCTGCATTAATTTTTGTGTGTTTCAACATGGTTTCCATAAATACCTTAATCCAGATATGCGTGTTATAAATTTTATGGATTCAGTTATTGGACTTGCACAACGTTACCGGTTCGTGGCCTTGGGCCTGCGTTGGGCACCCAGGTTCGAACCCGGTGCTGGTGCGGTGTCCGGTTCGCTTCCCCAACGCCTAGGGTTCGCCCCTGGGCACCCAGGTGGGTGCGCACCCGGGTGCCCAGGGGTGAACCCTGGGCGTTGGGGAAGCGAACCTGCAGTCACCTGCGCCCAAAAGCCCAGAAGAACCCCCAATGCACCCAGGTACCCAGGGGTGAACCCTGGGCGTTGGGGCAGCGAACCCGCAGTCACCTGCGCCCAAAAGCCCAGAAGAACCCCCAATGCACCCAGGTGCCCAGGGGTGAACCCTGGGCGTTGGGGAAGCGAACCTGCAGTCACCTGCGCCCAAAAGCCCAGAAGAACCCCCAATGCACCCAGGTACCCAGGGGTGAACCCTGGGCGTTGGGGCAGCGAACCCGCAGTCACCTGCGCCCAAAAGCTGGGAAAAAACGTGGTTTTTTAATTTTAATTTTCCTTTTTCACCAAACCCAATGCATTTAAATAATTAAAAACACCTTCCTCAACCCTAAAAGCCAAAAGCAAAAGCATACTTCAACACAAATGAGAAGAACAAAGTGACAAAAGGAAAAACACTTGGCTCTTATTTTTATAATTTTCTCATTATCAGGCTAGGATTTCTATATTTCCTATGTATCAGGCTAGAATTTCTATATTTTTATTTTTTTATATATTTTTTGTATGGACGAACCCAATAACGAACCCAAGGAAAAAAAAAAATCACCATACTGGCGAACCGGGTTCTTCGAACCCACACCAGAACCAGAAACGAACCGGTAACATTGGACTTGCATGATAGAGCACACCTTTTGTTTACAATTGTAAAATATAGTTTCAGAAAGGAGCATTGAGAGTGCATAGAGAAAATTGAAATTATCTTTTTGCTCTGTGATCCAAGAGCATCAATTTTTTAATTTTTTTTGTCTAAGAAAATGAGATATCTTATTAACAAAAATGGAGTTAACTGAAGGAACTAGCCTGTGCTCTCTGAAGTTAAAAAACACCTATATGAAATTTAGAACATTTAGCTATGGAGATCAAGATTGTTGAAGCTTTCCTCATAAAATGGGTGACATGAGTGCACTTCGTAAATGCTGTGCATTATTTCATTTCTAACTACATGAATTATGCCAACCCTGTTTTAGGTCTTAATTACTGACATACTGCTGTTTGGTGAGGAGCTGGTTCTGGATTTCCATTTCATCATCTGTTATCATATAATGTGTAGTTAATATAATAATGTGATTGCTTTCAACGATTTCATGCTTTGCTCCTTTGTTTTCCAGGTATATTGACTATCTTTTTCTGGGAGATTATGTTGATAGAGGACAGCATAGTCTAGAAACAATTTCATTGCTACTAGCCCTTAAGGTAAGAGATCGAGATTGGTATTTAACATGTTAAATGCAATGCTTGAATTGCCATCACTTATTGTATTATTTATTTTGTGCAGGTTGAGTATCCACACAATGTCCATTTGATCAGGGGTAATCACGAAGCCGCAGATATTAATGCGCTTTTTGGGTTCCGAATTGAGTGCATTGAACGCATGGTAACTATGATCTTCAAATTTTGTCAGTGGAAGTGGTCTTATAATAAATGCCTATTTGCCAAAATTTTCTTACTCGGTATGTTGGGTTTTCAAACGAGCAGGGAGAAAGGGATGGAATATGGGCATGGCATCGCATCAATCAACTATTTAATTGGTTGCCTTTGGCGGCACTTATTGAGAAGAAAATTATATGCATGCACGGTGGGATTGGCAGGTCAATCAACCATATTGAGCAGATTGAAAATTTGCAACGCCCAATAACTATGGAAGCAGGATCCGTGGTTCTGATGGATTTGTTATGGTAACAGTTCTTGTCCGTATTCCTTTTGCCAAAGGAAATTTCTGCCAATTAAAAATGGTGGTGGTGTTAAATGTATAGCTGCAATCTATCTTTGCTAAAGACCTACATTTTATTTCTGCCTTCCAGGTCAGATCCAACCGAGAATGACAGTGTTGAAGGCTTGCGACCAAATGCCAGAGGACCTGGCCTGGTTACTTTTGGGGTGAGTTTGACATTTTAATATTGGATGGATGACATCATTTTCTAGTCACATAGTTATATAGCTAGTCAACAATGCTAGTAACAGAGGCCGATTCAAATACTTGTCTTATAGTTATATATTTGTGTGTACTAAATTCCCATCCATATAATCTGCTAAATAAAATCCTCGTTGTATTTGCATATGATAAATCTTACTTAAAATAAAAGACATTTAGTATTTTGATGGAATCAATTTCAATGGGATCTTCCCATTTTTCATAGAGTTCTGAACATTCTAATGATGCATATTTCTGGTAGTAGCTTTTATTTTTGGCTGCTCCATAAATCTAGGTTGCAGGAGATTCTTGCTGCTTAGTTTCTAGCACCTGTCGAAATTTATTGTTCCATTAAGCATTCTCAATGATGTGAATGTTCCCTTCTGTCATTTAAGTCGTCTGGAGATTGAGAGCCATGCACTATCTGCATTCAATAGTTTAGGGGACATTAAATGATGAAACAAATATGTATGTAGAAAATCATTTTCGAACATTTACATGGTTAGATGCCTATTTATCATAATCTAATTCCTTTTGTTTATTTTTGAACTTATGTATGGATTCCCATAAAAGATACTTTTGAAAGTCACTGTCATTTATAGTTTTGGACTACTCCATTGGAAGCAGATCTTTTTTTTGCGAAATAAAGTTTTAGCTATCAGCATGCATTATTTTAAAGGAACCCTTAATCTAAGTCGTCTGTATATCTTCTGTTGCAAAAGAATCTTGTAGTGTAAAATGTAGAATATTAAAAATCAATTTATTTTAAGCATTGTCAATGAATTTAACCTTCTTCTCTCGATCATTAAAAAAAATTTGGAGTGTGATGGTGAATTTAAACTTGTGGTTTGGGCAAATTAATTTCTAGATGACAGATTTTTTCTTTATGTTACAATTTGTGCAGAATTTAGGTCTTCATTTTCTACGACATTTTAGTTAACAAAATAATTATATGGCGTTTTTTTACTTTGCAGCCGGATAGAGTGATGGAATTTTGCAACAATAATGATCTACAGCTAATAGTACGAGCACATGAATGTGTCATGGATGGTTTTGAGCGCTTTGCTCAAGGCCATTTAATCACACTTTTCTCAGCTACGAACTATTGCGGTAATCAAATTTATTCACTTGATCTACAAACTTGAATATGGAGGATTGTTTTATTTTTTGCTTACTGTAACTATGTAAATATTGTAGGTACTGCAAACAATGCCGGTGCAATCTTAGTCCTTGGCAGAGACCTTGTAGTAGTCCCCAAACTTATTCATCCACTTCCTCCAGCAATCACATCGCCAGAAACATCGCCTGAACGTCATGCAGAGGACACATGGATGCAGGTATGTTTTGCTTTTCGTATAGTCTTTTTCTGTTTAGATATTGTCTCTTCTGCGAAGATTTTCTAGTTTTTGGCATTTTAATTACACTCATACTTCATTATTCTCTCTTTTTGTTTGGAAATAGGAGTTGAATGTTCAGAGGCCTCCAACACCAACTAGAGGGCGTCCTCAGTCTACAAATGATCGTGGTTCCCTTGCTTGGATTTGAAAACCCTGTGTTTTTTGTTTCTTTTACACCAGATGTACAGCCCGGAGTCTGCTGCTTGGTGGCAGTGGTACATGCTCTACTTAGGTTTTGTAAAATATATAGCAGTTTTCACTGCGTAAAGGTCAGAAGTTTCCATTGGTCTTTACTTTCATCCACCACGCAACAGGGTTCTCGAGTCTGACAGCTTACCCTCCGAGATGTAATTGTAGAAAAACCATTGATGGTGAGAACAATACTCTTCCCCATTGCGAGTTATGGCTGGATGAAGACCTTAATAATGGGCGAAGCTGCTGTATAAATCTAAGCAACAACAATGATATAGCTGCAATTAGTCTTGCATCCATCTTTGAGATTTTAGTGGTGGGCGCAGCTTCAAGAGCCATTGATGTGTTTTACAGCATCTGGAAGTTGGCACAGAGTTAAGATTGAAGATAGTCGAGGAAAGCTGACTTCTAACTTCCCCTATAAGAAGAAATGAATATAAATCAAGTCCTCAATGAGATGGCAGCTATTGTTTTTCAAGTCTAATGTGTATTGAGCCAAGGGCAGTTAATAGGCGTAATCATATCTTTTCCTGAGGTAGATGTGAGCATTATATATTATTTCTTGGGTTGACAGGCACGCTTGTTCCCAATTCAAATGTTAGCACGAGTCCAGATATCTAGGATTGTTGATTTCCATTATTCCTTGTCAATTAATGACTATAGATTCCTTGAAGCAGTTAATAGCTGCCATCACTTTCACGATATGGTGTATTGAGCCAGGGTTAGTAAAGTCTGCTGTTTATCTTAGGTGGACTGAGTACCATATAAAATCTGTTGGGTGTAATCTGGCTCCATCTTATGAATGTAACGCCATGTAACATAAGTGTGCAGCAAGTGCATGTGCATTTTTTTAGTTTTATTTTTGTACAACAGAGTTTTTTGCGTGTGAAGAATATTTTTCAGGGTTTCAAACTACTAAATGCCTTTTTTTGCAGCCAAAAAGGCTGCCACATTTTGAAAAATAAATATTATTGGTTTATATTGTTTTCTCATTTTCAAAAGGTTAAGAACTGATTGGTTATTCTTTTCTGATACCCATATCTTTTCAGAACCAAAACAATTGCCAGCATATGTATCTTATTTGCTCTCCTTAGTTGTATTACTTCGAAACTTGTTTAGGCAAATAAAATGTGAAGCAGCTCTGGGCTATTATTTTCTCTTTTCTGAGACACGTGCATGTTTTTCGTGAAGGATCTCAAAATCAAATATGTTTACATTCTTTTTTCTGGTGCTAATAAATTTTGAAGCACAGTTTTAGGGTACATGATACATAAAAGCAAACTCCAAATCGTTTAGTGGGTCTCGCTCGTCAATTTGAAGTGATTCCATCCATCTTTACAATAATTTTGTCTTGGTTTGTGGTTTGATTTCTCTTCTTTAGATGTCCTTATAGTGACCTTTTTTTGATTGATTAACGAGGGATTGAATCAGCCCAAATCCATCTGGAACACAATCAGGGGGTCCAGTCCCCAAACCTGTATCCGCCAATATGCCAATCATGCGTCCCCTGCTGGAGGTTGCCTGACTGCTGGTGGGATTTGACCCTTCTATCTGTCAATATGCCAATCATGTGTACCCCGCCATAGATTCCCCGACTGCTGGTAGGGTTTGAACCTGGGTTGCTCCAATACGAATGCATCCACTTAACTGTAACACCACAGCCCAGGGGACGATGTACTTATAGTGACCTTGCTTAGGAAGGTTGGGTATATTTTCAAGGGCATGTGAGTGTGTATACAGTTATCATTCTATTTGGATCAATAATAATAACTTGTTAATAATATTTGCATCTTGCAACATTTATTCTTCTAGGGTAAGCGACTGAGTCACTGCTGTTATTTCTGTTGCAACTGTGCTTTCGGTGTGAGCAGCTTTTGGTATTACAGGTTACCAAAGTTTATTGGTGTAGGTGCATGGCGAGCCTTACAAGCAATGCATGACTTTTAGTGTCAAGTACATTTTCATCTTATATAATGTCTGATAGGGTTATGTTGGAAATATATTGAAATTAATTTAAATCTTTCTGCTCAGCAATGTTTTTTGTATTTGAAAAACAAAATAACTTTTATGTTGAATATTAATATCATGGTGTGGAAAAGTGGTCTCCAACATTAGTTGTCTCTGTAGACTTGCAGCCATCACTTTATTGGTTATCTTAACTCTTTCAACCGCTTTGACAAGGTACCTAGTAAGTGTTTGTTTCCTTCCCTAGTATTTTAACCTCTCTTTCTAGGCCAGTTAATCTTCCATCCGCAAGGTCTTCAAATTCCAGACTGTTGTCTTGTAGAGAAGAGTGGAATTCAAGGAATTTTCTTGGCATCTGAACTTTCAACTTCATTTTTGGTAGCTTCCTTTGAAGGCTGAACTGGTTTGTCGTCGCAGAAGAAGACATCAGCTGCATCATCCAACTCTCTCAGAACCTGTTCCGAACCTCTAGCACATGCCCCCTTGTTCTACAAGAGATTGAAGAGAGTTTTTCTGAACTTGCTTTTTTGAGATGTTCTCTTTTAAAATTTCTTCCCAATTAATTTTAATTCAGAATATGGAACCTCTTCTTGTTTGTGCTAGTATTTTTTTGAATTTTTACCCTATATTCCCTAAGACTTGGGTCAGTTTCTTGTAAGATGCTCGTTCTCAATAAGTTCGACGCCAGAAAGGGAAGTTTGTAGTTTAATGTAAGTTGCAGAGGATAATAAAAGCCATAAGTCTTTTCTTTAATAAAAATCAACACAAGCATTTTCATCTTGTGCTATTTTTATAGTTGCTAGAAATATGCACTGGCAATTTCCCCAAAATGATTAGCAAATACCAAAATTAACCGAGCTGAAATTTGATAGGCAAGGCAGGAAAATTTGCCAGGGACAACATGCGTGTCTTCAAATGGATTGAGGTGCATGGTCTAAAATTTTATGAGTGGCCTTGTTTGCCCTATGGATTACTGGTCTCCTTTAAACACGTTAATTCAGTTTTCTTGTTTTGAGAAACAACTAGAAACGCCCTCCGAGTGTTCTTGGAGGTCCTTTGCATGGTTGTTTGATATGGATGGTCAAAAGATTCTAGATAGTAGGACCCGATCTTACGTACAAAGAATGTTTTCTTGCACATTATGGATTAAGACTGATGGTTAAACAAAGAATGTTTTCTTGCACATTATGGATTAAGACTGATGGTTAATCCATTGTTTAATAGTTTCCGTTCCTTGTTTCTTCTTTTTCATTATCGTTAATTAAAAAGATTATTCTTCTTGTTCTATTATTGGAAAGACTACTTTTGGTTTTTTTCTGGTACATGAAAATGAGAAATCTTGAACCAATGATTACAATTACAAATCATCTATCTTCATTTTGATAAATTAACAAGAGTATTTATTAAGGAACTCTATTTGTGTTGGTGAACATGGGCATTAGTGAAGGTAAAGGCTTGCAGTGTCATGTATAACAAGGAAAAGTAAAACTTCTGGAGATGCGAGTATTGTTAACATTGAAATTATTTCGTTACCACATTTTGTAGAAAGAGACGTTAATGAAAACAACCCTTGAAGTTTAGGGCAGTTCTTAGCTTTTTGATTTCAATTCTTTTTCGATATGCATGGATAGCACCAATGATTAGATTGTCCAAGAAATTATAGTCGTTATGTTTAACAAACTCCACACCATCAAGAAACATGCAAAAGCTCTTACCTAGAAATAGAAAACAATGAAACGGATGAGTATAATGCTGGAGAAGGGAGATCTCACCTTAAGAGGAAGGAACAAGGTTACCTTAGGGCATCTTGTTCCGTCTCATGTATATTCATGTAATTTTTTGGTGCCGTATACTTCCTTTGTAGTTTTGTTTATTTGGTTATTTAGGTAGTGTAGTGTTTCCACTAGAGGTGCTTTAGGCACTCCCTTTTGTTGCTATCATAGTTGGCTTTACTTTTAAGCAGAATTGGCCTATTTTGAGCATTTGTATAAGTTGACATAATTTGATCTTAGTGTGAGCTCATGGCTATATATCCAAGGGAATAATGGTAAGAATGAGTAGCATGAATAATTAAAAAAATGTTAATATAGATGGAAGGACCGATAAATGTATCCATTATTTATTTATAAAATTTAGTTTCTTTGCTGAATTTTGTATGATGTTTGTATTGTCCTTGACAACTTTCAAAGCAAAGCCAAAACAAAAACTCTATTGTTGGCTTGATAATGTTATAAACTATGAGGCGTTATAGTGTGTTCCCGTTTAAGCAATATGTGAGATTATTTGTAGTATATCAATGATATGAGTAACATTTTAATTTGTAGATAGATCTTCTTGGACAACTAACTGTTTTGTTTTCGTATAAGATGATATAATGTAAGAAGTAAATGTTAAAGAGTATTATTTTATACCTTATAATGTATTTTTCATTCTATATTACATTGAAATTATAATAATAACAATTTTTATAATTATAATATGTGTATGATTTTACAATAATTCAACAGTCTCCAAAATTATTTGTGAGAATTTTAATTTCCACAATTTTCTTAGGTGATAATATTAAGTGAAATGTTATAGTTGTTGAACTATTAATAATTAAGTTTTGGGATAAGAAGAAGAAGATAAGAATACATTCTTTTCTTTGGCAGCGATCTTTTGCTTCTTCCTGTTAAGCAAGGGCAGAAGAGCTTCTTTCTACGGCCACTTATAAAAGATAAAGCCACTGTTCATTCTGTGTTGGATAAGAGAAACGATGTACACCACAGGATACAGACCATAACATAGAAGTTGTACCAACCATACCCCATTTGTTTATTGCGAACTGCAACACAGCTGGTGAAGACAGTAGACATAATTTCCAACCACGTGGACAGGACGCTGGTTTAAGGCTGAACGCTCCATTCTACCAGTTGAGAAAATAACGTTTGAAAATACCATTCAGACTATTTACCTTCAAAAAGCAGATCGTCTTTAAACGTTCGACGCGAATAGATGGTCCCTCCCGAGTCATCAAAACCTCGGAAATCTGATTTTCCACACTACCATTTTGTGGAATTTCCAGTAAGTATTGACCGATGAGATCCATTCAGAACCAAAAACTCCCCTCGTTGATATATGGGTGATAAACTCCTCGTCGTAAAATAGCACTTGTGAATTTAACTTCTCTCTCTTTTCTTTTTTGGAAAGGTAAAAAAGTTTATTAAAAGAAAATTATAGTACAAATAAAGGGTTGTCAATGGAAATTAATTTATAAATGATTGGGTTATAGAAAATTTCAAGGTATAGGTTGTTTGAAACCTAATTTAATTTTTATATAAATTGGTATTGGTCAATTAAAGAATTATTTGGTTCATTATTTACTAATTTGATGTGGCTTTTATTTGATTAGAAGTCAATTTATATCCTGCGGGTTTTGTATTAGTATATTTTGCTAAAAAGTCAACAACAACGTTATTTTGTATGGCAACATAGACCAGAATAAAATCATCAAATTGTTGCTAAATAGGTTTGATTTGAGTCACTAGATTGCTTATTCTCCAAGCCTTCAATGCAAAATTAGTAATAAGATCTAATATACCCATCATGATTTACAAATCAAACTCAACTATAACCTTCTAGACCCCTTATCGAACATTGAGAGAACCTTCCCTGATAGCTAACCCTTCAATTTCACTATTAGTAGCCTTTTCAAGACCCTCTACCTCCTAATGAAAGATTTTCCCTATAAAGTCTCCTCTAAGAAAACCAATAACAATAGCCCCTAGGTTATTCTTAGCAACGCTATTTGAATTTATCTTTTCCCAACCCCTGGGACCAGAGGTTTCCATTTGTTCAAAATTTGTCACTTGAAATTCCCCTTGTACTCTTGGGTTTTCTTGATCGTATGACGAGTTCAAAAGGTTTCAGAAATCTTACTAATAATTTTATTCCAAACCAACTCCCATGGATTGAATTCCTCGTGAAAAAATCTAAAATTTACTTACAGCCAAATGTGCCACCAAATGAAACTCAAACCTAAGGATCATCCCTTTTGAATAGAGGTATTTTTAAATTTTCTACATTTCCAAGTTTTCCATATATTTGTAAGATTCAGTTGAAAATGTAGCTGAACTTTAAAGAGTTTTAAAACAACGATTCCAAAGTTCACGAGCAAAAACACATTGAAATAACAAATGATCAATTGTCTCCTCATATGAATTACACATGATGCATTTTGAAGGACCATGAAAACCTCTCTTCATAGTGTAAATTTATCATAGGTTAGAGAACTCATGTGCATAATTTCCCAAACAAAGAACTTTATTTTAGGCCAACCTTGAGCAGCATAAATTCTATCCCATGGAACACCCTATCTGATCTCTTGAGGAGAGAGCAAAGTATTATAACCTTCCTGAATAGTATAGATACCAAGATTACCATATCCCTAGGCTATCCTATCCTCTTCTGTTTTTCCTAAAAGGTAACTCTGCTTAAGAATCTGATTAATAAAAAGGTTGTGATGAAGAGGAACTATGACAGGGCAATCTCCCAATTTCTTCCATTGAGAAAAAGTGAAATTTCAAATCACATTAGAAGAAATGTAAGAAGCCACCTTAATCCAACCTTTATCTTCAAGACTTTAATTTAAGGGTAGTAACTCAAGGAAATTTTTGATTAAGGGAGAATATTGATCCCAAGAATCCATCCAAAATTAGCTTTATCTCTAACCTCTAATTTCCAAAAAATTCTAGATTTAACATTGATTGCTCTCTAGTTTTTAGAATTTTCTAAATAATTGAGCCAGAGCCCTTCAGCACAATGCGATCAATGTCATGATAAGGGGTAGAACCCATATACCTACTAGTAATGACTCTATTAAAGAGAGCCTACTTATTAGAAATCCATCTCCAATAAAGCTTCCCAACAAGAGCTTGATTATTGAAAGTTACTTTTCGAAAACCCAATTAAGAGTATAAAAAATAATATACTCGCAGTTGTCCCAAATGTGCAAGTTAATATGAAAGGGATTTAATATTTTCTTTTGGTAAAGAGGTGTTTTGTAAAGTGAGGGAGTGTAAATCGACAATCGTAATGCACATGAAACCCTTAAGCACTCAATTTGTCTCACTTTTTTTCACATGAAATTTTAAGGAATAATAATATTATATTTAGTATATACTATATATAATATTATATATAATGTCTTTTATATTATATATAATGTCTTTTATATTATATTTAATATAATAATATCGAACATAATTGTATTATATTTATATAATAAGTTAAGAATATAATACAAAATAATAGTATGTGTAAATTATATATTATAATATTATGTAATATAAATAAATTAATTAATGATCTAGCATGTTTAAATTATATAATACCATGATTGTCCCTGCCCAAATGCCAATTGACATGCCATAAACTCCTGTTGGATAGGTTAGATTGACACATAGTGGAGGATAGGGAAGGCAACTATTGAAAAAGAAGATGGGCAGTACAAATGTTTCTCCATTCAATTGGTGAGATATCTGTAACATTCTATCAATTGGTGAAAGGGAAAGGGTCCTTTCCATTCTAAATCAGTCTCAGATTGCCAAATAATATGATTTTTTCATTTGCTAAGATAATTAATTTGACAATGAATTTCAATTGTAAGCATCCCTTTTCTATTATGTCAGCGATTGTAGACAACTTTTTAGGTGTTCATATATAAACACTAGGTGATTGTATTACAAAACTTTAGTAGATATTCTCACAACTATATTACTTTACTAAATCGAATGCAAAGCCAAAATAAATTTATGGTGTTTTCCTTCAACCCAATTGGACTTTATAATGTTTTTTTTAATTTTATGTACTAGTTATATGGTCTTATTACTAATACTAGTTTATGGGATCCCACTTGACATAGGTTTGATCTTAACTAGGAGTGACATATCCACAATCAACATTTACCTAAAGGAGAATTCACAATTCGCCCACTTTCAAATCCAAGCATTGAGCGAAGCACATTGAATTCCATGGCTAGAATTGACAATAAATTAACAGTTTCAACAAGATCCTTCAACCTAAAGTAAGTGCATCATATCTTATATTAAGAAAACAAGGTACCTCTTTCAGGCATATAAATAATGCTATACGGAATAGACACACTAAACTCTTCCTCTATTAAATTAGAGAACAAATTAAACTAAAAAACATAAGAAATCATATTTTACAGGTCGAGAGAGATCCAACATACACATAATCATCCCCTGTATATTCATTTTAGAAGATATAACTAGCCATGGATTTGCACAAACCAAATAGTCCTCAAGTGTGTAGTTTGATGAATCTATTGTCGAGATGCAAACAACAAGGAAATTTTTTAAATATAGGTGGCAAGAGAGAGCATGGAAATGACATTAAGTGAAAACATTGTTTGATGATGGCCCTCAACCACTTACCAACACATACATAGTGATCCAAATGCTTAATATATTTGCTGAAAATTCTATCTAGTCACCACAAAGATAGTTTTCTTATTCTTATTGAGTAGATTTACTAGAGCTATCAACCATACTTATTGAGCAGATTTACTAGTTGTCAACCATTCAATATTGGCATAAAAAGATATCAAGACAAATATAAGGGTTTTGTAAAGATAAAGAGTGTTAATCAACAGTCGCACCTCACTTGAAACCCATGATTCCTAACCTTGTCTTACGTTTTGTTCATGAAGTGTTGAGCAACAATAATCTAATATTTCTAGTGCAGGTGATGATGGAAAATGAGTTTGTGTGTTCCTTCATATGACATGCCAATTCATTGTGTGGGGAGGAAATTTTCCATTTCACATGAGCTCGAGTAATGGCAAAGTGGTGGGGAAGGACAAAGCCATACATAACATGAAAGTGGTGAAATATATCAAGGTAAACTAGGCATTAAAGTTGAGGGGCGATGACAAGGTATTAGGGGATGGACGCGAAGAAAATCGAGTAGATACACATGTAAAGTTCAGTGACATGTCACATATGTCAATGCAATTTTTAGCTTCCATTAAACTATTTTGGGTACCCAATACATGATTGAAACATTTGTCATATCAATGAAAAATAGGTGTTAAATATCTAAAGTCTCCTCTTAAAACATAGCTCAAATGTACCATGTGTTATTTTAGACAAGTCTAAAAATAACTAGACAAACATTTTAATTGTTTTAATTATATAAAACCTAATTAAATGAATCTAAAACCAATTAGACAAAAAACGGAAAAGGCTTATTAAATGAAAGATGCATCTTATAGAATCTAATCAACCAATGCAGGTTGCCATATGAAAATAGATATGGATACAACTATTAGTAAAAAATCCATTCTCATTCTATATAACACTAATAGAAACCATTGTATTTGTAATAGTAGTGCTAATTTTTATTTATTTGATGATTGGAGGAAAGGTAAAACTAATGCTAGGACTAAAAACACTACCAATTTTGGGTAGTCTATTGGACCTGCGTTTGAATCCCTAACATTATTTTCTTACTCTCTCTGAGTGGTATGGTGGTTTGATGTATCCTAGATTAGGCACCACCCCCATTTTTATAGATTTCTCCATGGAGGTTGTAACTCTCATACTGAAGAGCATAAATTACGTTGGAAGGATGTAATTTTATATTTTGGTAAAGCAGGTTTTGTACAATAGAAGAGTGTAAATCAATAGTCATAACTCACTCAAACTTCATTACCACTAACCTCCTTTCACCTTTTGTGCTTGAAGCGTTAAGAAATAATACTCTGATATTAATTTTAATAATACTTCCAAAACATATTTTCACTCACCAATGCTCCCTTATATATTTTTTTTATGCTTACAAAGATAAGCTCCAATTGTGGTCATCTTTTATTCCAAGGGTTTGAGTATGGTGTTTCCATATGTTCTTAAATCTGATGTAATTTCTTCAAGTGTTCATATATTAGCAACATGGATGAATGAAAGCTACAAGATAGAATACATAACCTCAATGTATTCCCCCCACATCAACAACATTGCATCGTTGATTCGATCTACACATCAAACATGAAGCCCTTCTGTATCAAATCACCACTCATGATGTCCTCGTCCATCCTTGAGAATAGAATATAGCCAACAAAATATGCCACCACCATGCAAGCTATAAACCCATTTGTAATGGGTGTAGGTCATGTAAATCCAATAATTGCCTTGAATCCAGGACATGTGTACAATATGGGCCCTCTAGTGTACTATATCAATTGAAATATCTTGTCATTACCCCTCACCATCACCACCCAACTCACCTTGTAATATTTCACCACTTGCATGTTCGGTATGGCCTTTCCCTTTCTTGCAGGGGTAAGAGTATGGTGTTTTTGTATGTTATTAACCCTAATTTAATTTCTCTAGGTGTCAATATATTGGCAGCATAGATGGACGAAAACTATAAGATAGACTTTGGGACCTTAATGTCTTGTCTTCACATCAATGGCATTGTAGCATTGATTTAATTCATACATAGATGTGGAACCCTATCACAATCAAATCAATGTCATCACGTCTTCATCTACCCTTGACAATAAAAAATTACAATCAAAGATCCCTCCACCTTGCAAGTTATGTACCCATTTGCAATGGGTGCAAGTCATGTAAATCCAAGTCAGTGAGCCCCTCCTCTCTCATGGGGTGGGGGCGTAGGGGGTTGGCCTAAATCTCGATCCAATGTAGGATATCATTTGAACTACCCTATCATTTGCATTCACCATCAACACCCAACTCACCTTGAAATATTTCACCACTTGCATGTTATGTATGGTCTTGTCCTTCCCCACTATTTCACCATTACTCAAGTTCACTATGAAATATAACATCTCCTCCTTGCACAACTCATTAGCATGTTGTATGAAGGAACATACAATATTGTTTTCCATCTCCACATCAACCAGAATTATAAAATCATTTTTTCTTAATACATCGATAAAAAATGAAATGAAATTGACAGTCATGAATTTCGAGTGAGATATAACTACCAAATTATACTCGTTCGCTTTACAAAACTTATATATAATCATATATTAATATATTATTAATAATTTACTATAAAATACACTCGAATTTTAAATATTTTTATTGTCATTTATTTAAAAAAATAATAATTGATGACCGTCAAATCTATTTTACCATCATTAAAACCATATGATTAAATAACTATTGGAGCAAGACGTATAAATATAATGTGTAATGTCGATTGCCACACCATTAACACCTATCAAGAACTTGAAAATGAGTGGAGAAGAATTTGAAAATACCATTGTGTAGATAAGAGAAACGATGCACACCACAAGATACAGACCATGAGATACCCCATTTGTTTATTACAAAGTGCATGAAAGCTGAACTCTCCATTCTACCCGTCTCTGTCACTTGACTAAATAACGTTTGAAAATACTATTCAGACTATTTGCTTTCAAAAAGTAAAATGATTTTTTTGTTTTCTTTTTTCTCTCGTTTCTTTTTTGGGAAAGGTAAAAAGGTTTAATTTTTTGTGAGAATTAAATTTCCATCGATTGAATTTTTCTTGTAATTTTTTGGAATTTCTTTCCATTAAATATGTTATGGAATGAAATTCGGATTTAAGGACCATCTTATTTAAATAGAGGTATTTTTAAATTTTCTATGTTTCTAAGTTTTTCATTTATTTGTAAGATTCAATTGAAAATGTAACTAAACTTTGAAGGATCATAAAAACTTTTTTTCATAAGGTTATCATAAGTTAGATTGCTCATGTGAATAATTTTCCAAATAAATAAATTTATTTTAGGCCAATCTAGAGTAACCCAAATTCTATCCCATGGAACACCATGTGTGATCTCTTGAGGAGAGAGCAAAGTATTATAACCTTCCAGAACAGTATAGATACCGAGATTACCATATCCCCAAGTTATCCTATTCTCTTCCGCTTTTCCTAAAAGGTAACTCTACTCAAGAATTTGATTAATAAGAAGATTGTGATGAAGAGGAACTAAGACAAGCCAATCTCCTAGTTTCGTCTATTGAGAGAGAGAAATTTCCAATCATTTTAGAAGTAATGCAGGAAGCCACCTTGATCCAACCTTTATTTTCAATACTTTGCTTTAAGGGTAGTAACTCTAGGAAATTTGTGATTAAGGGAGAATGTTGATCCCAAGAATCCATCCAAAAATTAGCTTCCCAACAAGAGCTTGGTTGTTGAAAGTTGCTTTTCGAAAAACCAATTAAAAGTATAAAAAAAGAATATGCTAGCAGTTGTCCCAAATGTGCAAGTTAATATGGGACGGATGTAATATTTTATTTTGGTAAAAAAGTATTTTTAAAGTGAGGAGGTGTAAATCGACAACGGTAATGCACACGAAACCCTTAACAATTGAATCTATCTCACTTTATTTACACGAAATTTTAAAACATAATAATATAATATTATAATATTATATTTAATATATACTATACATAAATTATTCATTATCTAATATAATAATGTGCTGTTGTGAGTTGCCGTGGTATGATATAATTTTTTCACATATATTAATAATTTAATAATGAATTACATAGATTTATTCATTTCGTAAGACCTATTTCATTTTAAATAAAATAAAAGTATATTAGATGTGCATATTATAAAGGTAAATATAACATCTAAGGTAAACCGTAAATATTTATAAAGGTAAATCAAATTTAAGTCATAGAAAGGTGAAAAAATCTACTCGATGACAATAAAATATTTGAAAAATAAACTTAAAAAATTTTAGATAATAAAAATAAAAAATGGTTATAACTAAATAAAAAATATATAAGAATAATGTATAAATATTATTAAAATGGTACAGTGGTATTTTTTAATCATGTGTAGAATTTGAATTTGAATTTGAAAAAATAGTATTAAAATGATAAAGTGATATTTTTTAATTGTGTAGAGAATTTGAATTTGAATTTGAAAGAAAGAATTTTAATGTTGAGTCTTAATTTCTAGCATAGGATAATTTAGGATTTTGGTTGAATGTTATTACACTCTTTAGTTGTCATTATAAATTATAGTTATATGATTAATAGAAAAATTATTTAACAAATATATAAGGAATATGGCTCGATAAAAAATGTAGTTTGAAAATGAACAACAAAAAAAGAATATGGAGAACAAAAGCGAGAACATCGAAGAAAATACTCTCGAGAATACCAAAGACAAAAACAAAAATTACCGATGACATATGAGGATAGAATAAATAAAAATGAATATGAAAGATAATGATGCACAAAATGTAGAGCCAAATTGCCAATTGAAAAGTTAGAAGGACAAATGAAAGAACATGCAGAATATATGATAGCACATCGTGCACAAACTTCTCAACAAGACCAAGTTATGTTACGAATAAGACTACAAAGATCAACACGTGCAGATAAAATGACTGATGCAGAAAGAGAACTACTATAACAACAAAATCGAGACATAGTACAAAGACATAGTCTTGCAAATAATAATGTTGATGTGGATGGTAATGATGAAATTTCAATGGATAGAGACATAGAACATATGAAGGAATTTGTTGAAAGCCCTATTCATGAAAGTGAAAGTGGAATAGAGTGTGTACCAGAAACCCCACGAGAAAGATTAATAGAGCCATTGGAATTCAATGTTGCTAATATTGATGATGATATACAAGGGCCTATGAAGATTCAAATAGAAGCAACCACTATCAAAAGAAGAAATAAGAAAAATAATTTTAAAATCAATGAATAGACATGACCAAGTGAAATGCAAGGATCCCAGAGAAATTGAGAACAAACAAATATTAATATAACCAAAAATGTTGGCATAGATTTCAAGACTATACAGTTGTTATTTCAATGTGAGTTATATAAACTTGATTCACCACATATGTGTTATATTCATCAACAGAGTTACCTTGGTATGATTATTCGTCGAGTTCTTGAAGGGCCTATTTATAGCATATGTCATTAAGAGAAATGTGTGCACCAAATTTTTGAAGCAAATAACATGGATCCTGGGCCCCAACCACCTGAATTGGCAAACTTAACCCGAGTGAAAGAAATGTTGATCACTCGTGTGAATCCAATTCTTCAAGTGACTCATGCAATAGGAGGGAAATATAAATACAAAGGGCATAGTATTTATTTTCCATAGGAAGTTAAAGAAATTGCCAAAAAATTACCACATCATATTTCAGATCTTCCAATTATCATAGTGTGAAGAAAGAAACAATGTGGAACTACATATAACTTTACTGTGAATA
The DNA here is from genome assembly GCA_037957365.1 of Torreya grandis. Lineage (NCBI taxonomy): Eukaryota > Viridiplantae > Streptophyta > Pinopsida > Cupressales > Taxaceae > Torreya > Torreya grandis. The sequence continues at coordinate 217,977 of JARHVA010002320.1, forward strand.
AAGATAATGTATATAATACACTTAAATATAATATTAAACATGATAAGTTATATAAAGATGTCAATTTTGATGAAATAACACTAAAAAATCTCCCAACCAATAAGTCTACAAATGTGTTCAGAAAATTAAACTCAATTAATATGGAATTTAATACAAATTTCAATGAATATGTTTTTTCAGGTCCTATACTTGAGACAGATGATGTAATATTTAGATCACATGTCATCAATGACAACCAAACCACCTAATGCCCTGAGAGAGATGGAAGTGATTCAAGCTTGGGTAAACAATCCAAATGTTGATCTAGGTGAACTAATAGCTTGGCCATAAATTGGTACATCTCCATTGAATAAATAACTGACAGAAGGTTTATTAGACATGGCTTTCCCAAATCTAGTCTCTGATGGAAGGTGTGATTGGTTAGAACCAAAACTAAAATGTGTACATCTACATGAATATGTGAAACATTTGATTTGGCATCAAGATAATCATTTTGAAACACACCCTCGATTTAGGTGTCTTGCCATGAACAAGATAATGCAAAATTGAGCACAAAATTTGTCAGCAGTATTTGTAAAGAAAATCCTTCAAGAACTACCTATTACAATTGATGAATTACATGAACACATGGATAATATGACATAATCTCACCTTGCAGATCGGTTGATGTGATATGGAACTACATTACGAGGCACACATTCTTATTAGAAAAAGTATCATGTAGAGTTAATTGACTTGTTGCATCAAATAGGAACACCAACTATATTCTTTACTTTAAGTGTAGCAGACATGTATTGGCCAGACCTCCATGTACTGATGCCAAGAAATCCACCTACTGATCCACGTGAAGCACAAAGATGGTGTAGATAAAACATAATTGACTACCCACATATAGTTGCTTATTATATGCACATTAGAAATAAAGTGTTCTGAAAAGAGATACTACAAAAGTTTATGAAGGTTAAAGATTTTCGGTGTAGATATGAATGGAAACATAGGGGGTCTCCACATGTGCATGGTTTTTTATGGCTGGATGGATCACCGAACACATAAATAACACGATAAAAATAAATTCTCTGAGAAGAGATGTATTATTACTCAAGATCACAATACAACTATATGCTTATCTCTGGGATGAGATGTCTTATTTTCTATTTTGGGTTACATCTTCATTTATACCCATTTTTAAAGTAGGGGGAGGATTTGGAAGGTCACCAATCTTGAGGGAGATTAAGTGGTTTGACTTCCATGCTTTAAAATAATACAGAATTCGAGGAATTACTATTTTTAGACTGCATTAGTAAAATTAAAATTTGAGGTACTTCCATTGAGTTTTTAAGGGTCAAATTTCATTGAGCAGAGATCCATGACATCTCATTGCATTCTCCTCATTCTTAGCTTTCCAACGGTTCAAATGGTGAGTCAATTGGAGCTACGGTGCAAAATTTATGGCTCCCAGAAGTTCCATCATCAATTAGGGTGGAACTGTCACCCGAATTGTCACCTGAATTGCTGCCCAGATCATTCCTCCCTCCTTGAAAATCAATGGTCCCCATTACGTCAATGTTCCTCATCAGGTGTGGCAGTTGTGTCTTGATTTGATTCTCTGTGAGCCACTCACCTTGGTGGCTAAGCTGGCCCCTTTTGACCACTTGATAAAGCAGAATAGAGCATCCTCTTCTTGTCTTCATCCAGGTGTCCACAATCTAATCCTCCTCCACTGGAGAAAAACTCTGTGGATCAAGCTCATCAATGTCTAGTTCTTCTGCTATGACTGAAGTGTCTAATAGAGGTGGATGATATGGTTTGAGGAGCTCCACATTGAATATTGGATGCAGACCAAGGTAAGCTGGTAGGTTCATCTCAAAAGCATTTTCTCCAACCTTTCTGGTGATAGTGTAGGGACCATATCGCAGAGGCCAAATTTTTCTATGTGGGCCTGCAAGTTGTTCCTTCTAAAGCCACAACCAAACCTTGTCACCAACAACAAAATGGTGTGCAATCCTATATTTGTCATGGCGTTGTTTATACTTTTGATTCATCTTCTCTAAGATGTCATGAACTTACTGTTGGATGTGTTGCATTTGTTCAATAAACTTTGTTGATTTTGCTACCTCAGATCTTCCATGAGGTGTGTATTTCATGGTGGAGAATGGAATGGCTATATCAATTAGTGCCATGGGTTGGAACCTGAAGCATACTTGGAATGGATTGTGCTTGGTCAAGCTGTGTAGGGCCCGATTGTATCCATGTTGTATGAAAAGAAGCCCCTCATCCCATGTGCGTGGATGTTTGGAGTGATACATCTAAATCATGTGAACAATCAAGTGGTTCACCACCTCTGTCTGACCATCAGTTTGTGGATGGAAGGTGGTGGACTTCATCAGCTTGGTATCCATCATCTTCCATAGAGTGGACCAGAAGATGCTCAGGAACTTGCTATATTGATCTGAGACAATGGACTTGGGGAGACCAAAATGGAGCCATACATGACTAAAATATAGTTGAATAGTTTCTTCAGTAGATATATTTTTCTTAAAAGCAATCATGATAGCCATTTTTGAAAAATGATCAACTACCACAAAAATACAGTCCTTATTATGTGTTGAAGTGGGTAAACCTGAGAGAAAATTCATTGAGATAGATTCCTAAGGCCTGGTTGGTTCTGGAAATGGCATGTACAATCCTTGCTTCTTATTTGTTGGCTTGGCTATCGCACATGGGGTGCAATATTTGAGATATATTTCCACATCTTTTTGCATATGGGGCCAGTAGAAGTGTTTTTAAATAATTGCCAATGTCTTTTCTATACCAAAGTGTCCAACTGTCTTACTAAAATGTGCTTCCCATATCATCTTCTATTGATCTACAGCTGGAACACATATATGCCCCATATGACAAAGGACATTATTTTGCAAATAGAAATTAGAAACATGTTTACCTTTTTGAAGCACCTGATATGTATCAGCAAAGGTAGGATCTGCTTCATACAGAGCACCCCAAGTGGCAGTCTCATGTCTGCACAGGTCAAGAACTATTGTGAATGCAGTAATTGGTGGGTGACTCAGACAATTTGTAGTTGTATTTGAGTTCCCCTTTTTGTGTTTGATTATTAGATGGAATTACTGAAGATATGTGGCCCACTTTTGGTACCTCTCATTTCTTAGTTTGCTCTGTGTCTGGATGAATTCTAATGGTCTGTGGTCAGTGTGGATGACCGTCTCTTTCCCCAAGATGTAGTGTTTCCATTATTTGTAGGCTTGCACAATGGCATAGAGCTCTTTATCATATGTCAGATATTTCTTGACTATATCAGTTAAAGTTTCACTATGATATGCAATAAGATGGCCATGTTGCATGATGACATCTCCCATGGCATATTCAGATGCATCTATCATTAACTCAAAAGGTTGATGCAAATATGGCAAGGCAAGAACAAGGGCTGAGCAAAGTTTGTTATTCAAATTCTCAAATGCCCTTTGTTATATTTCACCCCACTGAAATGTAGCTTTAGCTCCTCCTTTAGTCACTTGGGTTAGTGACCAAGCAACATGTGAAAATCCAAGAACAAACTTGTGATAGAAATTTGCAAGACCCAAGAAGCTGTGAAGTTCTATGAGGGTCCTTGGTGTGGGCCATTCTCGAATAACCCAAATATTTTTTGGATCAACATAGATCCCTTCCTCATTCACAACATACCTAAGGTACTAAATTGTTGTCATCCTGAATGTGCATTTGTTGAGATTTGCATACAACTTGTGCTCCCGAAGAGTTTGAAGCACCTTACAAACATGTTGTAAATGTTCCTCCCATGTTCTATTGTAGATGAGTATGTCATCTAGGTAGAAAACCACAAATGAGTTGGTGAAGGGTCGTAGGATGTCATCCATCATCCTCATGAAGGTTTCAAGTGTGTTAGTTAAGCCAAAAGGCATAAACAACCATTCAAAGAGCCCCTCCTTAGATTTGAATGCAGTCTTCCAGACATCGGTGGGATCGATGGGAATTTGGTGATAGCTAGATTTGAGATCAATATTGGTGAAGAACTTTGCACCACAGAGTTGGTCTAGTAGGTCATCAATCTTGGGGAGAGGGTAGCGATTCTTTACATTGATTTTATTCAAGGCTCGATAGTCAATGCAAAGCCTCCATGTTCCATATTTCTTTGGTGCCAAGATAATTGGGCTACCACAGGCTGAAGAGCTTGGCCTGATGTGACCCTTTTGGATCAATTCTTGAATCTATATTTTTATCTCATCATTATCTAAAACTGATCTGTGATACATAGGATTGTTAGGCAAAGGTGATCCTGGGATCAAATCGATATTTTTTTTTACCTGGCAATGCAGTGGAACTCCTGTGGGTGACTTGAATAAGTCATCATATTCTCCTGTGATTCATCCTATCTACTTTTGTTGTGTTTATTATGTATTCAGGACTACAACATTGGCCTTCTTGGATTTATGTGGTTTGACCACCATGAGAACAAATTGCTTTATCTTCTCCACCAATCTCTTACATTGCTTAGCATTGATCAGGGAGACAGATGTGGGAGGTGGTACCTCTGGTACCCTGTAGCACCATGTTCCAAGAGTGAGGGTGATTCTTTGTGTTTGTGATTCATAGATGCCATATCACTCATACATGAATGGCTGACCAAGGAGTACATCACAAACATCTAGATTGACCACATAACACATGACTTCATCTTGTAAAGGTTTTATTGCATATGAAAGAAGACACTGATGGGTGACATGGAGGTCTCTCCCTGGGCTCAACCATCCAATATTATATGGCTTTGGATGAGGCTTGATGGATAGATTTAGACTTTTCACAACTTTAGTAGAGATTAAATTATTTTGACTCCCACTATCAAGAATGAAATGCAGAGGCTTACCTTTTACCCATAATTTGGAGTGAAACAATATTTCCTTGTCATCTGGCCTTTCTTCATGGGTTTGTGATGAAGTGATGATGGTGTCAGGCTCAACATATATAATTTATTCTTCATCTTCTTCGGCTGTGGGTTGTGTATGAGACAGAGTAGTAGATGTCAAGTATTGTGACTCAGAAAGCAGTGACTTGATGGCTCAACATTCTTCTTTGGAGTGAGTTCTAGTTTTGTGGTAATCACACCATTTTCCAGCCTTCCCCTTCTAGGGTTTCTTATCTTGAAACTCCTTTTGCTTCTAATTTTGGCCTCATGTTTGACCTTCCTTGTCACTTTTCCATTTTGAGGGATAATTCTTCATATTATTTCTACCATGCTTCTGCTTAATCTTCACTATGAATTTGTATGCCTCACCAAAGATTTCCAAATTGAAGAGTTCCATTTCCCCCATATGTACCATTATATTGCACCATGATATTTGAGAGTCTTATGTTTCTCACTTTCTTGGATGCCCAATCTTACGGACAAAGAATGAAAAATGTCTATGTAATCTTGAACAGATTGGTCCTTACCTTCGTGAAGTTGTTGCCACTTTATGTACAGATCATCATATGCTCCAATGGGATAGTATTCTTCTTTCACCGCTTCCATGAAATCATCCTAGGTAGGTTCCACCTCAAGTCTAATGTCATCTATACTCAACCTCTTTTTGTACACTTCCCACCAATTTTTCATGGGCAATGATGCTTTTAAAAGAGCAAAAGTGTTCTTTTCTCCATCGATGAATTTATTTATAGAGAAGTAGGAAGACAATTGATCTAACCAATTTTCTACTGCATCAACATTGATTTTTCCTTCAAATATAGGAATATCAAAATTCACCTGAACCTTGAAGGGTGTTGGGGCACTAAAAGGATGTTCCATGGATGAGGAGCCGGAATTTCCCATCGAGAGTTGTTGAAGAATTTGGGCAATTGTTGCAACATCTGTGTTTGTTGCCATTGGAGGGCATCATTCACCATTTCCTTGAAAAGATCAGATGTCTCAGTGTTGTCTACCATTTGAAGTCATTTGGAGTGAATAGGTGGATAGTTTGGAAGCTCTGTTGTTTTCCACCCAAGCTTCTTGTAGCCTGACCTCATCCTTAGGATCATACACTCTCAAGACAAACCGCTCTGATACCACTGATCCAAAACTCAGAAGTTTTAGTTGATAAATATTTCAAGAACACAGAAATAAAACAGTAATAATGAATTCTCTGAGAAGAGATGTATTATTACTCAAGATCACAATACAACTATATGCTTATCTTTGGGAAGAGATGTCTAATTTTCCATTTCGGGTTACATCTTCATTTATACCCATTTTTAAAGTAGGGGGAGGATGTGAAAGGTCACCAATCTCAAGGGAGATTAAGTGGTTCAACTTCCATGCTTTAAAACAATACAGAATTCGAGGAATTACTATTTTTAGAAACTTACTATTTTTAGACTGCACTACTAAAATTGAAATTTAGGGCACTTCCATTGGGTTTTCATGGGTCAAATTTCATTGAGTAGATCTCCATGCCATCTCATGTCATTATCCTCATTCTTAGCTTTCCAACGGTTCAAACGATGAGTCAATTGGAGCTATGGTGCAAAAGTTATGTCTCCCAGAAGTTTCGTCATCAATTGGGGTGGAATTGTCACCCGAATTATCCCCTGGATTGCTGCCCGGATCAACACCTTAGACAAATACACAATTGATATAAGACTTACAGAAAGATAGGGTTTGACATTTGTGGAAATATCATGTGTAAAGTCATTACATGGATTAAGGATTGCACCACCTTTCACATATGACAGGTTTGAGAAATTGAAGAATGGAAAAGGGCTACATAAAAGAAAAGAGGAAGAAGAAAGACTTCAATTGTTAGAGGATCTCATATACATAGATGGAATTTATTAAACTTATTAATATTATACTACTTATATATATCTTATAAGTGTTGATCTTTATCTCTCATTTTAATGTCAAATGTATATGGTTTGAATTTCATAAAATTATTGTTATATTGCATATATTTCATATTGGTGTTTTTCTCTACTTCCCATTTTCTCTAAATTATAGTTATATTACATATATGTCATATATGTAAAGTTTTGATCTACTTCCCATGTTTTCTAAATTATAGTTATATTGCATATATGTCATATGTGTAAAGTTTTGATCTCTCTCTTTATATATATTTATATATCAAAATTTATGTTTCTCTCTATTTTTAATGTTAATAATTAATTAAATATTTTTTTATTAAAAAAATCTTTAATCTTACATGACGACAAGTGCTACTAGCATATATATCTTAGATAAATCTATGTAAAATACACCGATAGATATCATTCTGGAGGTACTCACAATTCAAAATGATATAAATACCTCAAGAATTATATCTATTGGTGTATTTTACATAGATTTATCTAAGATATGTATGTTAGTTATATTATATTATTTTTTTATTTATTTCACTATTTATACATTGTTATATATTATATTTATATATTTATAATTTTATAAATATGATAGTTATTTTACTAAATTATATTTATATGTAATATAATATAGAATAATATTATGGGTAAAATATATATTCTAATATTATGTAATATAAATTAATTAATTAATGATAACGTGTTTAAATTATATAATATTATTATTGTTCCTGCTCAAATGCTAATTGAAATGCCATAAACACATATTGGATAGGTTATATTGACACGTAGTGGAGGACAGAGAAGGCAAGGCAATTGTTGAGAAAGAAGATGGGTAGTACAAATGTTTCTCCATTCAACTGAGGAGATATCTGTAACATTCTATCAATTAGTGAAAAGGAAAGGGTCCTTTCCATTCTAAATCGGTCTCAGATTGCCAAATAATATCATTTTTTCATTTGTTGTGATAATTAATTTGATAGGGAAGTTTAATTGTAAGCATCCCCTTTCCATTGTGTCAGCGGTTGTAAACAAATTTTATGCGTTCATAAATGGACAATAGGTGATTGTATTGCAAAACTTTAGTGGATATTCTCAAAACTATATTACTTTACTAAATCAAATGCAAAGACAAAATAAATTTATGGTGTTTTCCTTCAACCCAATTGGATTTTATGATTTTTTTTTCAATTTTATGTATTGTTTATATGGTCTTTTTCCTAATACTAGTTTATGGGATCCCACTTGACATAGGTTTGATCGTAGCTATAAACTTGACATACACACAATCAACATTTACTTAAAGGAGAATTCACAGTTTTCCCACTTTCAAATCCAAGAATAGAGTAAAGCACATTGAATTCCATGGCTAGAATTCACAAGAAATCAGTGATTTCAATAAGATCATTGAACCTAAAGTAAGTACATCATATCTTAAATTAAGAAATCAAGGAACCTCTTTTAGACATAGAAATAATGTTATACATTTAATAGACACAATAAACTCTTCCTTTATTAAATTAGAGAACAAATTAAACTAAATAACATAAGAATTCATCTTTTACAGGTCAAGATAGATCCAACATACACATAATTATCCCCTGCACATTCATTGTTGAAGATATAGCTAGTTAGGGATTTACACAAACCAAACAGTCCTCAATTGTGTAGTTTGATGAATCTATTATCAAGATTAAAAAACAAGGCAACATTCTTAATATAGGTGTCAAGAGAAAGTAGGGAAATGACATTAAGTGAAAACATTGTTTGATGATATCCCTCAACCAATTCCCAATGCATACACAGTGATCTAAATGTTTAATATATTTACTTAAAATTCTCTCCATTTTCAATAAAGATAGTTTTCTTATCCTTCTTGAGCAGATTGACTAGAGCTATCAACCACCAATTATCAAACATTCTTCTTGAGCAGATGTACCAACTGACGACCACCAGTTCTCAACCATTCAATAATGGCATCAAAAGATCTTGAGATGAATATAAGGGTTTTATAAAGATAAAGGGTGTTAATCAATAGTCGTACCTCACTTGAAACCCATGATTATTGACCTTATCTTACCTTTTATTCACAAAGTGTTGAGCATCAATAATCTAATATTTCTAGTAGAGGTGATGATGGAAAATGAGGTTGTGTGTTCCTTCATATGACATGTCAATGCATTATGTAGGGAGACGACTTTACATTTCACATGATCTCGAGTAATGTCAAAGTGGTGGGGAAGGGCAAAGCCATACATAAAATGAAATCAATGAAAGATATCAAGGTGAACTGGGTGATGATAGTGAGGGGCGATGATAGGGTATTTCAAGGGATGAAATTGAAAAAACCTAAGTAGATACATGTGCAAAGTTCAATGACATGTCACATCTGTCAATGTAATTTTTAGCTTTTAAAAAAAAAAAATCAGTTACCCAATACATGATTGAAACATGTGTCATCTCAATGAAAAATAGGTGTTAAATATCTAATGGCTCCTCTTAAAACATAGATCAAATGTATCATGTGTTAGTTTAGACAAGTATAAAAATAACTAGATAAACATTTTTATTATTTTAATTATATAAAACCCAATTAGATGAATCTAAAATATGTTGTCACTTGGATTTGTACCCCTTGAGGATATTTCTCAACTCTCCTCATCCAAGTGGCACAATTGAAACACCTCTAGGCTGTGGGTAGCCTAAAAATGAGGTGAATCTCTAGATAGGGATACCTCCCTTATGTTCTTGGTTTTCCATGTTTGTCCACACCTACCACATCTATTCACACATTCTTGAATGTCTCAGTATCCCCTTAGCTCATCCCTTTCTCTCCATTCTTCAAGATTGCAAGGTTTACTCACAAAGGGAGTGCCCTCTGTTTGAGATAAAATAGAGGGTACTTCCCCTTTTTTCTCAAAACAACCAGATATTAGAGGGACTTATCCAAGTCATATAGATCTTTTATACCATTTTTCATCCGTTGGTCTTATCATTTGACTTTCCAATTCCTCTAAAATCTAAGACAGACTGTTAGAAGGCAGACTATGTGCAAGGTTTCATCATAAGGACTAAGTGATGAATCCTTAGGGTCCTCTATGCTTATTTTCCATTTTCAATATCCTATGAATACCATCATATTCATGATGAATGTGGTCTAGGTTTGTTCATCATTTCAACTCCCTACATACCTCTTCCCTCAACTTGATGGGTCAAGTTTGAATATAACTTCTGACTATGTTTTGCTCCAAGGCATCATACCTATAGGTGTTATTGCATGTTTAAGCTTTGAAAATAATTCATAAGCCTCCTTGAAGTCTTCCATGATCATTTAACAATGATTTGGACTCATTCACTTCATGCTTGGGTTGTGTCTACCTCAACAACCCTAACTCTTTTTCTTTTTGCCTCTCACAGTTAAATACAATTGACTATGTAGGGTCTTATAGGTGGCTTTTATCCTTGAAACATGTGATACATATTATTTGGAAACCCTATGAGATATTTTGGAGTCATCCTCTATAAATCATCATTGGCATCTTCATGCTCAATCCCTACTATGAATGATGTGAAGGTTAACAATCAATTGTAACTGAGTACCTTTAGAGGAAGGGACACTTGTAGGTGTGAATAAGATCAAAAATCGATATATCATCCTCTTTAAATGATCATTAGATCATAAATTCTCTTTGATATGCATTTTCCCCTGATAAGGTCATTCAAACATGATAATAAGTTCCATTTGAAACCTTAGGTGCTACAGTCACCTTGGAGTTTTAAATCCTATAGATGGCACTATCAAAATTCAGTGGTCAGAGGTGCATGTTTGAGCTTCTCTAGTAAGAAAACCAAATGACTAAACCACTCTCTTACTTTTTCAAGTTGGGTTCCTATGATAGGGCTATAGGATGTGCACACTAGGAGTGATCAAAACTCAACATGGCATTATCATAAGACCTCTCTAAAAGGTCTAGGTGCTCTATTTTACATGTTTTAGGGACTTTATCCTTGAATATAATCATTACCTTTGGCCATGACCCTCCACCTTTCCTATCAATCTAGCATTTCAAATGAGTCTACCATAAACTCTTAAAAATAATAAGATTCCAAGAAGAGTTTAACCACTTTTTTCAACCCTTCCATATGACACCCTAGTTGTATAAGTTACCACATGTAGTGAGTATTTTCATGTATGTAGGCAGTGGGTACAAGTATGAATAATATGAAATATGTATATTCTTGTGATCAATTATAAGTCCTCATAACATCTTCCAATGCACTCTTAGCAATCCAAAGGATTTGAAACAACTACCAAAGTTCCCATTTTAACATGACATCATCCTGAGAGAGTCCTGTAAGTGCACTTTGAGTTACATATAGGTAGTGAGCAGAATTGGGGTAATTTACTTAGGGAATATGCCTTGATAACCAATTTATCTCCTCTCATGATGTTGAAATGAAACATTAGGATGCTTCAAAGCTTAAGACAAGCTTTCACACCTCATTTTTAATGTTGAACCCTTCTGTAGGCACCTTGTTGGCTAGATATTTTGTAGGCAGTCAAAATTACCTAGGCAATCATGGAATTAAATCCCCTTCATTTAATAGTGAATCTCCCATGCATTTATGTTTATCTACTTCTAATTACTTACATCTTATAGTTATTCATAAAATATACAAATTATGTGCAAGTTATTCTAGTTGGGGGTATTAATTTAATCACTATGTTCATGAGCCATAACATAGGGATTTTATAGCAAGTAAGCAACTAGTTTTGGCAATGTGAATGGAATTTCAGATAGTTTGGAGAGTAAATAAAAGACTAGAATACTGGAGAAAGAAGAGAATAAGAGAAATGCACTTCACAATAAGTAGTTTTATAGATTTTATTGTATACGTGTAAACATATAAACATATAAGTGTGATAACCTTTTTAACAAATGATTAAGAAAGTAATGAATTCAATTTAGATTAATAGATAACATAAAGTTTACCATTTTATCTTCATAGAACGCACAGAATGATTCCCTTAGACAAAAATTTCTCCAAAAAATAAACGTCCATCTTATTCACTTTGAGAAAAATTCATACAAAAAATGTCCAGATATCTAAACACAAGGTTTTAGATTGCTTAAGCTTTCCCACATAATGGTTACAATTACTTGATTCAAAAAACATTATCATCCTCAGGCACATAGGCATGCACTTATATTTATAAAAAATATATGCCAAAAAAATAGGAGTCAACTTATCCAATTCCCATGTGCTACGCTAAAAGCTGAGGACTGTTGAGTGGTTTCTTCCTTAGATTTCTCCTTTGTGGAATGCAACATCTAGTGACATGTAGCGCTTCTTGATCTTATTGTTTGGATTGAATACAACTAATTTGCATGAAGAACAAAGTTAACTTAAGTAATTTAATTTTAAGAGATAACTTCAAGTAATGGTGTTTTAGCTAAATTACTCAATTTTACAAAGTAATATACATCAGCAAGTAATTCTATTAAACATCTTTACTTAAAGGTAATTTCTTCTAAAAAAGTTGCTTTACAAATAGAATGAATAGGATAGAAGCAAATGGAAAGAAAGAAAAAGAAACTGCTGGAAAGAAGAGCAATAATAATTAATCCACTTCATGAATTTTGGATCTGTATTTCTCTCTATACTTGATGTGATGAGACATCATCAGGTTGAGCCAACAATTGTCTTTCTATCTCAAATCTTAATATTTCCTATTGACATTTGATTAACTCCTTAATAGACTTGGTTGTGAAAGGAGTTATAGCTGATGGGGAACCAATAACAACAAACTATGATTCCACTTGTCAGGATCTTGCTCCTCAATAAGAGCACAATATGATTACCTTGTATAAGCAATTAAACACGAAATTATACCAGAATTAACAAGTAACTAGAATTCACAAATAGCACAGAATATGAGAGACAATACACAATCTTGTATTAATACTCATCTAGAAAGAAAATACAATAAAGAAGATGCCACTTCTTCTTCCACCTCTCAGAGGCTTCCCACACCTCAAGGGCTCCCAGTAATTCTCAATCAAGAGTTCACTCTCCTACCAAAAATGGTCCCAACACACAACTCAAGCACATAATTGGTGTTCACCTCCAACCAGTCAGTAATAACCCTGCCAGTACACAAGTACTCAAAGTACTTCAAGTAGATCTCCCATGAACTTGTACAACCTGCAACTCAAATGATCTTACTTACACATGTAGAAATTCTCCCTGATCTTGCAACAACCTGCAGATCACCCTGTTCTTACAATTGGAAGGATCTACCTTGCCTTCCTCTATTTGCTTATCTGTGGAACTAGAAGGAGCTACACTTTCTCAACTCTAACTAGCACAATGGCTATTTAGCACACTTTACAACACATGCCTGGGTCTATAAATAGATCCCAGACTAAACAATAACTTAGATTTCTAATTTACAATAATTAGACTCGCAACTCAAGACCAAAAATAGCCTTTTACATGCAAACACTCGGTTCAACAAACTAACTGTTCGTGCAACGAATAGTTCTGGAACCGCACAGGTGACCGACGTCGATCCCTGTCTGCCTAGAGATGACCGACGTCGACCGACTCCCACCGATTTTGGTTTCCCTTTTGTTCACCCCTGACCGACGTCGATTGGCCTGACTGACGTCGGTGACTGTGACACTCAACAAATCCTCCATGTCTATAAATAGTTGAAGCTTTTAGATCCACAACCTAACAATCTCCCACTTAGAGATAAACAACTACAACTATACCTGTACTTGTACATCATCTAGTTTGTTTCCTGGCATTGTATCCCTCTTCAAACTCTTGAAGACCAACCACCACATAACCTGTGGTGCACCTCCTGTCATCCAAATCACCTGCCACATCCGCATCTACAAACCCATGTAAAAAAGAACTTGACCCTGCATAGCATGTGCACCTGCTGCTGGTCCCTCTGAGAATCCACTGAACTACCCTCCAGTGCTTCTTTCCTGGATTAGCTCCAAACTTGCTGACAACTCCCACTGCTTGGGAAAACTCAGGTCTAGTACATACCATGCACTTAACCTCATTATGTGAATCAGAACACTGTTCATAAAACTATCCAACCATCGGCGTGCTAACCGATTTCACACAATCATCTGAAAACAAAATCAACCTGTGACCTTCCATGTCCCTAGAACACACTCATGCCAAAGAATCTTGCTGCTCCTAGATTCCTCATGACATACCTTTGAACTAACTTTACCTTTAGTTCAACAACTCCTTGCATATGTGACCCTGCTACAAGCACAACATATAGAAATAGGATAATGTAGCTAATATTATCCAACCTGGTAAAGAGAAACACAATGGTCAAACCTCCATTGTCCTGTAGTTTACTCAAGACCATATACCCTGGCCTTCCATCTCACGTATCCATTTTCGCTCTTCTTTATCCTGAACATCCATTCGTCTCTCAGTGCTTTCTTCCAACTAGCAACTCCACCAAAAACTCCCATTTGGTTCTTCTCCAAGGAATCACATTCTTCATCCATGCCAAGATCCCACTGTTTCCTGGATCTACCTACTCTGCTTCTTTAATAACTTCCTGGTTCTTTACCATCAGTGAGCAATAAGTAGTGTAAAGAAGGGAAATGACGAATTTGAGGCTTATTTACCCTTTAAGTCCTCCATATGGGCACTTGAAAATCCTTGATAGCTTGCTATCTGCCCAAAATCCATCTCAGTGACTGATGCCGATCACATCTCAGTCTGCACCCGATCAACGTCAGTTCCATGTGATTGCCTCATCGTCGACGTCGATTCCCCCTGACTGACGCCAGTGTTTATCTGTCTTGAGTCACTGACATTGGGCTGCACATAGCCAACATCGGTCCCTATCTAGATGCCGACGTCAGTTTTCTAATTGACGTCAGTCTCTGTGTTTTACTTATGAGCGATGACCTTTACCTGCGAGCTCCTTTTGGATCAAACCCTTGTCCATATCAACCTTTCTCTACTCAGAATTCTTTAGCCCCTTCCACTGATCTCTGTCCGTCATCTTCTCCTTGAAAACCAAGGCTTTCTTGTTCTTGTCATGAACATCGAATTCCTCAAAAAACATCACTTTCTTCCTTTGCTTACAGAAATCTCGATCTATGCTTTTCAAATCTAAAAGCATACCCTTTGACTCAAGAACATGCATCCTCTTCTTATTCATGTGACCAAGTGTATTAAGCCACATCTTCAAATCTACAACTGAAGTAGATAAACCAGAAGGAGAATCAATAATACAAGTAGATAGATAAAGTGTACCTACTTTCTTACCTCTTGCTACAACAAGTGCACCCTTGGTAACCTTCTAAGAGTCTGCTGTGAGAGCTACTGTGCAACCCTCATCACCCAAACTTCCAACAAAAATCAAATTTTGCTTTAGGACTGGGATATGCATGACCTCCTTCAACACCCATGTGTTACCTGTCTGCAATTTCAGCTTTACTTTCCCTTTGCCAACCATTTTACAAGGCTTACCATCCCCTAAATAAATTTCTCCAAAGTCTCCCTGGACATATTCATGAAAAAATTCTCTATTTGGGGATGCATGGAAAGAGGCACCAGAATCTAAAACCCAAGATTCTACTTTATCTAAGGAACATACCAGAGCATCCTGTGCAATAAAATCTGCAACATCTGCTTCTTCATGTCCTTCATGCTGATCTACATTCACCTAGCAATCTCTCTTTAGATGCCCTTGCTTTCCACATTTCTAGCAGGTTATTCTGCCATACCTGGACTTGGATCTCCTACCTATCTTTGACCTTGATCTCCCATGCTCGATCTTCTCTCTTTGCCTTCCCCTGCTTTCAACACTCAAAGCATTCCCTGATGATTCGCCTGTGCTTTTCCTACGAATTTCTTCATTCAAGATTACACTCACAACATCATCCAATTTTAAGATTTTTGAAGCAGACGCAGTATTACTAACTGCCATTACCAAACTCTCCCAAATTTTAGGTAATGAGCATAAGATTAAGAGAGCCTTAATTTCATCATCAAAAATAATATTGACTAAATTTAACTAGTTTACCAAACCATGGAAATCACTAAGATGACTATGAACAGATCCACCTTCCAACATTTGAAAATTAAATAATTGCTTCATAAAAAATACCTTATTCGAAGTTGAGGGTTTTTCATATAAATTTGCCAAAGATTTCATCAACTCTACCATTGTCTTAGCCTATGATAAGTTGGAAATCACAGACGATGCAAGGCTCAACCTTATAGATCCTAGAGCCTTCCGATCAAGAACGTCCTATTCTTCATCCTTCATATCCAGGGGCTTGCATGCAACCCCACCCAACGGTAAGTACAAATCTTTTTGATATAGATAATCTTCAATTTTCATCCTCCATAATTGATAGTTCTTGCCATTAAACTTCTCCATTCATAGCTTACTTTCTTCTGCCATTGCTATACTCCCACTCAAATAGAAACCCCTGTGAGTAACCTGTAATCAACACACACTAACCAGATCTGATACAATCTATTAATAACCCAACCAAAAGCTCTGATACCAGTTGATGGGGAACCAAGAACAACAAACTATGATTCCACTTGTTAGGATCTTGCTCCTCAATAAGAGCACAATATGATTACCTTGTATAAACAATTAAACATGAAATTATACCAGAATTAACAAGTAACTAGAATTCACAAATAGCACAGAATATGAGATACAATACACAATCTTGTATTAATACTCATCCAGAAAGAAAATACAATAAACAAGATGCCACTTCTTCTTCCAACTCTCAGAGGCTTCCCACACCTCAAGGGCTCCCAAAAATTCTCAATCAAGAGTTCACTCTCCTACCAAAAATGGTCCCAACACACAACTCAAGCACAAAATTGGTGTTCACCTCTAACCAGTCAGTAATAACCCTGCCAGTACACAAGTACTCAAAGTACTTCAAGTAGATCTCTCATGAACTTGCAACAACCTGCAACTCAAATGATCTTACTTACACATGTATAACTTCTCCCTGATCTTGCAACAACCTGCAGATCACCCTGTTCTTACAATTGGAAGGATCTACCTTGCCTTCCTCTATTTGCTCATCTGTGGAACTAGAAGGAGCTACACTTGCTCAACTCTAACTAGCACAATGGCTATCTAGCACACTTTACAATACATGCCAATGGGTCTATAAATAGATCCCAGACTAAACAATAACTTAGACTTCTAATTTACAATAATTAGACTCGCAACTCAAGACCAAAAATAGCCTTTTACATGCAAACACTCAGTTCAACGAACTAACTATTCGTGCAACGAACAGTTTTGGAACCGCACAGGTGACTGACGTCGGTCCCTATCTGCCTAGAGATGACCGACGTCAGCCGACTCCTGCCGATGTTGGTTTCCCTTCTGTTCACCCCTGACTGATGTCGGTTGGCCTGACTGACGCCGGTGACTGTGACACTCAGCAACTCCTCCATGTCTGCAAATAGTTGAAGCTTTTAGCTCTACAACCTAACAATAGCTTTATCCATCAATTACTTGAATTGCTCATATAACTACTCAAATGTTCTTGGAACATTATCGAACCAGTTACTAGTAAGACCAAAAAGGGAATCCTCTAGATTTGTCTTTACATTGCGTGCTTCTTCTTTCAAAATATTCATTTCTTCACACAGTGCTTGTAAAATACACATATGAAAAGATAAGAGATGCTCTTCTTGTTTTATTTTCTTTATAGATCCATCAAGAGCAATCTTTTCCTCAATCAAAATTTTCTCATTCAAATTACCTATTGGTTGTATAATTTCCTATTACAACTTGTAAATGCCATTTTCATTCTCTATCTCTTTCATTACTACCTTTACCTCTGTAAATTTCTTCAATTTATCAGTTTGAGCACCTAGAACATTAGGGAAGAGCTTCTAAGGAGTTTGATGCATCTTCTCTATCCACTTATCAACAACATTTGATTTATCTCCAGTCTCTTCTACCTCTATTATCACTTGTTGTGTAACTGCAATCTCTAAAAATAATGGTTGTTGAGGAGTAGACTTTGCTACCTTGGCAATTATTTCACATAATTTAGCATTTTGTTATTATAACTTGGCCTTAGCTGCCTTTTCTTCATCCAACTTCTTGAAAAGAGTATTGATCAAGGTCTGTGTGTCTTTATTTAAACCTTCTATGGTTACTTCTTTGAGAGATATGTTCATGACTGTTAAGTCTTTCTCAGTAACTTCACTTTATTTCATGCCTTGCAGAGGAGTTAACACATCTGAAAACTTCTACCTTGAAGGTTCAATTATCAAAATTTAAGTTACCTTAGTATACTTAGGCTTCATTCCTTTCTTGTCAATACTTTTCAAGAGTTACAAGTCTATCTCCTCAAGATTTATCACTTCCTTTGACTCTAGAGTTGTCTGCAATGCCAACCAAGATGAGAAGTCTGTACTAGTGGAGGTGTCTGAATGAGTTATCCTTTTCTTTTGGTTGTTCCTCACCACTAGCTCTAGAGAAGGAACCTCTTAGGATTTGTTTATTTCTAGATCTCTTTGTATGGCTCCTTTTCAAAAAAATTCTCAATTATTCCTTCTTTCTCCTTATCATCTTCCTTTTCTTTTTTACCATATTTTCAACTATTGCTTCTTTCTCCTTGGGATTTTTAGCAATTTTCTTTATTATTGCTTCAACCTCTTTTTCTTTCTCAGCTTCTCTCTCTTATGTTACCTCTACTACTTCTTTCTCAGGCTCAACTTCTTTTCTTGTTTCAACTTATTTTATATTTTTAGAAACTACTTTTTCCATAGCTTCTTTCTCAGGCTCAATTGTTTCTTTTTTATTTTCTTGTTGTTCTTCTTGAGATGGGGTCTCCTCTACAACAATTATTTTTTCTGGATCATTCTCCATGGTAGGTTTCTCTTCTGAAGGAGGTGGTGGTGGTGAAGTAGGTGGAGATGATGGTGGAAGAGGAGGAGGAGTATCCGTTTGAATGGATTTATTGGGAGGTTTGATGCCATGAGACTTTGGGGGTGGAATTAGTACTAATGGATTTATGATGGGTGCAGTGGAAGTAAGAATAGAAGGAATGGTGGAAATAATAGGAATAGTAGTATCAGTAGAAGATACCAATGGAGATGTGGAAATAACTAGTTGAATTCACTCTTTATCTTTTATCACATAGTAGGTATCATCAATATTTATCTTGAACTTTATCTTCTTTGCGGGAATTTGGTTATTTTCTTCTTATACTATTTCTTTCCTCTTCTGACTTACACGAGTGGTCTCCTTCATCAAATCCTTCATACAATAACCTTTGTTGAGAAGCCAGGTGGAAGTCATTGCCAAAACATTTAAAATTCTATCTGGAATAGTCTTATCATGATCTTTACCAAAAATAATCATTGGAAGTGTGACATTATCCCCCCTACTACATGATAAGCAACACTAGTGACAATCCCATCATCTTCCATATCCTCTAAAATTGTGGCTAGATCAAAAGCATGGATTTGTTCAATAGTTAATATACTATTGTCCTTTCTCACATCAAATTCATCTTTGCAATTAGTCCAAAAATCTTCAAGTATAAGAATGTGCATATATTCTAGAAAAACTATATTTTGAGCCACCCCTCTATAATCAAAATTGGCTTTCCCCTCAAAATGTGTTTGGGTGTAATGATGGTACATCTCTTTTTGCACATTCTTGTCCTTATAAATGCTTGGGCAATGGTAGTGGCCAATGAAAATAGGAAAGTTGATAAATAGGTGGTGAGGTTTAGATTGTAAGATATGTAATTCAACAAGTTGCCTACATAATTCCATGAGAATCCACTTAACACTTGGGTATCTAGGTAACATGATAGGTGCACCTAAGAAACCCCCAACTCTGATGTATGTAAATTAAAGGAACTGAATGAAAATATAGCCAAACTATGAAACTACATCCTGTTCTTCATTTGATATTCTTTTGTGCTTCAGATCCACATTCCAGTTAAAAATGAGTTCATAAAATAATCCATTATTCACCACAATATAATGCTTGTAGTACTTTGAAAGGACGAGTTGATGATAATACTCATATAATTGCATAGATGCCAATGTGCCTTTTGTTTTTAGCCTTAAAAAGGCTTTATTTGATGATGATACATACACCAAATATGAGGTCATCTTGAAATCAAAAGTCTGTAATACATTCTTTAAATACTGATCTATATTATCACTTATTAGTCTAGCCCATTCTATCATTGCAGAACTGCTGGTGACATCAATGGTTTTGATGTAGGTATACATCTAGGGTGAGAAACGTTTGGCTTTCTTATCTCCATTGATTCTCATATTAATTGAATAATGTCATCTACTTCTTAAATAAAGTCTGACCTTACTATTTGTTTTGGGAACCTTCAGGTTTGTTTCACTTTCTTCAAGTAGTTTGTGTTTATTATCTTAATGCAATTTATTGTCATAGTCTCCCATTACCTCTTTGCTTTCTCCATAGTTATATCAATTAATTTAGAAGATGTTGGGATATTCAGACAGTAGTTAAGATATTAAACATCTAATCTTATTTCTACATTTCCAACAACATCTCTCACAGCCCTAGTAAGGGAGTCATAGTACTTGGCACATGTTAGCATAAATTTGGGAAGTTGAGCTAAGCTTGGGAAAGCTATAGCTTGAATAATCACACTATTAATCATGGCCTGCATGAGTAGAGTCTTAGCTATGGATTTGAATCTCTCTAGTAGTTCTATCATGGACACATGTCCCATATTTATATCACTTATCTTGGTTAGCTTAAAAGTGATGCATGATTCAATAGGATAACCATTATATTCATACTTCATCTTGGGCTCTCATGACTTAGATCTCTTATCTTTTGATTTGCCCTTGCTACTCTACTATGGGATCTCTTCAAGTGCCAACTCTGGGACTTCCTCAATTTGTGTTGTTTGTACTTCTACTTTAGCGATCTCTTCTTTTGATCTAGTTATTAGCTCTAACTAACTCTAAATAACTTGATAAGTGATTTTAAACACTTAGTAACTGCTTAAAATTATTTAGAAAGGCTGAGAAAAGTCAACTTGTTGTTCTTATAGTACTTATAAGCAAGCTTTAGGTTTTAAATGGTAGAAAGTCTTGAAAACCTTCAGTAACCCATATTTAAGTAATAGGGTCTGACAACCCCAAGTTGGTCTAAATAATGCTCAAGTCTTAAGCATTTAGGAATCTAGGTAGGTCACAAGGAATATGTATAAAAAACTTTAGAGTTTTTGTAGCTTATGACTTCAGGATTGTATCATCAAGTTGCTTAGATAAGAAAACCTGAGTAAGTGGCTAAGAGAAAATAATATGGGTATTTATTTAGTATTCTACGAGTTTAACTAGGATCAAAAATTTGGGTTTGATAGGGAGAGTAACTATTTAAAGAAAACCCAAGTAAGTGGTGAGTAATCACAAGTTCAGGTAAGTAAGGTATCCGAGGGTCAAGGTTTTCAAAGGTAGTAACTTAAGGTCAAGACTCTAGGTGAGTGATGAGTAATAGGAAATCCAAGTTAGTAATGCACTTAAGGTTTAGGTTTCTTAGGGTAACTTAGACTCAAGAACCTGATTAAGCAACAAGTATTAGGAAACCCGAATGGGAGGTGTTAGGTTTGACTACTAGGTTTTCATAGGAAATTTTGAGCTTTGAAGTATTTTGCATGAGTGATTGTATGCTAAATGATAATGAACACTCATATAGGATTTACAACATCTAAACATAACTGAAAACAAAAGATATAACTGAATTAAATAAGAAATGGTAGTACAAGCATTCATGGCAGCAAAATAGAAAATAACAAAGAGAAATAAGAAGAAAATGATCAAAATGAAGCTATGAAAATTACAAAAAAATGATCCTCATACCTCAATCACAAATAGGTCGAAATAAATTTGCTCAAAAATGCTTCAAAGGCTCAAATCATGCATCTCAGGGTTTGCAAGTGCAACAGCTTGATCAAACAAATAAGATGCCAGGTGGAAAATGAGGTGGCTTTCCCCAATATTTACACACACACACACACACACACACACACACACACACACACACACACACACACACACACACACACACACACACACACACACACACACACACACACACACACACACACACGTCATTGCATTAATGACAGATTGGGGACACATGGGAAAGAGCCACATAAGCCCTTGGATTTTTTTTGGGCTCTTCGGGTTGATTTTCTTGATTTTAGTATTTGTAGTTAAGTAATTTCACAAACCCAACTTGGTCTAGGCCAATGAATAGTTTGGGTTCGGAAACCTCCACTACTTTTACTTGATTATCTTATGCAAGTAAAGCAACTCTGAAAACTTGGTTTACTGCTTGGAAAGTTTATGAGACTACTTCAATTATCTTTAGAATCAAAGTAAATTTATTCAATAACTCTGATTTGAACTAAGCAATTTAATTTAGACATATGGGACTACTCTACTTACTTTTAAATAAGTTAATCAGTTTGGAGAACCCGATTTGCATTGGAGATGAGCCAAAAAACTTTAGCTTCTTTGATCTTCTAAGGGATATGAGTAAATGGTTTTTTTAGTGATGGCTTTAGGCAAATGTTTCCAACCTTCTAGAGCAATTTGAAGCAATTAGAGAAAGAAAGCAATTAGACACAACAACTACTAAATACTAAGGCTTTAGTTAGAGGACTAGCTTAGCAAGGACAACTAACTCAAATAAGACAAAATGAAAAATTTTAAATAAGGGTACCCAAAAATGTTAAGTGTGAAATTTGGGGGACACCAGCTAGCTCCAAATAGGGACATATTTGTTTCTATCATGAGAATAAACAAGGGTGAGATCCTAGTATCTCTAGTTTTAAATTTTTTCTATTGGGTATGGAGTCTTTGCAAAAACTCAATCACAAAAACTACAAAACAAGCGAAAAAACATGAAAGTAAAAATGAAACCAAAATAAAGACTGAAAACTTTATTTATATATATACAGGGGTTAGCCTATTACTCAATTCTTGTAGATCTTCAAGTGCTTCCCATTTAATGGCAGTGGTAGTGTAATCCCATCCTGATTAGCTAGGATGGAGCTATCTTTTCCAACAATGTTTTTTATAGTAAAGGGCCCTTTCCACAAGGAGTCAAATTTGCCATGCTTTCCTTTTTGTTCATTTTATTTTTTTTATCCCATAGGAGAACTAAATCACCAAATTCAAAATGCCTATTCTAGGCATTTTTATCAAAGATCTTATTTCCTTTCATTTGATGATCAGTCAATCGGTCAACAACTTGAACATGACCTTCTTGCAGTTCAGTGAAAAACATGATTCTCTTATCCAGTGAATCTTTATAAGCAAAATATTCAATGGATTTAAACAATTACAAAGCAAGCAACTTTATGGTTATTGGTATTTCAACATTTGTTCCATATAGTAACTGAAAATGGGACATACCTATGGCTTTCTTTGGTGTGATCATGTCAGCCCACAATACATCAAATAAATTCTTGTGTCAGGTTCATTGGTTATTATCCACCAGCTTATGAATGATGGTCATCAAATTCTTATTACTTGATTTAGCTTGACCGTTTCCCTAAGGATAGTGATTTGAAGAATGAACCAAGTCTATTCCATATGAGTAACCGAACTTCATTGATTCTACAGAAGAAAAATTGGTTGCATTGTCTGTTACAATCTTATGTGGGACACCAAACCTTACTATAAATTTTTCTTTGATGAAGTCACATATAACCTCAGAAGTGGCATGTTTGAAAGGAATGGCTTCCACCCATTTACTGAAGTAATCAGTGGTAGTCAAAACATAACAATATCTAGCACTTGAAGAAGGATTCAACATACCAATAAAATATGTGCCCCACTATTGGAAAGGTTCATCGATAACAACTAGTTTTAGAGGTAAAGCTGGCAAATTGAGTCATCCTATGAAATGCTAACATCCTTGACACTTAGCAACCTAATCTGAAGCATATTGAAATACAATAGGCCAAGAATACCTTGCTCATAATATTTTGTATGTTGTGACCCTTATTGAGGAAGTGACCTCTGCATGCCTTGTCATGAAACTGCACCAATAGTTTTGCTTGTTACTCTTTGTCCACACAACGAAATAAAACACCATCAATTCCTATTTTATACAAACCATTATCCCAAAGAACATAATCCTTTGAATTTAGCTTGATGGTACACTTTTCCTTACGTGTAAGATCAGTTGGACATTCTCCATAAGTTAGGAAGTAAGAAATATTGTTGTACCATTCATCAATAAGATTAACAAAAAGCACCATGGGAAACTCTTCATTTGATTTTGCTTGGTGTGGAGGTACCACAGTCTCAGTGTCTTCAAGTTTTCTCTCTATCATCAACTAGCATAAACCTGTTCCTCTTACTAGCTTTGTAGGTTTCATATCAAGATCAAACTCTTGCCCTTATCTACCTAGGTGCCTCTCAGTAATCCTAGTTCTTACTAATTTAGAATTAACTTGACTATAGTATCAAGTACATAAAATTTAGTATATGAAGACAAAATGTAGTACCTAAAACATTTACATGCTTTGACTATAGAAAAAGCATATTTCTCCATCTATTAATACTTTAGTTTAGAGATTTTCAATGGTTGACTCATGAAAGCTATAGGGGATTCAATTATTTCATCATTCTTCTATAGAAGTATAACTAACATGGTATGTTCAAAATAATAATAATAAGGAATGAATTCTTTACTAAAATCTAGAGAAACTAGCACTGGAGCTTTAGCTATGGCAGCCTTAATTATTTCAAAGCCAACTTTCCTTCAACATTCCATTTTAAGTCTTACTTCTTTTTCATCATATCAGAGATATAGTGAGGTAACTCAATGAAATCAGGTATAAATATTCTAAGGAGATTAACCTTACCAAAGAATGAGTGTACTCCTTTCTTGGATGTAGGCATAGGTAAAATCTAAATAGATTTGACTCGCTTTGGATAAATTTTGGTCCCCTTATTTGAGACTATGTGACCAAAGAGTTTTCCTTTAGTCACAACAAATATTGATTTCTTGAGATTCAAGGAAATCCCATGTCTCCTAAATTGGATAAGAAATTCTTCAAGATCAGACATGTGATCTCCTATTTATTTAGAAAAAACTGTCAAGTCATCAAGGTATACCATGATACTCTTATTCTTTAGATGAACAAAATCCAGATCCATAGCTCACTGAAATATTGCTCTAGCATTGTAAGCCCAAAAGGCATCTTCTGATAAGCAAACATCCCCCATGGTGTTGTAAAAGTTGTTTTGTATTGATCTTCCTCAACTAATTTTTTTTGATTGTACCCTGAAAATACATTCAACATGGATAACATCTTTGAACCTATAACTTCTTACAAAGTGTGATCCATAATGGGCAATGGGTAATTGTCTTTCAGAGAGGCTTGATTCAAATTATGAAAATCAACACATAAACATATTTTTCCATTTTTCTTTCTCACTAGATCAATATTTTATAACCATGTTGGATGGTGAATTGGATAGATGATCTTTACATCAAGAAGCTTTTAAATTTCAGCATATATAGTACTTGATATGGTTGGATTGTGATGGTGAAGCTTTTGTTTAAAAGGCTGAGCTTCTTGCTAAATTGGAATATAGTGTTGCACCTCACTTAGCTAGAAAGTTTTCAAATATTTATAGGACTAAGTGAACACATCAATATATATTTTTAAGGATCTCAATGAATGCTTCCTTTTCCTCTTGAGAAAAACACTTTCCAATGTTGACCATTCTAGGCTCTTCTTCACTGCCCAAATCAATCTACTCTACTTTCGAAGAAGAAGTATCATCATAATCTTTCTTCTTCTTCAGGAATTGATCATATTTATTGAAGATATCTTCTAAAGAAACTAACCCTTTAGGAATTTTATTTCACTTCAACTGAATTATACCTTCACTATCATTAAGATCAGGGAAAGTGTTACCTGTGGTAGTCTATCATGGAAGTGAACTACTACCCTCAAAGTATATCTCCTCAAAGTTATCTCATTGGTCAAGAAAAGGAGTTATCTATTTGTCATCATTAAAGACTTTCCATTGGTCAACATCATCTGGAACTCTTGGTCTAAAAACCATTTCTACCCTATAGTCACCTTGTTGAAAGATAGTAGGCTGTTGATTTGACTTAAGCAAAGTTGCAGTGACTGTAAGAGAGTCAGCCTTAGAGTTCTGATCATGAGGAATGAAGTTGACTAAAAAGGCAACAAAATCTAGTGTAGCACTTAGTACTCAATCATGGTAATGCCTTAGCTTGTCCTTCTTCACTTGATATTGACCTTGAATCTTCTTTACTATTAACTCAACATCCCTTTATGCTTTTAGGAGTTTTACTCCGTTTTCCTTTGCTTGTTCAAGTCCTAGCAGTAATGCCTCATATTTCATTGTGTTTTTTAGTGTTTTCAAACATAATTTTATAGGAATAGGGGAAAACCTTACCCTCAAGTGATATTAACACAACTCCTACACTAGATCCAAGAGAGTAACAATTTCCATCAAACTCTAAACTCCACAAATTATCTTCTTCTTCTTCTTCTTCTTCTTTTGGTTCTTGTACTTCCTTGCCTAGTTCAAGATAATAAACTCCATGGTCTGATTCTTCAAAAATAATATATGATCTTAGATATTCAAACTTAGAAATTGTGTACTTAAACTTCTTTTCATGTTCTAGGTTATGATTCACTCCTTTGATTGGGATGGGCACACATGACCAATCCATCTTAACCTCTCCTCCCAGTTCCTTACAAAAGTTTCTACTCAATAGCATTCCATAAGAAACATGAATGTCTACTACTAGAATTATCATTTTGAATCTTTTGTTTGGGAAAGCTACTAAGACAACTTGGGCATATTTGATATGTCTGATTAGGGGAACTTGTCTCTCCATTGAGTAGCATTTTCCTATGGACTTAGTTAAAGTAAGGTTAAGCGCATCAGCTACTTTAGCTGACATAACATTGTTAGAGGCTCTAGAATCCAAAATGCAGTTACTTAACTTGTAACCATTAATCAGAAGAGAGACATAAATTGGCTCTATCCTTTTGAATGCAAAAGTAGATGTGGGTGAAGTAGTGGCAACAATGTTATGGGAAGGAAACTGTTTGGGAGTAGACAAGATACCTTTAGAGGCATTAGATTAATTATTTGACCCTTTAATTTGAATGTACTTGACTAATATATTTAACTGATCTAGATAAGATCTTAAGTACTCAACTTCTGACATCTAAATTTTGATTTTCCTTATGTAATCAATTATGTAAAAGGATATAATGGATGTAGTAAATCTGGAATTAGCTTCAACTATATGAGAAATTTTCTTATGAGTTTGAGAATAAGAAGAAGCACACTTTTCTTTAGGGGAAAGAGAAGAAGGTAGAGGACTACCTATTTTAAGGATACTTACATCAGGTCTTGAGTTTTCTTTCCCTTTCTCTTGTTATTTTTAAGACTTATAACTAGCTTGATGAGTTTTAGATCTTGTAAATACTATAAAAGAATGACTATGATCATCTTGAAGAATTTGTTCATAGTCATCTTCTGATTCATATTCTAGATAACATTATTGGAGTCGCTAGTAGGCTCTACAAAATTATCCTCTTCAACAAGACTTTGATTAGTATCATCAGCTATTTGATCTTCCTCATTCATTTCAACATAATTCTTAGGATCATCTTCAATTGTTAATATTTGTGTTGGGCCAACAACATGGTTCTTGTTTTGATTGTTGAAGTTGCATACAAGAGCATTCCTTGCAGGAGCATCATGAATACTTTGAATAATTTGCCTCTTGACTTGGAGCAAGTCATTAGTCAATTTCTGTAGTAAGGGATCAATAGTTTGTGATGTGCTTGAAGTAGTAGAATCATTTTTAAAAGTTCTTTTAATTTATTTTTCTAGCCATAATCAAGTCATTTTTGACTTTCATAGCAAGATTTTGAGCAGTTGATAAATTAGTTGGGTGTGCTCTACATAGTTAATAGCTAACTTTTAGAAACTAAACATTGATGAAGAAGCACTTTTGGTTATCTCTAGTGGGTAGAGTGGGTTGAGGAATTTTATAAAGTAATCTTTTGAACTTGGCAATGAAATTATGCATATGCTCATGAGGTTCCTTCTTGAGCTAAGTAAGTTGGGTGAGTAATATATGAGAATCTTTAGAAGTTTTGAATCTTTTCTCAAATTACTCATGCATAGTGTACCAATTACTTGTAATGCCTAGATCTAAATGGTAAAACCATTCTACAACTAATTCATGCAAAGCCTTAATGAATATTCTAATGGAGACATCTTCATGTTCAACACTAATTACTCCACAAGCCACAAAGAAGGTAACCAAATTTTCATCTGGACTTTGTTTTCCATCATTGGTGAATTTTGGGAAATTATTTATTGACCCCTTTGGCAAGTCATGAAGAGGAAGATTCAAATTCAAAGGATCAATAGCCAACCCCCATGAGACAGGAAGTGGTAATCGCCATTCTTTTAAGAGTAAGAAACTGTGGATTAATAGGTTGGATTATCCCAAAAGAATTGTGTTGAATCTGATGTGCAGGAGATTGTGCTTGCCTGACAAGTGAAATATTTGTTCTTTTAGTTCTAGTCTAGATAGGAAACTGGAAATTGAACCACTCTTACAATTCAAATAAATTATCTATTTGGCCTTGAGCTCTCCTTGCTCTACTAAAGGGTCGATTTGCCAATTTGAAACTTAGAAGTTCTTCTGAAGATTACTCTTAACAATTTTGATTTATAGACAAAGACTTGGATGGTGGTTAATAGTTATGCAACAAATTCAAGGCAAATAAAAATTTTAAACAAAATACATGCAACAATTCTAGTAAAATCAACGCTTCTTTTTTTAAACAGTGGAGTTAACTTCAACAAGGCCATATTTTACTCAAAGGTGTGTAATTGACCTTGCATACAATGTTCATAGTGAATGGTTTAAAATACACACAAATGATGGAAAAATAAAAGACAATTACATCTAGCTCAACTTGAAGGAATAATATATTTTAAGACCTAGGAGTTTAACTCTTCGTTCCCTAGTGAAGTTGCCAGAAACTATTGGTTAGATATTTTGTAGGTAGTCAAAATTACCTAGACAGTCATGTGATTAAATCCCCTTCAATTAATGGTGAAGCTCCCATGAATTTATCTTTATCTACTTATAACTACTTATAGCTTATATTTATTCATAGAGTATACAAATTATGTTCAAGTTATTCTAATTGGGGGTATTAATTTAATCACTATGTTCATGAGCCATAACACATGTATTTTGCAACAAGTAAACAACTGGTTCTGAGAATGTGAACTAAATTTCAGTTAGGTTGGAGAGTAAAGACAAGACTGGAATGATTGAAAAAGAAGAGAAATAAGATAAATGCACTTCATAATAAGTAGTTTTATAGAGTTTATTGTATACGTGAAAATAGTTAAACATATAAGTACGATAACCTTTTCAGCTAATGATTAAGAAATCAATGAATTCAATTGAGATTAATAGATAACACAAAGTTTACCATTTTATCTTCATAGAACACACAAAATGATTCTCTCATACACAAATTTATCTAAAAAACAAACTTCCTTCTTATTCACTTTCAGTAAAATTCAAACAAAAAATGTCTAGATATCTAAACACAAAGTTTTAGATTGCTTAAACTTTCTTACACAATGGTTACAATTTCTTGCTTCAAGAAAAATTATCATCCTTAAACACGTAGGCCTGTACTTATATTTATGCAAAAAAAGATGCCAAAAAGAAATAGGAGTTAACTTATCCAATTCCCATGTGCTGCACTAAAAGCTAAGGACCATTGAGTGACATCTTCCTTAGATTTCTCCTTTGTGGCATGCAAGAACTAGTGACATGTAGTGCTTCTTGATCTTGTTGTTTGGATTGAATATAATTAATTTTCATATAGAATAAAGTTTGCTTAAGTAATTTAATTTTACAATATAACTTCAAGTAATGGTGTTTTAGCTAAGTTACTCATGTTTTACAATTTTACAAAGTAATAAACATAAAAAAGTAACCATATTAAATGTCTTTACTTAAAATTAATTTCTTATAACAAAGTTACTTTACAAATAGAATGAATTGGAAAAAATAAAATGGGAAGAAATAAAAAGAAACTTCTAGAAAGAGAGAAACAATAGATAATCCACTTCATGAACTTCAGATTTGTATTTCTTTCTATATTTGATGTGTTGAGACATCATCAATTGTATTGCTACATCATCAGGTTAAGCCAATAATTATCTTTCTATCTCAAATCTTAGCATTTCTTTTTCTAATCGTCTAATATGAGATTTTACCTTTTCAATTCTTGGCTCAAGTCTTTTTATTTCCTGTTGACATTTGATTAACTTCTTAATAGACTTGGTTGTGAAAGGAGTTATAGCTTTATCCATTAGTTGCTTGAATCACTCATATAACTGCTTAGATGTTCTTAGAATGTTATCAGACCAAATAATAGTAAAACCAAAAAGGGAATCCTCTAGATTTATCTTTACACTGCGTGCTTCTTCTTCAAAAATCTTCATTTATTCACACATTGCTTATGAAGCATGCATACAAAAAGACATGAGATACTCTTCTTGTTTTATTTTCTTTATAGATCCATCAGGAACAATATTTTCTTCAATAAAATTTTTCTCATTCAAATTACCTATTATTTTTAGACTTTCTTGTTTCAACTCGAAAATGCCATTTTCATTCTCTATCTCTTTCATTATTTCCTTTAACTCTGCCAATTTCTTCAAAATATCAGCATGAACACCTTCAACATTAAGGAAGAGTTTCTGAGCAATTTGATGCATCTTATCTATCCACTTATCAAAAGCCTTTCCTTTATCTCTAGTCTCTTCTACCTTTATTATCACTTGTTGTGTAACTACAACCTCTGAAATTAATGGTTGTTGAGGAGTAGACTTGGCTACGTTGGCAATTATTTCACATAATTTGGCATTTTATTCTTTCAACTTGGCCTTGGTTGCCTTTTCTTCATCCAGATTCTTGAAAAGAGTATTAATTAAGGATTGTGTGTCTTCATTTAAACCTTTTGTGGTTACTTATTTGAGAGATACCTTCATGATTGTTAAGTCTTTCTCAATAACTTCACTTTTGTTCATGCCTTGCAGAGGAGATAACACTTCTGCAAACTTCTACCTTGAAGTTTCAATTATCAACTTTGAAGTTACCTTGGAATACTTAGGTTTATTTGCTTTCTTATCAGGATTTTTCAATAGTTTCAAGTCTATCTCCTCATGATTTATCACTTCTTTTGACTCTAGAGTTGTCTGCAATGCCAACCAAGATGAGAAGTCTGTACTAATGGAGGTGTCTGAATGAGTTATCATTTATTGCTAGTTGTTCCTCACCACTAGCTCTTGAGAAGGAACCTCTTGGGCCTCCATCTTTTTTTAGATCTCTTTCTCTGGCTCCTTTTCAACCTGTTTCTCAATTGTTCCTTCTTTCTCCTTATCATCTTCCTTTTCTTTTTTTGCCACTTTTTCAACTACTGCTTCCTTCTCCTTAGGCTTATCAATAATTTTATCTGTTACTACTTCAACCTCTTTTTCTTTCTCAAATTATCTCTCTTCTACTTCCTCTGCTACTTCTTTATCAAGCTCAACTTATTTTCTTGTTTCAACATCTTTTATTTTTTCAGAAACTACTTCCATAGCTTCCATATTAGGCTCAACTACTTTTTTTTTATTTTCTTGTTATTCTTACTGAGATGAGGTCTCCTCTGCGGCAATTACTTTTTCTAGCTCATTCTCCATGGTAGGTTGATATTTTGAAGGAGGAGGTGGTGGTGAAGTAGGTGGAGATAATGGAGGAAGAGGAGGAGGAGGAGTCTCTTTTTGAATGGATTTATTAGGAGGTTTGATGCCATGAGACTTTGGGGGTGGCATTAATACTGATGGATCTATGATAAGTGCAGTGGAAGTAAGAATAGAAGGAATGGTGGAAATATCAAGAATAGTAGTATCATTAGAAGATACCAATGGATATGTTGAAATACCTGGCTGAATTGGCTCTTTATCTTTTACTCGTAGAGTAGGTATCATCAACATTTATTTTGAACTTTATCTTCTTTGTGGGCGTTTGGCTACTTTCTCCTTGTACTATTTCTTTTGTCCTCTGACTTACATGAGTGGTCTCCTTCATCAACTCCTTCATACATTAGCCTTTGTTGAGAATAGTTTTAAGTTTTATCTAGAATAGTTTTATCATGATCTTTACCAAAAATAATCATTGGAAGCAGGACATTATCCCCCCTACTACATGATAAACATCACTAGTGACAATCCCATCATCTTTCATATCCTTTGAAATTGTGGCTAGATCAAAAGCACAAATTTTTTCAACAATCAATCTACTATTATCCCTTATTCTCACATCAATTTCATCTCTAAATCAGTCCAAAAATCCTTGAGTTTAGGAATGTGCATATATTCTAGAGAAACTATATTTTGAACCATGCCTCTATAATCAAAATTGGCTCTAACCTCAAAATTTGTTTGGGTATAATGATGGTACATCTCTTTCTACACATTCCTGGCCTTGTAAATGCTTGGGAAATGTTAGTGTCCAATGACAATAGGAAATTTTATAGCTAGATGATGAGCTTTAGATTGTAAGTCATGTAATTCAATAATTTTCCTACATAATTCCATGAGAATCCACTTATCACTTGGTTATCTAGGTAACTTGATAGGTGCACCTAAAATCCCCAACTCTAATGTGTGTAAAATCAAGGAACTAAATGAAAATGCAACTAAACTATAAAACTACATCCCATCCTCCATCTAATAGTCTTTATGCTTCAGAACCACATTCAATTTATAAATGAGTTCATAAAAGAATCCATCATTCACTAAAATATAATGCTTGTAGTACTCTTGAAGGACTAGTTGAGGATAATAATCATATATTGGCATGGATACCAGTGTGCCTTTTATTTTTAGACTTGAAAAGGCTCTATTTGATGTTACTTCATACACTAGATACGAGGTCATCTTGAAATCAAAAGTCTGTAATACATTCTTTAATTGTTGATCCATTTTGTCACTTATTAATAAGCCCATTCTATCATTGCAGAACTCTTAATGACATCAATGGTTCTGATGTAGACATACATCTAGGGTGAGAAACATTTGGCATTCTTATCTCCATTGATTCTACATAGTAATTGAATAATGTCATCTACTTCTTGAACAAAGTCTGACCTTACTATCTATTTTGGGAACCTTAAGGCTTGTTTCACTTTATTCAAGTAGTTTGTGTTTATTATCTTAATGCACTCTATTGTCTTAGTCTCTCATTGTCTATTTGATTTCTCCATAGTTATATCAATTACTTTAGAAGATGTTGGGATCTCTAGATAGTATCTAAGATATTGAACATCTAATCTTATTACTACATTTCTAGCAACATCTCTCAAAACCCTAGTAAGGGAGTCATAGTATTTGGCACATGCTAGCATAAATTTGGGAAGTTGAGTTGAGCTTGGAAAAGCTGATTGAAGAATCCCACTATTCGTCATGGCCTGCATGAGTGGAGTCTTAGCTATGGATTTGGATCTCTCTAATAGTTCTACCATGAACACATGTCCCATATTTGTATCACTTATCTCAGTTAGATTAGAAGTGATGCATGATTCAATAAGATAACCCTTATATTCATACTTCATCTTGGGTTCTCGTGACTTAGCTCTCTTAGCTTTTTATTTTTCCCTTGTTACTCTGCTATGGGATCTCTTTGAGTGCCAGCTTTGGGACATCCTCAATTTGTGTTATTTTCACTTCTACTTCAGCTATCTCTTCTTCTAATATTTCTGATCCTTGATCCTAAAATTAGCTCTGAATAAATATGAAGAACTTGATAAGTGATTTTAAACACTTAGTAACTGCTCCAACTGATTTTGAAAGGTTGAGAAAAGTCAACTTGTTGTTCTTATGGTACTTCTAAACAAGCTTTATGTTTTAAATGGCAGCAAGTCTTGAAAACCTTAAGTAACTCATCTTTAAACAATAAGGTCTGATAACCCTAGGTTGTTGTGAATAATTCTCTAGTCTGAAAAATATAGGAATCTAGGTAGGTCATAAGGAATATGTATGGACAACTATGGGTTTTTCTTAGCTTATGACTTCGAGCTTATATCATGAAGTTACTTGGATGAGAAAACGTGAGTCAGTGGCTAAGAAAAAGGAATCTAGGTACTTATTTAGTATTTTGTGGGTTTATCTAGTCTCAAGATTCTGGGTTTGACAGGGAGAGTAACTGTGTTAAGAAAACTTAAGTGGTCAGTAATCACAAGTCTAGGCAAATAAGGTGTTTGAGGTTTAGGGTTTTTAAGGGTACTAACTTAGGTTCGAGACTTAAAGTGAGTGATTATTAATAGGAAACCTAAGTTAGTAAGACACTTGAGGGGTAGGTTTCTTAGGGTAACTCACTCAGACTTGAGAACCCAAGTAAGCAACAAGTATTAGGAAATCCGGATGAGAGGTGTTAGGTTTGGCTGCTAGGTTTTCATAGGAAATTTTTATATTTTAAGGATTTTTCATGAGTTATTGTATGATAAATGATAATGAACACTCGTACAAGATTTAAAACATCTAAACATACCCAAAAATAATAGATAAAATTGAATGAAAAAAGAAATGGCATTACAAGCATTCATGATGGCAAAATAGAAAATAATAAAGAGAAATAAGAAGAAAACCTTCAAAATGAATCTATGAAAATTACAATAAAATGATCCTCATACCTTGAGCACAAATGGGTCAAAATGGATTTGCTCAAAAATGCTCTAGAGCCTTGAATCGTGCAGCTCAGGGTTTGCAAGTACAATAGCTTGATCGAACAACTTAGAGGCTAGGTGGAAAATGAGGTGGCTTTCCCCAATATTTATAGATATTCTAGTGCATTAATGATGGATTGGGTAAAAATTGGAAATATCCATGTAATACTTTGGCTTTTTTTCAGGCTCTTGAGGTTGCTTTGCTTGATTTTAGTAATTGAAGCTAAGTACTTTCACAAACTCGACTTGGTCTAGGCCAATGAGTAGTTCAGGTTCGAAAACCTCCACTACTTTTACTCGATTATCTTATACAAGTAAAGTAACTATGAAAACCTAGTTTACTTCTTTGTGGGTTTACGAGACTAATTTACTTAGCTTTAGAATCAAACTAAAGCTATTCAATAACTTTGATTTGATCTAAGCAATGTAATTCAGACTTATGGGACTACTCTACTTACTTTTATATAAGTTAAGTAGTTTGGAGAACCTAATTTATATTAGAGATGAACCATAAAACTTTAGATTATTGATATTCTGAGGGAGATGAGTAAATGGTTTTTTTAGTGATGACTTTAAGCAGATGTTTCCAACCTTTTGGAGAAATTTAAAGAAATTGGAGAAAGAAAGCAATCAGACACAACAACTACTAAAGACTGAGGCTTTATTCAGAGGACTAGCTTATCAAGGACAACTAACTCAAATAAGAAAAAATTCAAAATTTTAAATAGGGGTACACCAAAATATTAAGTGTGAAATTTTGGGGACACCACACCTATAGGTGCATATCTGTGGTGACTGTGTGTGAATGTTGCACATGATTGTAATAGTTCCTTCTTTCTTGTGTAATTTGGGGAAACTTAGTTACTTGTCTATGTTTCAATGAGATGTATCAAAATTTTAAAACTCTCTACCACTCCATGGATATGCTAAAGATCCTAAAATAGTCCACTTAGTTGATTGTGCATGATAGTCATGGAACAAACTGATTGCATCTCACTTATGACTACAACTCTATGGAATATTGATTTGGAGTATGAAATTGAAAGGTGAGGGTACATATAGGGAATTTTAAACATGGGAATGAACCCATATCATCCCTTGGAATCACTACTAAATCATGAAGATCCTAAAAATGGTGGAAACATGCCTACTATCTTCAAATGAGACCAATCTATAAACCTGAGATGATTTGCTCATAAAAACATATCAAAACACTATACCAAACATGGAGAAAATTTGAGGAGATATCCAACATCATTTTGAGTCAACATCACCAATTTTATTAGACAAACTTGTCAAAATTAGATCAAAACCTATAGGGTGCATAGATTGACAAGCAAATTAGATAGATCAACTTATTAAGAAGGGTTCATAAAGCACATGCCACCATTCATCTATAACCAAACATCAAATATAATTTAACTGATTTTATAAGACACTCCTAAGAGAATTTTGTCTTAAGCCTACCCTGTTGGCCATACCATATGAAAACTTGAAGGCCTTTCTTGCTTGCCAAGCCTAGTGAAAGAAGAGAGAAGTGGTTTTCTTAGTTTATTTGAGATTCTAATCAAACTGATCACTGTAAATTATTTTTGGAAGATCAAAGGACACTCTTAAAATGTCATCAGTTATAGGAGGATGTACAAGTCCATACGCCTTAGGGAAACTCCCCTTTTCCAAGAAAACTGCTCTTTCTTTTGAATAGCCTACCA
This sequence comes from Torreya grandis, assembly GCA_037957365.1. Classification (NCBI taxonomy): domain Eukaryota; kingdom Viridiplantae; phylum Streptophyta; class Pinopsida; order Cupressales; family Taxaceae; genus Torreya; species Torreya grandis. The sequence continues at coordinate 254,446 of JARHVA010002320.1, forward strand.
TTTTTTAACTAGAAAGAGTTTATTAAGGCATAATAGGACACATGGCACATAACATCACCTTTTTACACTTTCACTTTACCCAAGGAGGTCGTACAAGTCATTAAATCCTCCTTTTATGACCTTTAAATGGCTAAAAAAGACATAAGGATTAAAATGACTAAGACCAAGGATAATATGACATAAAATGACATAAAAATACTTATAATACAACCTATGACATAATAATAGAACCCTAAAAACACCTAAAGATTAATTTTTTACCTATAGGGGTCCCAATTTGACCCAGAGGGTCAAATTTGGTCAACAATTGGTGACTCATAGGGGTAGCATGCATGTTATGCTAAAGATCAAAAGCCTTATCCTATCCATGGGATTAGGGAGTCATATGAAGTTTGAAACAAAACTGGAAGCCCTAACACTTGACAACAAGGTTTTAATCAAGACAAGATAACTAATTATCTCAACCACACAAAACAAAGGACACACACAAAGTAAAATAAACACACTAATAAGACACACACTTAGGGAAAACAAAAAATAAACAACTATGTACAAATATAAATTAAGCATACTTCCTTTTTAGGATCAAAAGGAAAGTTCCTTGAATCTTTTTCTTCATGAGATGAATCATAGTTCCAAGCATGTTGCTTCTTGGATTGGATGCTTGGTAGATCAGACATATTCCTTGACACCTCACTTGATCTGCTCTCAAGTAGATCATCCTTAAATATTTCTCCAATGTATATGTACTTCTCTTAAATTTGTACACATACCTCATACTACTGCCTACTCTTCATCTCATGATCAACTTGTATCTTTTTGTCAGGCATGGTTTCAAGAGGAGTAGTTTCTTGTTTCTTGGAAGATTGAATCCAATAGAACCTTGTTCTATCCTTCAAAAGCTAATGTGTTTCTCCCAACTAGTTGAGAGGATGATAACCCATTTTGATGATTTCAAACATATCATCATGGGATGCATATGCCACTTGAAAGGACAAAATTGAAAATTTGCTTCTTCTTTGCATACACACTTGAGTGTCAAGGTTGCCTTCTCCATTTTTGACTAGATCATAGCCTCCTTGAAGAGGAGTATAACCTGCTCTAATGATTGAAAAAAAATCATACCAAAGCTGATTAGAGACTTTTTCTTGCCCATCTATGATATCTTAGATAGTGATGGATGAACCAATGATGATTTACTCTTCTTTGACACAAGGAAGACATTCTTCAATATCAACACAATTAGAAGATTCAAAACAAGAAATCACCTCTTCTTCAACATTTAGAACGTCTTGAGGGATCTCAAGTTGAATCTCAATTGTTATAACCTGACTTTGATTCTCAAGGACTACAAGATCCTCAATTCATTTCTCCTTCTTGGTGATGCCAATTCTAGGCATTTTGTAATCAGATGACCTAACCCAATGAGGTTACCAAGGAGCTATGTTTTATTCAAGCAAGAGTTCTAAATTATTATCAACTAAATGTTCCTCTTTAGGTTCCCACACCATAGGTCCATCGAGGCAAAGGGTGATAGGGTGAGGACAAGATGACCTAGTTGGTGGAGGTATAACATAGAACTCAACATCAAATTGAGAATGAATTGTAGGGGATCCTTTTGGGAGTTCTTAAGGAGAGACAAACCTTAGGCTAAAATAGCTTGGTTTTCTTCCTTTCATTTGAAAATCATTTCATTGAAATTTGATTCAACTTGAGCACTCTCTTGAGGAAGGTTACATGGGTGTGTTTAGGCATAGGATCTTCTTTTGGCTCTAAACCTTCCATCACACCTTGACTCAACAATTTCATTCTCAACTCTAACTCTTCAATTCACTTGGCTAGGTTCTCTTGGAAAAGTCTCTTTTGAAGCTAATAGGTATCTTCATGAGGATAAGGAGTACAATAGGGATGATATGGAAAATAAGAGGTATGTTGAGGAAGGGTGGGAGGGACTTGCATATGATCAAGCTCTTTCTCAACTTCACACTCTTTATCTAGGTTTTTATCCCCTTTCTTTTCCCATGATTCCATTACCTTATTCCAGCTTAGGATGTTAGGATTAGGAGTCTCTTCTTGAGGTGGGGATGTAATGGGAGAGGGTAATGAGGGTTTAGATTCCACTTATTTTGTTGATGAGATGGAATAATTCATCTGCTTATTAGCTAACTCAATCTACCTATCAAGGTTTGCTTCAAAAACAAAGTTTGTCTTTCTAACTCTCTCTTCCAACGGATTGGGAAAAAGGTGACTTTGATAAGCTTGATTGGATTCATGAGTAGGGGTCAAGTATAACTGATATTAATCTTAGGGAGGTAGATAAGAGGGATGATAAATTTGATGAGGTTGTTCCTCATTCATTCTTAGCTTATCTTGTAAGGATGGAACCAAGCCACTCACATCTAGCATCTCACTTGTGAGCCTTTGTCAATTTTATCTCTCAATAGCTACCCACTCTCTTTTAACCAGCTCTAATGCATCTCTCACATTATGAATGAGATGACTAGGAGCATCTTGACCATGTCCCCTTTGTATGTCAAGATCCATCATGTACCTCTCATAGCCCAAGAGAGTTTGCTTGAAAGTTGAAATGGACTGATTTGAGAAGTGACTAGGTTCACTAGGAGAAGCAAGATATTGAGAAGGTTGGTTATATAACTGATACAATTGATGACAAGATTTGTAAGAGTCATATTGGAGTTGGTAAGGATCATGACAAGGCTGATAAGAATCATAAAAAGGATGATAGGGAATGTCATAAGCTTGAGTTATCTCATCAAATTTGTAAAATAATAATCGACACTAAAAACCAACCATGGAGCTTCATTGGGAAGCAATAACATAAAGAAAAATTACCAATAATATTTCAAAAGAAAACCTGGGCTACTTGACCAACTAATGTAACTTCGAAGTCACCATTGATGCTTGGATAAATGCCTTTAAAGGTTGATGTGTTAAAAGAAAACACCAAAAAAATTTCAAGCTTTTGGATAATGAGTCCCATCAAGTATGCCAAAAACTATTGTCACTTGGATTTACACCCCTTGAGGAGATGTCTCAGCTCTCCTCCTCCAAGTGGCACAATTAAAACACCTCTAGGCTGTGGGTGGCCTAAGAATGAGGTGAATATCTAGATAGGGTTACCTCCCTTATGTGCTTGGTTTTCCATATTTGTCCACACCTACCACATCTATTCAAACCTACTTGAATGTCTCAGTAGCCCCTTAGCTCATCCCTTTCTCTCCATTCTTCAAGATTGTAGGGTTTGTTAACAAAGGGAGTGAACTCTATCTGAGACAAAATAGAGGGAACTTCCCTTATTTTATCAGACCAACCAGATATTGGAGGGACTTATCCAATTTGTATATACCTTTTGTATCAATTTTTATCCCTTGGTATTTTCATTTGGCTTTCTAATTCCTCCAAAATCCAAGACAGACTGTTAAAAGGTAGATTGTGTGCAAGGTTTCATCATATGGACTAAGTGATGCATCCTTAGGGTCCTCTCTCTAATTATTTTCCATTGTTAAGATAATATGGAGACCATCATAGTCATGATGAAGGTGATCTAGGTCTATTCACCATTTCAACTCCCTACATACCTCTTCCCACACCTTGACTGGTCAAGTTTGAATGTAACTTTTGACTGTGTTTTGCTCCAAGGCATCATACCTATAGGTGTTATTTCATGTTTAAGATTTGAAAACATTACATAAGCCTCACTGAAGTCTTCCATGATCATTTATCAATGATTTAGACTCACTCATTTCAATTTTGGGTTGTGTCCACCTCAAGAACCCTAACTCTTTTGCTTTCTGCCTCTCATAATCAGCTACAGTTGACTGTGTAAGGTCCTGTAGGTGGATTTTATCCTTGAAACCTATGTTACATATCATTTGGAAACCCTCTAGAGATATTTTGGATTCATCCTCTATAAATCATCATTGGCACCTTCATGCTCAATCCCTACTATGAATAATGTGAAGGCTAACAGTCAACTATAAGTGAGTACCTTTAGAGGAAGGGACACTTGTAAGTGTGAATAGGATCAAAATTTGGTATATCATCCTATTTAAATGACCATTAGACAATAAATTCTCTTTGATACACCTTTTCACTTGATAAGGTCATTTAAACATGAAAATATGTTCCATTTACAACCTTGGGTGCTAAAGTCACCTTAGAGTTTTAAATCCTATAGATGGCACTATCAGAATTCAGCGGTCAGAGGTGCATGTTCGAGCTTCTCTAGCAAGAAAACCAAAAGCCTAAACCACTCTCTTACTTTTTCAAGTTGGGTTCCTATGATATGGATATATGATGAGTGCATTGGGAGTGATAAAAAATTAACATGGCATTGCCATAAGACCTCTCCAAAAGGACTAGGTGCTCTATTTTCCATGTTTTAGGGACTTGATCCTTAAATAAAGTCATTTCCTTTGGGGGTGACCTTCCACCTTTCCTAGAAATCTAGCATTTAAAATGAGTCTAGAATAATATCTTCAACATATTAGGATTCCAAGGAGAGTTTAACCACTTGTTTCAACCCTTCCATATGACACCCTAGCTCTCTAAAGTACCACCTGTAGATGAACATTTTCATGTATGCAAGTAGTGGTTACAAGTATGAATAATATGCAAGATATGTATTCTTATGATCAATTCTAGGCCCTCACAAAGTCTTATAATGCACTCTGAGCACTCAAAATATTTGAAACAAGTATCAAAGTTACCATTTTAACATGATGTCATCCTAAAAGACTCTTGTAGGTGCACTTTGAGTTGCATATAGGGAGTGAGAAGAATTGGTGTAACGTACTTAAGGAATATGCCTTGATAACCAATTGATCTCCTCTCATGATGTTGAAATGAAACATTAGGATGTTTAAAATATTAAGACAATTTTTCACACCTCATTTTCAATGTTGAACCCTTCTTTAGGCACCAATAGGTGCATATCTATGGTGACTGTGTGTAAATGTTGCACACGATTGCAATAGTTCCTTCTGTCTTGTGTAATTTGGGGAAACTAAGTTACTTATCTATGTTTCAATAAGATGTATCAACATTTTCAAACTCTCTACCACTCCATGGATGTGCTAAAGATCCTAAAATAGTTCACTTAGTTGACTGTGCATGACAGTCATGGTGCTAACTGACTACATCTCACTTGTGACTGTAACTCTATGGAATATTTATTTGGAGGATGAAATTGAAATGTGAGGGGACAAATATTTCATTGGAAACATGGGAATTAACCCATCTCATCCCTTGGAATCACTACCAAAGTATTAATATCTTGAAAATGGTGGAAACATGCATGTTATCTTCAAATGAGACCTATGTCCAAACCTGAGATGATTTGCTCATAAAAATATTGAAACACTAAACCAAGCATGGAATTAATTTGAAGAGAAATCCAACATCATCTAGAATCAACATCACCAAATATATTATATATATTTGTCCAAATTAGAGCAAAACCTATACGGTGCATAAATTGGAAAGTAAATTAGATAGGCCAACTTCTTAAGAATGGTTCATAAAGCACATAACACCATTCATCTACAACCAAACATAAAATATAATTTTATTGAGTGTAGAAGACACCCCTAGGAGCATTTTTTTTGAAACCTCCCATGCTGGCCATACCATCTAAAAACTTAAGGACCATTCTTACTTGCCAAGCCTAGTGGAAGAAGAAAGAAGCAATTTCCTTAGTTTCCTGGAGATTCTAATCAAATTGTTCATTGGAAAAACTGTGTGGAAGATCAAAGGACACTCTTGAAGTGTCTTTAGTTGTATGAATCCATACAAGTTCGTACACCTCAGGGAAACTCCCCTTTCTCCAAGAAAATTGGTCTTTCTATTGAAGAACCTTCTAGTTTTTAGTTATAAATAGTTGATTAAGGCATATTAGGACACATGGCACATAACATCACCTTTTTACACCTTCACTTTACCCAAAGAGGCCGTACAAGTCATTAAATTCTCCTTTTATGACCTTTAAATGGCTAAAAAAGACAAGGATTAAAATTACTAATACCAAGGTTAATATGGCATAAAATGACATCAAAAGACTTATAATACACCCTATGACATAATACTAGAACACTAAAAATACCTAAATATCAATTTTTTACCTATAGGGGTCTCAATTTGACCTCCAAGGTCAAATTTGGTCAACAAAATCAATTAGATAAAAAATGGAAAAGGCTTCTTAAATGAAAGATACATTATATAATCTAATTTACCAATACATGTTTCCATATGCAAATAGATATGGATATAAATATTTCCAAATATTTTCCATTCTCATTCTCAATAACACTAATAGAAACCATTGTGTTTGTAATAGTAGTGTGAATTTCTCTTTATTTGATGATTGGAGAAAAGGTAAAACTAATGCTAGTACCATAACACTACCAATTTTGGGTAGTCTACTGGACCTAGGTTCAAATCCATAACATTATTTGCATAATCTCTCTGAGTGGTATGATAGTTTGATGTATATTAGATTAGGCACCACGCCCTTTGTTATAGCTTCTTCAGTAAAGGTTAAAACTACCATACTAAAGAGTGCAAATTATGTTGGAAGGGATGTAATTTTATATTTTGGAAAGACAAGTTTTTTAAATCAAAAGAGTGTAAATTGACAGTCATAACTCACTCAAACTTCATTACCACCAACCTTGTTTCACCTTTTGTGCGTGAAGTGTTAAGAAACAATACTCTGATATTCATTTTAATAATTCTTCTAAAACATATTTTTCCTTGTCAATGCTACCTTAGATTTTTTTATGCCTACAAAGACAGGATTGAATTGTGGTCATATTTTATTCCATGGGTCTAAGTATGGTGTTTCCATATGTTCTTAAACATGGTGTATTTTCTCTACGTATTCATCTATTAGAAACATTGATGAATGAAAGCTACAAGATAGATTACAAAACCTCAATGTATTTCCCACACATCAGCGACATTAAATCTCTAATTCTATCTACACATCGGATATGAATCCCTTATATATAAAATTAGCACTCATAATGTCCCCATTCATCCTTGACAATAAAAAATAGCCAATAAAATATGCCACCACCATGAAGGCTATAAACCCTTTTGTCATGGGTGTAGGTTATGCAAATCCAATCATTGCCCTAAATCTAGGTTGTGTGTACAATATGGGCTTTCTAGTGTCCTATATCAACTAAAATACCCTATCATTACCCCTCATCATCACTACCCAACTCACCTTGAAATATTTTACCACTCGGATGTTTTGTATGGCCTTACCCTTTCTTCCATGGGTATGAGTATGGTGATTTTATATGTTATTAACCCTAATGTAATTTCTCTAGGTGTCAATATATTGGTATCATAAATGAACATAAGCTATAAGATATACTTTGGGACCTTAATTTCTTGTCCTCACATCAACAACATTGTAGAATTGATTCAAGTCACACATTAAATATAGAGCCTGGTCATAATCAAATCAATGTCATGATGTACTCATCCACCTTTGACAATAAAAAAATTCTAATCGAAGATCCTGCCACCGTGCAAGCTACATACCCTTTTGTAATGGGTACAAGTAGTGTCTAATAGTTGTCCTAAATCTTAGTCTGGTGTAGGATATCATTTGAACTAGCCTATCATTTCCCTTCACCATCACCACCCAACTCACCTTGAAATATTTTACCACTTGCATGTTATGTATGGCCTTGCCCTTCCCCACCATTTTGCCATTAGTCAAGTTCACTATGAAATAGAATGTCTCCTCCTTGCACAACTTATTAACATGTTTTATAAATTAACACACAACCTCATTTTCCATTGTCACATCCACTGTCAATATAAGATTATTTTTTCTTAACGTGGCATGCATAAAAGGTGAGATAAGATCGACGGTCATGGGTTTTGAGTGAGGTACAACTACTGAATTACACTCATTTTATTTTAAAAACTTTTAATATATTATATATAATTATATATTAATATATTATTAATATTTTACTATAAATTAAACTCAAATTTTAAATATTTTTATTTTCAATTATTTAAAAAATAAAAAAAATTGATGGCAGTCAAATCTATTTTACCATCATGAAAACCATATGATTAAATAGCTATTGATGGATCAAGATATATAAATATAATGTGTGATTTCAATTTACACACCATTAACACCTATCCATAACTTGAGACACATGTCTGGAAAATTATAACACATGTTTCCCTACTTGGATTGACACTTGCAGTCAATGGAAGGCAAGGCAAGTGACTTCAAAGGTCTTTCTTATTTTGAAAATATTATGTGTATTTCATTTTACAAATCTTGTATTTCACCATTTCACTCAATCTTTTGTTTTCAATGTGGCCATGTTGCACAAGTTGTATTATAATAAATATCAAGGAGACATGGGGCAAGGCCCATTCTATGATACAAATGAATCACCATGGCAATGCCCATGGCTTAAGCTCAGATGAATTAAATAATGTAGATAATGAGGAGGTGGTGTTGATGTGTAGGGAGAGGAAGTAGTTTATTAAGCAAGTAGTAGATCAAAGGTATGTATTAGTAGCAGATCACATGGAATACATTCAAGCTCTGGGTGGTGTTGAAATTTATCTCTAGGATTTTGTATATGGGGAGATGTTACTTTTGTCATTTTTACCGGTATCATAATCACCTACTAAATCCCCATGAAATATACTACAATCACTTCTTTATCCAATGCAGGGGAGAAAATTGGTGGATCTCTATAACTCTTCCAACCAACTCATTTTCAATGCTTACATGTGTTCATGGTTGCCTTGAGATTGATCAGAGTGTGACCATTCCATGCATCCTCTCTTTCTCACCTTTTCTCTCTATTAGGTCTTAAGACTCCTATTTTTTTAAGCTTCAGCTTAAAAATGCCTCATGGTTCCTTTTTTGAGATTATTAAAAATAATGGTTATAGCTCAATATGTTGGGTGTGAAGCCAAACATTTTAAGAACAACATGTTCCTTAAAGGATGTGGTTTCCTTATCCTACAAGACAAGGCTATTTCACCCAAACACTTGGCATTTTTGTAACTATTTGTGCTTTGCTCTAGTTGTTAATTTTTTATTTTCTACCCACACACCTTCTTGCTCTCTTTTTGAGTTAGAACTTTGGAAATAAGAGGCTCATCTCCCAAATTAGATTCCTAATGTTACCATTGCACTATGCCTATCACTACATATACTTCCTCTTCTTCTGCATATTTGTCCAACTATTGAAAGGTTATCTTCCAAATTTTATTTTCTCCTCTTCAAAGTCAAAAAGTAAAGTATAATATTTTATATCTCATTTCTCTTTTTCTAGGCTAAAATGTGGAGGATCATATTCTAGAAATGATTCCTTTTCTTTTTCATGCAAAATCTATAACCACCAATTATCTTTATGTCATTTATTTTAGCTCCAAAATTTATGCTCTAATTAAAATCTAAGTTATCAGGTCTTAAATATATTGCTTTTATGATGAAATCCTTTTCTTCACCACTACTAAAAAAAAAGTCATACATTCTTACTCCTATCTCAATCAAGTTTGACATGTAAAAGGGTTATCATATAGATTATTTATGACATACAATAAGGGATTGCACATCTGCTATAGGATTTGTGAAAGTAAGAACATGTTTTCATGCTTGGGTAAGTATTCTACCTCCATAAGTGAGTCAACATACATTTTTTTCAAAAATCAGCTATAATTTGTAAGAAATGAGTTGTTTCAAAAATATCCTTCAACATACAGTAAGTACATTAGAACTTAAGTTAATAAATCATTAGAGAAAAATTTGAACTAAACAATGTAATAAATCATCTCTTACAAGTTGTGAGAGATCTATCTGACACATGTTCATATGACCACCCACTGGAAGAGCTCAATTATCGATGGTTGCCTACACATCCCTGCTTCCTGCCATTCTTCATTATTGTTAATCGAGAATAATAAATATGTAAGATAATATATAGATTGAAATGATGGAGAGAAGAAATGAGATAATTTTTATGATGACCTTCAACTACTTAACAAAGCATACACACCATAAATTTGAGCACAATATTCTCCCAAATAGCATCTACCATTTTCCAAATGAAACTATATTGAGTGGTTGGATTGGGTCATAAACAAAAATTGATGATCGTATTTAATCCATGCAACCAATAATGAAGCTGCATTCAAGCCTAAAATATCTTAAATCAAATAAAAATTTATGTAAACACTGAAATTTAATCAATATATGCTTGACAAAATTTGTTTTTGACTTCTTTAACTTACTTGGCCAATTCACCATTCCGATAATCATTTATCTATGTGAGAGCCTTCTAAGTATTGTAATATCTATGAACATCTTCTAGACTTCCTTAATCTATTCCTAAACATCCCTAATCAACAAACACATCACTATCAATCCAATTTTAGAAGACTATGTCTAATCTAGACAAGTGAGACAAAGGCAACTAGGTGCACAATGTGTATATGTCTACTGCAATGTACTTGTCCCATGCCTTAAACTACTATATTTTTAAAATGACATGCTTCCTAATGGATTTCCTACACATTTAATGAGGTTGGTTATAGAAAATAATTCAAAGTTTCTCCTATAAAAGCAAGTCAAGTGCCTGACTTGAAACCCCAAGTTACACAAGCTATTACACCCTTTTAAAATCAATTCAAAATGATTCATCTATTCAAAAAATAGACTTACTATAATTCTGTTGTAGTAAGATAGTCATTGGCCAAAATTTCTTATTTTATTTTAGGTTGAGGACACCCTTATATCAAGCATACTAAGCACAAATTAATAGTTGCACTCATCTTATGATATTCCCCAAAGGGAGAACTACATTGGCCTTAGGTCCACACGGATTATGTAAGCAACACTTAGTACATTAGGGTATTGAGGATAGAAAAACCATATTCCATGTCCCACACCTTTTACCCCTTTTGGAATTTGATTAGTTTGCTTCCTTGTGAAGGTTAGGGTTTGATATTTTATAGGTTATCATTGCATAAAGTTAGAGATCACCACAAAACAATAAACCTACAAGAAGAGGTGAACAACCTCAAAAAGAAATTATTTGGCATACAATCAACATAGATACGTCCAAGAAAGAGGTTATTTTTAATAGATACTAATATTGAGGATCCTTTCTTTCAACTTTGGGTGGAATTTTTTTATTGTCCAAAATCCAAAAATATTTTGCCTTCATTTTTTATTTTATTAATTTGCTTTCACACATTTTAAAGACTATATTCCATATAATTATGGGTTTAGCTTATTCATGTCCTTGTTATGTGTTATATAGCATCATATAGTTTTTTGTATAATCTCCTAATTCTTTTTTATATGTTTTGCATTGTTTATTTTAATGGGTCAAATCTCAAAAAGCAATCAGAGAAGATATGTCTCAAGATTTACCTAGTCCACTTGTTTCCAAAGATCACACTACCTTAACTTAACATCCTTTTACTCCCATGGCCTTTGTTCCATATTCCATGACTATGGTAGAGGAAGAAAACTATATTATCCATGTGCATTCACAAGATGTATTAGTACCCACACCTCATCCTCTTGATGATCTTATCTTTGCCATTGTTTATGATATTGATATGGAAACCAATCATGATGATAGTTGAAGCTTTGCTTATTCAAACCCTAAAAATATTGATTCATTTATCTATGTTGGTCATGATTTACTTAAGAAAAAATCTTATGCTAGTACAAACCTCCCCCTACCTATACCTTTGGTTGATTCTCTCCCTTTACTTAGTTCATGAACCCCTCTTGTTACCTCTAAATTCGCCATGCCCATGCCTACTAAAAATACCTATACTCTTCTTATTATTACATCCAATGATCCTAGTACACAATTCAATGCTTTTATTGAACAAGCATTTATTTCCTTGAAATCCAAGTTGATCAATATCAAAAAATACAAGTCTCATTCTAGTCCTTCCTTAGATTTCGGTGCTTTATTGCATAACCCTTTTGCTCCTTGATCCCAATGGTAAGAAATTGGTTGCATATTTTATATTAAAATTTATTTGTACTAAAAACATGATTGAGTATGAATATTTGATTTTTGGTCTCTAGTTTTCAATCAGGGTTGATGTTCATCAATTAAAAGTTTTTAGTGATTTTGAGTTGGTCATCAACCAACTATGTAAAAAAAATTAGTGCAAGCTTTCTTATTTAAAGAAATATAAATGTCATGCTTGGGATTTAATTAAGTCCTTTAATGATTTTGATATCTCATTCATTCCTAGATCAAATAATGTTATGACTAATTCTTTAGTTGTCTTAGCTGTAAAGCTCATTCCATTACACAAGACTAACAAGCAAAAGTTTTCTATGGAATTAATTTATGTTCCCTCTTTTCCTAATAATGTTAAAAAGTTACAAGTTTTTGATGATGATAATAAAATTCTTGATTTATTATCTAACTCCAAATATTTTTATGCACATGTGATTGATGAAGAGTAAATACTTGAGTTTGAGGAACATCAATACAACTTTGATGGAGTGTTACAACTGAAAGGTAACCATATTCCAAAAGGAATGCTATCAATAGAGAGATTATTTGATCTGGATAGTATATCAACTAAATCAATAAAAGAGTCATGGCTTAGTCAAGATTCATAAAATCTTAACAATGGAAGTGTAGACAAGCCTAAGAACATGGTGATTGCACCATAATATTGCAAGGAAGAGATACAAATATTAAAGAAGATGTTATTGTGTTATAAAGACATCATAACATAGAGATACAATGACCTGAAGGTGTTTTAAACTCATTTTAGGAGACGCCAAAGGGCATTAAATCCATTCTTATATCCACTCATTTTGAAAGAAGTCCATAAGATGTTATTAGCTAGTATTATCTTCCATGTGTGACATTCAACTTGGGTGGAAAATGTTGTACCTGTGATGAAGAAAAATAGAGAAATTATTGGAAGAAAAATTAATGAGAGGTGGGGGGGACATATTATTTACTTAAAAACTTTTTTTCAATTCCTCTTTAGCATACATGAACCATCACATCAACATATAGATCAATCAATGCACAAGTAATCAACTATACAAGCATGAAACAAGATTACACAAGACAACACATAATACATTTGGAAAACCCTCAACGAGAAGAAAACCCAATGATCCATAAAAATGGACTAAAATCATATATGTCAAAATATCATAATTTATTGAAGCACCAAGTCCACATGGAACACCAACCCCAACTAGCTACGCACAAATCCAGCTAGGCTTTAGCAAGCACAACTTGCAAAAAATCACCAACATACTAGATGAATCAACGCAAAATCATCCACATAAAACATTTTATCACCTTAATAATTTCATGTTTCTCATACAACAAATGATGATCACCTTCTTCATCTCTTCTCTATCTTCTACCCCTCTCAAATTGTCTTCTAGGCTTCTTCGCTCAACTAGCCCTCTTCTTGACTTGATTAGGTCATATGACCTTGATTTTCATACAAAAAAACTCTATAAAATATTAATAATAGTTTTTATACACTCTTAATATGGTCTAAAATACCTTCTTATTCTTACCAATGTGATATATTATTCACATACCATTTGCTTACTCTAATAAACCTTAAACTGCCTTGTATATGTACCATTCCTTGTTCATATACTATTGAGTCAGATAATCACCATTATCATCTTAGATCATACATGGAATAGGTATTATAACATCTCATAAACATTATTAAAATGAATATTTAGTCAATTTTGGTCTATTATAATTTTATTATACCTCATTTCACTTTTAGGTCTCATGGAGATTTAATTCTATTAGGTCTACTTTAGGACATGTTACACTTTGCCTTCCTTGGAACAATTTAAAACTCCACACATGATATTAAAATATAATACAAAAAAAAATTATATCCTCACCATTATATTCTAGGCTCAATAAGACATTTTAGAACAAATCACAACTTGAAACCCCTCATCAGTACTCAATCCTATTAGGCCTGTGTACACTAAAAAGTTGCCTTTCAATACTAAACTCAAACTTAATAAACTTAAAAATGATCAAAAAAGTGAATATACAGAGTCTATAATACCTTAGGGTCATCAAAAAATTCTTTAAACACTTCAACTTAGGACAAAAAGGCTTAAACTCAGCTCTTTAGTATGCTCACTCAGAATTGCCAGGACTATCAAAAGCTAGTCATGAAACTACTTGACATCCAACACCTGAAAGGAAACTTTAATTATTTATTAATACATTAAAAATATTATGTAAAATTATTATAAAAACCTCAATCACAAAACCATATGCTCTAATATCAAACATTGATCTTATAGACCAATATCTTGACCTTATCTCACATAGTCTTGTATAAACCAGACAAGCCATTTTGAATTCAAATTTTAAACCTCTTAAACTAACTTAAAAGATTTAAAAATCATAAAAAAGGACTTTAAATTCATAAAAAATAATACCATATTAATTATATGCTTCAAATCAAGGCATAGAGCCTTAAACTCATCACTGCAACTTGCTTACTCAGAACTACCAGATTTTCTTCAAAGCACAATCATACTGATATTGACCTTCAACACGTGTATGACCACTTTAAAATAATTAAAATTTATGAAAAATATATTTTGACATATATATACTATATTCAAATATAAACAACATATAGTCTAGTGGAAACTATTGCTCTTACATACCAATTTGTTGACCTCACTACACACAGTCCTCACTGAGTCAAATAAGCCATTTTGGCTTCATTATTTTCACCACTATACCTAAATTCCAAGATTTATAACAAGAAATAATGGGACATAATAGTCCCAAAAAATATCTTGATTCACTTGGTTTCATCACTCTATCATGATAAAACATTCCTATTCATCTTCTCACTATTACCTGGGGTTTTTACTAGTTTGCAACATTTGGCATGATAGCAACTAGCTAACTTAGATGACCGGTTTAACACACTTGAGGGATTATATATATATATATATATATATATATATATATATATATATATATAATTTTATCCACCAGGACATGAAACATGAGTTTCAAGCTTTATCCTTCATCCATTTTCATATTTTGACTTGGTCAACTCTAACTGATACAATAAATCTCTAATAAATTAGCACTTTATTATAGGATCTACTCACACACATGATAGCTCAATCACACTTAAAGTTACTCGGGATAGTTGAATACCACCTCCAATAACTTTCCTTAGCATACCAATGCATTATGGGATCTTTTGATCAACATCGGGTCCTATAAGGGTTCTAAGAGGGTTTAAACCTATTTTTATTTTTAATAATCATTCATAAATCATAACCCCTCAATCCAAAAACAAATGCCTAAATTTTTTACCTAGGACCCTTACCCATATAACATGAATATATTAGGTTCCTATTCAAAGGTTTGACAAGTAGATGAGAATAAGAAAATCCTTCTCGGGTTGAGAACCCTTCATTATGTGTACTTGAGAGATCTAAAAACCACTTTTCATGCCTTGTCCTTCAAACTAGAACCTCAAAATTCATGAACATGCCTAAAATAAATTAACTCACCTTTTTCAATGCTTACATGATCTCAAAAACCTTTAAATATGATCATGACCCCTTATTAGGCCACACTCTCTCTCTTTGTTCTCTAGACCTTGACCTACAAACCACATTAGGCCTTAAAATTGACCTTCATGCCTATTTCCATGTTCTCTCCACATCACTCACATAATAAATCAGCCCATATCATGGTTAATCACTGAAATACATCCCTCATATGCCTTTACAATATATCATGATACCTCATTAGGCTAGGCAAGGTCTAGAAGTGGTTTAGTTGTAGAGTTGGTTTGAAGGTCCTACCCCTATAGGCTCACCCTGAGACTCTCATGAGTGATCCAATGCTTAACATTAATGTTCAATAGAACTCATATAATCACTCATGACTTTGTGCACTCATCTTACCAAGTTACCATACTCATACCTTCTCACAAAGATTTTACATGCGATGACTAGGTTTATTAAGCAATTGAAACTTGAAAAATGGCCTTGAAATACATATAAAAGTATCTATAATTTAATTACATGATCACAAAATTACAAAAAACCTCTCTCAAGATTATGCTTACGTACTTTACCAAAATTGACTATGCCCACCTTCTCACAGGGCCTAGACTAGGCTTCTCAAGACACCTTATACTCAAGAACTAGTACTCAAACATGCTTACCTCAATGATATCAAAAATTAAAACTAGTCATCTAACACTCTCACACCACTACAATAATATCTTTCTGATCAACATTCTCTCATGACCTCATGAAGACCTAAAGCCTCATAACCATGATTCAATGCTCACTTGACCATCATACCTCTTTGTGACAATAGTGACAACTTCAAGCTGACCTAAATATTGACATAAAAAAACATAAAATATATTAGTATCCTTAAAACTATATCTTTCCTTCAAATTTTATCTTATCACATAAATCACACAAGCTTATACCTCAAAGACCACTCACCATGCATCTTCACTAGATGCACCTTGACATCAATGACATCAATGATAACACTTCTCAATAAACTCCCCCTTTGTTATTGATGGAAAAACATTATTGAATTTATTACTATCATAT
The DNA here is from genome assembly GCA_037957365.1 of Torreya grandis. Taxonomy (NCBI): domain Eukaryota; kingdom Viridiplantae; phylum Streptophyta; class Pinopsida; order Cupressales; family Taxaceae; genus Torreya; species Torreya grandis. The sequence continues at coordinate 271,127 of JARHVA010002320.1, forward strand.
CCCATAATCCATTCATTCTCCCTTCTTTAACTTTACCCCCCTTTGACATTAATGAAAAAGGGTCATACACATTGCAACTTTTGGAAATACTCATTCTCCCTCTTTAGTAACTATTCTTAGAAACTACAAAAGAACTCAGAGCTACCAAGCTCGCCCTTAGACCAAGCATAGTCTTCAAATGAAATATGAACCTCAATATTACTTACCAAGATACCAACCTCTTGATATCAATTGAATAAATAGTAGTACCCCCTTTGTCTCTTTTATTCTTGTCAACAACTACACTTGGAGCTTATGAACAACCTAAATAACTCCCCCTCAAATCAAGCATCCACCATGCTTCTACTAACTAAAGAGTATCTCCATGAAGCTTAATGGATTCATCCCTTTCCATAGGGAATTAAAACAACACAAACTCAAGAGATTCCTAGATCTCCATGCTCTCACAAGATTGAATATCCTTTATGATCCTTTTAGGCTTGATTGGCACATTAGGATTGACTTCTTTATCAAGTATTTGATCAAAAATATGTGATGATAACAAACATTCTTGACTTGATTTCACATCTGAAGTATGCTCTACCATAACAAATAGTCCAATTGAGCTTTATACTGATCATGACTCACCTTTACTGCCTTTGGTTTATACACATTCATTTTCCTTCTCTCTTGGACTCTAATGTCTTCAAACCTCTTGTTTTGACTTGATGACATTTTAAATTTATTAGGATAGAATATTTCAATGTGTCCCACATTATGACAATTGTATTAAAAAAAATCATTCATACCTCTTTATTGATTATTCCTTTCATAATCTCATGCATACTCATTTTTATAGGGTCTTCTACACTCTCTTTCTCTATGACCAAACTGATTGCATTATAAATAGTAACCATTGAATGAAATAGCATACCTCATAGAATTAGGTTGTTTATTGGTCTCTTCATGTTGACCTTCTTGTCTTCATTATCTTTCTCCTTGACTTGATCTACCTCCTTTTGGTCTTCTTTGAAACCTAGACCTATCTTATCACTTGTAGACTTCTGACTACTCAAGATGTTATCTAGAGCATCATTACTCTTTTCAAACTTCATAAAGGTCTTAAACTTGCTAGATGCTTGATCCAACTTAGCTTTCAAGGATTCTATTTCATTTTTATACTTGTTGCATTCTTTCTCTTTAGCTTTTAAGATAACAATGATTATCTCCATCTATGCTTTAGTATAATTGATGATCTCATCATACTCCTTGGATGTGTTACTTAGTCTCTGCTAAAAAAACCAATATGTTCTTCATATTCCTTAAATAATGATCTTAGTTTGTGATTCTTCTTTCTTTGAAACTTTAACTCCTCTAGATCACTCACCAATTATGCCTCAAGGTTTACTTCAATCTCTTCTTTGTCTAATTCTTCATCATCCATAAGGTCTTTTCCTTTTAAGAAACCCTCATTGTCTGTTTCTATAACCACGAATAAGGTTTAATTTTTGTTATGTTCATGTTCATTATTGTCATCATCACTATTAGATGTACCTATGTCACTTACATTAGATGAGTTTTTTTTTTTTTGGTATAGAAACTTCTCTTATTCTTGAATTATATTTCCTGCCTTCATACTTCTTGAAATCTTTCTTGCTTTTATCAGCCTAAGAGACATTCTTATCATCACCATGATGTTCATCATGCTCTTCATCATGCTCAGTCTTATCCTTGTTAGGTTACTTAGATGTAAAGTGACCAATATTACCATAGTTAAAACATTTTAAAGTCAACTTACCCTTGCACTTACTAGATTTAAACCTTAATTTCCTAGCAAACATGGCTATTAGTTCATCATCATCAACATACCTTATCATTGACCTTCTTGGATTTTGAATTCTTCTCATCTTTTAATTTTGATTCCTTTTTGGGAGGTCTTCCTTCATTTTTTCTCATTTCATACATAGTCAAGATGCCATGAAGCCCATCCATCTCTAGATTATTCAAATCTTGCATATTTTCTATTATAGACACCTTAGAATCAAACTTAGGAGTTAGTTATCTCAATAGATTTTGAAAAACTATAGACTCTTTCACTTCTTCTCTTAATCCTTTAATGATATTGAACACTTCATCAAACCTTAATAGGTAAGATGCAATGGTTTCATCTTTAGACTTTCAAACTATCTCCAATGGGTCTAAAACTTGGCCATGTTCACCTTGGTGTCTCCTTCATAGATAGTATTCAATTTGTCCCATATCTCTTTGGTTGACACAAAACATCACCATTGCAAACTCTACCTCTGATAGACCATAAATAATTACATTCATTGCTTTAGAATTGCTCTCACTTTCCTTCTTGCTTGTTGCATCAGTTGGTGGTGTAAGAGGTGGAGTGTATCCATTCATAACTAATTGCCATATGTCATGGCCCATTGAAATTATATATGTTCTCATTCTAATGCTCCAAAATAAATAATTTTTCCCCTTGAATAACAGAGTCTTATTGGTATAGAAACCTACTTGAACTTGACTACTAGCCATCCTTGCTTATAGGATCTCCTTTAGGCTATTAGGCCTGCTTCAAAGGACCTAATTTGATACCAAATGTTGGAATCAAAATGAATAATATGAGGGGAAAGGGGGGTGAATCAGTCACTCAAAAACTTTCTTTTAATTCCTCCTTATCATACATGAACCATCACATCCACATATAGTTCAAGCAATGCATAAACAATCAATCATACAAGCATGGAACAAGATTACACAATAAAACACATTATATATGTGGGAAAATCTCAAGAGGAAAAAATACATTTATCCTTTCAAATTTAGTATATTTTTATAATTCAAAATATCACAATTTATTGAAGCACCAACTCCATATGGAGAACCAACCCCAACTAGCTAAGCACCAACTCATCTAGGCTTTAGAAAGTACCAAATTGAAATAAGGCACCAACCCCCTAGATGAATTATCACCTACTCAACCACCTATAACCTTTGATCACCTTTATAACACCTTGTTATGATCACCTTCTTCATCTCTTCTCTCTTCTACCCCTAACAAACTGTCTTCTAGGCTTCTTCGCTCAACTAGCCCTCTTCTTGACTTGATTAGGTCATATGACCTTGATTTTCATATAAAAAACCTTTTTAAAATATTCATCATAGTTTATATACACTATTAATATGGTCTAAAATACCTCCTTATACTTACTAGTGTGCTATATTATTTTCATACCATCTGCTTATTCTAATATAGCTTAAACTATCTTGTATATATACCATTCTTTGTTCATATATTACTTAGTCAGATACTCACCATTAACCTCTTAGGTAGGCCATATAATAGGTCTTATAAAATCTCATAAAAATTATTATTGATTCTATTTTGGTCTATCATAACTCTATTATACCTCATTTCACTTTTAGATCTCATGGAGATCTAATTCCATTAGGTCTACTTTAGGACACATTACACTTTGCCTTTCTTGAAACACTTTAAAACTCCAAAAATATAAGGAAAATATCATATAAAAAATTAATATACCCTCACTAATGTCTTCTAGGATCAACAAGACATTTTACAACAAATCATTACTTGAAACCCCTCATTAGTACTCAGTCTTATTAGGTCTGTGTACACCAAAAATATGCTTTTCAAAATTGAAGCTCAAAATCACTTTATAAACTAAAAAATGATAAAAAAAGTTCATATATAAAGTATATGACCTTATGGTCATCACCATATACTTTAAACACTTCAGCTCATGGAAAAAAGGCTTAAACTCATCTCTTTAGTATGCTCATTTAGAATTGTCAGGATTGTCAAAAGCCAGTCATGAAACTACTTGACATCCAACACCTAAAATGAAAATTTTAAATGTTTATAAATAAATTAAAAATATTATATATCATATTTATAACAACCTCAATCATAAAAATGATAGGCTCTAATATCAAACATTGATCTTCCAGACCAATTTCTTGACCTTATCTCACACAGTCTTGTATGTACCAGACAAGTCATTTTAAATGCAACTCTTAAACTGACTTTCAAGATTTAAAAAATCATGAGTATTAATTTATATTCATAAAAAAAACACCATATGCATTAGATACTTCAACTCAGGTCATAGATCCTTAAAATCATCACTGCAACTTGCTTATTCAGAACTGCTAGTTTTCTTCAAAGCAAAGTCATAATGATATTGAACTTCAACACCTATATGACCAATTTAAAATAATTAAAATGTATGAACATGATATTCTAACATATTTATACCATATTCAAATATAAACAACATATAATCTAGTGGTAACTATTGTTTTTACATGCTAATTTGTTGACCTCACTACACACAGTCTTCACTAAGTCAGACAAACCATTTTGGCTTCATTATTTTCACCACTATAGCTAAATTAAAATATTTATACCAAGAATTAATAGTAAATATCAGTACCAAAAAACATATCCATTCACTTGCTTTCATAACTCTATCATGATAACACATTCCTATTCATCTTCTCATTGTTGCTTGATTTTTCACTTTTTTTCACCATTTGACCAATTAGTGGTTGGCTAACTTGGATGACCAGTTTAGCAAACTTTAGGGATATAAAATTTACATAAACCTTCATTTAAATTAAACATGAGTTTAAATATTTATCCTCCATCCATTTTCATACTTTGACTTGGTCAACTCTAACTGCTATAGCAAATCTTTGAGAAATTAGCACTTTCATGTAGGATCTACTCACACACCTGACAACTCAATCACACCTAAAAGTATTTGGAAGAGTTTAATACTACATAAAATATATTTAATAATCATACCATTACATTTTTGACACTTTTTATTGGCATATTCAACATCAAGCCTTCATTAGGGTTCTAAGAGGGTTTAAACCCATTTTAATTCTTAACAATCATTCTTAAAGTATAGCCTATCAATCCAAAAACAAATGCATAAAATTTTGAGATAGGAACCTTCCCCATATACCATGAATATATTATTTTACCATGCAAATATTTGATGATCACAATAAAATCCTTCTTAGATTGAGAACCCTTCATTCTATGCACTTAAGAGACCTAAAAATCACTTTTCATGCCTTGTCCTTCAAAATAGAACCTCAAAATTCATGAACATGTATAAACAACTTTCATCACATTTTTAATTGATTAAATAATCTCAAACACCTTTAAAAATGATCATGACCCCTTATTAGTCCACACTCTCTCTATCTTTACTCTCTAGACTTTGACCTACAAACCACATTAGGCCTTAAAACTGACCTTCATGCCTGTTTACATGTGATATCCACATTTATAAAATACTCAATCAACATCTCTCATTATTAAACACTTAAATACATCCTCATATGCCTTGACAACAGATCATGATACCTCATTAGGCTAGGCAAGGTCTAAAAGTGATCTAGTTGTAGACTTGGTATGAAGGTCCTACCCTTGTAGGCTCAGCCTAAGACTATCATGAGTGATCTAATGCCTCACATACATTTTAAATTAACCTCATAAAAAAACTCATGCCTATGTGTACACATATTACCAAGTCACCATACTCATACCTTCTCACATGGACTTTCCATGCCATTACTAGTGTCATGGTTAGGCTTCTTAAGCACTTGAAACTTCACAACTAATATTGAAATACTTATTAAAGTATATATACTTTACTTACATGATAAAACAATTCCAAACAACCTCTCTTCAAACTTCACTATACACACCTTCTCATAGGGTCTAGAATAGGCTTCTCAAGACACCTTATACTCAAGAACTAGTACTCAAACATGCTTACCTCAATGATATCAAACAAGAACACTCTTCAGATAGCACTCTCACATCACTGTAGCAATCTCTTTTTGATCAACATTCTCTTATGACCTCATGCAGGCCTAGAGCCTCAAAACCATGCTTCAATGCTCACTTGACCATCATACCTCTTTGTGATAATACTAATAACTTCAGGTTGACCTAAACCTCAATATCAACCTTGAGATCAACTAATAAAAGAGACATTATTTGTCTTCATATTATCTCTTACCTTCAAATTATCTATTGTCACATGATTTCCTTGTCACATCAAGCACACAAGATCATACCTCAAAGACCACTCACCATGCATCTTCACCAGATGCACCTTGATACAAATGACATCAACCTTAACATCAATGACAGCACTTCTCAATATAAATCCATCTCTATTTAGATTTCATAAATATCAATCGTGCATTAGATAAAGATAATTATCCCCTACCTTCACTCAATGAGGATCTTCAATATGTCATTGGATCTGAGATGATGTCCTTTTTATATGGATTTTGATGTTACAATCAGATTTTAGTGGACAAAATAGACAAAGGAAAAACAACATTCACTACTAAGTGGGGCACCTATGTCTACGATAAAATTCCATTCAGTTTACTCAATGTTGGTGCCACATTCCAAAAAGTTATGGATACTGATTTCAAAGGATTATTTGGTAAGTGTATAGTAGTATATATGGATGACATGATTATATTTTCCAAATGTGTACTAGATCACTTGAGTCACCTGGAAAAGTCTTCAAATGGTGTCCAAGGTTTGGTATTTCTCTCAAACCCACAAAATATGTTTTTTGTGAAACACAAGGTAAGATTTTAGGTCACATCATCACTAAGAAAGGTATGTATATTGACCCAGAGAGAGCTAGTGTTATTTATAAAATCTAGTTGTCAAAAAGTAGGAAAGAGATGGAATCATTTTTTTTGGTTTTACTAAGATCACTAAACCTTTGAATTCCATGTTAAAACATGGATTTAATGTAGAATGGGATGCAAAACTTTAGTTAACCCAAATTATGCTAATGATTTTTATCTTTAATCTTTTGCTTCTAATCATACAATTGTAGTTGTGTTGATAGAAATATTTGAATACGGAGAACACCCCATAGCTTTTATGAGGACATATTTGAAATAATTTGAATTGAGGTACCCTACATTGGATAATCAAGCCTATGCATTGGTGAAATTAATTAGAAAATTTCATCATTACATATTGAGGAACAAAGTGTATGCCATAGTTATAGATCTTGTAGTTAAACAAATGTTAGGACAAAATAACCTTGGTGAAAGAATAGGACATTAGATTACCAATCTTCAAGAATATACATTGAAGCGAAACTTGTAAAATTTGTATGTGGTCAAGGTTTATCCAATTTAATTTTAGAAGTTGATCCTAACATTTATATTGTGTAAGTTGGTCAAGCAGAAGCTCAATTTGGTCCATTGTATGATTCAATTGTTCACTACTTGCTTTATGGAAATACACCAACCCATTTTGATAGGACACACAAAATAACACTAAGGTTGAAGGCTTCACATTATATGTCAAAAAGAGGAGTGCTTTGTGACAATAATCATGAAGGGATTTACTTGAGATGTTTTTTTAAAGAAGAAACACAAGAAGTGATAAACGCATTTCATGATAAGAAAGGAAGTGGTCATTTTTTTGGTAATGTCATAACACACATGATTCTCAGACCTGATTATTATTAGCCAACATTATTCAAGGATGCTTATGCACATGTGAGGACTTGTCACTCATGTCATATCTTTGATAAAAGAGAGATTCATGCTCTCATACTTCTGTAGCCAATAATTGAGGAATGTCCCTTTGCTCAATGGGGATTAGATTTCATTGGAATCATAAATCCTAACTCATCAGTTGGTCATAAGTTCATTTTCACTACCACTGACTATTGTACAAGGTAGAGTGAAGATAAAGCAACCAGGAATAATATAATTGAATAAGTAATCAATTTTATTGAAGAATAAATATTAGATTTGGGACCATTATATCACTTATTTGTGATAATGGGTTTGCTTTTCAATCAACATAAATGATTGGGTGGGCATATCAAAATGGAATTACATTGAAGTTCTCCTCAAACTATTATCCACAAGGCAATGGTCTATCAAAATCAACAAATAAGAATTTTTTGAAACTCATTAAGAAAGTAGTTGATCAAATTCCATGTAAGTGGCATGTGCTACTCAAATACACCCTATTGGATGATAGAATAAGGCACAAATAGAGCCTAAATAGTTCCCTTTTCTTGCTTATCTATGGAATATAGCCAATTTTCTCAATACAACTCAAGAATCCTACTTATGAATTTATACAAGAGTATATAGAAGTAGATTTAGGAAATTAATCTATATTGTTAAACTTGATACAATTAGAGAATAAAAGAGATGAAGTTTTACAAAGTTTTATTAAATCTCAAGATGTTGTGAAGAGATGGTTTGATAAAAAAGCACAAGTGAAAGCCTTTCATATTTCAGACTTGGTCTTATTATGGGACAAAGCTCATGAGAAAAGAGGCCATCATTACAAGTTCAGTCTTTTATGGATTGGCCCTTTTCAAGTATCCAAATTCTTGGGACAAATTGCATTTAGACTGAAACAAATTCAAGGCAAGCACTTGCCCCTACCAATTAACAAACAATACTTGAAGCATTACTTCATGGATGCTCTGTCTAATTTTATTTCTGAGTGAAGGTACTCTGGTTATTTTGTGTACACATTTTGCATATAATTTTCTTATTTTCTTAGATTATTTGTTTTACTTTGTTATATTAGTTATTGGCATAGTCTTAGTTAGGTTTCCTTTTCTGTTTGTTTGGTTTTTTTGTTGTTGTGTTAGTTTTTTTTCTCGTAACTTGTTTAAGTTGGTTTGTTTTGTTTGGTCCTTTAGTATATTGTAGTGTGCCTTCTCATGATTGATTAAAGCCTGTCCTTTATATATCAAAGTTGTTTAATATTTGCACATGTAGTCTTTGACATTATAAATCTTCCCTAGTTCATTTTGGTAATACTTAGTCTAGAAAAAGTTAAAGTTTGTTCATAGTCAACATCATAAGACAGTCAAATTTAGGCAACAATATATTGAAGCAACATTGGGTCTTTATGCTCCCATGGGCTAGGAACTTAAAAAGTTTGATGAAATCATTAGAGTCATTTAATTTTGGAAGTTATAACATTAATAGTCAGCTTTGTCACAAATTGTTACACTTCTTTATGCATTTTTAGAATTTTGAAAGTCCATGATTCAAAACAGATTTTGTGAATTTTAGAAATGTTTCAGTGTCTTGTTGAGTCCATCAACTTGCACTTAACATTACATCTGAAGTAAAATGGAAAAACTATATTGATTTAAGTTAGTCTTGATAATTATGAATTTTATGAATTATTATTATACCTATGGATTGGTCCCTAACCCTCAATGGACTAAAAATAAAATATTTTCAAAAGAAATACATCAAAAGGAAATGAACTAAAAATGCAAAATCAAAATTCTTTCCTCGAAAGGGTGATTTAGGCAATCTCCATCATAGGCTCTCTGACTTGGTTGGCAATGAATCAAGGCTTTGATTGGGACCAAAGGTATCTCTATCAAGACTCTGGACACTTGACTAGATGCAGAGTAATGCCCATGCCATTTCTTCTTAAGCCAAACATCCAAATTTTCCTTTTTAGAAATTATGATTGTTTTAGACAAGTTTAAATATTTCATGTGAATTAAATATCACTAAAAGAATAAATCACTTTGTTACACACTGATGGTCTTAAATTTTTTTGGAAATTAGTATGTCATAAGTTGAAGTAGACTTTAGTGCTTTCATTCTTCTATTCTTGTCATAAGGCTTGTTATAGCTTTATTTTTCTTGTTTGGGTTTGATGTTTTGTGGTCTATATTCTAAATGTTGAACAACATCCTCCATAGGGGAGTCATCATTTTTTGTATCTAACATGCCCCATAATCAAATTGTCACATGGGGACCCTCTTATTTTAGCATTTTTTTTCTATTCTTGTATACTAGTATGAATGTGTGTTAACGAGTACCACTTGATGGTGTTAGCCTTCCTTCACGTGATCATTAATTCATGGTGATGATTCAAAAACATTCCAAGGATATGGCATTAATTGTGTGAGTTTGTTTACCTCTTATAATGATGTTACAAAAGTATTCATTTACCGTAAAAAAGCATAGAGATATTTTGAATGTTTATGTGAGTCTGTAGGGATTGTTAAGTCACATAAAATTATGGTAATGATTCAAAAGGAATTGGATGATACAACTTGGTGGGATCATAGATTATGACACTTACAACAGTTGTACTAATTTTTAGATCATTTGGAGTTGTCATGGAAATGTACTAATTATTACATTAGCATAAAGTTTTCTCACTTTTAGAACGAATAAGAAATAATTATATGATGAAATTTAGTGAGGTCATAGAATATCACACTTATAACCTCTACACAAAAAAATAGGTCATTTGGAGTCACTATGGAGGCATACCGATTATCTAGTATGTAGATGGTCTTTGACCTAGCAAAAAAGTTGGGTTGAGTGTCAAGTTACCAAATTTAGAATGGTGATAAAAAATTATGTATAAGCTGTATTTTTAAAATTTTAGATAAATTGGATCATCAAAATTGAAGTTATGATCATTTTAGTGGATGTCAATCAAATAGGATGTTTGTCTTATCTGCATATGGTTATTGACCTTTTGTTAATTCTACTCAAGGAATTGGATGACGATTTTTTTGGGTTCATATAAAATGGTACCTAAAATATCTGTTAAAATTTTGAAACCATTTAGATTTAATTCAAAAATGTTACGACTATTTATTTTAGTTATGCTTGCAACCCTAGGCAAAAGGTTCATGAGATTATGTTACAATTGTGTTAATAATTGGTTTCCTAAATTTGAATTAGTCTCATAAAATTTAGTCTTAAATCTATGTTCCAAATTTTATCTTAACTGGATATATGAGTTAAAATTTATGATAGTTTTTTAAATTGTCATTTTACCACATGATGCATCTGTCTAGTCTATAGAAGGTTCATGATTATGTAGAATAGTTGTCATGAGACTTAAGCTACTAAATTTATATCGGTTAAATAAAATGTGTCCTATAAATTTTTTTCAATATTTCAAATCAATTGGATAAGTGGATACATATTTATGATAGCTTTTGTAACTATCACTCAGCTAAAAAATACATCTGTGTAGTCAGACAGTTCACTACCTTGTGGTAGAGTTTCACCAAGAATTAGATTATAAATTTTATTTGGTATTTAGATAATATTTCCATGTTTCAAATTGTATATCATTTTTATGCATGGAGTTAAATTTGTGGAAGTTTTATTAACTACCATTCTTCTTGGAAATGTAATTTATAGTTTATGTCAATTGTCAAGGTTTTTATTTATCTGTGATAACTTGTAGTAATGTGTATTAATATTTGGATGATGAAATTTATAAGAGTGATTAAAAATTATCTTTGATATTTATTTCAAATTTAATCTCAATTGGATCACCATAGTTGAAGTTATGATCATTTTGGTGACTATCAATCAACTAGGATGTTTGCCTTGTATGTAAATGGTCCTTGACCTTTTGGTAGATTTTCTTTAATATTTAGCTGCCCAAATTTGTATAGGTTATATTAAATGTTATTTACATTTTTTTTTTCAAATTTAAACTTAATTGGATAAACAATGATAAAGTTATGACCATTTTGGTGATGGTCAGTTAACCAGAAAATGCATGTCTCATTTGTCTAGTTTATAGTTGGTCCTTGACCTTGTAAAAGAATTGAAATAAGATTTAAGACACCAAATTAGGAGTGGTGATATAAAATAGATTATAAAACTTATCTTTCAAATTTAAACCCAATTGGATCACTTACATTAAAGTTATGGCCAAATTTAGGTCACCAAATTTGGAGATAAAATAGAAAATGTATCCTAAATTATGTGTTTCAAATTTTATCTCAATTGGATAAATTATGGTAAATTTATGATATTTTTTATGACTGACCTAGACTAATTGCATCTTGCCAAGTGTTTTGTATGTGACTATAGGTTGCTACATGAGGTCCAAATATCCAGTTGACCAATCAGAGTCCAAGGTGTTTTCAAAGGGAGCATGAGGTAACACAACCATAATCAAATCAGTGTTTTTAAATGGACCACAAATCAATTACTTCATCATTGTTATGATTCATGTTAGCCATGGGATCATTTCACGATGATGTGGTTGTTCTTATTTGGACTATTGATCAAATTATTAAAGAAATTAAATATCAGCAACTGCTTGGTCATTAGAAATTGAGTTACATTAAATATTTGATCCATTTCATTTAAAATTACTTAAAATGAGATTGTTGTCTATAATATTTGATCTCAAGAAGCTGCACTGTAATCAATTATTTTATTTTATTTTATTTTAGTAGTAAGCCCATTAAATATTGGTTTTGCATCAAGGGAATTAGTTTGATTACCTTGTCTATTTAAGCAATAGTGCTTGCCATTATAAAGGGTAGACAATTTTGAGTACCAAAACTCTGTTGAGATTGAGCTAGGATTTCACCTACCTTTCTTACTTGTTTGTCTTGATTGTCTACTAATGGATATTGATTTGAAAAGTAATATAAGCAAGGAAATTTTTAATTTTGTTGGTGTGAAACTAAATATACGATTAGATATTGTAGTAGCTAGTTTAGTTGGATCTAAGAGCTTATTCTAGGTAATTTAAGGCTTACATTGGTCATGGTATGCAAATAGTTGTAGGCTTGTGTAACAACTTTTCATTTAAATAAAGTTTTGGATTCTATGTTCACATATTTTCCTTTGAGTCTTGCTCATTGTGGTGTTTTAATTTGTGCAATAGTTAAATTGGATGCCTGTTGATTTAATTGCGGTCACATTAATCTGATTTTAGAGTGTTGGAAGATTTGTCTTAATCACTTGGGATTATTTTCTTTTCAACCTTACTCTATCCCTCTATTTTATGTTTATTTTGGATAGTTGTCCTACCCATTTCACTGTAAATAAATCATTTATAGAGGAGACATTAGTGAGAACTTCAAGATCTTGGAAATAATCATTAGAAAATTTGATGGAAACAATCACAGCTTGCCCATGCTATAACATTTAGAGTTTATTGGCCCTTGGATTAACTAGCTAATACTAAAAATGAGGGGACTCTTTGTCACATGTATTGTAGGTTGATTTTTTCTAGTCATAACAGTGGATTCTATAATTGTTCTTGAGTGGGTCACAATTTCAGCCTAACAAACTTCTCTAAAATTGTGAATCCAAAAATAATAGATTTGAACAATAGACTTAGCAAATTACAATATCCATTTACATGAAGCCATTGATTCCATGCCATCAAGTAGCCGCAGGGAACCAAGAACAACCAGTATAGTAATTCAAAAAGATAAGTGATTCTAATATGCCTTGTTAAATCACTTGGCAATTATTGGATGTGTAATCTCTAGTCTATGCATGTCGAGCCATCAAAATACCATGGCTTTGTGTCTCACTGCCACCTAGAAAAAGAACATAAAAAATATTTATTTAAAAGAAATCAATGATAACATGGCATCAAATAATATATACTATAACAAGTAATGCAAAAAAACCCAAATTTTTGTATTATTCACAGGTGTTAGGATCTTACAGCACAATTGATTACTTTTGTATAAGCAACTAAACACAGAATTAAACCAGAAATAATAAGTAACTAGAAATCAGAAACAACAAAGAATAGGAGATACAAGAAACAACCCATCTTGTATTAACACTCTTTCAGAAGGAAATACAATGAAGAAATCTCTCTCTCTTCTCACACCTCTCAAATGTACAGATCTCTTTCCCTCAATAATTCTCTCTCTCTCAATTACAATCAACTCAATCCTTGAATTGTCTACACCTTTCTTCTTGCAATGCTATGAGGATCTAACCCTATTATATAGAACTAGGATTCATGAGCCATGCATTCTCCACCGTTAGATGCACCTCTTAATCAAAGGTTCCAATCTATCCTGCCAAAAATAGAAAAGTGGACTCAAGACTAACAGTTAATCTTTACATGCAAACTGACTGTTCTCCTCAAAATTAGAATTTTGGGAACGCACATATGACCAATGTTGGTCTCTATTTGTCTGCATATGACCGATGTCGGCTGATTCATAACCGACGTTGGTTGGTCCTGACCAATGTCGGTGACTGTGTAACTCTAGCAACCTCTGCATTTGCTCATCTGGTGAACCTTTTAGCTCCACAACTCAACAATCTCCCACTTGGAGATAAACAGCTACACCTGTACCTGTACAGCAACATCCTCTAGCTTGTTTCACCATCTTCAAGTTTAATCTTGAAGACCAACAAAAGTTGAATGAAGATTCAACTTCTCCTTTTTTACCGGCTTTGTTAACATATCCGCAGGGTTCTCATCCGTATGGATCTTTTCTAGCTTCAACTGTCCATCCTCCAATACCTGTCTAATGAAGTGGTACCTAAGCTATATATGTTTGGTTCTTGAATGAAAGGCTATATTCTTTGCCAAATGAATTGCACTTTGACTATCACTATACAATCTGCAACTCTTTTGCTCCTTTCCCAACTCTTCCATGAACCGAGTCATCCAAATCATTTCCTTGCTAGCCTCTGTGACTGCAATGTATTCTGCCTCTATAGTAGACAAGGCAACAACCTTTTAACTTTGAAATCTAGCTAACCACCGTTCCACCAATAATGAACACATATCCTGTGGTGCTTCTCCTGCCATCCAAGTCACCTGCCATATCCGCATCTACATACCCATGTAGAGAAGTGTTTGACCCTCCATAGCATAAATGCCTACTGCTGGTCCCTCTTAGATATCTGAGAATCCACTGAACTAGTTTCTAGTGTTCCTTTCCTGGATTGGCCATAAACTTGCTGACAACTCCCACTACTTGGGCAATATCAGGTCTAGTACATACCATTGCATACATCAAGCTCCCAACTGCTGAAGCATATGGAACTCTACTCATGTATTCAACCTCATCATGTGATTTAAGACACTATTCTTTGCTCAACTTGAAGTGTCCAGCCATAGGTGTGCTTACCAGTTTTGCATCCTGCATATTGAACCTCTCCAACACCTTATTCACATAATCCTCTCGAGACAAAATCAAACTGTGATTTTTCATGTCTCTCTTAATACTCATGCCAAGGATTTTCTTTGCTGCTCCTAAATCCTTAATGGAAAATGTGTGAGCTAATTTTACCTTAAGCTCAGTAATATCCTACATGTGTGAACCTGAAACAAGCATATCATCTACATATAGTAACAGGATAATATAACTACCATTATCCAATCTGTTAAAATAAACACAATGGTTAGATTGACATTTACTAAAGCCATGCTCTGTCATAAACCTGTCAAACCTCAAATACCATTGTCTTGGAACTTGCTTAAGACCATATAAGCTTTTCTTCAACCTGCACACAAGTTTCTCCTTACCTTTGACCTCAAAACCTTCTGGCTGATCCATATATATCTCTTTATCCAAATCTCCATGAAGAAATGTTGTCTTAACATCAAGCTGCTCAAGATGAAAATCCTCAATAGAAACTAAAGACAATACAGTCCGAATAGAAGTCATCTTTACTATAGGAAAAAATTTCACCAAAATCAATACCTGGTTTCTGTGTAAATCCCTTTACTACCAACCTAACCTTATGTCTCATTTATCCATTCTCTCCTTCCTTTAACCTGTAAACTCATTTGTTTTTTAGTGCTTTCTTTCCAGCTGGCAACTCTACCAAATCCCACGTTTGGTTCTCTTTCAAGGAATCAATTTCCTCATTCATGCCATGCTCCCACTGTTTCCTAGATTCTACCTGCATTGCCTCATCAAAACTTTCTGGTTCCCCACCATCAAAGAGCAACAAGTAGTATAAAGAAGGGGAATAATGAATTGGAGGTTTACTTACCCTTTCAGACCTCCTCATGGGCATTTGAGACTCATTTATAGCTTGCTGTCTGCCCAAATTTCTTTCTGACAGTGATCGATCTCGGTCATCTCTGGTCGATGTTGGTCTGCACCTGACCGACGTCAGTTCCACCTAACCGACGTCAGTTTTTTCATGACCGACGTCGATTTTTGTCTAATCGACATCGATTCCTGTCTGACCAATGTCGGTATCTGTGTTTTCTTGTGAGTGATGATTTTTACCCACGAGCTCATTTTGGATCATAACCTCATCCAAATCACGATTGCCCTACTCAAAATTATTCAGCCTCTTGAGCTGATCACTGTACATCAGATTCTCATTGAAAACTACATCATGGCTTCTAATAATTTTGTTAGTTTCTAAATTCCAAAACCAGAATCCAAAATCTCCAGAACCATAACCAATGAAAGTGCACCGCATAGATTTAGCATCCAACTTCTTTCTATTTTTTTTTATCAATGTGCACAAAAGCTTCAGAACTAAAAACTTTGAGAAATGAAAGATCTACCATTTTACCTATCCAAGCCTCTTCTAGAATTCCACCATCCAGTGTAGTAAAAGGTCCTCTATTAATCAGGTAAATCGTAGTATCTACAACTTCTACCCAAAATTGTAAGGGCAAACCAACATGCAACCTCATACTCTGTGCATACTCCATTATTGTTCTATTCATCCTTTCAATAACTACATTTTGCTGAGGTGTCCTTGGAATCATCCTTTCCCTGCGTATTCCATTCATAAAACAATAACTATTAAATTTATTGCTGCAGTACTCACCACCATTGCCAGATCTAAGGCACTTCAATCTCAAACCTGTTTCATTCTCAACCAAAGCTTTCCATTTCTTAAATGTGTCAAAAACATCAGATTTCCTCTTTATGCAATAAACCCATACCTTTTTTGTAGCATCATCAATGAAAGAAACATAATACCGTGATCCTCTAATAGAAGCTACCTGAGCTGGTCCCCACACGTATGTGTGAACAAGCTCCAACTTGTGCTTCTTGTTTGTTGACCCAGCTTTGAGAAACCTCACTTTATTCTATTTTCTAAAAAAACAATGCTCACAGAAATCTAGATCTATACTTTTCAAATTTGAAAGCTTACCTTTTGACTTAAGAACATTCATTCCCTTCTCACTCATGTGACCAAGCCTACAGTGCCACAACTTTGCATCTACATTTGAAGTAGATAAAATAGGAGAACAATCTGTAATACAAGTAGATAGATAAAGTGTACCTACTCTCTTACCTCTGGCTAATACAAGTGCACCCTCGGAAACTTTTCAAGATTCAGCTGTGAGAGTTACTGTGCAACCCTCATCACCCAACTTTCCTACAGAAATCAGATTCTACTTTAGAATGGGTACATGCATGACATCCTTCAACACCCATGTGTTGCCATTCTGCAATTTCAGATGCACTTTTTCTTTGCCAACAATTTGACAAGGCTCATCATCCCCTAAATAAACTTTTCCAAAATCTCCATGGACATAATCATTGAAAAATTCTCTATTTGGGGTTGCATGGAAAGAGGCACCAAAATCTAAAACCCAAGATTCTACTTTATTATCCAAAAAAAATATAAGATCATCCTATGCAACAATACCTGCAACTTTTGCTTCTTCTTTATTACTTTCATGTTGATTTTCTTTGTTATCCTTCAACCAACAATATTTCTTTGCATGCCCTTTCTTTCCACAATTCCAGCAGGTTATTCTTCTTCCATTTCTAGATTTGGATCTACTTCTCATCTTTGACTTTGACCTTGATCTCCCTTGCTTTCCCTTCTCTCTTTGCCTTCCCCTACTTTCAATTCTTAAAGCATTTTCCTCTGTGCTTTTCCTGCAAATTTCTTCATTCAAGATTACACTAACAACATCATCAACTTTATAGATATTTGAAGCAGATGCATTATTACTAACTGCCATTACCAAACTATGCCAACTTTTAGGTAAAGAGCATAAGATTAAGAAAGCCTTAATTTCATCATCAAAAACTATTTTGACTGAATTTAACTAATTTACTATTGCATGGAAATCATTAACATGACTAGATACTGATCCACCTTCCTGCATTTGCAAATTAAATAATTGCTTCATAAGATATGCCTTATTAAAAGCTGAGGGCTTTTCATATAAATTTGCCAAAGTATCCTTTAAATCTACTGTTGTCTTTGCCTGTGATAAGTTGGAAATCATAGAAGATGCCAGGCTCAACCTTATAGATCCAAGAGCCTTTCTATAAAGAACATTTCATTCTTCATCTTGCATATCTGTGGGCTTGCTTGAAACCCCACCCAATGGTAAGTACAAATCTTTTCAATACAGATAATATTCTATCTGCATCCTCCATAATTGATAATTCTTGCCATTGAATTTTTCCATTCTTAGCTTACTTTCTTCTGCCATTGCTTTACTCCCACTCAATCAGAAACCCCTGAGAGTGAACATGTAATCAACAAACACTCACCCACTCTGATGAACCTTGTTAGTGAACCAAGCTCTGATACCACTTGTTAGGATCTTACAACACAATTGATTACTTTTGTATAAGTAACTAAACACGAAATTAAACCAGAAATAATAACTAGAAATCAGAAACAACAAAGAATAGGAGATACAAGAAACAACCAATCTTGTATTAACACTCTTCCAGAAGGAAATACAATGAAGAAATCTCTCTCTCTTCTCACACCTCTCAAATGTACAGATCTCTTTCCCTCAAGATTTCTCTCTCTCTCTCTCAATTACAATCAACTCAATCCTTGAATTGTCTACACCTTTCTTCTTGCAATGCTATGAGGATCTAACCCTATTATATAGAACTAGGATTAATGAGCCATGCATTCTCCACCGTTAGATGCACCTCTTAATCAAAGGTTCAAATTTGTCCTACCAAAAATAGAAAAGCAGACTCAAGACTAACAATTAATCTTTACATGCAAACTGACTGTTCTCCTCAAAATTAGAATTCTGGGAACGCACAGATGACCAACGTCAGTCTTTATTTGTCTGCATATGACCGATGTCAGCCGATCCATAACTGACATCGGTCGGTCTTGATCGATGTCGGTGACTGTGTAACTCCAGAAACCTCTGCATTTGCTCATCTGGTGAAGCTTTTAGCTCCACAACTCAACAACAGGGCAAATCCTACCTACACTTTTCCATGTAGTTGCTCATGAGATGTCTTCTCTAAAATTGTAAAACAAAAACATCGCATACTTACAATCTCAAATTATTCAAATTTACTTTTACAATTTCCACTACCATTAAGTTCTAAAAACGTATCTATTTTTACTCGCCTATAACTTTAAAGAGTCTTTAATGTAAAGAAAACCAAGAATAGTCTCTTATTTGAATGCTCCATTGTACCTCTCTCTGTCACTCGACTAAATACCTTTTGAAACTACTATTTAGTCTATATTCCACTGACTATTTGCTTTTAGAAAGCAGATCGTCTTGTGCCCACAGATTTTGTATTCCAACCGCTGATATGATGCAACATTCTTGACTATTGACTGTAGATAGAATTTTATTATAAAAAGTAAAGTGAGCATCCAAGCTTGGGAGTTGGAAATCTGATTTTTCCCCATTACCATTTTTTTGAATTTCCAAAAACTATTGATCGGTGAAAAATTACTGCCTTCATTGATATATGGCTAATAAACACGTCGCCTTAAAATAGCTTAATTGTGACTGTACAAAACTACAGAGTTAAACATTAGCACATTTATTAATTTGTATGAATTGAACAAATAATTCATTTATAATTATTATTTTTAAATATGAATAATTCAGTTATAGTTTAATTTCTTAACCATATATTATGTTACAATTTTGGATTTATAATTAGTGATCTAGAAAAATAATTCTACTTAAGTTATTCAAACATTAAAACAGATTCTAATATTAAATTAAGAATATTTGAAAATTGATAGAACATCTGTAACCTTGTTCTTATTAGACATCATTTATAAAATCTTTATTTAAATTAAGGTCTTTGATTATATTAATATATAATATTATTCTATTAAATTCCCCTTTAAATTGATATTTTCTATTTATAATATTTATAGATAGTTTACAAGTCCATGAAGTCCTAACTAATAATGAAGTTCACAAATATCTCTAATCAATGGAGTGGGCATGTCTTAGTCACATTAATATATATTATCCATGTGATTGTAGCCAATCGAACTTCCTCATATTGAGTATACATGAAGGGTCCATATCATTTATGTGGACTATAATTTTTTCCAAATTAAGCCACAAATCTCTCTATGTTATATCTACGTGTCCCCACATTACTAAATGTGCATTGCATAGTGGACGGCTAAGCTAATGGCTTAGATGATCTCAAATACAACAAGCCTCAATTTATTACTCAACAGGTCCACATGCTCACGAAATGGTCAATCATTCAAATCTTTGTGGGGAAAATTTGTTAGCATGATGTTGAGATGGTTCCGTGTGTCCATATCATGGACTACATGCGAATCTATTTTAAAAAGCACCAAGAGTTTATATTATCAAATTGAAATCACTTTTTGCATGGATCTCACAAACAAGTGACCTAAGCTTTGTAACTTCCTTCATATTTAATCACACTTTATAACCTCAAATGTCATAGACTAGGGTGTGGTCAGTCTTGTTTGATCTAAGTTTTGAACCACAATTAACACAAATAAATAGAACTAAACTATTGGAAACTAAAACACTAATTTATGATATAGAATACAATAGAATATAGACATTAAAATTTACATAATTGTAAGTGAGCTAAAAATAGTAAATTAACAAAAGGATGTGCAAACCAAACTTAAATATGATTTTTGTCAATTGTGCAAGCTATGTTGATAGAAACTGGCTAAGAGTGCCCCATGACTATGTCGTAACCTACAATAGAACTTTGTTACGATTTGAGACAAATTCAAGATAGAAGGACAAGGGCACAATGCATTGTTGTCTGTCTTTTATAACTTTGTCCTATTTGATTGTGGATGAAGGAATTCATCCATATATTTTTTTAATTAATATGGATATCTTAGTTATGGTTTAATTTGCTAAGAACATATTGGGCCCTTGAGTTGGTTACACTTGTTTCCAACATGGCCTCTTGGTGTCATGAAGTGAATTTAAATCTACACATATTTTATTGATACTTAAATACCTCATGTGGTTGAATCAACCAACCAGTAGCATGATCACAAAGGGTTCCCAAAGCAGCTTAAGGTAGAATAAAGCCAAAATCAAGTCACTTGAAATGTTAACACTAAATTTAAAACATTTAAAAATAACTAGGCCACCATGAACTAGTCAAAAAGTCCATGTTCACATTTAGTTATATTTACTAATTAGTAGGTCTAAGTTTTTAAACATAGTTTATAAACCAACACATCCACAAAACCACAGAGTATCCACATGGTAAATGATAGGGCAATCACTACTTGAATTTGAGTAAGGGGATGTTTGTCACGTGGCATGATCCTATACTCTCATCCAACAAATTCACAATGTGGTCTTAACCAAAAGATAAAGGAGGTGAGTGATCATCATGCTATGCTGGACAATGTTATTAAGCTAATAGGCACAATTTGAGCCTTGCAGGGAAAATCATGAGTAATGTTTAGGGTTAATTTTAGTATTCCATATAGAAATAAAGTTGGGTTTTTTGGTAAATCTGTAAGTATTTGTCTCAAAATTTTGGCAAAAGTGAATAGATGGTGTTTGGGCAAGCAAGTGAAACGTCAACAGGTGTAGAAACCACATCGTGACACATCAACATTGATGTTGATTCTATGTCACTTAATAGCATTATTGTCATGAGACTAAAACACTACCACATGATAATAATGTTGCCACATGACATTGATGTTATCACATAAAAATAATATTATCGCATGATAAAAATGTTGTCGTATAATAGATGGTATATCAGGATGGCCACACTATCATTTAACACCCATGCTATCATTTAAAAACTATACAATCACATCCCAGCTATGCAGCTGCATGACAAGATCAATTCAACAAGTGATGTCCCATTTCTTGTTTGGATAAATTACTATGCAACTTCCAAAGGAATGGATTTGACAAGTGATGGTTATTTTGTTGAACTTTTGCGTGTATACTCGACAATTTGTTACATATCTTCCTAAGGTAAAGTTAAAGAATTTGACAAGTGGTGGTTACTTTTTTGACTTTTTAAAGTCTTCCTCTAGACTATTTTCCATGTAGCTTCCAAATGTAATATTTTTATCGAGCCATTTTCTATGCAATTTCATAAGGTGACAAGTTGACAAG
Source organism: Torreya grandis (assembly GCA_037957365.1). Lineage (NCBI taxonomy): Eukaryota > Viridiplantae > Streptophyta > Pinopsida > Cupressales > Taxaceae > Torreya > Torreya grandis. The sequence goes on from JARHVA010002320.1 coordinate 293,289, forward strand.
TGATGGTTACTTTCTTGGTAGAAGTTGTAGACTGTAGTGCTACCTACTTTCTCACACCTTACCACTCTTTGCAGTAGACCCAATCACTACAAATATTGGTTACTTACTTTCTACATGCAAAATGGTTGTAGACTAATTATTAATAAACATTGTAACAAAAGTGTAAATAAATAAATAAACATAAAATCAAAAGTTCAAGTATATTATTGGATTCTACTTAGATACCTTTATTTGGCATTTTATACGTAAGTACATCTTCGAATGTTGGCATATCTTCAATATTATTATCAATAAGTTATACAAGCAAAATGGTTATAAACATTAATTATTATTGAACTTTAAAAAAAATGAATAAATAATAATATAATATAATTTAATATTTATACCTGTGTTTGCCCTCTAACTGAAATAAGATAAGAGCTTGTCCTATTTTTTAAAATTATCTATTGCCTTACCACTCACAATATAAGCCATTGAATAAACTCTGTAGATAAATGGCATCCAACTGTAGTCTCTTGAGAACTGGTTATTGGTGCCCATTGGCTGGTTACCATCACCTGACAGATTGCTATTATCGCCCAGGAGCTGTAAGGTGTTCCCTAACAGTTGAACTAGATTGGTGTCACCTGATAACTGATTGCAGTCACCTAACTGTTGTATGTTATCACTCATAAATTGGTTGTTGTTGTCTGACCGTAGATGGTGTTTCCCGACATCTAGTAATTGATTATAGTTACATGACAATAGATGTAGTCATGCGATAGGTAGATGGAGTTGTGTGGAAGTTATTTTCAATTTCATGACAATGACTTGCAGTTGCATGGTAATTGATTGCATCCATTCTGCACCTATTTGCAGTCCTTCGATACCTTATTGTAGTTGTTTGGAAACTAGCTCAGGTTGTGATCACCTGATAGTTGCTTGCGGTCTAAAGGCAATTGGTTGTGATTGTTTGGAACCTGGTATTGTACTTCAAAGAAAAAAGTTTTATATATAATATATAGTGGTGAATGTCTTCAGATTGTCTTTTTTTATTTAAAGAGTAGGTGATCCGAACTTTAAATTTAAATTTTACCTTAAAATTTAGGTGATTCCACACTATCAGTTATCTTAGAAAATTACCAAATTCTGACTTTGAAAAATAAAATATTCATGAATTAACGAAAATTCATCACTAAAAAATTCCCTTATAAATGTTGGGAAAAACAAATTTTGCTTAACAATATTACTAAGGAACTAAGTTAGGGTGATCATTCATAGTGGTCATGCAAAGGAAATGATCAGATTCATGACTTATAGATCACTTCTTGATTAAAATAAACAAACGGCTAAGTTACACACAATTAAGTCTATGATAAAGAGTGAGAAGATAAAAATGACATTTTTCTAAGAGAGGAAAATATTTCATAGTAAGAATTAAAATAAATACAATTGGCCTCAACTTAATGGGACTTAAAAATTATCATTGTGGTACTTAAAAACTCACAGTCTAAACTGATTAAGTAATAACAAAGTAATGAACTAGTTTCTCTAAACATAAATTCATATATTGACATAGCTGGGGATGGATAGTTTTAAGTTTTAGTCCATAAGGATATAATTCCATTATAATTAGGATTAATAAAAATTATAAAATGCAACTATAAATGCCATTATGGATTCATTTATTGAATCGTTTACAATATTCTTAATTATGCATAAATCCTTGTGATTTAAAATGCTTTCATAAATGGAGAGATATTATTTCATGCTGCTAAGCATTCTATATTTCACAAGAGAGCTCAATGAAATAAACACATCATGGAAACATCAAAATTTAACGCTTCCACTAAATAATATAACAATCTTAAGCTTTTCCTTAGTTATATTGAAATAAAAATAAAATCTAAATGCATGCACTATGACACCAGAAGTTTTCTTTCTCATTGGCTAGTCTCCACATGTTTACAAAAATGGTATCAAATGAGAAGATGATTTGGTGCCACATTCCACCCAAACACCCTCATCTCATCATAGGTATACTATTTTTATTTTGTTACCATCCCTGTCACCTAAGCATAAACTAGATACATCATAATACCTCTATGGTATGACAAGTGTGAATCCATAATATCAACAATAAATGGCATTGATAAAAAAACTTTAGTCCACCATAGAAATCATCATTTCAAATATAAAGTAAATGCCACATTGTCATTTTATGTTAAATAAAAATCAAAGATCACATAAAACAATAAGGTGTACTCTCCACACATTTAATCTCATAAGCAAATACATATAAATATATATGTATCCAACATATAGAGTTTATTAATAAGTTTTTTCCATTAGATGATAACAAATACAAAAGTCCATAACATATTGATAACTTTGGGAAAGATGCTCATGGTAAAAAATAAAATAGGGGTCTTAATGCGGAGCACTACATGCTCCCCCAATTTAGGAAACTTTGTTTGGGGAGTTTCACACAAAAAGATAAGGATAAAAATGATGCATCTCAGAAGTATCTTCCCAAGTAGCATAACTTGGGATATATTGATCCCATTGTACCTTCACTTGATCAACCTCACGACACCAAAGTCAAAGTGACCATGGTTCGAGAATCTTCATAAGCTCTACTTTGAATGAATCTTTGTCCACTTGTAAAGAAGACCAAACAATAATAGTAATGGGTCAAACAAATATTATCTTAACACAGAAACATAGAAAACATTGTGCATCTTATACATGTTGAGTGGAAAGTTAATCCTATGAGAAATTGGGCTAAGTTTTTTGAGAATATCAAACAATAGGATTAACTCCGATGATAACTTAGGTTCGCAGCCAATCCACCCTAAACTGTTATGTGGTTTAACACACAAGAACATCAAGTCTCCAACATCAAAACTTATATCTATTTTATGTCTATTTTATGTGACTATGCATACTTTTTAAATCAAAATTGTGCCTCCTTGAGGCGTTATCAAATTTGAACAACCTTCTCCATTTATCTCACCATATCAAGTTATAATTTTTAAGACAAACTCAAAAAAAAAAAGTCAACATCAAAGCATTGGAAATCTGATTTTTCACACTACCATTTTTTTAAATTTTCAAAAAGTATTGACCAATGAAACCACTCTACAAAACTAATACTCGTATTGATATATGGGTAATAAACACGTCACCATAAAATCTAGCAGTTGTCAATTGATTTTTTTTCTCTTCAATTGGACTTCTATATCAAAGTTTAAAGATAATTTTTGTATCCCAACCCAATTAAGAATATAAAAAAATAATATAATATGCTTTATAACCTTAATCATAATGGATGGTATTTCAATAATACTTATTATCCATGGTATTCATGATAATTATTGTTATCCATTGTATTCATGATAATTATTTTTATCCATTGTACTCATGATAATTCAAAGTATCAATGCAGGTTTTGTTTTTATATATTTATAATCACATTTCTCAATATTTAGCTGTAATTTCACATATAACTCTTTATAGGTGGTGCCCCTCAATTTTTTGTGTTAGGTAGCAGAAAAACATAAGACAATGTAATTGTCCCATCGATAAAGCTTGAGAATATTCCCCCACCATAAGGGATTGTATGTGCATTTAATCATATTTAATGCCTCGATTTTGTTTAAGATCATTCCTTATGGGAGATGTGGAGTAGTGCCTTACACTTGGTGCCATGCCTCTAATGATACCCAATGAGACTTGGAACATGGCTATAAAATTCACCCATGAAATGTAACACCCTATGAATCAACTCAAAAACCACCCATATGATTGCACAAAACTTTAGAGTTAAACACTAACATACTCATTAACTTGTCTCGCACTAATATGAATTGAACTACAAATTCATCCATGATTTATTTTGCTAGATTAATATAGATACCTCGATCATGGTTTAATTTTTTAGGTACATACCAAATTATGATCTTGGGTTTATAGTTAGGGACCTTGAGAGATAATTCCACCCAAGTTACTCAAAAAATACTATCATGCAATTTTTAGTTTAAAAATTAAAATTGTTGTCTTGATCAAGTTTGCTTGAGTCAGTCTTACAATACTATCTTGAGTTTGTCTAGTCAAAAATAACTTACACACCTTTCACAAAATTATTTCATTTTTCAGATTATTCTTGAATTGGCCTTAAAATCCTATTCCCAGGTGATTCTAATGAAAAAAAATAACATGCCTTAAAAATATTTTATTTTCTTGAGTATGCTTGAGTTGGCCTAATTACCATATTATCCCTAATTTAGTCAAATGGAAAATAAATTACTACATACCTTTCACAAAATGATTATTGTCTTAAGTTTGCTTAAGTTGGTATTACAATACTATCCGTGAGTTTTCATAGTGGAAAATAACTTAACTTTTATAAAATTAATTTGTTGTTTTGAGTATGCTTGAGTTGGCCTTACATTACTATTCCCAAGTTATTTTATTGGAAAAGAACATATCACATCCCTTTTATAAAATTAGTATTGTCTTGAGTATTCTTGAGTTGGCCTTACAATACTATCCCTGAGTAAGTGTAATGGGAATGAACTTACTTATTTATGCACGAGCATCCCAGTCAATTTTGAAATCTTGCATTGCTTAAAAATAGAGTTAGTTGGTTATTGGATAGAGACCAACTTGGCTAGTGTGTGGTGGCATAATGCAACACTTTGGAGGGATTATATATGATAAAATATTCCATTGGTTTGAAGGGTGGATGGTCATGGTACATGGAAGAAGGGAGAAAAAAAAGACAAAAGTTTTAGAGCATCAAGGTAGGCACACGTAGAAAAGAAGAACAAAATCAAAGAATAATGTTTATGATGATTTGCACATCAATTCATGAAGAGTAAAACCTTTATGAGGCACAAAATAAAAAATCAAAGTATGTAAGATTTGAGGAGTGTGTATTGGCATGGAGAACATGATATTGCGAGAGTACATAAGGCATGTGAGTGTAAATGTTTTGCACAAAATACAAGACCCAAGGTGAAGGGAGATGGTTATCCTTCAAGCTAGCCACAAGGATTGATGCATGGCCCCTTTATAGGGTAGGAAACTGAGATCTATCAACATGTATATGCCTTGAAGAGTGTTAGATATGCATGGCTCGATGTCCATTAAGGTTAAATCTACCCCTAGGATAGGCCTGCAAGTTTGCATTGAGCCCCACAAACATACAACTCTTAACCATTATATGGTAGACATGACATTCCAAGAAACATACAACTATAAAAGGAGAAACCAGGGAAACATAAAAACACTTTAGAAGGCTAAGGACCTTAAAAAATGTTGAAACTAGAGGGGGGGACTTTATCAAAATGTAGAGTTCGAGGAGGGGGGGTGTTTGGGGGGTGGCTATGCCTTAGTGAAAAAGTAGGTTATTATGATTTAATTATTGTAAGGGTGTTACATGCTCCATTGTAAAAATTGGGAAGCTAAGAATACATTGTAAAATTGTTTAGTAAAATTGTTTTAGATTATGCTATGTGACTTTAATGGCTACGTGGTTGAAGGCATCTCTTCATTTGTAACCTTGAAAACAACTGTATCACTTACCTTTCAAAAAAATTAATTATTATTTTGAGTATGTATGAGTTGGCCTTATAACAATATCCCCAAGTTATGCTTGAGTAAGTGTTATGTTTTCTCTAGCTTGACGAGACTCACATTCTAGGGTGTAATTCCCTCCACCCATTTTCTGTACGATTGACATTTTATTATTATGTTTCATTAATAAAAGTACACTTTTTAATAATTATATATTTTTTGTCTTGAGTATGCTTTAGTTGGACAAGTACAATACTCTCTATCGGTTAATCTAATTTAGAAAAACATATTACCTACCTTCTATAATTTTTTTGTTTAAATATAATTTAACTTAGCCTTACGATACTATCCATCAGTTCACCATTTGGGTTGTTACTTAACTTAATTCACATGTTTTGCCCACAATGTGGGTCAAAGATGGAGTTGCACTCCTTCGACGTGATTGTTAAAGAAATAAACTAAACCAAACCACATTCGCCATTTAGAGGATAAATTTGATGGTCGTATACATAGGGAATATTAATGATTAACATTAGGATATTATTAATAATATAAATTTAAATCTGTATAAAAAATTGGTAATATTCAAATTCCACCTAATTATATGTGTTAAAAAATGGGATAAATTCAAATTTTAGATTATATTCATTTTTTACCTTTTTTATTTATTTAAATTTTTGTTAATTTTGTTTTGCATTAAATTTTCCTTGTACAACATATTATTTTATTTTACATGATTTATGCTCTAATTAAAATCCAAGTTATCAGGTCTGAAATTTATTGCTTTTATGTTGAAATCTTTACCTGTACCACTACTACAAAAATAGTCATACATTCTTAATCCTAGCCCAATCAAGTCTAACATGTAAAAGGGTTATCATATAGATTATTTATGGCATGCAGGAAGGGCTCACATAGTTGTTGCAGGATTTGAGAAAGGAATAACATGTTATCATGTCTGGGTAAGTCTTCTACCTCCATAAGTGAGTCAACATACATTTTTATCAGAAATCAGCTAGAATAGGCAAGAAATGAGTTGTTTCAACAAGATCCTTCAACCTAAAGTAAGTAAGACATCAGATCTTAAGTTAAGAAATCATTAGAGAACAATTTGAACTAAACAATGTAATAAATCATCTCTTACAAGTCATGAGAGATCTATCTGACACATGCTCTATGACCACTCATTGGAAGAACTCAATTATTGATGGTTGCGTACACATCCATGTTACTTCCCATTCTTCATTAATGTCAATGGAAAACAACACATATGAAAGATAATATATAGATTGAAAAGATAGAGCCAGGAAACAACATAATTTTTTATGATGGCCTTCAGCGACTTAACAAGGCATACACACCATAATGTTGAGCACATATATTTTCCCAATTAGCATCTAAAAATTCCCAAACGAATCTAGCTAAGTGGTTAGATTGGGTCATAAACAAAAATTAACAATTTCATTTAATCCACATAGCCAAGAATGAAGACACATTAAATCCCAAAATATCTAAAATCAAATAAAAAATTATGTAGATACTGAAATTTAATTAGTATATGCTTGACAAAATTTGTTCTTGACTTCTTTATCTTACTTGGCCAGTTCACCATTCTAATAACCATTTATCTATGTGATATCTTTACAACTCTTGTAATATATATGAACATCTTCTAGACTTCCTTAATCTATTCCTAAATACCCTTAATCAACAAACATGTCACTATCAATCCGGTTTCATAAGACTATGTCAAATTTAGACAAGTTCAACAAAGGCAACCAAGTGTGTAATGCATATATGTTTGCTATGGTGTACTTGTCCCCTACCTCTAACTACTAGATTTTCAAAATGGCATGCTTCCTAATGGATCTCTTGTGCATTTCATGCAATCATTTATCAGAAATAATTCAAAGTTTCTCCTATAAGAGCAAGTTAAGTGCTTGACTCGAAACCCCAAGCTACATAAGCTATCACACTCTTGTAAAATCAATTCAAAATCATTCATCTATTCAACAAAGATCCTTACTATAATTCTTCTATAGTAAGATAGTCATTGGCCAAAATCTGTTGTTTTATTTTAGGTTGAGGACACCCTTCTATAAAGCATACTAAACACAAATTAATAATTGCATTCATCTTATGATATTCCCCAAAGAGAGAACTACATTGGCCTGAGGTCCACATGGATGATGTAGGCAACACTTAGTATATCGGGGTATTGAGTATAACACATCCATATTCCACTTCCCCCACCTTTTCCCCCTTTTGGCATTTGATTGGTTTTCTTCCTTATGCAGGTTAGGGTTTGATCTATTGCATGTTATCATCACATCAAATTAGAGATCACCAAAAAACAATGAACCTACAAGAAGAGGTGAATAACCTCAGACTTTTTTATTTGGCACACAATCAACACTGTCAAGTCCAAAAAACTTAACAACTATGCACTGCACACCTATCCTCCTACGACACACTTGTCCCAGAATACAATGAAGTAAAATTTTGAATTAACACCTTTCTTATAGGTATTTGTCAACATATTTGCATGGTCATAGTTAATGAATAAAATGTACATTTGGCATAAATCAGTTTACAAGGACATTTTTCCTAACCCTAACTTCCATTTTTTATAAATTATGTATTTTTTGTATATCATTGTATTTTACTATAGGCTGCTTATTTATCTTACTTAGATTAGATTTATAGTTTACAACACTTTAGAATTAATTAAATCATCTAGATTAATTCTAAGGGTAAGCATTTTGGTAAACCCACTTTTAGAGTATAACATTGCTTGTAGTTCTTGTTAATTTATGGCTTAGGGTTCCAGTATTTATTCTTCAAAGTCTTGAAGCTGAAATAATTGAGCTCTCCACCTTGGATACTATCATGATTCACTCTCATTCAAATTTGGAGTAAATATGACAATGAAAGATATTTTTTTGAATATAAACTGACATTGAGGCTTCTTTCTTTCAACTTTGGGTGTAATTTTGTTGTTGTCCAAAATCCAAAAATATTTTGCCTATTTTTTTAGTCTTTTTCTTTGCTTTTGTACATTTTAAAGACTGTACTCCGTATAATTATGGGTTTAGCTTATTCATGTCCTTATTATGTGTTATATAGCATCATATAGTTTGTTTTTGAATCTCCTACTTATTTTCGATATACTTTGCATTGTTTCTTTTTATGGGTCAAATCTCAAAAAATAATTAAAGAAGCTATGTCTCAAGATTTACCTAGTCCACTTGTTTCCAAAGATAACCCTACCTTGAATTAACATCCTCTTGCTCCCATGGCCTTTGTGCCATCTTCCATGACTGTGGTAGAGGAAGAAGACTATCTTCTCCATGTATATTCACAAGATGTATTAGTACCCACACCTTATCCTCTTGATGATCTTATCTTGGCCATTGTTTATGAAACCGGTATGGAAACCAATCATGATGATAATTGAAGCTTTGATTGTTTAAACCCTAAAAATATTGCTTTAATCCTATATGTTGGTCATGATTTACTTAAGAAAAAATCTTCTACTAGTACAACCCTCCCCCTCCCTACACATTTGGTTGATTCTCTCCCTTTACTTAGTTCATGAACTCCTCTTGTTACCTCTCAAGTCACCATGCCCATACCTACTCAAAATACCTATACTCCTCTTATTATTACATCCAATGCTCCTAATACCCAATCCAATGCTTCTCTTGAACAAGCATTTATTTCCATGAAATCCAAGTTGATCAATATCAAAATATCCATGTCACATTCTGGTCCTTCATTAGATTCTGATGCTTTGTTGCATAACACTTTTGCTCCTTGATCCCAATGGTAAGAAACAGGTTGCAAATTTTAGATTACAATTTCTTTGTACTAACAACATGATAGATTATGAATCTTTGTTCTGGGTCTCTAGTTTACAATCAGGTTTGATGTTCATTAATTGAAAGTTTTTAGTGATTTTGAGTTCATTATCAACCAAGTACGTAACAAATTTTAGTGCAATCTTTCTTATTTAAAGAAATAAAAATGTTGTACTTGGGATTTAATTGAGTCCATTAATGCTTTTAATATCTTAGTCATTCTTAGATCAAAGAATGTTATGACTGATTTGTTAGTTATCTCAACTACAAAGCTCATGCCATTACACAAGACTAATCTACAGTAATTTTCTCTAGAGTTAATTTTTGGTCCCTCTGTACCTGATAATGTTAAAAAATTCCAAGTTTTTTATGATGATAATAAAATTATTAATTTGTTATCTAACTCCAAAGCTTTTGATGCATAGGTGATTGATGAAGAGCAATGACTTGAGTTTGAGGAACAACAACACAACTCTGATGGAGTGCTACAGCCGAAAGGTAACCATATTCTAAAATGAATGCTATCACTACAGAGATTGTTTGACCTAGATAGTATATCAGCTAAAACAAGAAAAGAGTTGTGGATTAGTTAAGATTCACAGACTCTTAACATTAGAACTACATATAAGCTTAATAATATAGTGATTACACCTGAATGTAGTGAAGAAGAGATACACGTAATAAAGAAGGTGTTGTTGCATTATCAAGACATGATACCATAGAGATACAATGACATGAAGGTGTTTGACCCTCATACCCATAACATTCCATTATGGTATGATCATAAACCCTTTACACAACACTAAAGGCTAGTAAATCCAATCCTAGAATCACTCATTTTAAAATAAGTCAAAAAGATGTTGTCATCTAGTATTATCTTCCCTGTGCGACATTCAACTTGGGTGGAAAATGTTGTACCTGTGATGAAGAAAAATAAACATACTCATAAAGTCTATTTTAAAAAACTAAAGTATAAACATAATTTTGAAAAACAACCATGGAAAAAATCACACATATAGAAGCTACATGACCTTAGGGTCATCGCCATATGCTTTAGACTCCATAACTTAGGGCAAAAGTATTCAAACCCTCCTCTGCAAGTAGCCCACTTAGAACTTCCAACTAGCCTCAACACACAATCATGGAAAGTTGAACTTATGACACATAAAATAACATACTCAAAGAATTATAATACATAAAAATTATCCTTAAACATCCTTAGAACAACCTTTAATAAAGAGATAAAAATATCTAATGGTAATTATTGGTCTCGTAGACCAATTTGTTGACCTTCTCTCTCACAAACCTCACTCAGCCAAACAAGTTATTTTGGCTCCAATGTTATAACCTATTACACTAACTTATAAGTTTATGAAAATCATGGATAGTTCATTCAAGTTCAAAAAAACAACATCATGTGCATTGTATACATCAACTCATGGAGTAGAGTCTCAAACTCATTGTTGCTACTTGATTACCTAGAACTGCCAAATTGCCTTGAAGACCAGTCATAGTGATTTTGACCTTCAACACCTGTATGACACCTTTTAGAGACTCCCAATGAATTTATATTATCTTATGAGATAATTAAGAAACTCTTAGATATAAAGATACCATGGTTAAGTGATAATATTAATCTTGCAGACCAATCTCATAACCTTACACCTTCATTGTCTCATCTACACTAGACAAGTCAACTTATAAGCAACATTTTCATCATATCCACTAACCTCAAAAACATATATCCAACTTTAACATGTATTAAAGGTATTTAAAAACTTCCCCATGCATTTTTATTCATCCCTAATCCATGATAACACATCCCTAATCAACTTCTCACTTCTACCTAGTTTTTGCACTGTCTGCACCATTAGGTTTGTTAGTGAATGGTCAACTTGGATGATCAGTTTAGCACCCATAAGGTCTATAACCTACTCAAAAACCACCATGGACATAAATTAAAATTATCAAGATTCAACCTTCATCTATTTAGCGATTTTGACTTGGTCAACTCTGACTGTTACAATAAATCTCTAAGAAATAAGGCCTTTTTATAGGGTCCACTCACTCACCTAACAAACAAATCACACCTAGAGGTGCCTGAGAGATTTGAATACATGATATAATCACTTAAATAGTCATACCAAACCATTCTTAGAACTTTATAACATGATACTTCACATTGGATCACTATTAGGGTTCTTTGAAGGTTTAAACCATCTTTTAATCTTAACAATCATTCATAAAGCTTAGCCCCTTATTCCAAAAACCAACACTTGGAAATTTGATCTAGGACCCTCCCCCATCTAACATGAGTATATAATTTTCTCATGTAGAGATTAAAAATGACAATGAACACTTGAAAGTTATTCTCGGGTTGAGAACCCATCATTATGTGCACACAAGAAACCTCAAAACCACCTTTCATGTCTTTTCTTGCAAACTTTGACCTCAGACTTGGTCAACACACTTGGGAAAACCTATAAAACCACTAAAAATTCTCACGTTCTTATTCTTATCTTGAAATATGAATCTCATACCTCATTTGGCCACCATCTCTCTCTTTGCTTGCTTGGACCTTGACCTGCAAACCACATTAGGCTTTGAAACTGACCTTCAAGCCTCTTTTCATAACTCTTCACCTAACTTACATGCTCATACAGTATATCACATACTAAAAAAATGTCAAACATTCTTCATATGTCTTTTTAATAGCTCATGTTGCCTCATTAGGCCAAGCAAGGTCTATAGGTGGTTTAGTTGCATACTAGGTTTGTAGATCTTACCCCTGTAGACTTACCCTGAGAATCACCTAAGTGATCCAAAGCCTCATAAGCATGCTCAAACAACCTTATATATCCTCTTATGCCTTTATGCATCCATCTCACCAGGCCACCATGCTCTTGTGTGCATAAGACTAGGCATTTACTGCACAAACCTTCTCAAGTCTCTTACTAGGTTCAAACACTTGACAACTTTGACAACTGATATTGAAACACTCTTTGATGCTTCTACACCTTGATCACATGCCTTAAATGTTCCTAAACCAATGTCATACCTCTGAAAAAACCTCTCCATGCTCATCATGCACATGCTCATGATATGACTATGCTTGTTATGATTGGACTTCTCAAGACACCTTGTGCTTAAAGGACTAGTACTCAATCATGTTTGCCTTGGACTAGTACTCAATCATGTTTGCCTTGACCTAAATATGGAAATCAACCTTAGAAGAATCATTAGGTTGCCTTAAAATTCTATCTCAACAGAGAGACATTAGGTTGCCTTAAAATTCTCTCTTGGCACATGGTTCATACCTCACAGACCACTCACCATGCATCTTGACATCAATGACATCAAATGACATCAACCTTGACATAAATGAAAATAGTTATCAACAAATTTGTGTTACTCTTAACATGTGTATGCATTAGACACCCCTGACTTTGCCTATCCTTGGGCTCCACCCCTTCAGTATCTACCCTCCCAATATTAGCTAAAATCCCCTAACCCTTAAGTATACCCATGTATACCATTTGTAATCTTAGTAGACTAGTAAATGTCGCATATGCATGCACGTGATATTCTACCACTACTTCAAAGAATCCCTTGTGTGTTTGGGGTTGCAGAGTGAGTTGTGAGACTAGCAAAAAATTTATGGTATTTGAATTGTGTACTGATGTTAGTTATACATCCTTTCATTTTAGATTGCATGTTGCACATATGCTCATCCAGTTGGCACACGTGGTCATCCAATGAAGGAGACACCATAAAGATGACACCTGATCCAAACTATGATTTTATCTCTTCTTTGCTAGGATATTCCCCTAACATGAATAAATCCTTGCCTTCTAGTTTGGAGCCTTGTCATGTTGAGGATTGACAATGCATAATTTGATTTTCACCTTTGACTAAACTTTTATTTCACACTAAGGTTGGTTGCAAATCCAAGAATTCAAATTACATACTTCCAATAATTTTTTATAAGAGTTTAAAAAAAGTTAAAAAACAAAATAATTCTAAAAATTGTGGTTTGTAGAGATAATTTATGAACAAGCCATTAAATCTCTATAACTCGCTAAAAAATGATCACAAAATGCTAGAAATTGGACTCTATATTCTTTGAATAAATATCAAACTTCCCTTGAAAAAATAGAAAAAAAATTGTAATTGTTTGTAGACATAGTTGATTCATCAAAATTAGGGTTTCAACCACATTTCTTTCAAAATCAGAGCTTTGATATTACTTGTAATTAAAATACTATAACACTGAAGTACAATTAAAACAATAGGTTACAATATGAATTATAATAGAGAAAAATATTGAAATATATGACTGGACCACTTCAAAGGGGAAACCTTCACAAACTTACAGTAAGAATAGAATTCTTAATATGATGATCCAATTCTAACCACTACCTCCTCTAAATACCTTACTTAGGCTATGGATACTCCATAGGCTGAATCATACTACCAATATGAAATTATAGAAATTGCCATATGACTAAGTCAAATGCTATGTTAGCAACAAGTTGACAACACATATCCAAATAGATTGCATAGGCTAAGGGTGTGACATGTAGCCTCTAAAAGAATAAATTATTGGGCATAAATTCAAAGGACTTTCTAAAGTTAGCGAAGCAATTAAATACTTTAGAAGACTATTTATGCTTTTCAACGATAGTTCAAAGGGTAAAAATGTAGTTAATAGTTTGGAAATCTCCTTAGAAGCTTGCCCATTCCTTGATCTAAAGCTACAACATTACAACTTGTTGAAAATTAGTAAATCCAAAACTGTGACATAAAGTTTGCTTACTTTTGCATGGTCATGATAGTCTTGTAGTTGTTTTTATAGAGTCGTTGCCTAACTTATAAACACAATGAATAATGTGCAATGTGTGTTGTAGAATATTGAGGGAAGGAATAATTATGGTGGGGAAGATACAAAGAGAGTGAAGCCAAAAAAATCACGATTGACAAGGGGGAATTGATGAGAGATGAAAATCCTAAATGTGAGGAATCGTTTTAATATTGCCAATGACGTAATCAACCACTCTTGTGTCTCAACTACTAGGGAGACAAGTGAATTTTCTAGGATTATAGAAGCAGAAGACTCACTAAATCAGAGAATGTGCCTCGTGTAATATAAATTATTATGAAATAGAATAATGGGGCTTAAACATTCTTTATTCTAGCCTCTTTTCATCTTGAACTTATAAGTTGGACTTTTGCATAGTTTGAAGATAACTAGTTGCCCCATATATATGCCAAATTTGGTCTTCATTCATAAATGGAATTTGCTCTTCACTAGCACTTGCTAGGTATGTGGCTAAATAAAAATATCTCTTATTCATATCTTGTCACGTGAAACATAATAATTACTAGCATTTGTTGGGTTTGTAGCATATAAAGAAAGTATTCAATGTGATCATGTTATGATATATAATTATTGTAATATTCCTCTCAAACCTATGGATGTCATCTAACACATTCCTCAAAAGTTCTTTTGGTTCTCATCTTTGTTAGTTCCTCCCATTTTAGACCTATAGTGACTAAAAATACTTTCGCTATTTGGTGAACCTTAAACTACATATCATGTGCATCCCTTTGTTGCCCATAGTCAAATTAGGCTCATTAGGGTGAGCCATGGTCTATTTAGCTCTCTTTGATCACCATCTGACCTCCTCTCCCTATTATGTAAGTTTTCAGGCACCATACATGTACGCCAATTGAAATATAATAAAAATTGTATCTTACTTTTGCATATACAAATTCTAATAATATATTTCTAAATAAAAAACTTACAAATTGAAATCAAATTAAATTAAAAAAAATTCCTTAGGGGCTTTGCAGAGTGGTAACTTGGGGTGCTTAATACAAAGAGACCAAGGTTCCAAACTTGTGGGCATGCCCTAACAAACCTTCGCTCAAGCTGTATAATTTGAGTTGCTGTTGTATTTCTATGATTATATGAATAATGAGTGGCTGATATACAGTCCACTATTCTATTTGTAATTGTCAAATCATAAAATAATTGGCTCTTTGAGAAAGGGATGTAAAACAACATTAAAAATCTCTAACCATAAATGAGATAAAATCGGAAATCCAAATTAAAATATATAGATTTGCATACATAATTTAGTATATGAAATTCAATCCAAAATGACAACCCTGGCCTAGGAACAATATGACAGTGACTCCAGACAAAAGAACCATACAAAATGACAAAGGTTGATGTAAATAACTATCAAGATATGCTCTCCCCATCATCTCCAACCATTGGATTGATTGTAAGCCCTTATCTCACAATTCCTTTTGGCCATGCATCTTTCCACTTCCTTTGGTCGTCCCTCTTAAACTCCATCTCCTCCAACTTATCATCCAAGATATGCACTAGTTTCCTAAAAACTGATCATTGTGATGACACTTTCATGATATCATAAAACAGGGCTTTAACAAGTCTCCAAACACTTAGAAAAAAACAGTTTTTAGAAGTTGGAAATAAAATCGAGTCCCTTCTTTATAATTGCAACTCTGACACAGTGCACCATATATAGTGCTAGCCTAAGTTTATTAAATTGTTGGAATATTTCTAGAATCGCTATAGCTATCATAAGGCAAACGCCCACAATACACGCAATATATAAATATATTATAGCTTAAAGAATGGCAATATACAAATTTATTCCCGATGGAATTACTATCTCTTTAGATTAATAGCTCTTCCACAAAATTACCTCACCCACTGGCCCTCTGTACTCTTATATAGATAAGAAAGAAGGCTATGGTTAGGGTTAAGGTTTTAGGGAGTAGTTAATTGTAGAACAAGTCTTTTAAGAAATAAGATTTCCCTATTATTAGTAAAATCCAATTACGCAAATGCTTAATTGATAATCTTCTCTAATAATGGGTTATGGATAAGTGTGCACGAGTTAGTACTTATCCACAAATTTCATTACAATATATATTACGAGTGCATCTTAAACTATACAAAAGTGTATGTGTTATTAAATACACTAACAATATTTATAGATTGCTCATATAACATTATCAATAAACTCTACAAGAACATTGTCCTTGTTTGAAATATGTGACTGGTTTGCATCTCTCACAACAATTTGTCTTGCAATAATAATGGAGATAAACTTGGTTGTAGTGTGGCAGTCAACACATTATTGAAAGTTCTTGATGACTCAAATAAATGTCCCAAATGGCGTGTTTAACAATCCAAACACCATTGCCAACTTCTCACTACGGTGGTAGAGGAATAATTATTTTTCCTCAATACATGTTTTGAATCTGGAAAATACCCTGCTACCTTCATCTCCCAAGACAAGTTCTCCAACTTTGTGATCTTGTGTCTGTTGGTGTGATTTGTCTCCTACACAAAAACCATGCACCAATTTATGTCCTTCAATCCAACCACATCCAAGTATCTTTTTTAATTCGCTATCTTTCATCAATATCCCTACCATTTGAACCTCACCCCACCTGCCCACATCTGCATAGATGTTTGACAAAAGAACTTAAGTCGCAGCAATTTGAAGATCCAGCTCAAAAAGAAGAGTTGCTGTAAATACTGCTAACCCTATATTCTTATGTGCTCTACATACACCAAGCAAACACATCCACACACCCACCACAGGTTTAATTGGCATTTTGATGATAAAGTTAAGAGTTTTCTCAAGATCACCTACAGGGCCAAGAAGGTCAACCGTGCACACATAATGATCAATTGGAGGTGTAATGCAATAAGACTCATTCATGTCATTAAAGTATTTACAGCTTTCATCCACTAAACCTGCATGGCTGCATGCTAATAAAAAACAAGCGAAGCTTACATGGTCAGGGGATGCCCTAGAGTGCTTCATTACTTCAAAGACTTTGAGAGCATCCTTACAAAATCCATTTTGTGCATAGCCTACAATCATTGTAGTCCATGAAAACACATTTTTCAAAGGCATTTGGTCAAACAATTCACATGCCTTGTGTATGCTTCCACATTTTGCATACATATCTACCAGGGCACTTGCAACTACAACATTTGATAAAAATACACCTTTAAATCTATTTTTATGGATGCCCATAACCTGTTCTAAAGCTCCCATTTTGGCACAGGCTGGGAGGACACTGGTGAGGTTGTGGAATCTGGTGTTACCCGACAATTGCATTTGCATAAAAGTTTCCACAATCTTTTCAACAAACTCATTTTCTGCATATCCAACAATCGTTACATTCCATGATACCACATATTTTTGAGCCATTTTGTCAAACAGTTCACATGCCTTGTGTGTGCTTCCACATTTTGCATACATGTCTATCAGGGCACTCACAACTATGGCATCTGACAAAAATCCACATTGGATTATGGTTTGATGGATGTATGTACCCTGTTCTAAAGCTCCCATTTTGGCATAGGCTTGGAAGATGCTGGAAAAGGTTGAGGAGACTGGCTTTACACCTGCCAATTGCATTTGCTTTAAGGTTTCCAAGGCATTTTCAACAAACCCATTTTGTTGCATATCCTGAAATCATTGCAGTCGATGAGACCACATCTCTTTGCGTCATTTTGTCAAATAGTTTATATGCCTTGTGTATGCGTACACACTTTTCATGCATATCTACCATGGTATTTACAACTGCAACATCTGACAGAAAGCCCCTTTCCACTATGCTTTGATGGATGTCCATACCTTGTTCTACAGCTCTCATTTTAGCACAGGCTGGGATGATGCTGGCAAAGGTTGTGGAATTTGGTTTTACACCTGATAAATGCATTTGCTTGAAAGTTTCCATGGCTTTTTTCACAAACCCATGTTGTGCATATCCTGCAATCATTGTAGTCCACGAGATCACATCTCTTTGAGGCATTTTGTCAAACAATGTGTGGGCTTTGTGTACGCTTCTACATTTTGCATGCCTATCTAGTAGGGTATTTTCAACTACAACAACTGATGACAATTCCCTTTCGATTATGCTTTGATGGATGTCCATACCCTGTTATGGAGTTTGGATTTACACCTTGTTAAGGTGTGGAGCTAAAAGCTTCAACTATTTGCAGACACAAGGAAGGATGCTGAAGAACCAGAGCCACCAACGTCGGCAGTATGACCGACGTCAGTTAGATGCAGTGGAGAAGGAGACTGACAACGGCAGACAGTCGGCCGACGTCGGTAGCACCAGACTAGCAGGGACCGGCGTCGATCGCCTGTGTATTTTTAGAACTGCTGTTGACGAACAGTCAGTTAAGTGAAGCGAGTGTTTGCATGTCAAGTGACTAATTATAGTCACGAGCTGCGTGTCTAATTATTGTAACTAGAGTTCTATTTTTGTAAGCATGGGATCTTATTTATAGACCCATAAGGCATGTATTGTAATTAAGCAAGAAGGCAAGTAAAAGCATTGAAGCTAGCAAGGTCAAGGAGATCTACAGGTGTAAGGTCAAGGAGATCAGCTGAAGCATTCAAGGAGCGATAGAAACTCAGGCTTTAGAGTTGTTGTGTTGAGCAAGAGAGAGAGGGAAGAAGGTCTTGAGGTGTGGCAAGCCTTTGAGGTGGAGGAAGAAGTGGCATCTTCCTTATTGTATTTTCTTCTAGTAATATTTAATACAAGAGTGTGTATTGTCTCTCAAATTCTTTGATGTCTCATGTTTCTAGCTACTTTATCATTCTGGTATAATTTTGTGTTTAATTACTAATACGAGAAGTAATCATATGTGCTCTAATTGGTAGAGCTAGATCCCCTGACAAGTGGTATCAGAGCTATGGTTTGCAGGAAGCAGGGTATTGTTTTTTATTACAGGTCATTCACAGGGTTTTCTGATTGAGTGGGAGTTCAGCAATGGCAGAAGAAAGTAGGCTACGAATGGAGAAGTTTAACTGCAAGAATTATCAACATTGGAGGATGCAAATTGAGGACTATCTATATCAGAAGGATTTGTACTTACCATTGGGTGGGGTTGCATGCAAGCCCACAAATATGAAGGATGAAGAATGGAACGTTTTTGATCGAAAGGCTCTAGGTTCCATAAGGTTGAGCCTTGCATCGTCTGTGATTTCCAGCTTATCACAGTGCAAGACAATGGAAGAGTTGATAAAGTCCTTGGCGAATTTATACGAAAAGCCCTCGGCTTCTAATAAGGTATATCTTATGAAGTAGCTATTTACTTTACAAATGCAGGAAGGTGGATCGGTACATACTCATCTCAGTGATTTCCATGGTTTGGTAAACCAATTAGCTTCAGTCAATATTGTTTTTGATGATGAGGTAAAGGCTCTCTTGATTTTATGTTCTTTGCCTGAAAGTTGGGATGGTATGGTCATGGCAGTAAGTAATTCTGCATCTGCTTCTAAAATCTTAAAAGTTGATGATGTTGTGAGTGTGATCTTGAATGAGGAAATACGCAGGAGAAGCACAGGTGAATCATCAGGGAATGCTCTAAGTGCAGAAAGCAGGGGATGGCAAAGGGAGAAGGTTGAGCAAGGGAAATCAAGGTCGGGAAGGAGATCCGAGTCCAAAGGTATTACCTTCTGGTTTTGTGGAAAGAAAGGACATACAAAGAAGGAGTGTTGGTTGAGAGATAAAGAGAATCAACATGCAGGTATGGAAGAAGCAAAGGATGCAAATATTGTGATGCAGGATGCTCTCATACTTTCTTCAGATAGTCAGTTAGGATCATGTATTTTAGATTCTGGTTCATCTTTTCATGCATCCCCAAACAGAGATTTGTTCTATGAGTATGAACAGGGAGACTTTGGAGTTCTTTATTTAGGGGATGGTACGCCTTGTCAGATAGTTGGCAAAGGGAAAGTGCAGCTGAGATTGCAGATTGACAACACGTGGGTGTTGAAAGAGGTCATGCATGTTCCAATTCTGAAGCAGAATCTGATTTCTGTAGGAAGGTTGGGAGATGAGGGATGCACAATAACCCTCACAGTGGATTCTTGGAAGGTTACCAAGGGAGCACTTGTTCTAGCAAGAGGTAAGAAAGTAGATACTCTTTATCTGTCTACTTGTATTATTGATTCTACTTCTGGTGTAGATTCGAAGATGTGGCCTAATAGGCTTGGTCACAAGAATAGGAAGGGAATGGAAGTTCTTGATTCAAAAGGTATGTGTTCAAATTTGGAAAGCACATATATAGTTCATTGCAAAAAGAGGAAATTTGATGCTTTTGACAGGAACAAAGAAGCCTTGGTGTTTATGGAGGAGATGAAGGATAGAGATCAGTCACAGGGGCTGAATAAATCTGAGCAGGGCAACATGGACATAGGTTTGATCCAAGAAGAGCTCACGGATGAAAATTTCATCACTTACAGGAACACACAGACACCGATGTCGGTAGCTTGGCACCGATGTCAGTCATCCAGATACCGACATCGGTCATGTGCAGACCAGTAGGGTCGGTAGGTTGGACTGGAGAAGTCCGACGTTGGTCATAAGGACCGACGTCGGTAGGAGGGACATCGGCATCGGCCAGGGAAATGACGTCGATAGTCAGGGTCAGTGCAGGGAACCGACATCGGTCAGGAGCAGACTGGGAGATGGCCTAGATCGGTCACTGGAATGGATGTTGGGTGGATCTATAAGTCTCAAACACCCATGTGGAGGTCAGGAAAGGTATGTGAACCTCATATTCATTGTTCACCTTCTTTATATTGCTTACTGATAGTCATGAACTAGGAAAAAGGAAGAAGCAATGCAGGTAGAATCCAAAAATAGTGGGAGCTTGGCATGGATGAGGAGTGTGAGTCCTTGGAGAACCAAACAGGTATTTGTTGGTAGTGTTGTCAGCTGGAAGGAAGCACTGGATAGAGGGATGGATTCCCATTTTAGAGAAGAGAGTGGATGGACACATGAGACAAAAGGCTATGGTATATGGTCTTGATTGTGCTGCAGAACAATGGAGGTTTTGACCATTGTATTTTATCTTTACCAGGTTGGATAGTATTAGCTACATTATCCTATTACTGTATTGTGTTACTTATTGCAGGGTTTCATATACAGGGAGTTTTCTGAGCTAAGGGTAGAGTTGGTTCAGAAGTATGTCATGGAGAATTTGGGAGCAACAAAATTCTTGTGGCATAAGAGACAGGTATTGCATCACAGGTTTGCGTGGTGGTTGGTCTTCAAGAGTGACATTGAAGAGGGATACAGAGCCTAAAGAACAAAATAGATGGTGTACAGGTGTAGGTACAAGTTGCAACTGTTTATCTCCAAGTGGGAGATTGTTAAGGTGTGGAGCTAAAAGCTTCAACTATTTGCAAACACAAGGAAGGATGCTGAAGAACCAGAGCCACCGGCGTCGGCAGTATGACTGATGTGGGTCAGATGCAGTGGAGAAGGAGACCGAAAACGGCAGACAGTCGGTCGACGTCGGCAGCACCAGACTAGTAGGGACCAGCGTCGGTCGCCTGTGTATTTTCAGAACTACTGTTGATGAATAGTCAGTTAAGTGAAGTGAGTGTTTGCATGTCAAGTGACTAATTATAGTCACAAGCTGCGTGTCTAATTATTGTAACTAGAGTTCTATTTTTGTAAGCATGGGATCTTATTTATAGACCCATAAGGCATGTATTGTAATTAAGCAAGAAGGCAAGTAAAAGCATTGAAGCTAGCAAGGTCAAGGAGATCTACAGGTGTAAGGTCAAGGAGATCAGCTAAAGCATTCAAGGAGGGATAGCAACTCAGGATTTAGAGTTGTTGTGTTGAGCAAGAGAGAGAGGGAAGAAGGTCTTGAGGTGTGGCAAGCCTTTGAGGTGGAGGAAGAAGTGGCATCTTCCTTATTGTATTTTCTTCTAGTAATATTTAATACAAGAGTGTGTATTGTCTCTCAAATTCTTTGATGTCTCATGTTTCTAGCTACTTTATCATTCTGGTATAATTTCGTGTTTAATTGATAATACGAGAAGTAATCATATGTGCTCTAATTGGTAGAGCTAGATCCCCTGACACACCTGCCATTTGCATTTGTTTAAGAGTTCCCAGGGCCTTTTCTACAAACCCATTTTGTGCATATGCTGCAATCATTGCAGTCCATGAGACCACATCTCTTTGAGGCATTTCTTTGAAAAGCCTTAAAGCCTCATCGAGAGCACCATTTTGTGTATATCATGCAATCATCGTAGTCCAGGAGAACACATTTTTATGGGACATTTTCTCAAACAGTTCACGCGCCTTGTTTATACTTCCACATTTTGCATACATATCTAACAGGGCATTTACAACTACATAATCTGACTAAAGTCCCTTTTCCATTATGCTTTGGTGGTGTCCATACCCTGTTACAAAGCTCCTAATTTGGCACAGGCTGGGAGTATGCTAGCAAAGGTGAACTGATCGGGTTGGATACATGTTTTTGGCATTTGGTGAAACAATGTCAATGCCTCGTGAGATCAGCCATGTCTTCTGTAAGCTGCAATTATGATATTCCATGAGAAGAGGTCTGGTTCACTCATTTGGTCAAACAATTGGCGAGCAACGTCTAAACATCCGCATTTGTCATACATGTGTATAAGGGTATTTTGTAATAGTTTGTGTGAGGCAAACTGAAATTGCCTCTGATTGATGTGGGAGTGGATTTGCTTACCCTCTGGAAGGGCGTTCGAGGCAATGCAGGTCTACAATAGTTGAAAGTATGTAGAATATTCTACAGGGGGATTGTGTGTAGTAAGTAGAATGTGTAGTGCCTCCTTCAACCGACCCTTTCTGCATAATGATGAGAGATTGAGATTGACATTGTATGGCATTCGCATTGGCATTGTATGATCATAACTTAAGCATTGGAAATGAGCATTGTTATTCCATCTAATTCTACCATAATGACAATGAAACACAGTCATCTTGGATGTTGTCAAAGAAATGCAATGAAAAAAGCCCTGTTGGACAAAATCACGCCAGTTTTTAGTAGAAAAAGGGTATTATACATGGGATGTAAAGGAGAGCAGGATAACTTGTCAGTGGATTTGTTCTTGTTGTGAGTTCCCTGTAACACCATTGTTTAATGTAAGCCTTTGTCTACCCTCTAACAACACACTTCAGGGAGTCGAATGATAAATTCTGCACCCAGTTTATCAAGGAGAGGCAGAGTATAAGGGGAAACCCAATGGAAGTTAGGGAGGGGCTCAAAACTTTAAATAGCTTCGTGCAGACATAAATTCCAACCTCACTGGGAGGTAACGCAGGAAATGAGGAAACAATAATGTAGATTTGGGGAATTAGGGACATCCAGAGCCCTGTGACGAAAAGGTTAACCCAAAGGGGGTTTATTATACCATTTAATCTCTCGTCGCACTTCCCCGTTGATCCCTCAGGTAACCTCTTTTATTCTAGCATTTTGGCTCAAGGAGGAGCAACTAGGGATGCTTGGGCTTATGCGGTAGGGCACCCTCATGCCAACATTTCAAGAACAGGAGAACAATGCATCTATGGAAATGAGACGCAATACAATGGGATATTAAGGCGCAGAAAAAGCAGAATCCAGAAACTTGCAAGAAAGGGAAATTTTACAACCATCTATCCCAAAAGTGCAATCAAGACCTTGGGAAGCATAATAGGAAATCAACAAACATGAGAAGAGAAAACTGAACAAGATAAAGGAAAAGGGAAGGAGAACCCAGTGTCTCGATTAAGAGAAGACACCAAGAAAACTCTAGACATAAACCAACCAGCAGGGTCTGAAGTTAGGACTGAAGATAGTAATAATCACAATGATACTTATAATCCTAATACAACACCACTAACGTGGTCATCATAATTTTATGTCAGCGAGCTAATGATCTTGAAAAAAAGACTCCAGTCCCTTGAGAAAAGAAGCCAAGCCGAGGATAACAAGTGAAATGAAGTAATAGAAGCTAAGAGGATACTAATCAAGGAAAATGAGATGCTTAAAGCGCAGGTAAATAAGATTCAACATTCCATGGCAAGAGGTGAGCTAGAGCTGAGAGAAATAAGGTAGCTACTAGACCAAAAGAAAACAGAAGAGGAAGATAAGATACAATTAGTGGAAGGAAGCAAAGACTGTCACTTAAAAGAGATCCAATCAGTGATGGCCAGCATGGAAATAAGAGAAAAATAGCTAAGAGAACAAATAGATGAGGCTAAATCCTGGTCTCAAGTGGTGAAAGGACCTTCGGACACGCAAAGAGAACTCATAGAAAAACATGTCAGAAACCAGATAAGGGAAGAGAAGGACATAAATGATAGGGCTGTCAATATCATTATAAAAGTACTAAAATACTATGGTGAGAAGGAAATCACGAAGGAGTTGGCAAGAGACTTTCTTAACGATCAAATTCAATGGACATGAGTCATACAACAAGCAAATAGGATAGGAAGATGGATAGGAGGAGGAAAAAATAGACATGTGAGAGTCACCTTGAAGAACATAGAGGACAAAAATAGGATACTAAGGAATAAAAGATTCCTTAGAGGCACCCAAATTTACACTGATGAGGACCTTACTATAATACAACAAGAAGAAAGGAGGAAAGAGTGGGAGAAAGTAAAGGTGGCAAGAGATGTAGGAAAATGGGCTTGGATACAAAACAACAAAGCTCAAATAGGTGACAGAGCGTCACATAAGAAATAAGAATTTGGGGGCCCCCAGGAGTATTTAACAGTGGTAAGTTGGAACTGCAAAGGGTATCCATGGAGAAGAGGACCTAGATTGGGGCCCATAGCAATGGGAAAGGATTGCATCATCCTTATTGAGACTCATGAACATGATGGGTGTAGGATTCCATATTTTGAAGGGTACAAAAAGACTTCAGTGTGTAATGAAAGAAATGATAGTGGCAAGGGACACGGTGGAGTGGCAGTCTTAATTAAAGAGGAATGGGACAGTTTCGTAAAAGTGGAGAAAAAAGATCCAAACAAGTAGTTCATATGGCTTAAAATTACAAAAAATTAAGTCACAACAAGGATGGCAGCATGCTACTTTGCTCCAAAGGGATCCAAATTTTATAAGAAAAGGAATCTAGACTGTGAAGATCCATTTGGAGCTCTAAAAAATGACATTTTTATTTTTAGTAACATGGGAGAAATAGTAACAATTGGGGACTTTAATGCAAGAACTGCAAACAATCAAGCTCTTAATCTGAAAAACAACATAGAGAAAGATAACCCCCAATGGTTAGAGGAAGAGAAAGACCAACTTTGGGACAGGGTCTCACAAGACAGCAAGGTGCAGTCTCACACTTTAGGGTTGAGCTCTTAGGGCTTTGTAGCTCTTACAACATGGTCATCTGCAATGGTATGAGAGCATGGCCCAAATCAGGAAAAATCACATGCAAAATGTATAATGGCCAAAGTGTAGTAGACTATGTCATTTGCTTGCAGAGCTACACCTCGAAGTTGATGGAGGTTATGATTGGGGACAATGTCTTAGAGCTGAAATTAGACCATAATCCAATTCATATTAAAGTTCACATTCTCATAAGGAAACAACAGGAAGAACAAGTCCACTTTGGCCAAAAGAAGGATACTCCCCAAGGTAAAATCCTTCTAAATCATGAGAATCAGGAAATCTTTAGAGTTGCAATCAAACAACTGTTCAGAGATCACGAAGAAAAAATAGCTTACATAAAGAATCAGTTTCTCAAAGAGAACACACTGATTCCCCTAATGCACAAATCCTTAAATGGTTGTAAGAGAGGAACAAGAAATACTTTCCTGGCAAACCCATGGTTCGACGAGGAATGCAAGATAGCAAAAAAAAATCTACGAAAGAGAGGTATGGAAAAAGAGCATAAGAAGGAGTACGAAAAGATGCTATGGAATAAGAAAGAGAAGTATGTAAACAACAAAATAATAGAGCTGATTGCCCTCAGAAAAAATAGTCCTAAAAGCTTTTGGAAAGAGCTACATCAAAAGAATAAACAAATAGAAAACAATATCACTAAAAACCAATGGCTTGAGTATGCAAAGTTTCTATATGAGAGGGACCAAGATAAATATAGACCCCCAATAATCTATGCAAGTAAAAAACTTTTCAACACCAAAGACGTCATTTAAGGCATAAAATAATTAGCAAGTGGGAAAGCTCAGGATATGGATGGGTTGCAAGCAGAGCACTTAAAGTGGGGTGCTAAAGTACTGACACCTCATATCAAACACATCTTGAATAGGGTCATCCCAGAGGGCTTCTCGAAAGAGTGGATGATTAGTGTGGTTATCCCTATCTTCAAAAGTGGGGATACCAATAACTTGTCAAATTATCATACTATCATGGTTAATCCCCTTCTTGGTAAACTCTTTGGAAGCATGATAGAGCACAGAATCAGTAGGTGGGTAGAGAAAAAGAAGGAAAAAGAGCTAAGGGCTAAGCTGGATTTAGATCGAAGCACTCTACTATTGATCATGGGGCTACACTTAGGTTCTTGATTGAAAAAATATGGAACACTCAGGGAGACGAGGCCTTTTGCTGCTTTATCGACTTCAAAAAAGCCTTTGACACAGTCCCCTATGACAAACTTTGGAATAGGATGAAGGAGCTAGGGGTTTCAGATGAGCTTAGAGCTATTGTCCATAGATTATATGAGCATGTAAAGGCTAAAATAAGAACTAGTGATGGAATGTCAAAGTGTTTTGGCAGCGATATAGGCATCAAACAGGGTTGTCCGCTTTCACCAACTTTATTTGGATTGTACATTGATAAATTAGAATAATGGTTAAATAAATATAGTGGGGAGGGGATTCAACAGCTAAGTATGTTATAAAACTGCTTCTTTATGAGGATGACCTCATTTTAATCGCCAAAACAACGAGTAGCTTGAGGGAACATTTGAGAGCACTTGAAACTTTTTGTCAAGAGGTTGGAATGCAGGTCAACACAAGCAAAACCAAAGTAATGATCTTCTCTCTGAAAATAAAAAAGAAACAATATACCTTTACCTTTGAAGGTAGCCTGTTAGAGATAGTCGAGGAGTAAAAGTACCTTGGGCTTGATTTTCACCACAAGCTCAGCTGGGAAACATGTAGAGCAAAAATAATTCAAGGAGGATGGAAGTGTTGTACTCTCTTTAAAATAGGTGCAGGATTGCAAAGTTATGGGATTGGAAGACCAAGAGAACACTCTTCATTTTGTTGGTTATCCTGGTGATTCTCTACGGGTGTGAAATTTGGGGTAGCAGTATGTCAAATCAGAAATGGACATAGATAGAGAGAATCCAAAAACACCTCATCATAAGCAGTCTCAAAGTCAATAATTTGGTGCCGTATGAGATCTTACTTGCTGAAATGGGGTCCTTCCCTCTAAAGACATTGGCGATGATACAATTACTAAGCTACCTCAAGCAGATTCAAAACATGAAGAAACACATGTGGCCTAGACTAATTATGGAGGAAGAGCTAACTAGAAGAAAGACCACTTGGAGGAAGCAAAATGACAAATGTGTAAAGAGGTGGGATATTAGCATGCAGGAATGCCCAAATACTAATGAAGAAATTAAAAAATATGTGAGAAGAAAATTCAAGTGCATCATGTGGACAAAATAAATGGGCCATAAAAAGGAATACTACCTCAAATAATTTAACCCCACAGGTGATTTTGAAGAAAAAGCCTATATAGGAGTAGACATTAAGTGGAAAGCGAAAATGTTGATTGCCCAACTTAGGATGAGCTCTCATCATCTTAGGTGTGAAACAGGTAAATGGATAACTCCTAAAGAGGATTGGGAGGAGAGAATATGCCTCTTTTGCAACAAAGGCGTGGTGGAGACAAAATGACACTTCCTCTTGGAGTGCAAGGCATACAACAACATCTGATACAGTTATGGTGAAACTTTGAAAATTGCCAACCTTGACACCTTGTTTGAAGTGACAAGGTTGGGTAATACGGTGAACCTCATGATCAAACTTCACAGCAGAAGGGAAGATCTCAAGATGGAATTTCAGGCAACTTAGAGAACGTTTTGTGGCTGATGCCCTGTTTTGAAGGGGATGTGCACGACTGATGGGTCCCATAGGCTATTGCGGCCTCGTGGACGTTATTAAAATCCTTCATTCATTCATTCATTCATTCATCCCTTAATGGAACCTCTAAACTGCTGGCAAGAATAAGATTGTGAGATTATTTGGGGTAAAAAGGAAGAATAAAAAAAAAATTAATACTACACATGAATGATAAATAATATTTTGAATCATACTAGAATGATTCCTTCAAGCATCATCTTCATAAAGACCAAAATGCAATACGTTCTATATACATGCAATTAAGTCTAATTAGGGCTAAATAATAAAATCAGATTTAATTATTAATTTATTTTCTAACATAATAATTGATATAAAATAGGGTTTTAAGAAGTATATCACTTTTGTACAATTTAAAAATATTTGTTAGAATATGATTATAGAAACTAAGTTTCAAGGGAAAAATAATGAGAACTCAAAAAAACATGCAGTAATCCGAGTCTTTTACCAAATTACACATGATGTTTTTGGTAAGTATAATTGTAGAGTATACATTTTAGACATGTAAATTTTGATTTGGTGATTGGGATTGTTAGGGTTAGGGCTCTAAAAACCTCTCTCAAATTTTTATAATTTTACAGAGATCCTTGAGAAAACAATCTCCTTTTTCAAATCCTAATAGCATAATTAACTTCCAAAAAATAAGGAAAATATTTGTTTTGGGTACTATGCTTAAGGTTAACAAGGTTTTCAAGCATCAACTACTTATCAAGGCCCTCGATGATATAGAATATCAAAGACAACATGTGAAATAAAATACAATTCAACTATGCAATATAGTGTGATGTTGTGTCTATCTACTATAAATTCAACATTATAATGAATGCTTAATTCCTTCTAAAATGTAGTAGTAAAATGCAAGATGTTCTTCAAATTTCCTTATATTATTGAATGCCTTCGCTAAATGCTTGCATAGATTTCCTCTATCATGGATTTTATGCTTATCTTAAATGCATTAATGTACCTATGTAATTTTAGACATCTTGAATTCAAATTAAAACTTTATTGGTGAGCAAACTAACACATGGTAAAAAAGATGACAAGACAGGATCACAAAACATGTGTGCACCATGATGGGTCCACACAACATGCTCCCCTACAAACATGCAATATATAGTTTTGCACCCTATAAATGTCTAGTGTATGATTCTAGGGGACCATTAAGAACACAAGGGGAATGGGGAAGAGAGATTTAGAGAAAAAGGGAACATGTAATAAAAAGAGACGAAAACACTGAAAACATACTAATAAATCATAATTTGGACTAATGAGTAATAAACACGCATGTACTCTAGAATAATATAATTTTAGGACTAATAAATGTCCCAAACCATTTGTAGGTGTGTAAATAATGCCTCACTTTGATGTGTGTGCGCATACACATCAAAGTTAAAAAAGCATAGGATGGATACAAAAGTATGGGCTTCTAAAGCTCATTCAACAAATCCAATGCTCTTTTAAAAACTTTAAGGACATTTACACGTGGATAAGTGTCTAATCAATAATTTGTTGAAGTCTAGGAAAGTCAAACTAAAAATGATACACCTAGTTTTGTTGAAGATGTGAGAGCGCCCTTGTATGAGTTCTATGCACCTCCAAGTCTATGCCAAAAATGTGAGGATGCCCATACAGAATCTTGTGCCTATGAACCTATGCCAAACCCTACAAAACATTATTTTATTTTCTACACATGCACAAGTCAACTATGAATAATAATAAATGCTTGAAAAAACTAAACTACTAATTAAAATCAATGTAATAGTGCAATAATATCTAAGCATAAGAACGACATGCCCTAGAGTTAAATCAACCAAACCATCTCAAAAATATATGTTGTATCTAGTCACCAGGAATTGAAGTGAGGTGCCATGTTTATGTTAGGCCTTCAATCCCCATTTTCATTCATGATCACATTAAAAATAATATCGATATTAGTTAAGAGTGCCAAAATAAATAGATATGGAACATTGTTTCCCTCTCAATATTTGGGAGGAGGGAATAACATTGGTAATTAGATATTGAGAAAAGAAACTAAAGGCATTGCCTTTGTGGGGCAATAACATAAAAATAGCATGTAACATAGGTAAATCGATAATATCTATGAAATAAAATGATAGAATAGTAGTTATCAGTGTCAAACATGTGCTAACATCATCCTATAACCTTGTGGGGGCTCACATCATTAGAACATAACATATATTAAGCAATTTATTGAGTGCATAAAGTGATAATAAGTGAAAAGTGACTTGAAATAATAAGATTTTACCCCAAACTATATAAATTAAAATTGAAAGTGAATATATAATGCTACCTTCATTCTTACTTCTTACCTTTGAAATTAGAGCTCTAAGAGAACCATCATGAGGGAACGATGATGATTTGTACTACACACACTGGAGTGAATCTAATTTTCTACTACCCCAGTTGATCACACACACCCAACAAATACTTTGAAACCATATTTTTTTGTTATTTTATCATTTATGAAAAATGTCAAAAATATAAATGCATAAAGAAACATGTAACATAACCAAATTTAACACTATAGGTAACCAAATTAATCTAATACATCAAAGTATCCAGGTTCAAAAATAAGAGATTAGTTAGTCAAGCTAACCAATTATGCTAGGAGATCCATAAGATGTAAAATTGAATCACTAAGACCACTAACATCATTTGGCATGTCCTCCTTTTTGACATGAGTCACTTAAAGTGCTTAGCCTTAAAATTTTTTCACAAAAGGCTAAGGCAAAAGAAGAAAGGGAACATTGAGGATCCAATTGAAGAACAATTATTGAAAAAAGTACATTATGAATTCTAATTTACAATTGAGTTATGAGAAGTACCTTTTATTCTAATTTCACTTAAATTGGGGCCTCATTAAGGGTCATGGGCATCCATGGGTTAAAAATAAAATTATAAGGATGTTTTGTTTTATTTGAAAAGCATATTTTTCCTTCTTTATTTGGGTGCTACTTTTGGGGGTTTGGGCTATTAAAGGAAAGAGTGAACTCCATTTGAAGGTTATGTTATTTTGATGTTGAATCTATTTGCTCAAGTATGTCAAGCTTGGATATAGTATCTTGAAGATGAAAACCTTTAAGTGCTTCAAAGTATGGATTCAAAACCTTTCACATCCTCATTGTGAGTAGCTCTACATCAAGGGTTACAAATTGTGCTTCAATTAGTGAATTTTAGATTGAAAAGATTGGCAACTTGCTTTTAGGGGTTGTTTGCTTGTGTGGGAGGCCATTTCTAAGGTGGAAATTTAATTGGAAGGTTGAATACCCCTCTTGGAGGGTTGTACTACATAAGAAACCCTCTCCTAGGGTTCGATAATTAATTTATGAATTATTTCCCACTAGGCGACTTGGTCCCTTTGGGTTTGGAAGTCATTGGAGGATCCCTTCAAGGCATTAAAAATTTAGAGAATTATTTATATATTTTTGGCAGGTGGGGTGACTCACTTTGGAGACATTTTTGAGTCTTCTAGGGTGTTTCTAAGCCATAACTAATTCTAAATATTATTTCTATATTTGCCTAGTAATTTTCATGATTATTAGAGGTCATTTTGAGGCCGTTACTACTAAAAATCTATCTATTATTTACTATTGTATTTTTTGTGCATGGACAACTTGTTGTGAGGGTTATTGATCTCATTTGGTACTTCAATTCATGCTTAGTTACTGTTGGAAACTTATGTATATTTTTTTATCAATTTCGGTGAAGTGTGCTAGGGTTTTAGGAAGGAATTTGTCAAGGAACAATTGCTACATTTTCAGTCAAAAACCTAAATTATTGGAGGGTAGGGAACCAACATTATCATCTTCAATACATTAACAAAGAAGGTATTTATTACAAATCTTATTAGGAGTAATTGTTTGCTTAGGGTTTGTTGGTTTTGAAATCATATATTTTAGTTTACATAAGGGTCTGTTGGAGAACCTCTATTTTGTTGAATTATCCCATTTGGGGACATTACAACATATAAAGGATGTGGTGGAACCCATGAGTCTAAGGATAACAAATCATCATCATATTCATTTATCTCATTATTCATTAATTAGCTAGTGTCTTACCTACATTGATTTTATTTACAGTTGTGTTTCTCTTGGAGACATAGTATGTGATGATTACACCATTATTAGAATATACTTATGCATTGTAATTTTATGTTCCCTTATTTTAAGTAGACATTATAATGATTCTTGTGGTGCTTTTATGTGTAACACTTCATCCTTGGTTTGTGCCTTTAAGTAAATACTATCCGATGTCCACTTTTTTAACATTGGTGTACTATATATGGGATTTATTTCATTTTATGTATACATTGTTGGCCAAAAAAAAAATTATATGATCCAATAGTGTGCAGTGAATGAAATAGTGTTTGATCTAAAATTTGATTAAAATATTAGGTTAGATATAAACTATTGAATTTTGATCTAGTATATGTCAATAAATAATAAAATATAATAATATGCATAATTTATAAAAATCAAAAACTTGTTAAAAATTAAATGAAGCTAGGGTTAGATATTGTCCTTCAAAATAAGTGTATTTTTTATTGTGCTGACTTTTGGGTACCATAGATTACGTGAAAATACTTGTAAACACTATCATTTCTAGAAATAGTAATTCATTATCTATTAGGATAGGACCATATCAGGTAGATAAGTGTGCAGTGCATCATTGTCTAACTTCTATGACATTGTACTATTAGACTATATTCTAGATTTAAAAGTTTCAATACCTACACCTGTTTATGATAGCTATTTGATTCTATTCTAAGGTTGAGTTCATGCATGAAAGACCTGTAAAATATGAACACTATACCTACACAAGCACACAAAATAAGATAAAATGCAAAAGGGTAAAAAATGGGGGAAGTGAGAATGGTTTAGTTGAACTTAGAAACCCCATGTAACTGAACATTACCTACATAGCCCAATGGGCCTCAAACCAATGTAGTTCTCTCTTTAAGGAAGATCATGTCATTGTAACTAACAAATTTGATTAGAATAATTGATAATGGATGTTATCAACCTAAGATAAAATAATGTTAAACTTGGCATAAGGTTTTAAAATTACAATAGAATTGTGATTTTACAATATGATGCTTTTTACTTAGAAAATAGATGCTTTGAAGATTTAAAAAAAAGAAGATTGTTAAGATATTGATATGGGATATCAAGTGAGAGCCTTGATATGATTTTATAAGAGAATATTTTGAATGTTTTCACTAACATACTTTTTGAAACACATAGAAAATTTGTTAGGAAGCGTTTCATTGTGAAAAAGTTATTGTTGGAGTGCAGTAGACAAGCCAACACTATTAGACAGGGGTACAATGTGCCCCTGTTTGCCTAGACAGACTTGTCCTAAAGGGACAAAGGCTTTAGGAAAAGGTTTTTCATAATTATATATACTAAATAGGGATGAATAAGGATGACATAGGGATGTCTAAGTGATATTCCATGTGTTTGTGAGACGGTATATGCTTTTCATAAAGATTAATATTTAATGGAATGGTGATTTGGGCCAAGTAGAGTAGGGATGTCAAGGGCAATCATTATCAAGCATTTATTGATTAAATTTATGCGTCTACATTTGCCCCCACCTCTACCCCCAACCCTCCCTCCTTTATTCTAGTGATGCATAAATTACTAGAGTAAATGAAATGAAAACCTAAGTGTGTATACACACTTTGTCTTTTATCATGGAGATATGCATGACACCATGTTGAGGCATGTGGAGAGATGTTGAATTGGTGGAAAATTAAGAGTGATCAATTCTCAATTTTGAAGAAACAATGTAAATGCTTAAGTAGAAAATATCCTGTGATCCAACCATCATAGAGTACTTTATAATGTTGTATGGGTGGGAAACCAACAAATTAATTTGCTAAAAGTGCAACCAAACACTGAACATCATTAAGCTCTAACGTAACCCACTTGAAAAATGTGTAAAAAGGGTAGAACTAGTACGTGGCTAGCCAAAATGAAACCAAAAACATTGAGTGTCACTAATCTCTCATGTGTCTCACTTGTAAAAGATAAAGCATACTGTTGTAGATGGATCTAGATTCGAATTGTAAATTATTAAAACTTTGAAACTTGTAAAAGAGATATTTAAAATTTTCATAGTAGTAGCTTGGACATGAATGCATATCATGCCCCCTGTACTGTATAGTGTACTGATTGAATATTTATGATTGTTTGAAAATATGTGACTTAATTTTTCACATGTGTATCTGTGCTCAAGTAAATGTAAGAGTGGAGTGCATATGCAAGCCAAATGTCCCCATAATTGTATAATTTTGAGTCATGTTTGATAAATTTTATACTATATTATTTCAATTCTTAAATATGCTACTTTATAAGGGACTGACTTTAAGATAAGCCCACGATGATGCCCCCTTTTGAGATGAGGGGTGTTTCTTGTAAGTCACTTGTCTCAAAATAAAGAGTGAGAGCATATGTGAAAGATGTAATCATGAAATAACATTTTACTATTGAAATTGTATTGCAATTGCATTATTGAAGCATATGAAAATATTTTTGTATATAGAGATTTTTATTGTATCGTGAATCTGAACATAACATTGAATCAATGTATGAAGTATGAAAGGATTTTGCAAGCATAATATGTATCTTTAAGGTACGTAAGAAGTTTTGTATTGATATTGCAATGTATTTTAATATAGCATGTAAGTATTAAATGTATATTGTGAAAAAGTTGTATTATAAGTATAATTTTGAATGGATGAATCACTAGAATCACACAATTAGTATGTGCATGATGTGTATCATGACACCATATATGTGTGTAATAGATAATAATAGCGCACAATAGGAATCACGACACTTATACTAGTAAGTCATGAAAATGTAAGCTAAGTCATGTAGTGTCATGCAAGGAATGTCCAAATACCACATACAATGGACATGTAAATGTCACATAAAGCTAGAGAATTTACGTAAATTATCACATAAAAGACCCAAAGGCTGCATACAAAGGATATGTAAATGTTGCACAAACATATTAGTCTAAGGGCCACATAAAATTGGAATGCTAATGCCACATAAGAAAGAGGGTGTATGTTGAACACACACAAGTCCAAGGTCCCCCTAAAATGAGCAAACAATTTCAAACATGTCATGAAAAGTATTAAACATAGAAAAAAACATAGATCAAATGAAACTAGTAAATGTCAAACTTATGTATCCATGTCAATGCTTGAAAATAGTGTTTATTTTATAATTATTGGAAAGTATTAAAAAAATAGAAAGACATTTATATGATATTTATCTCAACATAGATAAAATATTGTAGATAAATACAACCTGTGTAGGTATCTGTATAGAATGATGAGATGCTTGGCATCAAATTCATGTAAAATTATGTCTTGTGTGACACTCACAAATGTTGTTAAAACACATTATGTATTGAAAATTTCATTAAATATACTATATGTTAAGCATTAAATTAATGGCATATGTTCAAAATATAAACTAACAACATGATTAAATGCTTAGAGGTCCCAATTTTGGATTTTTGAAAATATTTTGATTCTTTTGTATTTTTGAAATATAGTAAAATGTTTACATTTTTTTGGCATATGTGCAAGGATGAAATTGGAAAATAAAGAAACAAGGCTTAGAAATTAGAATAAGTGGAAAGAATTTGAATAATCCTCAACGAAGTGTGAAACCATAGCTTGGTAAATGTGAAGGCAAGTGAGTTGTCCCCCAATGCATTTATATAATCAATATTACAAATATGGAAATCATGACCATGTGTACTTATGTAAGATTGGATAAATGTATTCATAATAGTGTGAATGAGAACTATAACATGTATAAGTGTGTGATAATAATCAAGTATATTTCCATTAAAATGTGCATTGAAAGATTTATGAAATGATTGTCTTAGATTGTTCGAATTTGGTAAAAAAAGATAAGGGAACAAGTGCCCCCAAAATTAGAGATAGAGAAAAGGGTTTTTAAAAACATGGATATGGTATAGAATGGTAGTAAGCAAAGGGGAACAAAAACAAAGAATCTATGTAAAATGAATATGCATGGCTTTGATCAAGAGATTCAATCCATCTAGGGGTTTGTGGGGAAACAAGAGATTGTGTCCAACCAAGGATAACTTCAATAGGGTCATCATATGTATTTTAAAGTGCTTAAGATGAATTTTTAACTTCCTATTAATGAGAATTTCCAACTATAGAAGGTCCTGAATCATAAAAGAGTCATATGATGTGAGAGAATCATCTATACCATTATTTGTATAACCATGTGAACCTTTATCTGTATGTATGCTAGAGGAAAGTGAAACACCCTATATATGTTGGGAGACATGTTGAATAACTTATGGTGCCTTTGCAAATGTATACTTTTCATCATGTGCCACTTTATACTTATGGGAATTTGCCTTGTTTTTGTTATCTAATTGATCATGCCCATATGTATTCATATCATGCTCATAAGTGGATCAAGAAGTTGTATTATCTTTATGTTCATAAATCAGTGAAGAAACTGAAATATGCTCATGCGTAATTTTATCATGCTCATGAATTGGTGTAGAGACTGATCTTGGAATATGTCATTATGAGTGTACATCATGATCCTGAATGGTAGTGAAAATTAGTTCATTACCATTTTTTTCAACAATTGTGCCAACCAACTACTATGGAGGAGTAATAAAAACCATTGGTTCTAAAACATACTCATACTAAATACTTGAAACTTTGATTGCTTGATTATTATGAATATATTTAATATAGTTAATAAATTTATAAGGGATTGCTCTCATTTTTTATATCCAAGGCCACCCAATAACATGTTGAAGATACCTGTGCTCGGTAATACCAGGAAAGAAATGGGTATTATGAGATTTACCACTTGTAAAGGTAATATGATATGTCCAAGAGTCTCTTATGTATGATCATCAAATGATTTCAACACTATATAATTATTGTATAGATCTTGTTTTGTATAACCAAGAGACTGTAGGAGTGTTATGGTACACACATTTTTGCTTGATCTATTATCTATCATAACACTATGAATAGGTTGTTGATCAACATATGCTATTATGAATAAAACATGATTATCATAATTATCATCATTAATTTCAAACTTATCAAATGTAATTATGGGGCACAATGCTTGTTGACTTGTATGTACCAATAATGTTGTCAAGTGGATGTCCATATGAAGAATGAGGAAGATGAGCATTATATGCATAATCACTTTAGATTTTGTTTTCATAGCATGTGATTCATGGTTTGGAAGAGGATCATTGTACATTTTTAGCTTTGCATTTTCACTGGGTTGTGGTGTAGCTTCTTAATTAGATGTTCTAATATCAATAATGTTTGCATCAATATGATCTTGTATCTTATGCTTTAGCTTCATGCATCAATGTTTAAAATATCTAACACATCTATGATAGTCATAAAATACATTTCCATCAATTTTTTTGGATTGTGGTCTAGATAAATCAACTATCCATTGGTGGAGGAAGAGTACTAAGATTGCATTCAAGTCATTTTTTTTTCTTAACACATGAGGAGTTGAAGGTAGCGTTGAAATGTTCCTCTTTGGTGGAGTTTGTAATTGAAACTTTTGTGATGATTGTGAGATAGCATTAACTATAACTTTAGATTCATTCTTTCCTTCATTAGGTTTGCTCTTGAAATTTAAGATTGGAAGTAAAAGGAACTTTTGAAGTAGAAGGAATGTTCAAAGTTTACTTGAGCCTATTCAAAGTAATTAATTTAGCTTCACACTCTTTGATTATATGGCATAATTCAACAAAGGATTTGAACTTATCAAACATTATGGACTCTTGAAGAGGACAAAGTAAGCTTTGAGTAAAGTTATCTTGAATTTTATTATTAGCTTTTTGATTTAACAATTTAGCTAATAAATTCTTGTGTCTTAGAAGACATTCAATTATTTTTTAATTGGAATTTTACTTGAGCTTCATAATTTGAGCATATGATAAATTATTACCAATATTGATAAAATAAATGTGTCAAAATTTGATTTTTAAAAGGATTGAACGATTTTACTGATTATAGAGGGAGATCATAGAACCATCAAAGATCATAATCTTTAAGACTTATGGGGTTAACAATATGTCATTATCTACACAATCTAGACAAATTACATGGAATGCTCATAAATGCTACTTAGGATCACTTTTACCTTTGTACAAAGGAAGTTTATATCCCAAAATGCCAATGGGAAATGGGTGAGATGTAAGTTTGAGTGTCTAAGGGTTGTGTCGCAAGGTACATGAGTCCAAGGAAGGACTAGTATGGGAGATGGTTTGCTCAATAAGGAAAATCTTAGCTTATAAGGCTTGGATAGTTTGCTCTAGAGTAGTATTGGTAGATGTATCTCACAGTGTAGAGATAGGTGTGGATGTGATTGTGGTAGTAATAACATTAGAAGGACTACCATGATATCTTTTCTTTAATTCATATCTAGTAATATATAAGAAACATTCAATTTTTTTGGTTGCTCATGAAGATATTTTCACATATATGCATGATTAGTTTGAGTATCAAGATCCATAATGAGAGTCATATTTTTCCCATGAAGGAGATGAGGGGTAGGTAATAAAGGATCATTTCACAATTTAAAAGAGGGACCAAAAGTTTAATATGGTTCATTGTAATCATATTCCCAATACTCATGGAAAACAAACTGTGCATTATATGCTACATCATCAAAATCATAAATATCATTATATTCATCTTCAAAAAATTGTTGTTTTTGACAATTTATCCACTCATTACATTATCATAAGTTAAAGTTACAACATGAGTAGAAAAAATTGATGTAAGGGATGCACATTAGGAGAATATTTATGTTGACTATCCATAATAGATAAAATTAATTTAATGACAATGAACACAATAATGAAAATGCTTATCAATATCCTATAATCTGAGATGGATAAAGAATCTAATAACTAAGTATAAAATACAAGAAAAAAATTAAGGATAAAGGGTGATCTAGGAAAAGGCTTTGAACAAATTGTGGGCTCTCAAATATATTGAATTGTTAATTGATTAGTGTTAGCCCAATATTTCAAAGCAATAACTACATAGGCCAGTTATTCCTATAGCCCACTAACCCTAGTTTTGAGGGTATGGTGAGAGTATCTTCCCTAGGTGATACACTCCTATAAAATGCACCACAAATTAGACAACTAAAAGAGTCCTATTATTGGTGTAAACAATGGGATCAGATGTGTTTACTTTATACTGTGAGTTACACAGAAAATAAATTCTATGTTTAACATTGTACTATGGCTATGAGTATTGGAGTGTAAACCCCTCATGCCATGGTTTTTAAAAATAGATCATGTGTATCCCTTCATGATAATTGCTAAGTAGTTTGAAAACTTTCAAAGCACAGTTTCTAAATCAATTAAAATCAATGAAAAATAAAGTGAAAGATTTTTGTGCATAGAAGATAACTAAATTGAACCTAAAGTTGAGGGAATAACATCAATGTCAGATTTATATCCAAGGTGGCAAGGCAATGCCCTTAGTGTCAGGTCAATGGTTAATTGATTCAAAGTGTTATATTTATATTTGGAAATTAAAGGTTTCCACTTAGTTGTAGGGCTTATATAAACATGCAAGAAACCCTGGGACAAAAATCAAACAGGGAATATAAGCAGTATTCAAATTTAAAATGTGGGTTCACCAAAATGTTTGATTAAAACCTTAGATTAGATTTGAAATATTGAAATTTGATCTAATATATGGTATTAAACAATAAAATACAGTAAGATACATAATTTACAAAAATCAAAAACTTACTAGATATAGTAAATGGAGCTAAGGTTATAGATTAAAAATCAATTTATTTATGACTATGTTTACTTTTGGGTACTATAGACTATGTAAAAATACCTATAAACACTATCATTTTTGGAAACCATAATTCATTATCTACTTGGATAGGTCCATAGGAGGCAAACAGGTGCATAGTGCATCAATGTCTTACATATGTGACTTTGTTCTGTCAGACTGTATTCTTGATCTAAAAGTTTGAGTACCTACGTTTATTTCTAACAATAGTTTGAATCTATTCTAAGGTCGAGTTGACATGTAAAATACTTGTAAAATTTGAACCCTAGCCCTTCACAAGCACATAAAAGGAGATCAAATGCAGAAGAGGAAAAAATGGAGGAAGTGGGAATGACTAAGTTGACCTAAAAAACTCTATGAAACTAAGCATTGCTTACATAGCCAAAATTAGCCTTGGGTCAATGTAGTTCTCCTTTTAGGGAAGATCATGCGAAAGCAACTAGAAAATTTGATTAGGATGCTTGATAATGGATGACATCAACCTACAATAAAATAATGTTAAACTTGGTTTCGGGTTGTAAAATTGTAAAAGAATTGCAAATTTATAGTATGTTACTCTTTACTTAGAAAATGAATGCTTTGAAGGTCAAAAAATTAGCAGATTGTTAAGAGGTTAATAGGGGATCTCAGGTGAGAGACTTGATGTGATTTTATAGGAGAATAATTCAAATGTTTTTGATAACTTACCTTTTTAAATTCAAAGGAAAGCATTAGGAAGTATGTCATTTTTTAAAAGTCACCGTTGGAGGGCAGTAGACAAGTTTGCACTATTAGACAAGTGGGCAGTGCACACATGTCTAACTAGAGAATACTTGTCCTAGAGAGATAGAAGCTTCAAGAATATGTTTGTCATAAGTATATATATTAAATAGAGGTGAATAGGGATGTCTGAGTGATATCCCATGTGCTTGTGAGATAATATAGGATTTTCATAGAGATTGTGAGTTAGTGGAATGGTGATTTTGGCGAAGTAGAGTAGGGACGTCAAGGACAAGCATCATCAAGCATTTATTGATTACATTTAGGTGTCCATAAATATATTTATAATTATCTTTGGTCCCTTTCTAATAGAAAAAACAACACAACCAAAAGGTTCTCTTCCAATACCATCATATCTTGTGATAATCATAGAAGTATACACTAAATATTCCAAGATAAGTCTAAGTATATATGTAAATTTCTTAGGGAATATATTTAAGTTTGATCCATTTTCAACCATTATGCCATTTTCCTTTGGCCTATACAAATGCTTGTATAAATAGTGGTCCATCATATCAATTATCATGCAGTGTATCATATTTAGTAGACGAAATTTTAATATACGATTATTTAGTCTTTATTGAGTCAATTACTCCAATAAAGCCCTCTAGTACATGGTGTTTATATTTCATATGCACATTTTTAGATTTTGGTCTTTGTACCATATGGGATTTAATATGATTAGTTGATTTCTCCTTATGAGTAAATGATTCGATTACCAGACTTGAACTTATTATTACGTCATCTAGTTGAATTTGATCTTTATCAATTAATTATTGGATCTTATGTTTTAAAGTGATGTATTTATTTATAATGTGATTGATCTATGCACACCATCTATGTAGTGTACACTTCTCCTTTCTACACCTATGAAATTTGCATACCTCTCACCTTAGAGTTATACATGTTGTGACCTTCTCATGATTACTCATAGTCCTTCTCACTTCTCTATTTTACTAATCCTATCACCATTTATGCATGGTATACTCATGCTCATTTGTAGTCCTATGTAGTTATTATGTTCTATGTCAAACATGTCATTATTTTCAGTGGCCTACTTGCACTTGCTTGCAGTCTCGTACACTTATACTCCTCTACACAAAGCATGTTGTCATTTTCAAATGGCCTAATTATGCTTGATCATAGTCCCATGTAGTCTCCTCCTTTGCGCAAAACCTATCACCATTTTGACATGCCTACTCTTTCCTTATCCAATGCACATCTATGTGTTAACTTGTTAAATTTAAAATTTAACATGTCAAATATATAAGATACCTACAAATGTGAAGTCAAACTGTCCAAATAAAATGTATGTGTCAAGAAATCTTTAGAGATAACCATATCATCTTGCCCCTTAAAAGGACCTACATAATTGGAATACATCACATCCTCTTCCTCATTTGAAGGTCCAGTGCATACATTCCACAGGGTATGAAATGGTGTGGTTTGGCATTAACGCTAGCTAGAGCATCCC
Source organism: Torreya grandis (assembly GCA_037957365.1). Taxonomy (NCBI): domain Eukaryota; kingdom Viridiplantae; phylum Streptophyta; class Pinopsida; order Cupressales; family Taxaceae; genus Torreya; species Torreya grandis. The sequence goes on from JARHVA010002320.1 coordinate 335,812, forward strand.
CACATCCACCCTTGCTAGCATTAGTATTGTAAATTTGTCTTGTATACAAAATAAGGGTGTTAGTAAGTTCCTTAAGCACATGCAAAGTGTCAATACCTACAACCTCCTTCATAGTAGAGGTGATTATCTCAGGTTGAAGTGGATTTGGGATATATATTCTTTCAAGTTAATAAGGCACATGAATTGCACTCGGCATAACCTACGCAGAGCCTTTTCCCCAGCCCTGAAACTATAAATAATCAAAATAATTAGGAATTTCATTGAGGATAAACTCTCAATAGATTTTCCAAAAAAAATACAAAGGAACCTCATGGTTTTTATAATTTAGATGATCAAAGATCATCCAGCATTAGTCTAAAAAATTAGCTCTTATCAAATCATGGTGGCACTAGTGGATTAGGAATTGTTTGCATGATAATAGAGGCAACACATTGGTTCTTGGATTAATGAATATTGCAAAAGTTTTGTCTTTTGTTATTTTTTCTCTTGCACTAGCTACTAATATTTTTTTATCAAATTAGCAACTACATCTCTATATAAGCTACTCATATGTCAATTTGACCTATTATATGTTAGGTTGTGGAGCTAAAAGCTTCACTGATGCAGACATGGAGGAGGTTGCAGGAGAGTTGCAGAGTGTCACAGAGACTGGCGTTGGTCTGGCAAACCGACGTCGACAGGATAAGACAGGGATGCAACCGACGTCGGTCATGGATCGGCCGGCGTCGGCGACCCCCAGGCAGACAGGGACCGACGTCGGTCGCCTGTGTGGTTCGACTGCGAGCTTATTACGGGCAGTTAGCTAACGAACCAAGTGTTTGCATGATTAGATCTATTTTTAGACTGAGAGCTGCGGATCTAATTATTGTAATTAGATGTCTAATCATTGTTTGGATGAGATCTATATAATAGACTCATGGTTGTATTGGAAACGTGTTCTAGTTTGAGTTGAGCAAAGTTAGCTCCTTCTGTGTGTGAGGTGAGCAAGGGTGTTCCTCCTAGTTCCATAGCAGTACCAAGGGTGAGTGCTGGTTTTGGAGAGTCAGCAAGATTCTTCAGGTGTGTAGGATCTTGGTCACAGGTGCATGGCCTTTATAGGAGATCTACATGGTAAGTAAGATCGTTGATCTGCAGGTGTATGTGTGTGCAAGGTCAAGGTTCACAGGTGTGTAGAACCAGGTTGATTTGCAGGTGTGCAAGATCAGATAGGACAACAACACAACAGGGAGCAGAATCAGGCAGGATCTACTTGGAGTACAGGTGTGTACTCGGATAGAGCAAAGAGGAAGGCAAGGGAGTTCCTTCCATAAGTATGGTCTGTTGAGGTGCAGGTTATTGCAGGTTCATGGGAGATCTACTTGAAGTACTTTGAGTACTTGTGGAGTGTGTGGAGCACTTGTGGTGTGCATGGAGCACAGGAGGTGAACACCAACTCTGTGTTTGAGTTGTGTGTTGGGACCTGAGAGAGAGAGCTTTGAGGAGAGAATTACTGTTCACTTGAGGTGTGGCAAGCCTTTGAAGAGGTGGTGGAGAAGAAGTGGCATCTTCTTTATTGTATTCTTTTCTGTATAAGTATTAATACAAGTTGTGTATTGTCTCTCATATCATGTGTTATTTTGAATTCTAGTTACTTGTGATTCTGGTTAATTTCCGCATATTAAGTTGCTTGGTTTGGTAATCAACTGTATGCTTCTTGGTGTTTCGCATCCTATCAAGTGGTATCAGAGCGAGGTTGGACGTTCTCAGAGCGAGTTTGACTAACAGATGTCCCAGATCTGTTAAGTGTTTGTTGATTACAGGTTACTCACAGGGGTTGCTGTTTGAGTGGGAGTATAGCAAGGCAGAAGATGGTACAATGAGAATGAAGGAAATCAGAGCTAAGGAAGGCAAGGTTTCCAAAAAAAATACAAAGGAACCTCATGGTTTTTATAATTTAGATGATCAAAGATCATCCAGCATTAGTCTAAAAAATTATCTCTTATCAAATCATGGTGGCACTAGTGGATTAGGAATTGTTTGCATGATAATAGAGGCAACACATTGGTTCTTGGATTAATGAATATTGCAAAAGTTTTGTCTTTTGTTATTTTTTCTCTTGCACTAGCTACTAATATTTTTTATCAAATTAGCAACTACATCTCTATATAAGCTACTCATATGTCAATTTGACCTATTATAAAGTCAACTTTGCCTAGTAATGACTCTAATATATTTTCCAAAAAATTATAATGGGTGTTGGTTGAAGAGGGGTCCATTATTGTCCAAATTATCTCTTCAATATATATTTTATTTTCTACTATATGTGTAGCTAAATCCTCCTAACTACCTGGGGGTCTTTTGGAATTATAGGAGGGTTAAGAGGGCTTTGTGAATTTTTATCTTCATCTTCAGTTCTCCCATTTTTTTTAACATGTGGAAGGATTTGATGGGTTATAAAAACCAAAAAATAAATGATTTAAAAAAAAAATAATGCAAATCTAAAAAAATATAATAAATTTTATTTTAATTGGCAAAAAAAAGTCTACTTACCTCTCCTCTTGAATGACATTGTTGATTTTCTCACCAAATGAGCTTTTCAAGATATTTCAATAGAATTTTTCTACGAGAAATACAAATTTGTGGAATGCGATCATGAGTTTTATGAAGAGAATCATATTTTTTATGATATGAAGGCTTAAAATATTTTTATATAGTATTAAATCCACTTACGTGATATATCACATACATGGTATTAAGGCTTGGTATTACCAAACCTAACACTTAAAAATATGTATGTATTTGTAGTTAATTTGTGTTTGGACAAAAAATGTCCACATTTTGGCCCCCAATTTTCTACACTTACCCATATGTTACCTTTTATTTGAAACCTTCTTATGTCCTGAAATTTTTAATTTTGGTTTTAGCTAGTATCAACAACCTAAATGTTGAGGTATAGTTTGAAACATTATTAATTATTGTAATGTAAATTATTACATGAGTAATCATTTACTAGTAGGTATAATTTATTATTAGCTTAATTGAATATACTATTAATAGTAAACAAATATTATGATTAATATTTAGGAGATCTAAATTTTTTTCAAGAGAGAGTTTGTAGGGATCTAGAATCCCTTATAATAAGAATCAAAGTCTTATATAGTTGTAATGTGTTTGTATTATTTTATTATCATAGTATAGAGAAATAAAATTATTAGTTTATTTTTTTAGATAGATACAAAGCTTTTGATTGGAGCAGCATCGGATTACATCAATGGCCACAACTGACTAATACCAATAATATGACGACAATTTGTGAATACCAACAATATCACCACAACCGATGAATACCAATAATACCACCATAACTGGTGAATACCACCAATATGACTACATCTGACCAATAATATTAAAATGGCCACAATCGACCTTCTAATACCTCTAAGATTTGAACCAGGGTGGTGCATATAACAACTAAGTTGCTTTACCAATGCACCCCTATCTCATCAATTTTCAATTTAATCTACTTCTGAAGATTAATGGGGGTGGGCCTGGGTCTGTAATATCCATCAAATGATCCGTAGCCAAATCGCCATGTTGTGATCTGCTTGGAACACATGGAAAAGTTTGAACCCTACCTCAAGGTGTCCCCATGGCCACTTAAAAATGTAGGTGGTGTGCAAATTCCCCACTCCACACACCATGGATAAATCAAGGATTGAACCTGAGACCTGGGTGACCTAAGTCATTGCTCCCATCCACTCAAGCTAACCCTTGGAGGCAAAATTATTAGTTTATTACATTGTGTAAGTTTGAGTATTTGCCGATAGGTAAATAATATATTGGTCATTAATTAGTTAAACATAACATCATTACAACAATATTATGATTATAGGTTAGTTTTAATAATATATAGCAGAAGAAATATATCAGTGTGAGAATATTATTTGAAATATTGTCTCTGTGCTTCATGTTAATCTTTTTCAGATATAAACCAGATCTATCATGTGGTATCAGAGCTAGAGTGATGGGTTAGATTTTTACATTCGAGTGTATTTCTAGTGAATCTAATCATGTAGTCATGTCCAAATATTTTTTATGAGAGTTAAGTTCCAGCCATTATCTTTCACTTTTATCTGTGGACATAAGTGTTGAAGGTTTCTCGTTTTCCATCTTTTTTCATACATGAATCCTAAGTCTGTTGATATCCTATCTGTCCAAAACCATTCATTATCTGGCAATGTGATATTCTATAATAATTATATTATGAGAAACATCAAAGGATATATGCATCATCTTTGTCTAACATGCCCAGATCCAAACAATAACACAATAGATTATTTACATTGAATCATTCTTTTGAACTTTTCTTCCATTGAAATTGGCATTTCTTTCACATCAGGATCATCCTCTATGTGAGCTCTCCCACATGGTCAAGTGAAAAGCTTCAAGACTCAAATCCTGGCAAATAGTTTAGCAAGGTGGATTCACAAGCTACCTACACTTCTATGATAGAATTTGGCATCGCCTATTATTTTAATAGTAAAAAAAGGTTTATAATTATGTAACCATTTGAAGTTCCTAATATGCATGTGTTCTTATCATGATCCAATTGTGTGTACAGTCCATCAATTAAACATGTTATGCATGCTACTATATCAGATCCTCTTGCTATCAATTCTTATCTTTGGTGTAGTCTTTCAGCATCTACTATAGTCTTAAGTACACCCATATTCTATCAAAATGATAATTTCCCTAGAGATTTGGACTCGTCTTAAGCTAACTCGGACTCATGAAACATGTCATGAAGCCCACAACTCAAATAAATATTAGTTCATGAAATTTTAAAGTCATGATTATGGTTTTTACATCTATTTGATTTAGATATATATTTTATGTCTCAAGCTTTCTTTAGCTTAGTATTAGTAAGTTTTGAAAAAAAAAAGAGTTGTCTCATAGGTAAAAGTCATAAGTCAAAAAGTGGTATATAGTCATGTCATTGATACAACGTTTAAAGTCTTAGGATAATGAATAGTTAGTCATCATACTTTATAAGTTTTTAATACTACATTTTGAGTATATATGCGTTTTAAATTTTTTTACATGGTTTTTATATGTTGTCAAAAGTAAAAGTCAAAAGAGTTTTATTTAAAATAAAATTTTCAAAAGTGTCAAATTTAAAGTCAATAAGGGTCCATTTTATTATCATTTAGAGAACATCAATATGTTTTTAGTCATGTTGGTTCAAGTTAAATATGTCATCTATTGTCAAAATTCAAAATTTACACATCTTGTAATGGATACATTATCACGTGTACACGACATCCATATTATAGGGGTTCCATTTCTCATATAGGAAACTAATGCAAATAGAAAACCTGTGAGAGTCATCAGAGCATCTCAAAGACAAATTAGCTAAGTAAGCAGCTTCAATAATTGGAAGATGGAGGATACACAAAGGATGGAGGTCTTTCAGTGACCTCTCATCAGTCACCAATGACGGGGCTGCACCAAGGATTTGGTGACTTGTATGTGTTTGAATAAGAACAGAAGGACATTCCTGCTCACATGTGTGGTGTGATTTATTTTTTCAATTGTGTGTTTTCATTCCCCTATTTGTTTGACACACCTATGCTATTTGGAGACAAGAGAGAATGTGGATATAATGGAATGTGGCAAACATTTGTATAGGAAGGAAACTAACTACATAGATCTTGCGACTACCTTATTTTTTTATGGAGATGACTTCAGTGACACGTACGCATGGTCACATCAAGTAAATGTGAGATACATTCCTTTGCTTATAGTGGTCATGTGCAACAAGATTGTATGAGTAGTATATAGACCTAAAAGTATGCATTGGCATACGATTCTGTTCATGTCAATTCTTAAAGATGTATATTCTTCTCATGCTCACATTAAGAGGATGTAGATATAATTAATAATGTTCAAAGGGGGTGAATGTTGAAATATAGTGTGAAACATTATTAATTACTATAATGTAAATTATTACATGAGTAATAATTTATTAATAAGTATAATTTGTTATTAGCTTAATCGAATATATTGTTAATAGTAAACAATATATTACGATTAATATTTAGGAGATCTGGAGGCTTTTCAGGTGAGAGTTTGTAGGGATCTAGCATCCCTGATTATAGGAATTAGAGTCCTATATAGTTGTAATGTGAGTATAGAGAAATAAAATTATTAGTTTATTACATTATGTAAGTTTGAGTATTTACCAATAAGTAAATAATATATTGACCAGTAGTTAGTTAAACGTAATATTGTTACAACAATATTATGATTATAGGTTAGTTGTAAGAATATATAGTAGAAGAAATATATCAATATGAGAATATTATTTGAAATATTTTCTCTGTGCTTCGTGTTAATATTTTGCAAATATAAACCAAATCTATCACTAAACTAATCAAAGACATAAACATAACACAATTTACAGTGAATACAATTCTTCAAAGAGTGGGCATGCAAAATGCCATGGCCCAATAATACAATTCTTTAACAATTAAAAATGCGTTTTCAAAGACGGAAAGGTTTTGACACAAAGCGGATCGCTCCTTTAAGAGGAGAGAATAGTCTTTCAAAGCTGCCTCCGTCTTCCCTACCTCGCATGGCATTAATTTCATCTCTGTTGCCGGGGAATATTATCTCAAAATCCTCGGCTAGTCTTCCTCTTCCCTCTTCATCCACACACGTTGATGTGCTGGCAATAAAAGTATGAACATGACCCAGAAATATTCCCTTGCGGCGTAGGTACAGAGAAAAGGCAAATAGTTGTCTTGCCCTATTGTCAGGAGCAATCCAAGCATGGGTGCCCGCAGGTAAATGGGGGAGGGTCTGCCTAACTCGCGTTTCTGTTTCCCCCCATAATCCTTCCATCTCCACGAAGATTATGTGGAAACCCTGGGAACCAAGCTCCACACATTTCTTCTTCACTGTTTCTAAACTTCTGCTATTTTCGGGTGATGTGAGATTGCACAGTGTGAACACCAGGCCCAGTCTTTCTCCATTTGCTGAAAAGGAAGACGACGAGGAGGACTCCCGAAACTCGCCATCACCATCAAGTTGTAGTAATCTAGACGCACTATTGAAAAATGCTCTACACATTATATCACCATATGGGTAGATGCGGTCGATATCTACCTGCAATGCAATGGTTGACATGTAAGAACAATGATAAACATCTATTTTTCAGCGAGTGACAAGTAACGATTCTTAAATAAATACAGGAAGTGTGTAAGTGTGTAGCGATTACCTGGGTCTCAGACGAAAGTACTGCTAAAGAATATTGCTCCTTCACTTGTTTCCACCGCTCTATCAACATGGGGCTTCCATCTATATCCACAAACATTAAATTCTTCATCTCTGCTAAAATGTCCGTTGCTTTTTCCTCCAGTTGAGAACATTCTGACGCCTTAATTGCAATCAGTGAACTCAAGCATCCAAAATCACTAGAAAGGCTGTGTAGCCCCTTGCACCCATATATGCTCAAAAATTTCAAACACTTCAGCTGACCAAAATTTTGAGTTAGATATGGCAACTTCTCACACCCTCCCATATTCAACTTGTTCAAAGAAAAAAGGTTTCTAAAGCTTTCTGGCAACACAGATAGATGTGTACAACCACATAAATCCAGATCGCATAAAGAACTAAGTTGGCCTATGCTGTCTGGAAGGTCCACCAAATTGGAACAGTACCGTAGTTGCAGACTTTTCAAGCCAAGTAAATTGCCAAAATTGTTCGGAAGGCTCAACAAGTTGGAACAGCCAGTGAAATCTAAGTCTCCTTTCAAAGCAGATAGATTGCCAAAGCTGTTTGGAAGGCTCACCAAGCTGGAACATTTATTTAAATCAAGCTCTGTCAAAGCAGATATATTGCCAAAGCTGTCTGGAAGGCTGTCCAGGCTGGTACAATTATTTAAATTAAGTTTTGTCAATGCAGACAGATTGCCAAAGTTGTTTGGAAGGCTCACCAAGCTGGAACATTTATTTAAATCAAGCTCTGTCAAAGCAGATAGATTGCCAAAGCTGTTTGGAAGGCTCACCAAGCTGGAACATTCATTTAAATAAAGCTCTGTCAAAGCAGATAGATTGCCAAAGCTGTTTGGAAGGCTCACCAAGCTGGAACATTCATTTAAATTAAGCCCTGTCAAAGCAGATAGATTGCCAAAACTGTCTGGAAGACTGACCAAGCTGGAACAATCCTCTAAATTAAGCTTTGTCAAAGCAGATAGGTTCCCAATGGTTTCAGGTATGCTAGTAAACCCTTCACAGCTCACCAATGCAAGAGAACGCACAGACTTGATTTGGGAAAGCGTGGTGGTAAGATTCACTAGTGTAGCACCTTCTAAATACAGCTCTTTCAATGAAGAGACGTCGCCAGAGAACTGCAAAAATGTTTAGTGTTTCAAATTAGCATTTCCCTATAAATGTTTTTAAATAGATAAGAGTTCTGGAAAAAACGTTTAGATAGAGATTGCAGACTTGCCTCACAAAATCTATCGCCTTTTTTGAAGAAGCCAATGAATACTCTTAATTGCGGAAACTTACAAGTATCCATCGGTGAATAACTATGATAGTCAAGGCAGAGCAACTTTAGATTTTCAAAGATTCCCTTGCAGTCTCCTTTTACAATATTAAGTTTTCTCAGGATCAAAACTCTTAAAGATCTGCTCATCAAGTTCAGATGCTCTGCTTCAAGTTTGCATTCGGATTGAGAAAGATCAATCCCCTTTGTACTCTGAATCTTCTGCAAATATATTTATTGAAATGTAAAAAATCAAACAATTCTTCATATGCCAAAAAAGAAAAAAACAATTAGTTGTTTTGCAATACTTAAACTGATTATACAGTTCTCTTCAAGATATCTAGTAACGGTGGGATACGATGATAACATACCTGTGGATCTTGGAGAACATAGGACAAAGACTGTTCGTTGGTGATTCTATATCCATCTGACAACATTCTCCCTCGTGCTCTCACGATATCGTGAACATTCAAAAAGCCATCCTCCGTTACATTTACCAGCGCCGCCCTTTCTAGCTCTAAAAGTTCCATCTCTCCAAGAGCATTGGCCACTGTCTCCCTCTCCCAGTAATGTCTAGAAATGAATAAAACTATATCTTGAAATGCCTCTTTACACGACTGTTGCAAGCGATTATATACAAAGTCCACCATGCGTTCGCTCAGTTCTGCATCGCCTCCTTGCAGCAGCTCTTGCTTGATATATGCAACCGCCTCCTTACAAGTTCGCACGCTCTGAACATGTTCACGTAATCTAGATCCAGCCAGTCTTAGAACCAGAGGAATGCCGCTGCATATTTCGAGGAGGCCGTCGACATCTATGGTGGGGTGAAAAGTTGATTGGCCGCTGCCTAATGCGTACTCACACAATAGTTTCTTTGCCTCTGCTCGTGGAAGAGAATCTACTTGATGCGAAAGGAGTTCAATATTTGCTTGTCTAATTATGCGGGTCTCATTAAGATTTCTGGTGGTTAAAAGTATTCTACTCTGCTCTGGGAGTAATGGTAGGTCTTTTATAGGCAAAAGCTTTTCTAAGTCACTGGATTTTAATGCATTGTCAAGAAACATGAACACTGGGCAGCGAGGGGCATTTTCAAAAGCCTTTGACAATTCTTGCTGACCTTCCACCCAACTGCTCAGCTCAAAATTCTTGTCAAATAAGTCATATAAAATTTTCTTCTGTAGCAACTTAAGATCTCTTTCCACACAATCTTGTTCAATGTCAATTCTACAAATCTTGTAGTTATGAAGGTCGAGGTGGTTGAAAACGGCAGTGGCTAAGGTTGTCTTCCCTATTCCACCTTGTCCATAAATAACTACAACTTTCTTTGATGTATCTTGCATATTTAGAAGCTGAATCACAGTATCTCTGGCTTCCTCAATGCCAACTGCAAAATCCAATATAAATTGTTTAGAAATTATGTTTTTGGATAGTTAAGATTAATATAAAGGAAAAAGAGAACTCTACAATAATTATATTTTTATAAATAGTTTTTTAATTTTATAACATTCATATCTAAATAAATAAAAAATTAATTAATGTTTATTATGTGCATATATAATGTAATGTTATAAAAGATTGTTTCATATTTAAATTATGTATTAAATTATAAAAATATATTATTCACAAAAAAAAATTAAAATGTCATAAAATAAAGTTTATAATATGATGAGGTGATGTTTATGTTGAAAAGATAAGTTCTAACATTTTAAAATTATTTAACATTATATTTTTTAATTTGTAAAAAATTTATTAACTCAAACTTAAGTGATATTAATTTTGCAAACAATATTAAATAAATTATCATTTTTATCTTATTGTCCTTATAAATTTGATGGAACACAAATTTTATATTATTAAAAAATCTGATCAATAAACTAAGTATTTATCTCATCTCCTTAATTCAATATTCTAATCTTGTTTGTTTATCACTAAAATAGTAAATCACTATGTAAATTTAAACTTGTAAGAAATTATTTAGAGATGTGTTAAATCTCTTTTTCCATTAATACATAAAAAGGCATCATGTAATTGGTATCCAAAATTATATGTGGTTGGCAGGATACACATAATATATAACAAGTAACATATGATATAAGAAATATACTACATATAAAATTATATAATGTAGGAAATAAAAGTCACATAATATTATGTTATACCTTGCAATATATTATTTATGTTATTTTGTATTGAATAAGGTTGATGTGATTGAAATCTTTGTGAGAGTAAGTTTTGAGAGAATATCTCTAAACTCTAGGAAATATCATCATTGACATGTATTAATACATTGCATCATTTTATATATATTCATAAAAATAAAAATAAATATTATGATCATGTATATTATTTAGTAAATATAATCTAATAATTAATAACTTTGAATATTAATACTATTTTACTTTTTGAAAGTGTGTTTTTTTTTATTAGTATATTTTCTATTTTAAGTCTCAAAATTAAGTACTGCTATTAAATTCATTGAGGATTTTAAGTTTTGATAATATTTACAATTAGAATTCTTCTTATTTGATTAAACGAGTTAAATAATTTGAAATTTATTGTACTTTAAAAAATACAAAGATTAAAAAACTTAGTTGCTTATAGAGCAACATATAAATCAATTATTAATGACAAGTATAAAAATTTATTTTTTGTAAGAAAATTTTAACTGATCTTTAATTTTGACCATAAAATATGATGAAAAGTAAAATTTTGACCAAATAATATATTTGTATAAAATTATCTCATCATATAATTATAAAAATTTAAAAACTAAAAATATAAAAATTAAAATTGATAATTGTGCACAATTCATTCTTTTAACCCCGACCAATCAGTAGCTAGTTTTATGCCGGGTGATGGGCTCCTCATCCAAATGGAAGGAAAATATTATTCAACAAATAAAATATCGAATAAATAAAGACGGTAATAAGGAACAACAAATAAAATATCATATTAATGAGGTAAAGCATTGGTCGATGGCAATCAGGAATCAACATGGTTTTAATATTTTATAATAATATTATGTAAATTGGAGCATGGTGCATTGACATTAGTAAAAGACAAGAATTGGTATGCTATATAATTAAGTTAAATGTCTGAGAAAATGTTAAAATAAAAATATTATTTTTATATATTTAATTTATAAAATGTTAAAAATAATGTTAAATTTTGTTTACATATATTGGAGTTAAGTTGTAATAATTTTATAATATTTTTATTAGTTAATTAAAAAATTAAATTATTATTTTTTTATCAAAATATTATATATAATATTAAAAATAATATAAAATTGTATTATAATTTTATATATTAAAGTTAAATTTATAAATATTTATATTATTTTAAAAAAATAATTAATTAAAAATATTTTAAACCTAAATTTAAATATTCATACAAAGTAATAAATTAATTTATAAAAATAAAATATTAAGATTTTTATATGAAACCTTTAATTAAAATCTTTATAACTATTATTCAATTAAAATTAAATTTAAGTAAGTTAATTATAAAAAACAAAATTATTATTTATAAAATTATTTAATTATTATAATGTAATTTATAATATAGATATTGTGACAAATAAAAATTGCGAATGTAAAAATTCAATAAATATATAACTTAAATTGTTCAAAAAATATAATTGAAATATAAAAAATATAACTAATAAAAGAAAAAAATAATAATAATTTACATTTTAAAATTATAATAATATTTTTTATGGTTAATAGTATACATATAAATTTGTAATAATTCAACATTCCTCAAAATTATTTATAAGAATTTGAATTTTCACAATTTTATTGTTATAATTTACAAGTTTATATTTTATTTTAAGTAATTGTTAATCAAATTAGTGATAAATAATTGTAATCTTCATTAAAAGAATTGTGTAAATTGACTAGTGCTGTCTTATTATTGATAAAGAGCACAAGGAGTAATGCAGTTTATATAAGTTGGATATCACTCAAAACCTTTCTAAATGGGAGAGTAATATTACTTGTATGAAGAAGAAAATTCAATATTATAGAGTGGTTTTTTTTTGTGAATATGAATTGTAGATATGAAAATGATATAAATAGATGTTACAGGATGAGAAGCTTAAAATAATGAATTATATTTATCTTACTTAAATGTATTAAAGAGAATTTTTTTACTTAAAATTATTATTAGATATATATAATAAATATGTCGATAATATAATAATTATTTATCGAAATCATTTTGAAATGAATCTTTAAAAAAATCAATAATCTTGTAAACAAGTTAAAATAATAAAATTTTCTAGAAATTGAGTATAGAAATGGAATGCTAGATATTTCAATTATGATTTGCTTAAAAGAATAAAATTTTCTAGAGGTTGAGTATAGAAATAGAATACTAGATGTTTTAGTTATGGTTTGTAAGGTAGTTTATAGGAGATGAAGCACTCAATAATGATTCAAATACAAAGTATATATATATATATATATATATATATATATATATATATATATATATATATATATATATATATATATTATCTCATACAAGATTTAAAATTATGACTTTCTTTTCAAGAGTAAATTTTTTCACCATTATATTAACTCAAATTTATATGTATGAATTTGTGATTTTGTGAAGATGCAATTTTATACAACTAAGTATCTATTGATCAATCTATAAAGAGCAAGGAGTATTATTAATAATACACACCAATTTAAGGTTGTGTGAAGACACAACTTTGCGCAAGTATTTATTGATCAATACATTTTGTGTAGGATTTAAGAGAGGCACTGGATGGAACAAGTCTTATACTACACATCTAAAGATTTTCGAATGTGGTGACTTATTTATAGGTACTATATTTCTTATGTGGTGATTTATTGTAGGTATTTTATTTCTACAATATGATTATTTTTAATTTTAGTTATTATATATTGTTTTAACAGCTACCAAAAAGAGTCTTTAGTTATTATCATAATTTTTTTGTAGTTCTAACATAAATAAAGGCTCAACTAACAAGATTAGTACCTGCTTTGGGATATTTTCCTTGCGATGAAGGGAGAATAACAGGTATCCTTTGCAAAACATTGATTAAAGCTTCCAATGTGAGTTCTGAGTACTCGCGACCCAGTTTTGACTGATAATTCCGCAAATCTTCAGCAGCCACCGAAGCAGCAAAAAATCTATTCAACCATTATAAATCAATAAAAATTTAATATGAACTTTTAAATGAATATGACTTATGACTAAAGATAAATTTATGTTTTATGAAATGGAATTACCTGGACATGTGGTCACGCTTCATTTGTGATATGCACATAAGTGATCCCTTCAAAATGAATTGGAGGACCCCGTTCAATTTTTCTTGAGATAATTGTTGATCCAACTGCTTGATGTATTTTGCGAGATTACACATGTATTTAAGTTGATCTTTGCATTCATTTATATTAGAAGAAACTTGTTCAAATCGTTCCAACACAAAACCTACAACTGAAAGCGCTACTCCCAACCACTTAATCTGCACTCCTTGTTTAGTTATATCAATGGTCAATCTACGAGTTTCACGATCAAGCTTTGGCATAAACTCCTTCTGCAGGGAAAATATGAATGACAAATATTTACAACTCTAATTGCTAGGATCGAAATCTCTATCACTAAATTCACGCTAATACTGTCCAATTTAGGTTCTAATCCTTCAGTACCAGGGCTCCGTTACTCTTGTATTTATAAAGTCGGATAAAGGGAATAAGAGCGCCCTCTGATTTCAAACCGAGGTCCCTACCCCACTTGGTCAACGATGTTACCGATCCCCTAAATATTTAATAAAAAAAAGATACTTGATAGGAATGAGAGAATCAAGCTTTTAAAAAAAAAAAAAAATATGAGTTTGTTGGATCATACCTGGCATGAATGTCTATTGCAAAGCTTCAATACTTTCTCAAGAAAATCACCACCAGATTTGATAGAAGAAACAACTCGATCCGGCTTGGCAGCTTGTCCTTCGGCCTGCAAAATACATCGCTTCCATACTTTACTATTGATGTAACTATGCAATGACGAAAATGAATTTAAGAGGGGAAACTAGAATTTATGCTTACCGGGGGATTTAAAAGTTGATCAATATAAGAGACTAAGTCATCGATGTGGCTCATCTCTTCCACCACAGGCATACTACTCATGACACTTTGATTCTCTGCTTGGAATGGAGAGCATGAACAGCAGCAGGATGTGTTACCCATTGTTCTCTGACTGACTGAACTTGTGCTGTGGGGAAAGGGGTTAAAGATGTTAACAGTATGTGACTTAAATAGAAATTGCTGAGAGTGTGCACAGGTGATTGTAGTAGGGAGATTGAAAGCCTTTTTATAGTGATTGTTGATCAGGAATATAAAATACAGTGAAGAACAAGAACAAGAAGAAGATAAGAATATATATTCGTTTCTTTGGCAACGATCTTTTTCCTCTTTCTGTTAAGCAATTTGGCAGCGATCTCTTTCTTCTGCCTGTTAAGCAAAGGACAAAAGAGCATCTTTCTACGGCAAATTCCATAAGATAAAGCCACCGTCTTTTGTACTTTTACTGTTCATTCTGCGGGGTAATAATGAGTAGGCAAGAATTGGAAAAAACCATTGTGCAGATAAGAGAAACGATGCACACCACAAGATACCCCATTTGTTTATTACGAAGTGCATGACAGCTGAATTCTACCCGTCTCTGTCACTTGACTAAATAACGTTTGAAAATACTATTCAGAGTATTTGCTCGTTACAAGTTAGAGGACAAGGAATAGATGGTCCATCTCCGGTCATCAAAACCTTGGAAGTCTTTTTTTTTTTGGAATTTCATACTGCAACAATTACTGTCCTCGTTGATAAATGCGTAATAAACACGTCGTATAAGATACCCCTTTTTGTTTATTGCGAAGTGCATGAAAGCTGAGCTCTCCATTCTACTCGTCTCTGTCACTTGACTAAATAACGTTTGAAAATACTATTCAGACTATTTGCTTTCAAAACTCAGATCGTCTTTACACGTTCGGCGTGATAGATCATGACATTACAAGTTAGAGGACAAGGAATAGATGGTCCCTCCCCAGTCATCAAAACTTTGTAAGTCTGATTTTTGTGGAATTTCCCACTGAGAAAAAATTACTCCCCTCATCGATATATGGATAATAAATTCGTCGTCGTAAAATAGCACTTGTAAATTTAATTTTTTTCTCCTCTTTAAAAAGATTTATTAAAAAAAAAAAAAAAACCTATAGTAAAAATAAAGAGTTGTCAATAAAGGTAAGCTTAAAATTGTTAAGGAAACAATGGAAATTAACCTTCAAATAATTGAATTAAATAGAACTTAAAGATATAGATTGTTCCACACCTAACTTCATCTTTATATAAATTGGTAATGGTCAATCGAAAAACTATTTGGTTCACTATTTGTCAATTCCATGTGTCTCTTTTCTGATGAGAAGCTAACTTGTACCCTGTTGATATTGTATTAGCATGTTTTGCCAAAAAATTAGTAGCAACATTGTTTTGTATGGCAACATAGACCAAAATAACATCCTCAAACTGATGCCAAATAAATTTGATTTGAGTCACTACATTGTTTATTCTTCAAACCTTCGATGCAAAAATAGTAATAAGATCTAATAAATCTACAATGATTTGTGAATCTGACTCAACTATAAGCTTTCAAACCCCTTCCTCCCAAACACTAAATCGACAGTCATACCATACATGAAACTCTTAATCGTTGAATCTGTCTCACCTTTTTTTACACAGAATGTTATGAAATAATAATATGATATTATATTTAGTATATACTATATATAATGTCTTTTATATTATATTTAATATAAGAATATCAAATATAATTATATTATATTATATGTATATAATAATTTAAGAATAAAAATATATACAAAATACTATTAATATATTATATATTATTTTCTATAATTATTACATTATTATATATTATAATTATAACTTTATAATTTTATAAATATGATAATTATTTTACTAAATTTCATTTTTATATAATATAATATAGAATAATAGTATGTGTAAATTATATATTATAATATTACGTAATATAAATAAATTAATTAATTAATGATAGTGTGTTTAAATTATATAATAGTATGATTGTTCCTGCTCAAATGCCAATTGACACGTCATAAACCCCTGTTAGATAGGTTAGATTGACACATAGTGGAGGACAAGGAAGGTAAGGTATGGCAACTGTTGAAAAAGATAGGCATTACAAATGTTTCTCCATTTAACTGGGGAGATATCTATAAAATTCTATCAATTGGTGAAAGGGAACAGGTCCTTTCCATTCTAAATCGGTCTAAGATTGCCAAATAATTTTTTTTTTCATCCACTATGATAATTAATTTGACAGTGAAGTTCAATTGTAAGCGTCCCCTTTCCATTATGTCAATCACTATAGACAACTTTTAAGGCATTCATATATGAACACTAAGTGATTGTATTTCAAAACTTTAGTGGATATTCTCACAACTATATTACTTTACTAAATCGAATGCAAAGGAAAAATAAATTTATGGTAATTTCCTTCAACCCAATTGAATTTTATGATGTTTTTTTCAATTTTATGTTCTGTTTATATGGTCTTGTTACTAATAGTAGTTTATGGGATCCCACTTGACATAGGTTTGATCTTAGCTAGGAGTGACATATACACAATCAACATTTACCTAAAGGAGAATTCATAGTTTGACCACTTTCAAATCCAAGCATTCAATGAAGCATGTCAAATTCCATGACTAGAATTCATAGGAAATCAATGATTTCAACAATATCCTTCAACCTAAAATAAATACATCATATCTTAAATTAAGAAAACAAGGAACCTCTTTCAGACATAGAAATAATAATAGAGACACTAAACTCATCCTCTATTAAATTAGAAAACAAATTGAACTAAATAACATAAGAAATCATCTTTTATAGGTGGAGAGAGATCCAACATACACATAATCATCCCTTGCACATTCATTATTGAAGATATATCTAGCTAGGGATGTACACAAACCAAACAGTCCTCAGGTGTGTAATTTGATGAATCTATTGTCAAGATAAAAACAACAAGGCAACATTCTTAATATACGTGGAAAGAGAGAGTAGGGCAATGACATTAAGTGAAAACATTATTTGATGATGGCCCTCAACCACTTCCCAATGCATACACAATGATCCAAATGCTTAATATCTTTGTTGAAAATTCTATCCAAGTGTCACAAAGATAGTTTTCTTATCCTTCTTGAGCAAATTTACCAAAGCTATCAACCACCAATTATCAACCATTCTTCTTGAGTAGATTTACCAATTAGCAACCACCAATTGTATACCATTCAATAATGGCATCAAAATATATCGAGATGAATATAAGGGTTTTGTAAAGATAAAGGATCTTAATCAGTAGTTGTACCTCACTTGAAACTCATTATTGTTGACCTTGTCTTACCTTTTATTCACAAAGTGTTTAGAAACAATAATCTAATATTTTTAGTGAAGGCAACAATGGAAATGAGGTTGTGTTTTCCTTCAAATGATATGCCAATGTGTTGTATGGGGAGAACACTTTTCATTTCACGTGAGCTCAAGTAATGACAGAGTGGTGGGGAAGGGCAAACCCATAAAAAACATGAAAGTGGTGAAATATATCAAGGTGAACTAGGTGGTGATAGTGAGGTGCAATGATAGGGTATTTCAAGGGATGAACTTGAAGAAACTAGATTAGATACATTTGTAAAGTTCAGTGACATGTCACATCTATCAATGTAATTTTTAGCTTTCATTAAACTATTTCAGTTACCCAATACATGATTGAAACATGTGTCATCTCAATGAAAAATAGGTGTTAAATATCTACCAGCCCCTCTTAAAACATAGATCAAATGTACCACATGTTAGCTTAGATGAATTTAAAAATAACTAGACAAACATTTTGATTATTTTGATTATATATAACCTAATTAGATGACTTTAAAACCAATTAGACAAAAAATGGAAAAGGCTTCTTAAATGAAAGATGCATCTTATATAATCTAAGCAACAAATACATGTTATCATATGCAAATAGATATGGATATAAATATTTCCAAATATTTTTCATTCTTATTCTCAATAAAACTAATAGAAACCATTGTATTCATAATATTAGTGCTAATTTATCTTTATTTGATGATTAGAGGAAAGGTAAAAATGATGCCAAGACCACAAACACTACCAATTTTGGGTAGTCTACTAGACCTAGGTTCGAATGCCTAACATTATTTGCATACTCTCTCTGAGTGGTATGGAAGTTTGATATATCTCAGATTAGGCACCACCCCCTTTGTTATAGCTTCCTCAGTGGAGGTTGAAACTACCATACTAAAAAGTGTAAATTATGCTGGAAGGGATGTTATTTTATATTTTGGCAAAACATGTTTTGTAAAGTAGAAGAGTGTAAATCAATAGTCGTAACTCACTTGAATTTCATTACTACTAACCTCGTTTTACCTTATGTGCATGAAGCGTTAAGAAAAAATGCTCTGATATTCATTTTAATAATCATTCTAACTAATATTTTCTTCACCAGTGCTCCCTTAGATTTTATTCGTATGCCTACAAAGATAGGCTTTAATTGTGGTCATTTTTTATTCCAAGGGTCCAAGTATGGTGTTTCCATATGTTCTTAAACTTGGTGTCATTTCTCTAGGTGTTCATATATTGGTAGAGTTGATGAATGAAAGCTACAATAAAAATTACAAAACCTCAATTTATTTCCCCACATTAGTGACATTGCATCATTGATTTGATCTACACATCAAACATGAAACCCTTTTGTATAAGATTAACACGCATGATGTCCTTGTCCATCCATGATAATATAAAATATGCCACCACCATGAAAGCTACAAATCCTTTTCCAATGGGTGTAGGTGATGTAAATCCAACCATTTCCCTAAATCCAATGTATGTGCATAATATGGGTCCTCTAGTGTACTATATCAATTGAAATACCCTGTCATTACCCCTCACCATCACTGGCCAACTCACCTTGAAATATTTCACCACTTGCATGTTTTGTATAACCTTGTCCTTTCTTCCATGAGTATGAGTATGGTGTTTTTGTATGTTATTAACCCTGATGTAATTTATCTATGTGTCAATATATTGGTAACATAGATGAACGGAAGCTATAAGATAGACTTTGGGACCTCAAAGTCTTATCCTCACATCAACAACATGTAGCACTGATTTAAGTTACACATCAGATGTAGAGCCTTGTCATAATCAAATAAATTTCATGATGTCCTTATCCACCCTTGAAAATAAAAAAAATTCAATCAAATATCCCTCCACCTTGTAGGCTATGTACCCATTTGCAATGGGTGCAAGTAATGTCCAATAGTTGGTCTAAATCTCGGTCTAGTGTAGGATATCATTTGAAATACCCTATCATTTCCATTCACCATCACTACCCAACTCACCTTGAAATATTTTACCACTTTCATGTTATGTATGGCCTTGCCCTTCCCCACCATTTTGCCATTAGTCAAGTTCAGTGTGAAATAAAATGTATCCTCCTTGCACAAATTATTAGCATGTTGTATGAAGGAACACACAACCTCATTTTCCATCATCACATCCACCAAAAATGTAATATTAGTTTTTATTAATGTTTCATGCATAAAAGGTGAGATGGGTTCGGTGGTCATGGTTTTCGAGTGAGGTACAACTATCGAATTACACTCGTTCACTTTATAAAACCTATAATATATTATATATAATTATGTATTAATATATTATTAATCTTTTACTACAAATTACACACAAATTTTAAATATTTTTATTTTCATTTATTTAAAAAATAAAAAAAAATGGCAATCAGATCTATTTTGCCATCATGAAAACCATATTATTAAATAATTATTGATGGAGCAAGACATATAAATATAATGTGTAATGTCGATTGTCACACCATTAACACCTATCTAGAACTTGAGACATGTGTCTTGAAAATTATAACACATGTTTCCCTGCTTAGGTTGACACTTGCAGTCAAGGGAAGAGAAGGCAAGTGAATTCAAAGGTATTTCTTATTTTGAAAAGCTGATGCTTATTTTATTTTACAAATCATGTGCTTCACTATTTTGTTCAATCTTCTATTTACAATGTGGCCATGTTGCACAGGTTTTATTGTAAGGATGACTGAGGGGACATGGGATAAGGCCCATTATATGACATAAATCAATCACCATGATGATACCCATGAGTTAGGCTTAGTAGAATTAAATAAAGTAGACAATGAGGAGGTGGTGTTGATGTGCAGGGAGAGTACACAATTTATTAAACAAGCAATAGACCAGACATATGTATTAGTATCAGATCATGTGGAATACATTCAAGCTCCGAGTGGTGTTAAAATTTATCTCTAGGATTTTGTATATGGGTAAATGTTACTTTTGTCATCTTTATCAGCATCATAATCACCTACTAAAGCCCCATGAATTGTACTGCAATCACTTATTTATCTAATGCATAGGAGAAAATTGGTGGATATTTGTAACTCTTCTAGCCAACTCAATTGCAATGCTTACATGTGTTCTTGGTTGCCTTGAGATTGGCCAAAGTGTGACCATTCCATGCATCCTCTCTTTTCCACCTTTTCTCTCTATTAGAACTTAAGCCTCCCTTTTTTTTAAGCTTCAACTTAATAATGCCTAATAGTCCCTTTTTGAGATTATTTAAAACAATGGTTATAGCCCAATATGTTGGGTGTGAATCCAAACATTTTGAGAACAACATGTTCCTAAAAGGATGTGGTTTCCTTATCCTACAAGACAAGGTTATTTCACCCAAGCATTTGGTCTTTTTGTACCTATTTGTGCTCTGTTCCAATTTTTTCTTCTTTCTTTTCTTCCCACATACATTCTTGCTTTTTTTTTGAGTTAAAACTTTGGAAATAAGAGGTTCATCTCCCAAATTAGATTCCTCGTGTTTCCCTTGCACTGTGTCTATCACTACATATACTTCCTCTTCTTTTGCATATGTGTCCAATTGTTGAAAGGTTGCCTTCCAAATTTTATTTCTTCCTCTTCCAAGTCAAGAAGTGAAGTATCATCTTTTGGATATGATTTTTCTTTTTCAAGGCTAAAATGTGGAGGATCATCTTCTAGAAATGATTCCTTTTCTTGTTCATACAAAATCTATAACCACCAATTATCTTTATGTCATTTATTTTAGATCCAAAATTTATGCACTAATTAGAATCCAATTTATCGAGTCTAAAATCTATTGCTTTTATGTTGAAATCCTTTTCTGAACCACCACTAAAAAAAAGTCATACATTCTTACTCCTAGCTCAATCAAGTCTGACATGTAAAAGGGTTATGATATGGATTATTTTTGGCATGTAGGATGGACTCGAATAACTACTATAGGATTTGAGAAAGGAATTTTTTTTTGGGTAAGTCTTCTACCTCCATAAGTGACTCAACATACATTTTTATAAAAAAATAGCTAGAGTTGGCAAGAAATGAATTGTTTCAACAAGATCCTTCAACCTAAATTAATTAAGTACATCATATCTTAAGTTAATAAATCATTAGAGAATAATTTGAACTAAAAAATGTAATAAATCATCTCTTACAATTCGTGAGAGATCTATCTAACATATGATCATATGAACACCCATTGGAAGAGCTCAATTATTGATGGTTACCTACACATCCTTGTTTCCTGCCATTCTTCATTACTGCCAATGGAGAACAACACATATGCAAGACAATACATATTGAAACCATGGATCTAGGTAGTGACATAATTTTTTATGATGGCCTTCAACTACATAACAACAAATACACACCATGAAGTTGAGCACATATATTTTCCCAAATAGAATCTAAAATTTCCCAAATAAATCTATGTTGAGTGTTTAGATTGGGTCATAGGTGAAATTTTATGATTGAATTTAATCCATGTAGCCAAGAGTGAAGCCAAATTAAAGCCTAAAATATCTCAAATTAAACACAAAAGTATGTAGACACTGAAATTTAATCAATATATGCTTGAAAAAAATTATTCTTGACTTCTTTATCTTACTTGGTCAATCCACCATTCCGATAACCATTTATCTATGTGAGAGATTTCCAAGTATTTTAATATCTATGAACATATTCTAGACTACCTTAATATGTTCCTAAACATCCCTAATTAGCAAACATGTCACTATCAATTTAATTTCAAAAGACTATGTCCAATATGGATACGTACAACAAAGGCAGTCAGGGGCATAATGTGTACATGTCTTATATGGTGGACTTATCCCCTACCTATAACTAATATATTTTCAAAATGACATGCTTCCTAATGGATCTCTTGTGTATTTCATGAGGTCATTTATCAGAAATAATTCAAAGTTTCTCTTATAAGAGCAAGTCAAGTGTCTGAATTAAAACTCCAAGTTACACAAGCTATCACACTCTTGTAAAATCAATTCAAAATCATTAATTTATTCAATAAATAGCATTACTACAATTATTCTATAATAAGATAGTCATTGGCCAAAATACCTTGTTTTATTGTAGGTTGAGGACACCCTTCTATAAAGCATACTAAGCACAAATTAATAGTTGCACTCATTTTATGATATTCTCCAAAGTGAGAACTACATTGACCTGAGGTCCACATAGACTATGTAGTAAGCACTTAGTACATTGGGGTATTGAGGATAATTCAACCATATTCTACGTCCCCCAACTTTTCCCCCTTTTGGCATTTGATTACTTTGCTTCCTTGTGGAAGTTAGGGTTTGACATTTTGGAGGTTATCATTGCATCAAATTAGAGATTGTCACAAAATAGAAAACCTATAAGAAGAAGAAAATAACCTCAGAGTTTTTGCTTTGGCACATAGTCAACGTAGATAGGCCCAAAAAATTAGACAATAGTGCACTACACACCTATCCATCTAAGACACACTTGTCCCAAAATACAACGAAGTAAACTTTTGAATTAACACCTTTCTTACAAGTATCTATCAACATTTTTACATAGTCACATTCAATGAATAATAAGTACATTTGGCATAAATCAGTTTTCAAGGACATCTTTCCTAACCTTAACTTCCATTTTTTATAATATATATCTTTTGTAAATTCTATACTTTTTGTATATCATTGTATTTTATTATAGGCTGCTTATTTATCTCACTTAGATTAGATTTATAGTTTATAACACTTTAAAATTAATTAAAGAATATAGATTAATTCTAAGGGTAAGCACTTTGGTGAATCCACTTTTATAATATAACATTTCTTGCACTTCTTGTTGATTTTTGGCTTATGATTTCATTATTTATTCTGTAAAGTCTTGACACTAAAATAATTGAGCTCTCCACCTTGGATTCTATCTCGATTCACTCTCTTTCAAATTTAGAGTAAATATGACATTGAAAGAGTTTTTTTTTTATAGATACCGATATTAAGGCTCTTTTCTTTCAAATTTGGGTGGAATTTTGATGTTTTCCAAAATCTAAAAATATTTCACCTTTATTTTTTAGTTTTTTTCTTTGCTTTTGCACATTTTGAAGACTATATTCCATATTGTTATGTGTTTATATTATTGATGTCCATATTATGTGTTACATATCATCATATAGTTTTTTGTAGAATCTCCTACTTCTTTTTGATATGATTTACATTGCTTCTTTTTATGGGTCAAATCTCAAAAATCAATCAAAGAAGCTATGTATAAAGATTTACCTAGTCCACTTATTTCCAAAGATCACCCTACCTTAGCTTAACATCATTTTTATTCCATGGCATTTGTGCAATATTCCATGACTATGGTAGAGGAAGAAGACTATATTCTCCATATACATTCACAAGATGTATTAGTACCCACACCTCATCCTCTTTATGATCTTATCTTGGCCATTGTTTATGAAAATAGTATGCAAACCAATCATGATTATAGTTGAAGCTTTGATTGTTCAAACCCTAAAAATATATTTCTTCGTTCCTATCTATTGGTCATGATTTAATTAAGAAAAAAGATTATGCTAGTAAAATCCTCCCCCTACCTACACCTTTGACTGATTCTCTCCCTTTACTTAGTTCATGAACCCCTATTGTTACCTCTCAAGTCACCATGCCTATGCCTACTCAAAATGCCTATAATCTTCTTATTATTACATCCAATGCTCCTCTTATACAATACAATACTTCTCTTGAAAAAGCATTTATTTCCCTGCAATCCAAGTTGATCAATATCAAACAAAACAATGTCTCATTCTAGTCCTTCCTTAGATTTTGATGGTTTGTAGCATAACCCTTTTGTTCCTTGATCCCAATGGTAAGAAACAAGTTGTAGCTTATAAATTAAAAGTTCCTTATACTAATAAAATGATAGATTATGAATCTTTGATTTTGGGTCTCTAGTTTATAATTAGGTTTGATGTTCATCAATTGGAAGTTTTTAGTGATTTTGAGTTGGTCATCAACCAAGTACATAATAAATTTTAGTGTAAATTTTCTTATTTAAAGAAATAAAAATGCCATGCTTGGGATTCAATTAAGTCCTTAAATAATTTTAATATCTTAGTCATTCCTATATCAAATAATGTTATGATTGATTCGTTAACTATCTCAGCCAAAAATCTCATGCCATTACACAAGAATCAACTACAATTTTTTTTTGTAGAATTAATTTATGGTTTCTCTGTGCCTAATAATGTTTAAAATTTCCATGTTTTTAATGATGATAAACAATTTTTTAATTTCTTATCTAACTCCAAAGATTTTGATGTAAAGGTGATTGATGAAGAGTAAAGACTTAAGTTTGAGGAACAACAATGCAACTATGATGGAGTGTTATAGCTAAAAGGTAACCATATTCCAAAAGGAATGTTATCGCTAGAGAGATTGTTTGACCTGAACAATGAATCAGCTAAATCAAGAAAAGAGTCATGGCTTAGTTAAGAGTCACATACTCTTTACATTGGAACTACAGACCAACCTAAGAACATGGTGATTGTACCTAAATGTAGTGAGGTAGAGATACAAATATTAAATAAAATGTTGTTGCGTTATCAATACATCATGGCATAGAGCTAAAATGACCTAAAGATGTTTGAACCTCATGTCATGACCCATGACATTCCCTTGAAGTCTACTCAAAAACCCATCAAACAACACCAAAGGCCAATAAATCCAGTCCTAGAGCTACTCATTTTGAAAGAAGTCCAAAAGATGTTGTTAGATAGTATTATCTTCCCTACGCGACATTCAACTTGGGTGGAAAACATTGTACCTGTGATGAAGAAAAATAAAGAAGTCCATCTCTGTTTAGATGTCATAAATCTCAATCATGCATCAGATAAATATAATTTTCCCCTGCCTTCACTTGATGAGGTTATTCAACAATTCAGTGGATCTGAGATGATGTCCTTTTTAGATGGATTCTTGTGTTACACTCAAATTTTAGTAGAAAAAATAGACAAAGGAAAAAAGACATTCACCACTAAGTGGAGAACCTATGCCTATAATAAAATGCCTTTCAGTTTACTCAATGGTGGTGCCACATTCCAACAAGTCATGGATACTAATTTCAAAGGCTTATTTGGTAAGTGCATAGTAGTATACATGGATGACATGACTATATTTTCAAATGCATATCAAATCACTTGAGTCATTTGGAGAAAGTATTTGAATGGTGTAAAATGTTTTTTATTTCCCTTAAGCCCAAAAAATATGTTTTCTATGCAACACAAGGTAAGATTTTAGGCCACATCATCACTAAGAAAGGTATGTCTATTGACCCAAACATAGCTAGTGTTATTTCTAAAATCTAGTTTCCAAAATTAATTTTGTGCAAAAATATATTTTTGGTTTTGTTGAGATAGCTAAACCTTTTAATTCCATGTTAAAATAGGGATTTAAGGTAGAATGGGATGCTTTCTCTAAGAAGGCATTCCAAAAAATCAAGAATGCAATTATGCTAGCCCATATCTTAGTTATCCCATATTATGCTAGAGATTTTAATCTTTACTCTTTTGCTTTTGATCCTACAATTGTAGCTATCTTGACATAAAAATTTGAATATGGAGAACAACCCATAGATTTTATGAGCACATATTTAAAATAAGTTAAACTAAGGTACCCTGCACTAGATAAGCAAGCATATGCATTGGTGAAAGTAGTTATAAAGTTTTTTCATTACATATTGAGGAACAAAGTGCATGTGATATTTTTATATCCTGTAGTCAAAAAATTGGCAGGACAAAATGAGTTGGGTGGAATAATAGGACATTAAGTTACCAATCTTCAAGAATATGACATTGAAGTGAAACTTGAAAAATTAGTGCATGGTCAAGGTTTGTCCAAGTTAATTTTAGAAGTTGATCCTAACATTTATATTATGGAAGTTGGTCAAGCTAAAGCTCAATTTGGTCCATGGTATGATTCAATTTTTCACTACTTGCTTTATGGAAATCCACCAACAGCTCAATTTGGTCCATGGTATGATTCAATTTTTCACTACTTGCTTTATGGAAATCCACCAGCCCATTTTGATAGGACATAAAAAAGAGCACTAAGGTTTAAGGCTTCACATTATATGTTTCAAAGAGGAGTGATTTTATGCAAGAATCATGAAGGGATTTACTTGATATGTTTGTCTAAGGAAGAAACACAAGAAGTGATGAACTCATTTCATGATAAGTTGGGAAGTGGTCAATCTTTTAATAATGTCACAACACACATGAATCTTAGAGCTAGTTATTATTGGCTAACATTATTCAAAGATGCTTATGCACATGTGAGGATTTATCACTCATGCTAGATCTTTTCTAAAAGACATATTCATGTTCCCATGTTTCTACATCTAGTAATTGAGGAACATCCATTTTCTTAATGGGAATTAGATTTCATTGGAATCTTAAATCTCAACTCATCAATTGGTCATAAGTTCATTTTCACTACCACTTACTATTGTATAAGGTGGAATAAAGATAAATAAACAAGGAATAGTAAAATTGAAGAAGTAATCAAATTTATTTAAGTAAATCAAAACTAGATTTGGAACCCTTAAATCACATGTTTGTGACAATGGGCCTACTTTTCAGTCAACATAAATGAATGGGTGGGCATATCAAACTGGAATTGCATTGAATTTTTCCTCAAACTATTATATGCAAGGAAATGGTCTATTAGATTCAACAAATAAGAATTTGCCAAATTTCATTAAGAAAGCAACTAATCAAAATCCATGAAATTGGCATGTGCTACTCAAATATGCCCTATGAGATGACAAAATAAGGCAAAAATAGATCTTGAACAACCCCCTTTTCTTGATTTTTTATGGAATATATCCAATTTTCCCAATACAGCTCAGGAACCCCACTTATTAGTACATACAAGAGTACATAGAAGCATATTCAGGAAATCAGTCCAAATTGTTGAACTTGATCTAATTAGGAGACAAAAAAGATGAAGCCTTACAAATTTTTAGTAAATATTAGGATGCTATGAAGATATGGTTTGATCAAAAAACAAAAGTGAAAGCCTTTTGTGTTTCAAACTTGGTATTATTATGGGACAAAGCTCATGACAAAAGAGTCAACATTCCAAGTTCAATCTTTTATGGATTGGCCTTTACCAAGTATCCGGCTTCTTGGGACAAAATGCATTTAAATTGAAAGATATTCAAGGAAAGCCCTTTCCCCTACCAGTTAATGAATAATACTTCAAGTATTAATTCATGGATGCTCCATCTTACTCTATTTTTGAGTGAAGGCACTCTGGTTATTTTGTCTACATTATTTGTATATAGTTTTTTGTTTTCTTAGATTAGTTGTTTTACATTATTATATTAGTTCTTGGTTATCTTAGTTAGGTTTCCTTTTCTGTTTGTTTGGTTTGTTTCTATTGTGTTAGTTTGTTTTCCCCCAACTTGTTTAAGTTGGTTTTTTTTTGGTCCTTTGGTATACTGTAGTGTGCCTTCTCATGGCTGATTAAAGCCAGTCCTTTGTATGTCCAAGTTGTTTAATATTTACACCAGTAGTATTTGATATTCTAAATATTCCCTTGTTCATTTTGGTCATACTTAGTCCATAGTGAGTTTAATTTTGTTCACAGTCAACATCATAAGATGGTAAAATTTAGGCAATAATATGTTGATGCAACATTGGGTCCTTATGCTCCCATAGGCTAGGAACTTCCAATGTTTGATGAAATCATGAGATTCATTCAAATTTTGAAATCAGAGCATTAATATTCATCTTTATCAAAAATTGCAACACTTATTTGTGCATTTTTAGAATTTTTAAATTCTATGATTTAAAACAAATTTTGTGAATTTTAGAAATGTTTCAGTCTCTTGTTGAATCCATCAACTTGCACTTAATATTACATCTGAAGTAAAATGGAAAAATTGTACTGATTTAATTTAGTCTTGATAATTATGAATTTTATGAATATATTATTATATCTATGGATTATTCCCCAACCCTCAATGGACTAAAAATAAAATATTTTCAAAAGAAATAAATTAAAAGAAAATTGAGCTAAAAATGCAATATCAAAATTCTTTCCTCGAAAGGGTGATTTAGGCAACCTCCATCACAAGATTTATGACTTGGTTGGAAATGAATCAAGGCTTTGAATGGGACCAAATGTATCTCTATCAAGACTATGAACACCTGACTAGAAGCAGAGTAATGCCCATGCCATTCCTCCTAAGCCAATTATCTAAATTTTCCTTTTCAAAAATTTTGATTGTTTTAGACAAGTTTAAATATTTCATGTGAATTCAAGAGAATCAAAAGAATAAATCACTTTGACACGCACTGATGGTCTTAAATAAATTTGGAACTTAGTATGTCATAAGTTGAGGCAGATTTTAGTGCTTTCATTCTTCCGATTTTGTCACAAGGCTTGTTATAGTTTTGTGTTTCATATTGGGATTGATGTTTTGTGGTATAGGTTTTGAATTTTGAACAACACCCTCCCTTTGGAATTCATCACTTGTTGAGTATAACATTCCCCATACTCAAATTTTCACATGGGTACCCTCTTTCTTTAGTATAGTTTTTTTTCCATGTTCTTGCATACTAGTATGACTACATTTTAACAAGTACCACTTAATTATGTTGGCCTTACTTCACTTGATCATTAATTAATGGTGATAGTGTAAAAGTGTCACAAGGTTGTGGTGTTATTTGTGTGATCTTGTTTACCTCTTGGAATGATGTTATAAAATTACTCATTTACTATAGAAAAGCACATAGATCTTTTGACTACTTATGTTAGTTTCTAGGGATTATTAAGTCACATAAACTTATAGTAATGATGAATAAGAAATTGGATGTTGAAGTTTTGTGGGATCATATATTATGATAATTACAATATCTTTACCAATTTTCAAATCATTTGGAGTTATTGTGAAAATTTACTAACTATTACACTAGAAGGAAGCTTCCTCACTTGTAGTAATGAAGAAAATAATAATTAGATGA
Source organism: Torreya grandis (assembly GCA_037957365.1). Classification (NCBI taxonomy): domain Eukaryota; kingdom Viridiplantae; phylum Streptophyta; class Pinopsida; order Cupressales; family Taxaceae; genus Torreya; species Torreya grandis. The sequence goes on from JARHVA010002320.1 coordinate 365,859, forward strand.
TGAAATTTGGTGATATCATATAATATCACACTTACAACCTATGCACAAAAATTCAAGTTATTTGGAGTCACCATGGAAGTGTAAAAATTATTTAGTCTATATATGGTCTTTGACCTAGAGGAAAAGTTGGGTTGACAGTTAGGTTACCAAATTTAGAAATATGATAAAACATTATGTATAAGATATATTTTTAAAAATTTAGATCAATTGGAACCCTAAAATTGAATTTATGATCATTTTAGTGACTGTCAATTAATTAGGATATTTGTCTTGTCTGCATATGCTTATCGAACTTGTGGTAATTATACTCAAGTAAATGGATGATGAATTTTTTGGGTTCATATAAAATTATACCTAGAACATCTATGAAAATTTTCAAATAATTTGGAGTTAACTAAGAAATGTTACAGCTATTTATTTTAGTTATGCATGCATCCTTGGGGAAAAGGTTCATGACATTGTGGTATAGTTGTGTTAATAATTGGCTTCCTAAATTTGGATATGTTTCACAAAATGTAGTCTTAAATACATGTCCCAAATATTAATTCAATTGGATATGTGAGTTATAAGTTATGATAGTTTTTCAACTGTCATTCTGTCAGATGATGCATCTACCTTATCTATGAAAGTTTCATGATTGTGTAGAATAGTTTTTGTAAGACTTAATCTACCAAATTTGGATTGGTTAAATAAAATGGATCCTATAATTTGTGTTCAATTTTTTTGATCAATTAGATAAGTGGAGATATTTATGATAGTTTTTGTAACTGTCACTCGGCCAAAAAATACATCTATGTAGCAAGACAATTCACTACCTTGCAATAGAGATTTGTTAGAGATGCATAAAGAATTAGATTATAAATTTTAATGTGTTTCCAAATAATCTTGACATGTTACTTTCAGATCATTTTTTATGCACAGATTTAAAGTTGTGGAAGTATTAGTAACTACTATTTTTCTTGAAAATGTCATTTATAATTTATGTCAATTGGTAAGGTTGCTCTTTATCTGGGATAACCTATGGTAACATGTGTTAAGATTTTGATTATTAAATTTATAAGAGTGATTAAAAGTGTTTTCTATGAGCTATATCTCAAATTTCAGCTCAATTGGATCACCATAGTTGAAGTTATGATCATTTTGGTGACTATCAATCCACTAGGATGTTTGCCTTATCTACAGATGGTCCTTGACCTTGTGGTAGAGTTTAATTATGATTTAGTTGCCCAAATTTTAAGTGGTGATAATAAATGTTATATTTAATTTGTGTTTCAAATTTCAGCTCAATTGGATAAAAAACAGTAAAGTTATGACCATTTTGGTGACAGTTAGTTAACTTTAAAATACATGTCTCATCTGTCGAGTTTATAGATGGTCATTGACCTTGTAGAAGAACTATAGTTAGAGTTAAGATACCAAATTTGGAGAACTGATAGTAAATATAGTCTACAATCTGTCTTTCAAATTTAAACCCAATTAGATCACTTCTATTGAAGTTATGACCATTTCCATAATTATCAATCATCTAGAAAATACTTGTCCAAATTGTAAATGGTTATTTATCTTTAAAAAGATATGCATTAGGATTTAGGTCACCAAATTTAAATAAAAGATAGAAAATGTATCCTAGATTATGGGTTTCAAATTTTAGCTCAATTGGATAAGCTATTGTAAATTTATGATATTTTTGGTGACTAACCCACATTAATTGCATCATGCCAAGTGTTTTGTTTGTGACTATAGGTTGCTACATGAGGTCCAAATATCTAGTTATCTAATCAAAGTCTAGGGTGTTTTCAAAGGGAGAATGAGATAACACAACCATAATCAAATCATTGTTTAGAAATAGACTACAAATCAATTACTCCATCATTGTTATCATTCATGTTAGCATTGGAATCATTGCATGATGATATGGTTATTCTTCTTTCGATTATTGATTAGATTATTGAAGAAATTAAATATCAACAACTACTTGGTCATTATAATTTGAGATGCATTGCATATTTGATCACTTTCATTTAAAATTCTTGAAATTTTTTATAGTTTAGGAAATTGTAATCTATAATATTTGATCTCGAGAAGCTAAACTGTAATTAGTTATTTTATTTAGTTTTGGTAGTAATCCCATTAAATATTGGTTTTGCATCATGGGAATCAATTTTATTACCTTGTCTATTTAAGCAACAGTTATTGACATTGTAAAGGGTTGACAGTTTTGAGTACCAAAACTCTGTTGAGATTGAGCTAGGATTTCACCTACCTTTCCTACTTGTTTGTCTTGATTGTCTACCAATGGGTATTGATTTGAGAAGTAATTTATGCAAGGAATTTCTAATGTTGTTGGTATGCAACTAGATACACAATTAGATTGTGCAAAAACTAGTTTAGTTAGATCTAAGAGCTTATTCTAACTACTTTAAGGATTACATTGATCATGGTGTGCAAATAGATGCAGGCTTATGTACTAATTTTTCTTTTGAACAAAAATATGGATTCCATGTTCACATATTATCCTTTGAGTCTTGCTCATCGTGGTGTTATAATCTGTGCAATAGTTAAATTGGATTCATAGTGATTTAAGTGTAGCCACATTAATCTAATTTCTAAGTGTTAGAAGATTTGTCTTAATCACTTGGGATTCTTTTCTTTTATGCCTTACCCTATCTTTTTGTTTTATGTTTATTTTGGATAATTGTCCTATCCATTTCACTGTAAATAAATCATTTGTAGAGGAGCCATTAGTGAGAACTTTGAGATCTTGTAAATAATCATTAGAACATTCGATGGAAACAATCACAACTTGCCCATGCTATAACATTAAGAGTTTCTCAGCCCTTGGATTAACCAACTAATCTTAAAAATGAGGGGACTCTTTATACCACATGTTGTAGGTTATTTTTGTCCATTCATAATAGTGGATTCTATAATTGTTCTTGAGTGGGTCACAATTTTAACCTAACAAAATTCTCTAAAATAATGAATCCAAAAAAAAAAAATCCACAATAGAATTAACAAATTATAATATCCATTTACAATAAGCCATTGATCATGCCATCAAGCAGTCATAGGGAACCAAGAACAACCAATATAGTAATTCAAAAAGCTAGGTGATTCTAATATGCCTTGTTAAATCACTTGGAAATTGTTAGGTGCCTAATCTCTAGTCTATAGATGTCGAGTCATAAAAATACCATGGCTTTATTGTTCCACTGCCACCTAGAAAAAGAGCATAAAAAGCTTTATTGAAAATAAATCAATGATTGCATTCCTTCAAACACATATATGCAAACAAACCCAGTTCTTTGTATCATTCACAAGACATATCCTACCCGCACTTTTCCATGTAGTTTCCCATGATATGCTTTGTCTAAAATTGTTAAACCAAAAAAAATAATGTTTACATTGCATACTTACCTCTAAACAAAAAGGAGCATTAAAATATCTTTGTTTTCAAGAATCGAATGATTCAATGCTATCAACAATATAATACTTGAAAAAAACAATGCAAACATAGGACAAATCCTACCTTTGATTGATGTTAACCCTGATTGGAACTTGTCCACATAGTTGCCCATGAAATTCCTTCTATAAGACCATATAACAAATTTAAATATTCTCTCAGTTCAAAATTATCAAAAAAACTTGCTCTCAACACAATATCAAACTTTTTCTCGTAGATGGTGAAGTCATATATAGATTATATATTTTTTGTATGGGATAATAACACATGAAAAAAACTTTTGCATCCTTACATATGAATTTAAATCCACAGAAACAAATTATTATTGGCATTTAATGCAACAACATACATATCCACACAACAAGGTTGATAGCATGGAAAAAAGGGTACCTAAACCATCGATCTAATTTGTTGACTGCTCAACATTTTATTTATGCCATCATGTCATTGGTAGCTAGTAAGACACTGTCAAAAAATATTAATTCATACGAGCCACACCAAAGTGAACCATTCATCAATAACATAAGGATGCAATCATATTCATCCTTCAACATCTATTATAGACCATTGATCAAGAATGAAATTGAAGGCTAAATATAATTTAAGTGAACACTTATCAACATAATAAAATTATTATGTAATTCAATTATTATTTATGAAAATTTTGATGGATACATATGTAATCATAAAAATATTTTTATGATCAAATTAAGTATTACACCAAAAAATAACAAATTTTGTGAGTGGAGTCTCTTATTGTTCAAATTTACTTTTACGAGGTCCACTACCATAAAATTCTAGAAAAATATCAATTTTTACTCACTTATAACTTTAGGGGTCTTTAATGTAAAGAAACCTATCAATTTTTACTCATAACTTTAGGGGTCTTTAATGTAAAGAAACATATCAATTTTTACTCATAACTTTAGGAGTCTTTAATGTAAAGAAACATATCAATTTTTACTCATAACTTTAGGAGTCTTTAATGTAAAGAAACATATCAATTTTTACTCACTTATAACTTTAGGGGTCTTTAATGTAAAGAAAACTAGGGATAATAATATTTAATCATTTGCATTACCACTTTATTTAAATGTTCGATGTGACATTAAATGTTAGAGGATAACGTATAAGGAATTGATATTCTTGTGAGTTGTACTATTGACTGTAGATCTAATTTTCAGGACACACTTAGAAAAATTAAATTGAACATTCAAGCCTTTGTTCCAACATTCCTTGTAGATTTGGCCTGAGGCCCCTTCCTTCATAATCTTGATCTTCCATGATACGATTGGGAATGGGATACTTGGGGTTATTGTAATAATTGGCCAAATTATCATTATACAACCATGACTCATCTCTTTCAAGAGGGTCTTGTTCTAGGGCAGAAGCTAGTATGAAAATGACTGGTCCTAGATTATGAACATGGCCTTTCCCCTTTCTTTGCTAGTTCATGTGTGGCATAGCTTTAGGTCTTCCAAAGGATTTTGAGTTATGAGGAAGCTTCGTGATATGAAATGTATCATGAGTCAAGTAATCTTATTACCATTTTTTGGATTTACAAAAATTATTGATAAGTGAAAAATTAATACCCTCATTGATACATGGGTAATAAACATGTCTCCATAAAATAGCAATTGTACATTATAATTTTCTCTCTCTCTTCAACATGACTTAATATATATTAATTTAATTGCGATTGTATAAAATTACAAAGTTAAATATTAGTACATTTATTAATTTGTCTCGTACTAATATGAATTGAATAAAAAATTCATTCATAATTATTATTTTTGGATTAATATGGATAATTATGTTATAGTTTAATTTTTTAAACATATACCAGAGTATGATCTTGGATTTATAGCTAGTGATTTAGAAAGACAACTCCACCCAAGTTACTCAAACACTAAAATAAATCTCAATATTAGATTTAGAACATCTAAAAACTAATAGAACATTTGTAACATCATCCTTATTAGACATCAGTTATAAACCCCTTATTTAAATAAGGTCTTTGATTATATTAACATATAATATTATTCAATTCAATTCCCCTTTAAATTGATATTTTCTATTTATAATATTTATAGGTAATTTACAAGTCCATGGAGTCCTAAGTAATAATGAATTTCATGAATATATCTATTCATTGGAGTGGACATCTTTTAGTCACATTAATATATATTATCCATGTGATTATGGCCAATTAGATTTTCTCGTATTGAGCATACATGAAGGTTCCATATCATTTATCTGGACTATACTTTTTTCCAAATTAAGCCACAAATCTCTCTGTGTTATATCTACGTGCCCCCACATTACCAAACATGTGTCACATAGTGGATGGCTACGCCAATGGCCTATATGAACTCAAATACAAGCCTCAATTTATTACTCGATGGGTCCACAAGGTCATGAAATGTTCAATCATTCAAAATTTTGTGGGTAAAATCTATTGGCATGATGCTAAGATGGTTTTCGCATGTCCATATTGTGGACTACATATGACTCTATTTCAAAAAATGATAAGATTTTATATTATCAAACTGAATTCAATTTTTGCATGGATATACCAAACAAGTGGCCTAAACCTTATAACTTATTTCACATTTAATCACAATTTATAACCTCAAATGTCTCAAACTAGTGTGTGGTCAGTCTTGTTTGATCTAAAATTTGAATCATATTAACCCAAATAAATAGAACTAAACTATTGAAAGTTGAAATACTTATTTATGCTATAGAATACAAACTGAAATATTGGAATTTATAGAACTAGAAATGAGCTAAAAATAGTAAATTAACACAAAAGGATGTGCAAACCTAACTTAAATATGATTTTTGTCAATTGTTTAGTCTGTATGTTGATAAAAATTAGATGAGAGGGCCCTACCACTATATCGTAACATACAATAGAACTTTGTTATGATTTGAGACACATTTGCAATAGAGGGACATATGAATAGTGCATTGTTGTCTACCTTTTATGACTTTGTCTTGTTTGATTATGGATGAAAGAATTCATCAATAATTTTTTTGGGATTAATATGGATAGTTGAGTTATGGTTTAATTTGCTAAGAACATATCAAGCCCTTGAGTTGGTTACACTTGTTTCCATCATGTCCTCTTGGTGTCAGGAATTGGATTTAAGTCAATAAATATTTTATTGATACTCAAATACCTCGTGTGGTTGAATCAACTTCCAAGTAGCATGATCACAGAGGGTTCCAAAAGCGACTTAAGGTATAATAAAATTTAAATCAAGTCACTTGAAATGTTAACACCAAAGTAAAAATAGTTATATTAACTAGGCAATCATGAATTAGTCAAAAAGTTCATGTTCACATTTAGTTATATTTACTAAGTGATGGGTTTAGTTTTTTAAACATAGTTTATAAACCAACACATCCACAAACCCATAGAGTATCCACATGGTAAATGATAAGGCAATCACTACTTGAATCTGAGTAATGGGATGTGCATCATGTGGCACAATCATATATTGAATACTCTCATCCAAAAAAGTCATAGTGTGTTCTCATCCAGAAGATAAGGGAGGTTAATGACCATCATGTTATGTCATGCAACATTATTAAGCCAATTGGCACAATTTGAGCTTTATAGGGAAAGTCATGAGTAACGGTTGGGAAAAACAAAATTCACTTAAAATATTACAAAAGAACTAATTTAGGATAATCGTTCATAGTGTTCATGTAAAAGAAATGATAAGATTCATGACTTATAGATCACTTCTCAACTAAATTAAATAAGTGGATAAGTTATACATAGATAGGTCTACGATGAAGAGTGAGAAGATAAAAATGACATTTTCAAAAGAGAGGAAAATGTTTCACATTACAAATTATAATAAATACAATTGCCATTAATTTAATGCGACTCAAATATTATAATTGTGACACATAAAAACTCACAGTCTAATCTAATTAAGTAATAACACAATGATGAACTAGTTTCTCTAAACACAAAGTTAGATGTCAACATAGCTGGTAATGGATAGTTTTAAGTTTCATTCCATAAGGATAGAATTCCATTATAATTGGCATTAATAAAAAGAATAAAATGCAATTGCTAATACCATTATGGATTAATTTTTTCAATCATTTATCATATTTTGAATTATGCATAATTCCTTTTATGTTCAAGAGAAATAGTTCGTCAAACATCAAACATATATCAATATGATTTACAATGCTTTTATAAAAGGAGAGATATCATTTTATGTTGTTAATCATTCTATATTTTATAAGAGAGCTCAATGAAATAAATACATCATGGAAACATCAAAACTTAACTCTTCCATTAAACAATATAACAATCTTAGGAATTTACTTAATTTTATTGAAATAAAAATAGAATTCAGAATGTATGCACCATGACACCAAAATTTTTATTTCTCATTGGTTGGTCTCCACATGATTACAAAAATGGTAACAAATGAGAAGATGATTTGGTTCCACATTTCACTTGGGCACCCTCATCTCATCACAGGTATAATATTTTTATTTTGTTACCATCCCTATCACCTACACATAAACTAGAAACATCACAATACCTATATGGTATCATAAGTGTGAATCCATACTCTCAATAATAAATGGCATTACTAAGAAAACTATAGTCCATCATGGGAATCATAATTTAAAATATAAAATAAATGTCGCATCATCATTTTGTGTTAAAGAGAAATAGAAGATCATATAAAATAATAAGGTGTAATCTCCACACACATAATCTCATAAGATAAGACATATAAATATATATATGTATCCACCATATAGAGTTTATTAATAAGTTTTCACCATCAAATGATAACAAATAGAAAAGTCCATAAAATAATAATAACTTTGGGAAAGACTCCCATGGTTAAAAAAAAGGGGGTTTTAAGGTGAGGCACTAAACACTCCCCCACTTTAGGAAACTTTGTTTAGGGAGTTTCACATAAAAATATAAGGATAAAGATGATGCATCTCAGAAGTATCTTTTAAATTAGCATAACTTGGGCTATATTGATCCCATTGTACCTTCACTTGATCAACCTCATGACATCAAAGTCCAATTAGTCGTGGGTCGAGAATCCTCATGGGCTCTACTTTGAATGAATCTTTGTCCACTTGTAAAAAATACCAATCGATAACATGTGATGGGAAGCATATTTATTTTAACACAAAAACATAAAAAACATTGTGCATCCTATACATGTTGAGTGGAAAGTTTTTCGTATAATAATTTGGGCCAAGTTTCTCAAGAATATCAAATGATAGGATTAAATATGGTGATAACTTAGGTTCACAACCAATCCACCATATATTTTTATGTGGTTTAACATGCAAGAACATCAACTCTCCAACATCAAATCTTTTATCTATTCTATGGGAGTCTACATACTTTTTGTATCATTCTTGTGCCTACTTGAGGTGTTGTCAAATCTGTACAACCTTCTCCTCCATTTATCTCACCATATCAAGGTATAATTTTCAAGACAACCTCAAAAAATAAAGTCAGCATAAAAGTCTTGGAAATATAATTTTTCACACTGCATTTTTTTTGAATTTCTAAAAAATATTGACCAATGAAACCACTCTACAAAATTAATACCCTCATTGATATATGGATAATAAACATGTCACCATAAAATAATAGTTGTTGATTGAATTTTTTTTCTCTTCAATTGGACTTTTATATTAAAGTTTAAAGATAATGTTCATATTACAACCCAATTAAGAATATAACAAAAGATATAATATGCTCTATAACCTTAATCATAATGGGTGGTATTGCAATAATACTTATTCTCCATGGTATTCATGATAATTATTGTTATCCATTATATTCATGATAATTCAAAGTATCAATGCAGGTTTTATTTTTATATATTTAAAAAAATCATATCTTAATATTTAGCTGTAATTTCATGTACAACACTCTATAGGTGGTGACCTTCATATTTTTGTGTTAGGTAGGATAAAAATATAAGATAATGTAATTAGACCATCAATCAAGCCTGAGACTATTCCCCCACAATGAGGTATTGTTTGTGCATTTAATAAGATTTAATGCCTCAATTTTGCTTAAGATCATCCCTTGTGGGAGGCATGGAGTAGTGCCCTGCACTTGGTGCCCTCCCTTAATATGATACCCAATGAGAATTGGTATGTGGATATGAAATCCACCCATGGAATTTATCACCCTATGAGTCTACTCAAAAACCACCCATATGATTACACAAAACTTAAAAGTTAAACACTAACACACTCACTAACTTGTCTCACATTAATATGAATCAAACATCAAATTCATCCATAATTTATTATGTTGGATTAATAATGATAACTCAATTATGGTTTAATTTGCTAAGTACATACCAAATTATGATCTCGGGTTTATAGTTAGGGACCTTGCGAGATAGTTACACCCAAGTTACTCAAACAATACTATCATGTAATTTTTAGTTTAAAAAATTAAATTATTGTCTTGATCAAGTTTTCTTGAGTTGGTCTTACAATTGTAGACACCTAAAACTGGCCATCGATAACCTCCAACCAAGTTTTTGACCAATTTATACCAAAATGCACAATTTGGCCTAAAATCACTAAAACATATTAAATGAGTTTAAATTGATATAATCAAGTGTTGATTTTGGATAGAGTATCATTAAATGAGCAACGCAATTTATGAGCTAGCTAACTTTGATTAGATCATTTTGAGTCAAAATGACATTTTTGCATCTGAGTGCTCTGGGTTACTCTTTTATATCAAATTTCTTATACGAGACATGTGCCTTTATTATTTTGCATTGGAAACATCCTAAATGGTAATATGGTTCTAATGCATCTAACATCAACTTTCATTTCCAATCTAGTCAAATTTTGAGCCAATAATATGACATTTTGACTAATTTGATTAATTTGTGCACAAATTGCGAAGGTTTGCATCAAAATTTATTAATCATGTTTAAAGGCTAATTAAACCAAATCAAGAGCTTAAGTTGATTTTCCATGAAACTTGTTGAATATTTATTTTTGAAAATTCATATTAAATAACTACATCATCAAATGGCATCATTTCTTGGGAAGGCATCTCTAGGCCATAAATACATAAAATATCAAGATTATAGGTCTCCCATGCCTATTTAATGCCTCCTTATCCCAAATATTTATGGGGATATTTATATATTAATTACATAATTAGATTTATTTATGGTCACACATCTCAATCTTGAGATGGACGGTCATGGTTGATCTTGAACCATTTTGAAAGTCTATACATAGAAGGTTTCAAAGCCATAATTTTAAGATATCTTGGTGTAAACTTATAATACACAAATAATTCCAAAATCCATTGAAATTAGTGTTATAATGCCAAATTATTGATCCAATCCAAAGCCATCACAAATGTACTAAGGAGAAAATGAGGTAGCCAAGCCTCCTTTGATTAAGACTCATTGAGCATAAGCTGAGCAAGCTACTTCAACAAGATATTTGGAGCATGTAAGGAAGGTGAAGGATTTATTTATCTTTTCATTCTAGTTGTGTTTTTCATTTGTTTTTGTTAATATGTACCCCCTTGAGATAGGCTTAGGGTGTTATCTTAGTGTGTTCTTTGTTTGGATTTGATTTCATTCTCTAACACCATACTAATCTCCTCCATATTACAATCATTTGTTCACAAATGGCACGCCCGATTTATTTTAGCCTAAAAAATTTGGTTAAATTTTACCTACAAGCAAATTAATAACCATTGTCATGCAAGATATTGGAGTGTGGAAGCAAAGAAGGTAAAATTTTGAATAAAAATCCATTTTTTTGTGAGTCATGGTTTTGTTCTTAGGACTGTGTAACACGACCCAACCCAACTTGGTTGTTTAACCTGACCCAAGCCAACTTGACTATGTAACCTGACCCAACCTGACTCGGATATGTAACCCAACCCAAACCTGACTCGATAATGTAACTCGACCCAACACGACTTGATGGTGTAACCCAACCCAACTCAACTTAGTTGTGTAACCCAACCCAACTCGGCTATGTAACTCAACCTAACCTGAATAATCTATATAACCCAAACCAACCTGACTCAACTATGTAACTTGACCCAACCCAACTCGATTATGTAACTCGATGCAACCCAAATTGGTTGTGTACTTAATTAGATGACCATGTCAAATAGGCCTCTCATAGACTTAGTTCCTTCAACAAGAGTATTAATAGAATTTACTGGTCAAGACAATTAGTGTGTAAACCCATTCATGTAGAACACTTCAATTGATAACTTGTTTCATACCCAAACCATTGAATAAGTGTCTTCTTCTTCTATATAGAATAGTGGCCAAAAAAAAGTGGACAATATGTAAGCAACGTCTAATCCAAATCAAAGTGGTTTAAGTACACAAAAAAATAGCCCACAAACAAGTGTACCTTTAGTTAAAACCATGAGTAGTTCTCAAAATTAGGGAGTAAGAGTTTTTACATCCCAACCTCAACCAACTACTGGCACTAATCCTCAACTAGCCACTTCTTCAAGCATTCAACCAATAGGATTGAGTAGTCAGCCAACAACCAAGGTCATGCCTCAACAATAGAATGTGATGAATCTTACTCCTTCCCAATAGGTAATGAGTAGTGTTCCAAAAAAATAGGCACAATCCAACATACAAATATAATAGAGAAAAAATATATTGCCACCTCAACAGGGGGAAACCAATGTTCTGCCTCGCTAGGTAGAAATGAACATACCTCTTTCTTCATAGACCAATATACCACTTCAAAGTCAAATGATTTTTAATCAAAAACATGTGACTATTGGTCAAAAAATGTTGAATATATAACATGCATCCACTTCCAAAATGGGATTCATGCAACAAAGAGGTTCCCATTTCCTCAAGTACCGACTAGGTAACCTTTGCCTTTTATGTAGAATGTGCTATTAGTTCAATGATAGGGTCTTGGTTCAAAAGTTACCCCTCAATAGCAAAGTTTGATTAGTTAGAAACATGTCCCTATTTAACCCTAATAGGCATAGTACAATTATATCCCTCCATCCCAACCTCAAAATCCCCAAAACCAAGCCTATATCCAACCCTAACCAGAATATTACACAACCACAAATACAATTTCAACAATTGCATTCTAATCCATGTATGTGTATCCATGGTTTGTTCCCCAACTAAACCAATGTAGCCCAATAAATACCTCCATCATACCCCATTCAAATTTCTCCACTTGTGACATCTCAACCATCTACCTAGGCCAATATTTTGGCTCAGGCCAATGTTCCCTCTAGTTTCCTAGCCCAAGAACTGCAATAGATAAATGATGTAATTTTTTCCATCCAAGCTGGGAAATAAAATAAAAATTTTAAGTTGGATGATGTGTTTTCTTATCTGTTCAACATGGTGTACTTATAGATACCATTTCCTCTAAGATACCAACCACCAAAATTTGACAAATACAAAGGGAAAGGTGACCCCAAGGCTCATTTGTTTGAGTTCTTTATTGCATGCTAGCTAGTGGCATATAGTGAAATATACCTTTTATTTTTATTCCCAAGGAGTCTAGTAGGAAACGCCTTGGAGTGGTTCTTAAATTTAACCAAGAATTTAGTATCTAATTTTGATGATCTCTTAGACAAGTTTGTGTAGCACTTTTCATACAATCTCGAACATGAGATTTCTTTGGTTGACTTGACACAAACCAAGTAAAAGGCCAGTGAGAATTTTGAAATTTATCTACAGTGATGGAGATCCCTTGCAAGTTTATTCACCCATATCTTACCAAATAAATAATTAGTCACTGTGTTTACCATAAATTTGCATAGTGAGATATCCTATCATCTGGAACTATAGTGTGTGCATACCTTTAAGGAGATCATTGACAAAGTTTTGTAGATCAAGTGATCCCTTATTAATAAAGGTATCATCAAGATTACCTCATCCAATCAAAATTAAGGTACCAATTTAAAAAAATTTCAAAACTAGCATCTAGTCTAAGTGCAAGTGTCATAACCAACACAGAGCAATAACAATGATAAACCAAAGAAATTCAACCGCAACAAAAATGTTGTGGGAAATAGAGTAACAGAGTTATGACATATCTAAATGGTGTAGAAACCATCTACTAAGCCCATGCCACATATGCAAATTACTCCTAACCCATAACATTTTTAGCAAACATAGTAAACACAATAACCTAGACCCATGGAACAAATGTAACAACCCTTACCGTTGCAAGCCCTCCTCCAAGAATAAAAGTGCCTACTCATCACATTTTTAGTGACCTTGGAGAGCCTATTTAATCTATATTTCACAAGCTCACCATCACTAATCTTATTAACTGGCCTATATTGAAACATTATCTTCAGGGCATTCCTTATCCTAATTGGTACCACCAAAAAGAATTCTATGAATATCATTAGGTTAACGGACATAATTTACATCATTATGTACAAATTAAACATTTGATTGATAATATGTTGGAAAATAAGGAGACAAAATTAGATAATGGTGTTTCCACTTCCAATCAAACCCTCATAATATATCAAAACCCCTTTCTCCAACATAACAACTAGCCATAGGAGCAACAACAAAAGCCATAACAAAAACAACAAAAGTGAGTGAAATACCAACAATAATAGTTTCAACAACCAAGGTAAAACCAATAAAATCAATAAAATCACCATTAGTAGAACCAACAACAATCAAACAATAGAAATAACCAACGTCAAAATGGAAACAACCAATAGACCTACCATGCAATTGCACATGACTACAACAGGGTTATAGTTCATATTGCAGGAGGTCATATTAACATAATCTCTATAAATTTGAGACCAAACACCAATCAATCAAGACCTTTGATAAGTAATACCAATCCACCAACTCGCATTGGTAATCCTTCCTTGACCTAGAATTGTATACAAGCATACCAACAAGCAGGGATTACTAATTTTAGACCATATACTAACAACTCTTCATTACCTTGTGACCACACACAAGTGCACCATCAATCGAGACTTATCTGATTTGGGCCCCCACCATCACCATTATTTAAAAAAAAATCATGGTCCTATATTTAATCATAATTGTGCAATCACAAATTAGAGGTCAAATATTACCATCCCAGGCCCACAACCATATGCCACTTAACCCATCACCCAACCAACCATTCAGCCTCAAAAAAATCCACTTAACACTGACTAAGAGAATAAATTTGATATTATGAACAATTGAAAAATACGCTTGTAAAAATCTCCATTTTAGATTTTTTACGTACATCATCACAAAAATATTTTGAATAACTTCCTAAGCCAATCCACTATTTCAAGTGACATATCCCCTGACAAATTCTAAGCTTTGGTTGGACACTTAGCTCTAGTGCAACAAGTCACTTTTAACCAAAGTGATATGTCATCCCTTGACCCACTGCATAATAATACCTTATACATTAAATTTTTCATAAAGTGACACAAAGTGCAACATGTCCTTATAGACAATGGATCAGGTCTAAACATAGTAACTCTAAATCTCATCAAGCTGCTTGAGTACCAATGGTAGATCGTCAAGCAAAGATGATAACCGTAAAAGCTTATGAAAATGAAGAATGAGAATCACAAGGCACCATTTGTTTACTAGTTATCCTTGGGCCTTTGACCCATGATACACTTTACCATGTGCTAGATCTCAATTTGTCATACAATATGATTTTGGGTAGACCTTGGTTATATGAAATTCATGCAATCCCATCGACATTGCACCAATGTATCAATTTATTCCATTAAAGGATGAAAGTTTGTATACTAGGAGATTTGGATCCTTATGAGCATTGCAGACACCTAGAGGCTGAGTTCAAAAGCTATAACTATCATTTTAGCATGAATCCAGTGGCCAAATAAGATGAGGTAAAAGTAGTCCTCTTTGATCCACTAGAAGACAACTACATTGATCCTAATACTCTTGATTCCATTTCCTACATGTTGCCTCTTGAGATATCCAATCATTATACCATCTCTCCTAATGACCCAAAAGAGTATTTATCCCATAATACCTTTCATATCACAAACCTTCCATAGAATCCAAAATCCTTTGGAAGACCTAAAGCCAAGCCACTTCGTCTAGAATGGCAAAAAAAGGGCAAAGCTAAAAAGTATAGCCTAGGATGCATCACATTTGTACCAACATCTAACCTAGATTAGGACCCTCTTGAAGGGGATGAATCATGGTTATATAATGATAAGTAGGTTGATTGCTACAAAAATGCCAAGTATCCTATTCCCAATAGGATCATGAATAATCATGACTATAAAGGAGGAGGTTGTATCCCAAACCAACAAGGAACACTTGAGCCAATTTTCATGACCAAATATAAAGGACCCTATGGACTTGGATTTAAACTACTAGGAAGTGACCCCATATACCTTATTCATGTTTCATCACCATCAACTAGTGATGAGGATGCCAACAATGAAGCAAAGTCTGATCATAGATTTTTTGATGACTTGGTCGAGACCAACTTGTTTAACACTCATTCTATCTGTACCCTTAAACCAATCATTCGTCACAACCCATTTCCATTATATTATACCCAATTGATAGATTGGGACCAACAAGAGTCCAATGTGCTGATTGATGAGTTTAAAAATGATGAAGCTTTTTGTGATTTTCTTAGCCTTAGAGACAATGTTCTATTAGGGGACCATAAATCAAGGTTCTCAATCAAGTTGGATCCTAAAGCTTATTTTGGAGAGTGGGTGAACACCCTTAGCCAAAAGCAAATAATTAAAAAATTGAGGTCCCAAAGTGAAAACCTCTTTGAGGCACTTTTTAACCAAAAAATAAGTAAATAAAAAGCCTAGTCTAGTGGTGAAAACCTGTTTCAGGTGCCATTAGATGGGGGTGTTCAAATTTCTCCAAACATAGCTCAGAAAACTAGCAATGATGAACTTGTCTGAGTCTGAGTTCAATTTTGAAGAATAACAAGCTTTTGATCAAATCATTCATTAATTTGTAGTAGTTTTTATTATATGGCCAAACTTCCCATTGGGGGACTCTGATTCATCATGGCTAGGGGAACTTGAAGACCCAGACCTAAAAGAGGACTCTCATTTTGCCAACCAATTTAGATCATTTCCCACTATCCTTGAAGATAGTTCAACCCTTATAGTATAAGATACAATAGAATTGAACATAAGGTCCCTAAATGACCCAAAATGGATCAAGTTAGGTTCATCCCTTATTGAGAAGGAGCGTGAAGTCCTTACATTCCTTTTGAATAAATTTGTAGATATATTTGTATGGGCATATTTTGGCATGCTAGGTTTGGACCCTGCCTTGGTTTTGCACCACCTTGTGGTCAATCCTGATGCCAAAATAGTGAAATAAAAGTTACGTAAGATGCATTCTTGCATTGTTTTATTAGTAAAGAAAGAGTTATAAAAACTCTTAGAAGCAAGATATATTCGATCCATCGACTACTTAGAGTGAATATCAAATATTGTACCAGTTAGCAAAAACCTTGAAGGAATCAGAATCTATACTAATTTTTTTGATATCAACAAAGCTTGCCCTAAGGATGAATTTTCATTGCCCAACATTGACATGATATTCAACTCCACAGTGGGTTATGAAATGCCTTTCATTAATGGATGGATTTTCAAGGTACAATCAGATTACAATAGCACTAAAAGACTAACATAAGACAATGTTCACCACTCCATGGGGAACATTCTATTATCAGGTTATGTCATTTGGTCTTAAGAATACAGGGGCCACCTATCAAAGATCCAAGACTGTCATATTTCATGATATGATGAATGATATTTTTGAAGACTATGTCAATGACATTCTTGGTAAATAAAAAGCCAGGGCCGATCATCTAGCAGTGCTACATAGAATATTTGAAAGACTCTCTGAGTACAAAGTCAAACTTAATCCTAAGAAGTGTCTTTGGATTCACGTCAGGAAAATTGATAAGATTCATTATGTCTCATCAAGGCATTGAATTCGATTTAGCCAAAGTCTAAGCCATAACATAGATGCCACCAATGACTAATTTGAAGCAGCTCCATAGTTTGCAAGGCAAGATCCAGTCTATTTTCCCATTCATATCATAATGAGCCAACAAGTTACATGTTTTTACACATTTTTTAAAGAAAGGAGTCACATTTCATTGGGATGATCACTACTGAACAACTTTTTAACAACTAAAAGACTACCTAGTGAATCCACCTATTTTATTACCTCTTATGTTGAGAAAGCCATTTTTATTGTATTTATTAGCTATAGATAATGACTTGGGGGCACTTTTGGATTAGCATGATGACAATGGAAATGAGCATGATGGATACTATTTAAATCGTTTACTATTCATATATGAACATAATTATATGTCCATTGAAAAAGCTTGTTTAGTCATAGTCTTCATAGCTCAAAAAATGCACCATTACATGTTAAACAATAAGACCATGGTTATTTAAAAAGTAGATCCAATAAAGTATCTACTATCTAACATAGCTTTACAAGGCCACATGACCAAGTGGATCATGCTTCTCAGTAGGTTTAACATAGAGTATGTAAATCAAAAAGCAATCAAGGGGCAAGTCCTGACAAATTAGCTTGTCGAAGAACCCTTTGCAAACATAACCCTACTCACATTTCAATTTATTGATAAATCCATAATGACCATCATTGACACACATCTCAAGGAGCAACCTTGGAAGCTATATTTTAATAGATCATTCACAACACATGGATCAGGGGCAGGCCTTTCATTCATTACACCACAGTGGGATCTAATCCCTAAATCGTTCAAGATCAACATTCATTGTACCAACAACATGGCCAAATATGAAGGACCTATTACAAGAATTTGAAAAGGATTACAATGGAACATATCTCATCTTAAGGTTTATGGTGATTTTCAATTTATCATCAATTAGGTTACATACCAATTTCAAACTAAAGATGATAATTTGGTTCCATACAAGGCCATGGTTGACACTCTCAAATGATAAATTGTTAAAATGCAATTTGAGCATATATCAAGAGCAAGTAATAAAACTATGGATGTTATGGCCACTATTAGATCTCTAATTCAACAAATTGACATAGCTAAAGAATATCAGTTCCTTGTTGATAATTTGTTATCACCAGCTCATGAACCTTCAACCATCACGATGACTTGTGATATTATTGGTCTTAGCTCTACCTGGTACTCAGACCTTTATAACTACCTCCATGACCAAGTTTTACCACTTGACCTATCCTACAAATAATCTAAATCCTTAATCTACCAAACCACTCATTATACCTTACTTGAGTCAACCCTTTACCATCATAGTTTTTATGGAACTTTGTTTCATTGTTCAACTTCAACAAAATTTACACTAACAATATGAGAAGTTCACGAAGGGGTATGTAGACCCCACATTAGCAGGTAATCTTATCCAAAAATATCTTACGTACTAGTTATTATTGGCCCACAATAGATGCAGATGCAGTTGCATATGTAACTAATTATGACAAGTGCCAATGACATGTCAATCTGGTTCA
The DNA here is from genome assembly GCA_037957365.1 of Torreya grandis. NCBI lineage: Eukaryota > Viridiplantae > Streptophyta > Pinopsida > Cupressales > Taxaceae > Torreya > Torreya grandis. The sequence goes on from JARHVA010002320.1 coordinate 384,888, forward strand.
TGCCATGGCTAAGACTTTGAAACCAATGTTAACACTATGTCCATTTTCTACATGGGGCCTCAACCTCATTGGGAAGATAAATCCTACCTCATCCAATGGTGGCCATAAACATATCCTTACCACCACTGAATATTTCACTAAATGGTTTGAAGCTATACCCCTCACTTACATGACTAGAAAGGAAATTTTCAAGTTCATCTTCAACCATCTCACTTGTCTCTATAGTATCCTCTCTGATATTATATCTGACGATGGATGATCATTTAAAAATAAGGATGTTGAAAATTTATGTACTAAATAAAACATCACACAACAATTTTCTATGGCATATTACCCTCAAGGTAATGACTAGGCTGAAGCATAAAAAAAACCATTGTTAACATTCTCAAAAGGATTATCAATGATCTTGGTCATGACTTTCACCTTCATATATTCTTCACTCTTTGGGCATACCATAACAATCATCGTGTACCCACAAGAACCACTCCATATTCACTTGTTTATGGTACTAAGGCCATTCTTCCCATTGAGGTTGAGTTACCTTATCTATGTATCTCTTTCAAGCATGCTCTGGATGACAATGACTATTGAGTATCTTATCTGCATGAACCAGAGTTACTTGATGAGAAATGCATGGATGTCATGAACAATCTTCAAGCATATTAGAACCAACTTTGAGGCCACTATAATCGACACATGAAACATAGAGAATTTGAACTTGGTGATCTTGTTCTTAAAGAGAACCAAAAGAATACCATGATCGAGAAGAAGCATAAATACAAGTTCAAATCCAACTAGGTTTGTCCTTTCATCATTATGGCAAACTATAGAATAGGAACACACAAGCTTGCCACCCCAAATGGACACAAACTTGATGAGATAATGAACATTATCCACCTCAAGTAGTACTACACTTGAGTAACCTAGTATATTGTTTATAAATACCATTTCACATTATATCATTTTATCACTCTTCTTTGTACTATACCATTTTACTGTCCTATCATCCTACCAACCTATCATTTTTCCTATCACTTATCCATTTTACCATACCTTCCCATTAATAAAATTCATTTATTCCTCCTTATAACCTTGGTTATGTTCCATTCATTCTATACCCATAATCAACAAAAGGATTTGGATTCAATTTCAACAGTTCTTTCCAGAATTCCAATCTAAAGTAGTATTTTAGAACAGTAGGATAGCATTTTGGCAATTGCATCCTTCATTTCTTGTTTTGTTATCTATACCAAATGTACTTGATTGTAACCACCTATGGGCAAATCAGTGTCTCACTAGTCTTGTTACTAATTATAACTATCTATGGGAAAATTAGTATCATTGATCTAGGCCATTGTTTCTTAGTTATAAACACCTATGGGCAAACTAGGAGAAAAACATTTTTATCAAGCCTTGATGTACCAACTAGCCACTTCCTATGCCATACTGCACCTTATACCAACTGTACTTATTTTGTTTGAATTAGCTGATACACTAGTCAGATTATTTTGTTGTAAGGTAGAACTACACTAACTTGAAGTCCTACTTTGGGACTATGTAGGTAGTCCTAGATACTTGTTGAGGTTAGCTCATTCATCCTAAGCCATGCTCTCATCATCTTGAGAGCAACTTAAGATATGCTCTCATCATTTTGCAAGCAACCTAAGCCATACTCTCACCATTTTGCGAGAAACCTAAACTATGCTTTCACCATTTTGAGAGAAACTTAAGTCAACACTCTCATCATTTTATGAGCTTGAGTCCTTTAAATATCTCATCATTTTCAATTGAGTTGAGATATTTGAAGATTCCAAAAATATTTATAATTTTTTTATAAAGAACCAAAAACATTGACCACTTCTTTGCTTTAAGGATTTTAAGAACCCTTACTAAGTTATAAGCAAATCACTTTTCATTTAGTTTCCCTACCCTTTTTGTATTTTTATCCCATGCTCTTGCTATTTTGTGAGCTCATTCCTATTCTTCTATTTCATACATCATGTTTATTTTCATCAATTTCTATTTTATTCCCATTTTTTGGGAGAACTACATTCGCCCTAAAGTTTTTGTTAGATATTACATCCATGGAACTATGTGATAGCATCCACTTCATGTACATATGGGGACAACTTAGCCACCCCCTTCCTCTTCTTCTACTTCTCCCATTAAGTTTGTTTGTTAATTTTTTGCCTATTTTCGAGGGGCAATGTTAGTTGCATTGTTTATACTAACATTAGGACTAACTATTATTTGTTTCTTTATTTCTTTACTTATTTTTTTGTTTGTTGTTTATGTGCCTATTTGTTTGATTTCAACACTGTTGCCTTGATTCAGTCTAGGTGCATCTAATGGGTGATTCCTTGCGCATATATACTTGAATCCATCTATATTTATATGAGTACATTATCATCATGATTTTTATCATTGGTGCATTGTTTTCTATTGAGTATTAGATTTTGAGAGTCAGTCTTTATGCATCTTTTGACCCAGTCCTCATGTTCTATCATGATGCCTACTATATAATGTTGTAACAAAAATCATCTTCAGAAAGTCTACTCAGTAATGCAGCATCAACATATCCTTATTACTGACATCCCAATCATATCCCAAATAGATTAATTAACCACAAAAGAATTTTTACCTTTATTAGTTTAGATGAGCATCTCCCTACTAGTATGTTGTTTCAATTCATCATTACCCTCTCTGTCATATTTTCTATCATCTACCAATCAATCATGTTTTCCATAATCAGGATCCAATGATTATAACCACCTATGGGCAAATCATTTCACACTATCCCACTTGTATTTATCAATGATTATAACCACTTTTGGGTAAATCATTGTGTTTTCAATCAATTTACTTTCTTTTTGCCCAAATAGGGGCATGTTGTTATCTTATTTTTCTATCCTAACTGGGGTAGCTCCATCTTCTCAATGATTATAACTACCTTTGGGAAAATCATTTTATTTTCATACCATGTTGCCATTATCAAGGCACAATGCTTATAATCACCTTTAGGCAAACTATTGTACACTATCCCACTTGCATTCTTAATGATTTTGACTAATTTTTCAAAATCATTGTATTATCAACCCATCATCTTCATTTCTTTGGTCCCCTCTTTTTTCTTCTTTCTTTTTGAGGGATCATTTGCTGACCTACTTGTGCCAACCGTTCTCTCGAGGGGGCATCATATAGTTCATCTATTGTCATTGAAGTTATAGGCATGTAAGACATTTTTATTCTTTGAGAAGATGTTATTGTGCTTATATCTTGTAACACATTTCCAAATATGGACAAACTATAGACACCTAAAAGTGACCATCGATAACCTCCAACTAGGCTTTTGACCAATTTATACCAAAATGCATAATTTGACCTAAAAATGCTAAAATATATTAAATGAGTTGAAATTGATATATTAAAGTGCTGATTTTGGCTAGAGTATCATTAAATAAGGCAACATAATTTATGATCCAACTAACTTTGATCAGATCATTTTGAATCAAAATAATATTTTCGCACCTGGGTTCTCTAGATTGCTCTGTTCTTCCAAATTTCTTAAATGAGACACGTGCCTTTGTTATTTTGCATTGGAAACATCCTAAATGGGAATATGGTTCCAATGCATATAACATCAACTTCTAATTCTAATTTAGTCAAATTTTGAGCCAATAATATAATATTTTGACCAATTTGATTAATTTGTGCACAAATTGCCAAGGTTTGCATCAAAGTTGACTAATCACGTTTAAAGGCTAATTAAACCAAATAAAGAGCTTAAATTAGTTTTACATGAAACTTGTTGAATATTTATTTTTGAAAATTGATATTTAATAACTACATCATCAAATGACATCATTTTTTGGGAAGGTATCTTTAGGCCATAAATGCACAAAATATCAAGATTATGGGTCTCTCATGTCTCTTTAATGCCTCTTTATCCCAAATATTTATGGAGATATTTATATATTTAATTAAATAAGTAGATTTATTCATGTTCACACATCTCAATCTTGAGATGGATGGTCATGATTGATCTTGAAGCATTTTGAAAATCTATAAATAGAAGGTTTTAAAGCCATAATTTTAAGCTATCTTAGTGTAAACTTATAATTCAAAAATCATTTTAAAACCCATTAAAATTAGTGTTATAATGCAAAATTGTTGAGTCAATCCAAAGCCAAATCCATAAAAAAGGTGCCAAGGAGAAGATAAGATAGCCAAGTCTCCTTTGATGAAGGCTCATTGACCACAAGCCAAGCAAGCCACTTCAACAAGTTATTTGGAGCATCCAAAGAAGGTGAAAATTTTCTTTGTCTTTGTATTCTAGTTGTGTTTCTCATTTTTTTTTGTTAATATGCTCCCCCCTTGAGATAGGCTTAGGGTGTTAGCTTAGTGTATTCTTTATTTGAATTTGATTTCATTCACTAACACCATACTAATCTCCCCCTATTGCAATCCTATGTTCACAACAATACTATCCTCATTTTTTTCTAGTATAAAATAACTTACATACCTTTTAAAAAATTAATTAATTTTTTAAAGTATGCTTGAGTCGGCCTTAAAATCCTATTCCCAAGTAATTCTAATGAAAAATAAATTATTACCTACCTTTCTTAAAAATATTTTATTTTATTGAGTATACTTGAGTTGGCCTAATTACCATACTATCCCTAAGTTAGTCAAATGGAAAATAAATTACTACATACCTTTCAGAAAATGAATATTGTCTTGTGTTTCTACTTCTCTAATTTCAAGTAATTATTGTGCAAGTTTTTTTTATTGTGTATATGTTAAAAACATTTTCTTAGATTTTGATTGTGAATGTACTAAATCTATATTATTTTAATAGTATGTTGCAGTATACTTAAATCCAACAATGGATACAAATGCCATGTCTAGGTATTTTATATCTTTTATATTTATAAATCTAACATTCGTTGTCAATATCAATGATATGTTTGACTAACATTACATACATACATATATACATATACAATGGCAGGTGATATATTTTATTGATAATGAAACCTTCAACAATGTCAATAAATGGTTGGGTAAGGGCATGAAGTTGGGGGACAATTCTGTGGACATTTATCCTAATGTGTATGCATTATGGTCATAATGTGTATGCATTATTTAAATTTTTTGAGCCATAACACATACTCGTTATAACCACATAATGTGTATGTGTTATGTTGTCATAACAAAAAAATAACTGGGAGGGGAATGTGGGCCTTTTGTACTATGTGAAAGGAATGCATATGCATTATGTTATTATGCGTATGCATTCCTTTCACATTTCACAAAGAAAACAAAAAAGAGGTGTATAAAGGGGAAGATGGTTTGGTTTACTAGAATAAGTGTTAATTATAAGTTTACATTTATGTAAACTTATACTTTAAAATTATTTTAGTAAATATAATAAATAAGGGTCACTCTACATTTGATAAATTTGGTCTCAAATATGCATGCCTTACAATGTGGGAGATAATTTTTCAAAATCCAATATGGTCAATACTTAGGCATTTTCAGGGTCTTAGTATTGAACCTAGTGTTTTCATGGCATAACTTTTGTAATTGATGTCCATTTTGGGTAAACATGTAGTCATTTTTTAAAGTTTTTATACTTTATGGATTGCTTGATGGCATTTATAAGAGTTCGAGATTTGTCAAAATTGAAGTTTAAAAACTATTGAATTTGAATTCAATCCAAAGTGGCATGATTGGTGTAGCATAGGTCACATTGATGACCTGCACACATCAAACAACCACTTTGTGTTAATTTCACTTGCTCATCATCCCTAATCACTTCCTCTTCATCCCTCATCACTCTCTTCTCATTCTTAATTATCTCTAATCCCTCTCTCATTGATCCTTACCATCCATCATCATCTCTAATCACCCCTCATTGTCCTTAATCACTCCTTTATTTACCCTCACCACCCCTCATCATCTATAATCACTGATTCATCTCCCTCATTATCCCCAGTCACTCCCTCCTCATCTCTCATCATCCCTAATCACTCCCTCATCATCCCTAATCACTCCCTCATTGACCCTCACCATCTCATCATCCTTAATCATTGATTCATCAATCCTCATCATCCTTAATCACACCCTCATCATCCCTAATCACTCCCTAATGACCCTTATCATCCTTCATAATCACCAATCACCCCCTTATCATCCCTAATCACTCCCTCATTGAACATCATTATCCCTCATCATCCCTAATGACTCCCTTATTATCCCTCATCATCCATACTCACTCTCTCCTCATCTCTAGTTATGCACACATGAAGATGGGGAGACAATTTAAATCCTACAATTAACTCCTATGTTTTAGGGGTTCAATAACACAAACAAATACACATTCATTTTTTTTAAATAATTTAAGTTCACATAATAGAGATAAAAATACTTGCATTAATGCAACAAAATTTAGATGTAATCAATGCCACTATTGGGCTTATTAAATATATAACATGGATGAAATTAATATAAAAATACATATAGGTCATATATCAATCTCTGCCTTTGTAATGGTAGTCTAAAAAACCTCCTAGAATGAGATAATCAAAATATCATGCAATTCTAGTCTTCTCCTCTATTTTCCAACTGACCCCTCCAATGAAATGTCTATTTTCTTATAAAGATGAGAATGGGAGTCCAATGAAATTATCCTCCCATCCCTTTGTCTTCTCCTAATGCTTCAAGATCATCACATGCATTTTATAAAAATACACAACACAAAGGAAATACCAAACCCATTAGTCACTTATGAGTGATTCAAATCTAGTTTTACATAGAGCATAATAAAATACATTGAATACATTAGAAGACAAAATTGGGATTTTAATTATTATACATAATTTAGACCTATCAGGTTTCATCTAGATGATGAGAGCCAATTTGAATAAGCATGAAACCCAATCAATTATAAAAAATGCATAAAAATGTATTAGAACATTTTCCTTGCTCATGACTCCATCGAGCTTTACATCACTAATTTACCATTGTGCAAAAATGTGTATGCCTAGAATATATTTGCAGGATTCTAAACTTTGATCAATACAATCAAATACCATGTTGATTCCTCTTGACCTAGTTGTGGCTTACCTTACTGCATACCACTATGTGAAACAACTTAACATGTTTAAATCTTAGTACAAAATTAAGATTCAATCAATCACTGCTTGAAGACTTGTCTTTGAATACAAACTTATGTAGGTGTTCAGACCTGAATAACATAATCACTTGTTACTTGAGTCATCAAGAGACTCCATTGGAGGAACAAATCCAATCACCAAAGGAGATAAAATAAGTAGTCTCTAAGACCTATGCAATCTTCACCACTTAGATTAACACTATCAAGTAACATAAAAGGCATTTGAAAACCCATGCAAGTTTTCCTTCATTGAATAACATTATGGATTATGCAAAAGAAACAAGTCCACAAAGAAAATTCAAAGTTCTAATCTAAGAAACAATACTTGAATATAATAGGAAGTGAACCAAATATTCCAACAAGACCGAATTGGTCAATGTAATCCGAATAAAAAAGGCACAAGTCACAACATCTCACCAAAGAGAAAACCAACCAATATAAAAGGTGGATTTTTTCAACCAAAACTCTAAGGTAAACACAAATGTGCATGAATGAATTTTGAAATCCAAATATTCAAGCACAAACATGAACAAGCCACAAGGAAAATGGTCAGTGTGGACATTGAGGAAGCAACCTCACAATGAAACACACCAAAATCTAGACAAAGAAGAAAACAATGAGAATAAGAATACATTCTATTTTTTTGCAATGCAAGATTGATTAAGACATCAATTTTTACTACATCACCTCCTCATCCTTAATCACTCCCTCTAATACCTAGATGGTGGGTGCAGTAGATTTCTACTTGTGCCCAATTAAATTGTGTTCCAATTCTAAAATTTACTCATTCAAATAAGGCCAAAATAAAATCTTCTTTCACTCATACTTTTTCACACAAATAAAGAAATCAAATATATCATCTGATTGTCTGATGGGATTCAAATATATATATGGTGATCCATGGCTAGACTATAGAGTTAGTGTGTATCTAGAGCCCCAGGCTAGAATAAATAGGTACAAAAGTGAGCAAAGTGTGGGATGAAATTATATTACTTACATATATATAGATTGGTATTTTGGAATCTAATTATCCCATCATATAGTTGAGAATCCAAAATTATATCTATATAGATAGGGGAAATTAGAGACTAGTTGAGAATTTCAATCATAACCCCATAGTTCACTTCTCATTTTCTCTATATGTCATTGAGAGTATGTCCATAATAGACCAAATTTTTAGATAGATAGATAGGTTTTTACAAATCCATTAGAGTGTGTTTCCCAACCTAACTTGATTTTTACCTAACCTAATCTGATACAAGAATAAAATGTTTCACCCCAGACAATCAAATGATATATATGAATTCCTTATTTGAGTGAAATAGGATGAATTAAATAAGAGTTTCTTTGGATCTTATTTGAGTGAATTTTTTTTGGAATTGAAACACAATCTAATTTTTCACAAGAGGGAATCCATTTCACCCACCATCAAGGTATTACAGGGAGTAATTAGGGATGAAGAGGGATGAGGAAGGAGTGAGTACGGATGATGAGGGACAATATGGTAGTCATTAGGGATGATGAGGGAAAATGATGGTCAAAGAGGGAGTGATTAGAGATGATTAGGGAGTGATTAAGGATGATGAGTGATGGTGAGGATCAATGAGGATGAGGGAGTGATTAGGGATTATGAGGGATGGGGGGAATGATTAGGGATGATGAGGGATGATGGATTGATTAGGAATTATGAGAGATGGTAAGGGTCAATCAAGGAGTGATTAGGGATGATAAAGGATAGTGGAGTAATTAGATATGATGAGGGATGGTGACGATCAATGAGGGAATGATTAAGGATGATGAGGGAGTGATTAGAGATGATGAGGGATGGTGGGATTAAAATAATATGATAATCATTATCAGTATAAATGCCAATTCATTTTTCTAAATATATTCCTTATACTTCCCCCATCTATGGTCTAAAAAAATGGGTTCTATCAAGAATGATGTTCTACTCATAAATTATATCATTCATGCACATTCTATTGAGAAAATAGAGAGGGTTATTACTTTGTTCATTTTTTTCTAAATTAAAGACAAAAAAATCAAGACCCATAATTGAGCTAGGGATTTATACAACCTAGAACTATTCGATACATATGCAACATCATAATAATTGTTATATGATTATTCTCATAATACAATCAATAAAGACTTAACATAGGCTAAAAAGTTGATAGAGATCCAATCAACTGTAAGTTAGATTATGAGCATGATTAAATTTGAGTCAACAAAACTAGAAGAAATATTTTGACAATAATTTTATATTGGTAAATAAAAAATTCTATTTTTTCATAATGTGAATTTAGTCTAGCAGAGTTTTAGCATAGTTAGAACCTAAATACCAAAAATATAGATCATCAAAGAATAAACATACTATATTACTATCTTAAGCATGTGTAATTACATTCACAAGAAGCCCTTTTAAGGTCAAGTCAATATCAGAGGTATTCAAGGTTTTTGATTGATATAAATAGTGTATATGAGATGTAAAACATGTTGGAAATATTTAAATATAATATCACTAGTAGATTTTCCTATACATACTCAAGTGGTATAAGGAGTAACCTACATAATCAATGATGCCACCAAAACATTTTCTTGTCCATGTTTTTATATATTCTAAATAACTTTCTCCCAAAGTAGACACTCTCTAAAAAATTGATCATAGACTTTCATTTTTTCCTTAAACCCATATATCCCTTTCCATTTTACATGATCCCTCTAGCCTAATTAGAATGATAGTCATTACTCTTCATTTCCCTGGATCCATGTCATCGTATTACACTCTTACTATTATTCATGACTATAGTATTCTCCTTGTCCTTTCTTCTCTGTTATATTTAGTTCCCATAACATGTAAACATTCTCCTTTCCATTTCGAGCTATTTATTTCCTCATTCAGGTTATAGTTAAAACTATCATATGAATTTAATTGAGTAGAGTCTTCTTTTCACATGCTAAGTGGATTTTTGATCATTTATGGTTATTAATAAATAGTGGTTGATTCTTATAATAACATCCTCACTGAAGTACATGACATTCCCCCCCACTCAACTCACCTTTGATCTAGCTCATTGGTTGTTCATTTATAGTTGCATGATTGTTTTTTGAGATTTTTTTTACCATCAATAAGGTGGATTTTATTATAGACTATAGTAAATCTACCTTTGGTAAATAAAAAAATAGATTAATGGCCTAAAATGATTTGTTTGTTGATGTTAAGAATTTTCAAGATGCTTGAGAGTTTGAAGAGCCACTTCAAGAGTTAGACGAAGTTAGAAAATATCCAAGTCAGCTAATTTGATGTAGCTTCAAGTAATAATAGAGAGAAACTTAGATTATCTATTTTTTCAAGAAGATAAAACATTAAAGAGAGAGTTTGGTTTGGAAAGAGAGCATCTAAAACTGAAAGAAGAACATGGTGACTATTCTCATAAACTGAGAGTGGATAATGTTGTGTCAGTTCCATTTAAGGATTTTGATGTGTGTTCTTCTTCATATAATAGTAATATCAAAAAATAATTGGAGTGTTTTTTCATAAATAAATAATAGTAGAGAAAGACTTAGTATATTCAATTAGTGTATTGCCATTATAGTTTTGTTCTTTGTGTTTTAGTGAAAAAGGAATGATTAAAGTGTGTGTGTTTAATGTTTATAACATTGTCATTTGAATTCAATCAACCTTGATATTTGTATTTAAGTTTGAATGTGTATTGACTAAGAGTGTGTTCATATAACAATGTTAAGTCTATGTTGGGGAACAAGGTGGCCATTAACTTTACCTCCTCATTCCTATTTACATCATTTTGTATCAAAGTTGGTTATGAATATGGTAAAAAGAAATTTTGAATAATAGAACACATTGGTAATGAGAATAATTTATTAGAATAATGTGTAAATAGAACATTGAATGTAAGGAAATCTTATTGTGAGGGATGAAAGATGATTTTTAACCCATCATGTATAAATGTGTAAAGAACAAAGATTTGCAAAAATGACTAAGAGAAATATCAAGAAAAAGAGGAGTGACCCCAAATCACAAGTTATAAAAATATTAGAAGACATGGTTGTTGATATGATATTATGATTCACCTTATAGGATGAAATATATTATGACTCACCCAATTTGACATAGTTTTATATGACTAGGGCATACTCAGAGAATGATAGGGCCCCATTTTGGCCTTTAGGGCCCACTGGGCCATGCCCAAGATTTAAGTAACCCCTTCCCTACACATTAGATTAAGGCACATGCCATTCATTCCCTTCATAGATCAATTTTGGTATATATTAGGTTAGGTATAGATCAAGTTGGGTTGGGAAACACAATCTTCCAGCTATTGGATTAGAACACACTTTATCAGATTTGTGATTGCCTATCTATCTATTTTGAAATTTGGTCTACTATGAACATACTCCCAATGACATATAAAGAAAATTATTAGGGACAATGAGGAATGAGGAAAAAGTGATTAATGGCAATGAAGGATGGAAAGGAAGTGATTAGGGATGAGGGAGGGATAATGAGAAAGTGAAGTTAACACAAAGTGGTCATTTATTATGCACATGTCATCAATATGACCTATGTTTCTCCAATAACACCATTTTAGCTTGAATACAAAGTGAGTGGCTTGTAAAATTCAATTTTAAAAAACCTAAGACTTTTAGAAATGTCATGCAGTAATCTAGAAGGCACAAAAACCTAAAAAGTGACTATATATTTACCTTGTTATCTATGAGGGATGGTGAGGGTCATTCAGGACAAGGAGGGAGTGATTAGGGATTATGAAAGATAAGAGGGAGTGATTAGAGATGATAAGGTATGATGAATTAGTTATTATTAATAGTGAGGGATGGTGATGGTAAATAAGGGAGGGGTTAAGGACAATGAAGGAGTGATTAAGGATGGTGAGGGATTGTGAGTGTCATGAATGAGTGATTAGGGATGATGAGGGAAGAGGAGGGAGTGATTATGGATTATTAATGACGAAGAGAGTGTGATTAGGGATGATGAGGGATAAGAAGGGAGTGATTAGAGATGAAGAGAAAGTGATTAGGGATGAGGGAGGGATGATGAGAAAGTAAAATTAACACAAAGTGGTTATTTGATGTGTGAAAGTCATCAATGTGATCTATATTGTCTAAGTCACACCATTTTGACTTGAATTCATACTAAGTGATTGTAAAACTAAATTTTGACAAGTCTAGGATTCTTAGAAATGCAAAAAAATAATTCAAAAATCATAAAAACTTAAAAAATGATTATATATTTACTAAAAATAGATATTAATAACAAAATTTATGCCCTTAAATCTCTAGGTTCAATACTGAGAACCTAAAAATACCTAAGTACAAAATGTGAACATAGGATTTCAATATGGGGAGATTAGTATTGTGTTAGTGAATAAACCAAAATCAATTTGAAAACACACTAAACTAACACCCTAAGCCTATCTCAAAGGGGGAGCTTAGTGAAGAAAACAAATGACAAATCTCAACAAATATGCAAGAAAACAAACATTCCTTACCTTCCTTGATGCTCCAAGAGTATTATTCAATTTGGTTTGTTCGATTTGTGCTCATGAAGTCTGCATCAATAGAAGCTTGGCTACCTCCATCTCTCCTTGGCACTTTGTGGCTTTGGCTTGTCTTAGCTTGGCTCAATATTTTAGCATTATAATACTAATTTTTATAAATCTTTGAAATCAATTTAGCATTATATCTTTGGCTTGTGATATCTTTTTGGAATTAATTTGGCATGCTAACTTTGCACAAATTAAGCTTTTAAAATGATACTCATGGCCTCTCTATTTATAGATTTTTGAGATTGGTCAAGATCAACCATGACCATTCATCTCAAAATTGAGATGTGTGGCCATGGATTTATCTAATATTTAGAATTAAATCTATAAATATCTTCAAGATAAATAAGTATTAAAAAGGTATGGGAGGCATTAACTAGGCATGGGTGACCCATAATCTTGATATTTGTGACATTTATGGCCTAAGAATGTCTTCTCAAGAAATGAGGTCACCTGATGATGTAGATATTCAATATTTATTTTTAAAAATAATTATTCAATAAGTTTTCATGAAATCATTAATTGGTCCCTAATTTGGTTTAATTAGCTCTTAAGTATAATTAAGAACTTTGTACACAAGTTACTCAAATTGATTAGAATGTCTTGTTATTGGTCTAAAAATTTGACTGATTAGAATTAAGATGCAATGTTAGATGCATTGGATGTGACATCCCATTTAGGATGTTGCCAACACCAAATAAAAAAGTTACATGTCTTGTGCAAGAGATTTGATAGAAAAGAGCAATCCAGAGCACTTAGGTGCAAAATTGGTATTTTGACTCGAAATGATCTGATCAAAGTTAGTTGGTCCATAAAATGCATTATCCTATTTAGTGATACCCTGGTCAAAATCATCACTTGAATATGTCAGTTTCAAATATTTTAATGTGTTTTAGTGTTTTTAAATCAAATTTTTTATTATAGATAAAAATTGGTCAAAATCTTGGTTGAAGGTTATCGGTGGCTAGTTTTAGGTGTCTACAGTTTGCCCCTATTTGAGAAGATGTTACAAACCATAGGCATAACAATATCTTCTCAAATAATAAGTAAAGCCCTGTATGTCAAAAAAAAGATGATGATTGAAGAAAAAGCTCCAAATGATGTTTGAGAAGTCTATGATGATGCCCCCTCAAGGGAGTGGCTATCACATATGTGGATGGACAGTCCCTCAAAAAGAAACTAGAAGAAAGGTAAGAATTAACCTATGGTAGAGATTAATCCAAATGAGAAAATGCTTGCATTGATTTAAAAATTACTGATTTGCCCAAAGACGGTTATAACTAGGAATATGAATCAAAATAATGATTTGCCCATAGGTGGTTATAATCATTCAGAGGACCTAAATTGGATAAAGATGATTGGTGCCCTAGTTATGACTGATTAGCAAGCATAAATCAAAGATATAATCTAGAATATAGAGTAAAGATGATCAAGTGTAAAGTGATGAAAGAGATGAATAGAAGAATAAGATTGATTAATAAAAAAAATTAGTTGTACCTACCAATGAAGAGATACTCACCCTTATTAGTAATGATACAATGAGAATGGTCAATGGATTGATTTGATCAATGGTTGAAGGATTTGCCAAGGTGCCAAGGAGAAACTTTTGTGGCTCTATGATTGTAGACCTTATTGAAGCTAATTTTTGTTATAGCATGTGATGGTAGGCATCATGATAAACATTATGAAGACTTGGCCAAAATATGCATAAGGATTGACTCTCGATCCAATAAACACTAAAAAATAATGCACCAATGATAAAAACCATGATGACAATGTTGATGTATGAATATAGATAGAATTAAGAATAATTTACATAAGGAATCACCCAATGAATACATATAGACTGAGTTGAGACAACAATGCTAAAAGCAAACAAATAGCGAAGTAAACAAATAAATAGAAAAACAAATGAATAAACAAAAAACTTGAAATAAACAAACAAATAGAAAGCCTGAAAATAAAAGCAAAAGAAAACATCCTAACAATAACCATGCCCCAGTAAGGCGGATCTAGAATAACTGACTAGGCTTAGACATGACAAATATTTTTGGATTTTTGAAATGTTAATTTTTTTTTTGGTATTTTGAAGTATCTCAACTTATTAGATAATGATAAGATACCTACTCACAAAATGATGAGAATGTTTGGATGAGGTTACTCACAAAATTATGAGAGCGTATGGAAAGGGGGAATGAGGTGACATTAACATGAATTGAGCATGATCTACATAGTCCCAAAATGACCTCAAGTCATAGTAATTCTATCCACACAAAAGGCAAAGAAAAACCAACTAGGCCCAACAAGTTCTCAAATCCAAAAAATGGCCAGTCAAATGAAAATAGTGATGACAATGTGATGCAATAATGCATGGTAAATAAGTGTTTCCCCTAGTTCTATAGGTATTTATAAATAAGATACAATAGACTAGATCAATGATGCTAATTTTTTCATAGACGGTTATAATTAGTATCAAGATTAGTGAGACACTACTCTGTGCATAGGCAGTTATAATCAGGGTCACATAAACCAACATAAGATGGAAAATAAAAGATATCTTACGAGATCAATTGTCACACTACTTTTATAGAATATCATTGTAAACACAGATTTGATTGATTATTGAAACTTAATTAGAATCCTCTCACAAAATGTGTGGGAAGAACCAATTGAACCAAGATCAAAACAAGATCGGGTAGGATGACTAAAAATAGGCTTTGATCTATATAAGAATGGAATGGTAAAATGAAATGGTCTTGCTCTAGGATAATGATGGTTTTTGATAAATTGGATAAAATGGTAGTAGGTTTGCCCCCAAGTGAGAAGGTGATCAGATGGGATATGTGACAATGGTAAAAAGATATGTAACAACAGTAATGACATGGCAATGAAATGGTAGGGTACATGTTTTTGGCCTGGGTAAGATAAATGGCATATGATTCTATTGTTCTTACTGAGATGGAGATGCACGTCCTAATCATCAAATAATACAAATAGAATAGTCAATCATGTTAATTTCTATCCCACACCTCATTTGAATAGTTGTTCTGTCAAAAAGTGGTTGTAGATCTAGTTGTCAAGAATTTTTTTGTGATATTTAATGATCATTGATTATGATTCCCTCAAACATTGAGACAAGGTATCTTTGTAGCATTTTCAAAGGAAAGTGCAGTCGTGAATGGTAAATAGGGATAAATAATGGATGGTATGTTTATTTGTGAAATGGAATGTGTAATGGTTGGGAAACAAATGAAGATCAGGGCATTCGGTGACACATAATGTTGTTGATGTCTGATTCAACATAACTTTAGTTGTGACAAGGCCAAAGACTTTTTCTCTTGATAGGATCATCATATTTTTTATTATTTGATCTTGAGAGTAACTACCATCTGATTAGGCTATAGATAGGAAGTTATTTTGATTTGATCTTGAATAATGTCTTCATTAAATAGTGAAAAAAATTTGTGCTCAACTATCAATACCTTGATGAGGTTTTCACAAAAGAAGTTGTCTTGATTTTCTTGTAGTGTCTCCAAAAAGGTTTCACTAATGAGCATTAGCTTTTGAATTTGATTGTCTCTAGTTTTTTTGAAAAAAATTCACTAAAAGATGTTGAGTTTGAACTTTAGTTATCCCTTGTGCTTCCAAAAAGGTTTCACTAAGAAGTGTTCTTCTACTACATGAATGTGGTCTTGGCCTCCTTGCTCTTCTTCAACTGCTATGTCATCATGGATGTAGTTTAACAAAGTGTGATTATGTTGATCCCAATTGAAACTTGTGGGAGGTGAAATGTCAATAATATGACTATATTGGTTTGTGGTAATGGCCTATGGAATGGTAATGGAATGGGAAGACGCTGCATAATCCTCGTAGAAGATACTAGGATAACTTATGTCAAAGCTAAAGAACTCATCCTCAAAAACTATAGAAGGATCACAAATATATTCAAATTGATTTACAAGGCATGTATAACCAATTTTGTAATAACTATGAACATATTCTTATTCTAAATTTGATTCTAACTCAAGGGACTCTGAATCCAATGTCAAAATGATGTTAATTATGTTTTTTATGCTAAATCTAATGTCGGTCCAAGAATAAAACCCGACTCTAACTTTGATTATTCATTTGAATGATACTCTATTACAATGATATCTTGTTAAATGTTTGGTATTAGAAAAGTAATGGCGTATAATGGCATAATGGGTTCTACAAAGACTAGTTTGTCAGAGTGAGACTCCTCCACAATGAAAAAAAGGTCAAGTGACAACTCTTCATAGACTGGTTTGTCAATAAGAGGCTCTTGAAAAATAAGCATATGATCAAGGTAATGATTTTCTTAAAGACGGTTATAATCATTAAAAAGTGACTCAATAAAGATTGGCTCGTCAGAGTAAGACTCCTTGACAACTAGTATAGGATCAATAAATGATTCATCACAGGTCAGCTTATCACAAGTGGTTGGTTCAACAAAGATATCTCAGATTAGTTGGTTCTCTTGGTCTTGGTTTCCAATGAATTAGAAAATACCAATTTTGAACATAGCTTGGTCTTTGAATGATTGGATGGGTTGAGGTTTTGATTAGATTGGTATCAGATGAGGAATGGCCTATGTTTGGATAATGGTAAGGCATTGAGGAGCATGATTTCTCACATAATCCAAAGGATGAAGTCTTGAAATGGTAATGATAAGGCGGTGTGGAGCTTGATTACTCACACAAACTAAAAGGCAAGGTTCTAAAATGATGAAGAGGTATTATGGATCTTGATTTATCTCACAAGTCAAAAGATGAGGTCTTGGTATAGAAATGGTATGGCATTATAGATCTTGATTGGTCACATAAGCCAAAGGATGAGGTCTCAGACTAGTAATGGTATTCCTTGGATATTGTGGAGCTTGATAGCTCATATAATCCAAAAGAGGGTTAAGGGTAACTGATGATCAGATAACAAAAATATGTCATGGAACTTGATTGCTAGCACAAGCTAAAGCATTCAAGTCCTGATAAATCATATCATTCCAATCTTGATTCAGATCATAAGCTAGTTCTTGACCATGTTCTATGCACTAATTATCGTAAAGAGGATATTGCTCTGTATCCCAAACAACATTATCTATAGTTGGGTCTTCAAATTCATCATCACAAGCCTCTTCATACCAATCAAGGTCTCGAGTTGAATCATAAGAAAATTCATGACTTTGTTCCCATAAATGATTATTATGAGGTGGGTAGTCACAAACCATATTAGCATCATTGGCGTCTTGACTAAAACCATAAAAGTCATTTTGTGTAGCCATGCCATCATAAATGGGATTATACGTGACTCCACCATAGGTGTAGCTATACATATCCATATAAATGATGAAATCTCCAAAAATAAAAATTCTTAGAGTTATACAAACTCTAAAAAACTATGTCCAAAAGACAAATGGTTCAAACTTGGTCCAGCTTGATCAAAAGTATGGAGTTGTATCTCCAAAATTGGTTTGAAAGTGAAGTTGTATCTCCAAAATGATTTTTGGTAAGACTTGACATAAAATAGTCTAACATAAAATGTCATAGACACAAATAGTCAAGCATCTGAATAAAAACTAACATGTCAAAGGTCTAGGTCAAATTGTTCCAAACAAGGTCTAAACTAGGAAAGGGAAAAGAGTCACTAGGTCTTTTATTCAAATGCAGAGTCAAAAGCTAGACTCAAATAAGGCATGTGCTAGGAGTTTTGGCCAAACAACATCAAAAGCTAGACTTGAAATAAATGAATGATGTAATTTGTTTTAATATAATAAGTTTAGAAATAACATTGACATAAACTCAACCTACGAAATCAAACATAAACATGATCAGTTGGCATTAGGTATAAGGTGAAAGGCACCTAGAGAAAGGTTGTGTTCTTCCACATAAAGACATAAATAATGATGAGGATAGGCTTTGAATAAACAAACTATCAAGTCTTCAAATTCAGGTAATAGATTAACCGAAGCTATGCAATCCAAAAGAGAAATATCTATGTATCAACCCCACGAATTGAGGCCTAAACAAAAATAAATCAATGTTTGAATCTAAATTTGACAAGGTTAATTGAAAACTAGGATTTGACCAAACAAGCTAGACAAGATTGGATAGCATGATGGCACAAGAAAAAGGTCTAAATGGTATACATGACATGGTTTGAAATAAACAACTTTTGATTCAAGGTAAACTAGTCTTGAAATAAATTGAGAATCCTAACAACGTAAGCATGTTCGAATGATGTGATCCATGTTATGTTTAAAAAGACTCAAAGGCAAAAATGGTTTGACATGTTTTGGGTAGTATAACACTACCCTCCTCAATTCAAATTCATGGTTTTGACATGGTTATAAACAAACAAGTTTTAGTCTCAAAACATACCAAGCAAAATAAATGACCAAATGTACTAAGTATAATCATCCAAATCTTAGCAAGGGTATGACAATATGGGCTTGACTAAACTAGTAAGTTTTGGATCATTTTTAGAGGAATCAATTATATAGTGACTTTCATGTTACGATGAAAAATAAAATCACGTAATTAGGTATTTGTGACACTTGGCTTGTTAGAAAAAGGTCTTGCCCTTTTTTCAACCACTATAGCCTATTGTTCGCTCAGTGTAGTGCAATGTCTAAAGTGTAAATACGTCTCATGTGCAACTCCAAAATTAGAAGGTGGTTTAACCACTCAAACCTTCGATCTTAGCGGAAGTGGATGAAGTCAGTGATGGGAGGTGAAACCCCAGGTTAAAGATTCCCTAAAGAACTCATGGGAGGTAATGAAGTCTTCCTCGTAAATTAAGATGTAATGAAATAAAAGACATAAGAGAAAGACTTTAGCATTATTTTCAAGATCACCTAAACTATTACAAGTTTTTGGGGAGTGCTTTAAATGACATTCTTTTGAAGCCTTGAACTACACTTTTTATAATAAAGATGGTCAATTTTTATTCTAAGGGTTTTATAGAGACAAATGGAAGATCATACACGTGCAATCTTTTTTTTTTTTGCCAATCAATTTATAATTAAATAACCATTGAAAATAAAAATTGACAAGTGTGTTCAATTGTAAGTCCCAAATGAAAGATGAGGTGGTGTTCTTTTGACCCCTTAGTCTTAAGTTATAACTTTGAAAGTCTAACTATCAAACATTCATTTTAAGCACCTAAATGTTTCATTAAGCACTAACACAAAGTTCCTAGTTCATATTAAAAGCATGTAGAAGATGGTCTAAAACATGTTTTATCAAATTCCCAAGCTTGATCCTATAATAAAAATGTTAGAGTATCTTTTAAATTTGAAGCTAATTTGAAAATTAAAAGGATTAACTTTGAAATTTGAGGTCTGTTCCAAAATCAAAATTATCCAGTCAATATCGCTATTTCTTGCAAAATCACAATTATAGACAACAAAATTACTATTATGGGTTAGACTAGATAGAAAACACAATATCACTATTTTACCTATGAAATCATTGTACGAATGAACAAAATCATTGTTTGTGGACAAAATCATTGTTACATATAGAAAAACCCATTCAAACACAAAATCACCATATGGATAGATAATATCATTGACTAGAGGCATGATATCACTGCACAAATGATGATATCATTACCATGACGATATCACTTCCCAGAGGAATGATATCACTACACAAAACAACAATATCACTGCCCTTGTGATACCACTGCTCAGATCCACGAAATCATTGCTTATTAAATAACAATTTTGTCTACATAAAATTACAACTCCGTAACAATGATATCATTTTAGAGATCAAAATCAAGGCTTCTAAAAACAAAATTGCGATTATCAAAAAAATTGAATTTTAAGCTAAATTTTCACGCTTTTGGCCCTCCAACTCCAAGATCTTGCATGGAAAATATTAGTAGGTTGCTTGTAAAGGATTTGTGAGAAAATTTATGGTTTGTGGTCCCACCGGGTGTGTCATTTGTGAACATAGGATTGCAATAGGGGTCGATTAGTATTGTGTTAGTCAATAAATCAAAATCAATTTGAAAACACACTAAACTAACACCCTAAGACTATCTCAAAGGGGGAGTTTAGTGAAGAAAACAAATGACAAAGCTCAACAAAAATGCAAAAAAATATTCCTTACCTTCCTTGATGCTCCAGGAGTGTTCTTCGATTTGGCTTTCTCGTTTTGTGCTCATGAAGTCTGCATCAATGGAAGCTTGGCTACCTCTATCTCTCCTTAGCACCTTTTGGCTTTGACTTGTCTTAGCTTGGCTCAATATTTTAGCATTATAATACTAATTTTCATGAAGCTTTGGAATCAATTCAAAATTATAACTTTGTCATGTGAGATCTTTTTGGAATCAATTTGGCATAATAACTTTGCACAAATTAAGTTTTTAAAATGATGTTCATGGCCTCTCTATTTATAAATTTTTGAGATTGGTCAGGGTCAATCATGACCATCCATCTCAAGATTGAGATGTGTGGCCATGGATTTATCTAATATTTAAAATTAAATCCATAAATATATTCAAGATAAATAAGCATTAAATAGACATGTGAGGCATTAACTAGGCATGTATGACCCATAATCATGATATTTGTGGCATTTATGGCTTAGAGATGTCTTCCCAAAAAATGAGGTCACCTGATAATACAAATATTCAATATTTATTTATTTCTAAAAACAAGTATTCAACAAGTTTTCATGAAATTCTTAATTAGGCTTTAATTTGGTTTAATTAGCTCTTAAGCATGATTAAACACTTTGTGCACAAATTACTCAAATTGATCAATTAGTCTTGTTATTGGTCCAAAATTTGATTGGATTGGAATTAAGATGCAATGTAAGATGTGCCATCCCATTTAGGATGTTTTCAAAACCAAATAACAAAGGCACATGTCTTGTGCAAGAAATTTGATAGAAAAGAACAATCCAAAGCACTCAGGTGCAAAATCAACATTTTGACTTGAAATGATCTGATCAAAATTAGATGGCCCATAAAATGCATTATCTTATTTAGTGATACCCTAGCCAAAGTTAGCACTTGAATATGTCAGTTTCAAAGATTTTAATGTGTTCTAGTGTTTTTAGGTCAAATTATGCATTTTAATTGAAATTGATCAGAAACTTAGTTGGAGGTTATTGGTGGTCAGTTTTAGATGTCTACATTGACTAGATTAAATTTTGAAAAACTATCTTCCATATTATAAGGTGTTTAATTGTGAGACCAACTCTATTAGATGTAGAGTGACCCTAGTTTTTATATTTACTAAAATAAATTTAAAGTATAGTTAACATTTATTTTAGTAAATCTAATGCCCCTTCTAATTAAACCATTATGTCCCTTGCAATAGGTCTTTTATGTTTTTTTTTGCAATGTAAAAGGTACACATTCCCTTTAAATTGTAGAAAAAAACATAAAAGATCTATTGGAAGTGGAAGAATGGTTTAGTATGAACAAATAGTAAACACCCCCTTCCAATACATGTTTTTTGCTTTCTAGTGTAATGTGCAAAGAATGTGTATGCATTATGTACTGCATACACATTATGTACCTCGTACGCTTTATGTAACATGTATGTGTTATTGTAATTTTGTTAATATATTTATTTGAGATCATTTTTAATATATACCTAAACATTAAAAAAATTGACTTGCAAAATTTAAAATTAACCATCATATGAAAATCAATATTAAAAGAATAAATTGTAACCATAAAAAATTATGAGAGGCATCAACATCATCTGCATTATAGTTGCACTTGCATCCACCATCCATGTGCAAGAATTTAGTGAATAAGATAGGTGGAATTCGAATTGAGTTGATCATTGATGAAGAAACAATGAGGAATGTTTGTAATCAGTGGGGAGGCCTTCCCTTAGCTCTCTAAGTGATAGGTCAGGTGATGGTAGGCTTTACCTGGTCAAATGAATGGGAATTTACGTTGAAGAGGTTATAAGATGTATAGTCTCTCGACATTAAGTTGAGATTGAGCTGTGATGCTTTGGCCAACATTCACATTTGTTTATAATTATGTTTTTTCTACATCTCTACCTTATTAGAAGATGAACTAGTCATCATTTTTGCATCGGTGAGTCAGTTATGGATTATAAAAGGGTTTGTGACTGGATGGAATCCTCTCCAAAATGGATAAAGATTCATGAATTTGTTATTCAACTATTGCCTCATTGAACAAATCGTCAAGGATTCTGATGGAAATGTGAATTTTTTTAGGGTGCATGCTATTCTACATGATTTAGCATAACAAATTGCTGAAAAAGAGAAATTCTAATTTTTCATAGGCAAAGGTATAAAATATTTTCTAACTGATGATTTTTCAGCACACACCAAAATGTCATTGATGATCAATGGTTTAATTAATGTTCCAAACACATTTATATCTTCTCATATCCGCTCCTGGTTGATGCATAAAAATCCTAAGTTGAATAAAATTCTAGAGTAGGTGATTAGGTGTATGATCTTACCTCTGAACAAAAATGAGCATGAAAAGATATTTGTTTGCAAGAGTATAATGATTCCATGTTGTCAAATAATATTATATTTATAAAAAATAATGCAAACACAAGGACATATCCTACCTTTGATTGATGTTACCCTGATCATAACTTGTCCACATAGTTGCTCACGAAATTCCTTTTATAAGACCATAAAAAAAATTAAATGTACCCTCAATTTGAAATTCTCAAACAAACTTTCTCTAAGCATAATATCAAACTTGTTCTCATAGATGGTGAGGTTATACATAGATTATATTTTTTTGTACGAGTCAATAACACATCAAACAAACCTCTGCATCCTTACATATGAATTTAAATTCACCACAAAAAAAGTTGAGTGGTATTTAATGTGATATATATCTACACATCAAGGTTGTCATCATGGAAAAAAGGGTACCCAAACCATCATTCCAATTTGTTAACCACTCAACATTTTGTTTATGCCATTATGTCATTGGTAGCCAGTAAGACATTGCCAGAAACTTTTAGTTCATACGATGTGGCCACTTCAACATGGACCACTCATTTGTAACACATGGATACAATCATATTCATCCTCCAACATCCATTGTATACCATCAATCAAGAATGCAATAGAAGGCTAAATATGATACGTAAACACTTATCAACATCATAAAATTATAGTGCAATTCAATTATTAGTTTTGAAACTACTATTTAGTCTAGATTCCACCGACTATTTTGCTTTTAAAAAGAAGATTGTTTTGTGCCCACAAACTTCGTATTACCAATATTTTTAAATGTTCCACATGATATATCATCATTCACATGATCTAACTATAAATATGACACAACCTTACATGTTAGAGGACAACATATGATGAATTGATATTGTCATAAATCCTTACTAGTTGGGAAAGATGAAAATTTCAAGACACCCTTATACAAAGTTTAGTGAGCATCAAAGCCTTGAAAATCTAATTTTTCACTACTACCATTTTTTTTAATCTATAAAAAACTATCGATCAGTGTTTTACTATTTTAATAAATTAGATGTTTAATTCCTAAGTAATAAAGGTCTAGAATATGGATAGAATTCTAGTTTTATCTAATCAAATACAAGTTTATACTAATTTGATCATCTTAACTTACATAGAAAAGAGAAGACAAAGAAAGATTAACTTAATTGGTTTTATGTTGAAAATGATGATTCTGAATCTAGAATTGGAAGAGTAAGACTGGGATAATGTCTGAATTTTGGATCCGGTCTCTGTCTTTTGATTGGATAGGAGCACCGAAAATAGGACACCCTAGTGTTTGGCACTATAGTCATTCCCAGATGTTGTTGTCCTAAGATTAAAATCTTTCAGGGTTCTATTCATCTACTTAATATGACCCTACATACCAAATTTTAGGGCCTAAAAGTTAATGGAGATTGATATAGGTCTATTTAAATATTTAGTACCTATATTAGTCTACATACACAAAAAAAAAAAAATCAAAGCACAAGGGGGTAA
Organism: Torreya grandis; assembly: GCA_037957365.1. NCBI lineage: Eukaryota > Viridiplantae > Streptophyta > Pinopsida > Cupressales > Taxaceae > Torreya > Torreya grandis. Next base: position 409,640 of record JARHVA010002320.1, read on the forward strand.
AATTGGGTTAGGAGAAGAATGATTTCACAATCAAGAACTTCTATTGTTCTGATTGTTGCCTACATTAACCCTCAAGCTAGGGTCTCAAATTTGATGTAGTTCTCCCTTAGGGAACGTTCGTAATCAATGTGCACGATTGATGTAAGAATGAATTTTGTCTTGGCCCTTACTTGATCAAGCATGTAAATCTATGTGTGATGCAGAGAAGCTAATATATACTATTGATTGGTTTTATTATGCCTAATGTGCCAAAATAGTAAGTGTTACATATAAAATGCCTTGTGTAGTCCTTTATATAGGAGACTCATTATTTTGAATTTAGAAGCTTTATTTACATTTGATCGACATTGAAAAACTTAAGAACAAAGCAAAGAAGAGGGGTAAGACTCATCCTACAAAATAAATTGATTATTAGAAACAAAATAATGCTTGGACAATAGCACCTAAAACTAGACACCCCTCGGTTTCAACATTGTAGTCCTATTTAGGTGTTGTTTTCTAGGGGGTGTGGGACCTAGGGGGATGGGTTTGGGTCTAAAAGAGTTGCCTAGGCATAAAAGGGTTAAGTTTGGAAAGGTACGGATGATTGAGAATAAGAAAAGAGATGTTTAGGGAATGTAGTAAGACCAAAACAAGTTAGATAAAAGGACCTAGATAAATGTGAATAAAAACGCATATTCTCCACTCAGAGTCTCATGTGAAAGGACTATGAAAAGACATAATATATGTGTTTTCTGTTAGGGTGTGGAGCTAAAAGTTTCAACTGTTTGTAGATACGAAGAAAAGGTTGCTGAAGAACCAGAAGAACCGGCGTTGACAGCATGACCAACGTCGATCAGATGCAGTGTAGAAGGCAACCGGTGATGGTAGCTAGTCGACCGACGTTGGCAAAACCAGGCAAGCAGGGACCGAGCATCAATTGCACTTGTGTATTCCAGAACTACTATTGACGAACAGTCAGTTAAGTGAAGTGAGTGTTTGCATGTTAAACGACTAATTATAGTCACGAGCTGCATGTCTAATTATTGTAGTTAGATTTCTATTTTTGTAACCATGAGATTCTATTTAAAGAACCATGAGGCATGTATTGTAATCATCAAGCAGGCAAGTAAAAGCATTGAAGCAAGCAAGGTCAAGGAGATCTACAGGTGTAAGGTCAAGGAGATCAGCTGAAGCATTCAAGGAGGGATAACAACTCATGTTGTAGAGTTGGTTTTGGTTGAGCAAGAGAGAGAGGGAAGAAGGTCTTGAGGTGTGGCAAGCCTTTGAGGTGGAGGAAGAAGTGGCATCTTTCTTATTTTATTTTTTTCTAATAATATTTAATACAAGAGTGTGTATTGTCTCTCAAATTCTTTGTTGTCTCAAGTTTCTAGTTACTTATTTATTTTGATATAATTTTGTGTTTAATTGCTTATAAGTAAGTAATCAATTATGCTTCCATTGGATAAGGGGTCCCTAACAGTTGGTATCAGAGCTACGGTTTGCAGGAAGCAGGGTATTGTTTTTGATTACAGGTCATTCACAAGAATTTTCTGATTGAGTGAGAGTTCAGCAATGGCAGAAGAAAGTAAGCTACGAATGGAAAAGTTTAACGACAAGAATTATCAACATTGGAGGATGCAGATAGAAGATTATCTGTATCAGAAAGATTTGTACTTACCATTGGGTGGGGTTGCATGCAAGCCCATAGATATGAAGGATGAAGAATGGAGTGTTCTTGATCGAAGGCTCTCGATTCCATAAGGTTGAGCCTTGCATCGTCTGTAATTTCTAACTTATCACAGTGCAAGACAACGAAAGAGTTGATAAAATTCTTGGCAAATTTATACGAAAAGCCCATCGGCTTCTAATAAGGTATATCTTATGAAGCAGCTATTTACTTTGCAAATGCAGGAAGGTGGATCGATATATACTCATCTCAGTGATTTCCATAGTTTGGTAAACCAATTAGTTTCAGTCAATATATTTTTGATGATGAGGTAAAGGCTCTCTTGATTTTATGTTCTTTGCCTGAAAGTTGAGACAGTTTGGTTATGGCAGTAAGTAATTCTGCATCTGCTTCTAAAATCTTAAAAGTTGATGATGTTGTGAGTGTGATCTTGAATGAAGAAATACGCAGGAGAAGCACAAGTGAATCATCAGGGAATGCTCTAAGTGCAGAAAGTAGGGGAAGACAAAGGGAGAAGGTTGAGCAAGGGAAATCAAGGTCGGGAAGGAGATCCGAATCTAAAGGTGTTACCTACTGGTTTTGTGGAAAGAAAGGACATACAAAAGAGTGTTGGTTGAGAGATAAAGAGAATCAACATGCATGTATTGAAGAAGCAAAGGATGCAAATATCATGGTACATGATGCTCTCATACTTTCTTTGGATAGTCAGGTAGGATCATGGATTTTAGATTTTGGTTCATCTTTTCATGCATCCCCAAACAGAGATTTATTCCATGAGTATGAACAGGGAGACTTTGGAGTGCTTTATTTAGGGGATAGTACGCCTTGTCAGATAGTTGGCAAAGGAAAAGTGTAGTTGAGATTGCAGATTGACAACACATGGGTGTTGAAGGAGGTCATGCATGTCCCGATTCTAAAGCAGAGTTTGATTTCTGTAGGAAAGTTCGGTGATGAGAGATGCACAATAACCCTCACAATGAATTTTTGGAAGGTTACCAAGGGCGCACTTGTTATAGCAAGAGGTAAGAAAGTAGATACTCTTTATCTATCTACTTGTATTGTTGATTCTACTTCTGGTTTATCCACTTCAGCTGTAGATTCGAAGATGTGGCTTAATAGGCTTGGTCACATGAATAAGAAGGGAATAGACGTTTTTGATTCGAAAGGTATGTGTTCAGATTCAGAAAGCATAGATAGAGTTCATTGCAAAAAAAATAAATTTGATGCTTTTGACAGGAACAAAGAAGCCTTGGTGTTTATGGAGGAGATGAAGGACAGAGATCAGTCACAGGGGCTGAATAAATTTGAGCAAGGTAGTATGGACAGAGGTTTGATCCAAGATGAGCTTGCGGATGAAGATTTCATCACTTACAGGAACACATAGACACCGATGTCAGTCACTTGGGACCGATGTCGGTCAGCCAGATACCGACATCAGTCATGTGCATACCAGCAAGGTCAGTAGAGTCGGGCAAGAGAAGTCCGACGTCGGTCATCAAGACCGACGTCGACAGGGGGACACCGGCGTCGGCCAGGAAATGATGTCGACAGTCGGGGTCAGTGTAGGGAACTGACATCGATCGAGAGCAGACTAGGAGATGGTCGAGATCAGTCACTGGAACGGATGATGGGTGGACAATTAGCTGTCAAGGAGTCTCAAACACCCATATGGAGGTCAGAAATGGTAAGTGAACCTCATATTCATTGTTCACCTTCTTTATATTGCTTACTGATGGTCAAGAACTAGGAAGATAGAAAGAAGCAATGCAAGTAGAATCCAGAAATAGTGGGAGCTAGGCATGGATGAGGAGTGTGAGTCCTTGGAGAAAAACCAAACAGGTATTTTTTGGTAGAGTTGTCAGCTAGAAGGAAGCACTGGATTGAGGGATGGATTCCCATATTAGAGAAGAGAGTGGATGGACACGTGAGACAAAAGGCTATGGTATATGGTCTTGATTAGGCTGCAGAATAATGGAGGTTTGACCATTGTATTTTATCTTTACCAAGTTGGATAATATTAGCTACATTATCCTGTTACTGTATTGTGTTACTTGTTGTAGGGTTTCATATACAGGGAATTTTCTGAGCTAAGGGTAGAGTTGGTTCAGAAGTATGTCATGAAGAATTTGGGAGCAGCAAAATTCTTTTGGCATAAGTGACAGGTATTGCATCACAGGTTCAATGGTGGTTGGTCTTCAAGAGTGACTTTGAAGAGGGATACAGAGCCAAGGAAATAAAATAGATGGTGTACAGGTATAGGTACAGTAACAGTGGTTTATCTCCAAGTGAGAGATTGTTAGGGTGTGGAGCTAAAAGATTCAATTATTTACAAATGCGAAGAAGAGGTTGTTGAAGAACCAGAAGAACCAGCGTCGACAACATGACCAACATCGGTCAGATGCAGTGCAGAAGGCAACCAGCGACGGCAGCTAGTCGACCGGCGTCGACAGAACCAGGCAAGCAGGGACCGACGTCGATCGCCTGTGTATTTCAGAATTGCTGTTGACGAACAGTCAGTTAAGTGAAGTGAGTGTTTGCATGTTAAATGACTAATTATAGTCATGAGCTGCGTGTCTAATTATTGTAGTTAGATTTTTATTTTTGTAACCATGGGATTCTATTTAAAGACCCATGATGCATGTATTGTAATCATCAAGTAGGCAAGTAAAAGCATTGAAGCAAGCAAGGTCAAGGAGATCTACAGGTGTAAGGTCAAGGAGATCAGCTGAAGCATTCAAGGAGGGATAGCAACTCAGGTTGTAGAGTTGGTTTTGGTTGAGCAAGAGAGAGAGGGAAGAAGGTCTTGAGGTGTGGCAAGCCTTTGAGGTGGAGGAAGAAGTGGCATCTTCTTTATTGTATTTTCTTCTAGTAATATTTAATACAAGAGTGTGTATTGTCTCTCAAATTCTTTGTTGTCTCAAGTTTCTAGTTACTTATTCATTCTAGTATAATTTCGTGTTTAATTGCTTATAAAGAAGTAATCAATTGTGCTTCCGTTGGATAAGGGGTCCCTAACATTTTCTTGACCAATTTAAGGTGTATACATTTACCCCACTTTTAATCTACTAATGTAATGAAATGAAGTACTAGAGTAAAAAAAAAAAGATGTGTACCTGAACTTACTTGTGTGAAGATAAGTGTGTTAAAAAGGTCTAACTTCCTGACCAGGCAAATGAATGAAGAACTATAATAATGCTTGAAAAAAAAAGGAATCCCTATAATAGATGACCCATGTACTAAATCTAAATAGTGCCTGGAGAAAGAATGAATCCTTGTAATAGATACCCCTTGCCTGAATCTGAATAGTACCTGGAGAAAAAAAGAATACCTATAATAGATGCCCCCTATATTGAATCTAAATAGTGCTTAGATAAAGAAAGAATTTCTGTAATAGATGCCCCTTATATTGAATCTGAATAATCTAAATTGGATTTGAGAAGTGCTTAAAGGTTTAAAACAAATGTTTGTCCTTTGTCTCACACAAACTCTTAGGTTTGAGTTTAAGTAATACTATGGACCAATCACTATAGATGATCATATAGTCCAACCCGGTGACAACCTAAGTAATGCCTAGGTGTAAACCAAAAATATTGGTAAAATGTGTAAGAAGAAGATGGTATATCCTACAATCCTAATTTGTATAATCCTGAAAAATGGAAGATATGAACATCTTTGTCATGCCCCCAAATCTGATATGTGAGTGATATGTCTAAAAAATCTAGAAATATGTATAACCACATGTGAAATGATCTATCATGTCATGTCCCATGCGCAAAACTAGAGATCAAAAATAATGTGCTTTACAATATGCCTATAATCTGTTATCTAGTTTGTAACTGTGTCATTCTATATAAAGTTGTATGTGTGAGATGTGTAGTAATGTACATGCTCCCAAATCTGGTATCTGGTCTGATTTTATATTGGAGTCACTATGAATCCATATGATCTGAACCATTGTATCTAAGTAGTTTGTGTATCTGTAAATTAAAGGTGTATCCCTCTAAATGTCTTGAGTAATGTTGAGTGACCCAATATAATTTGAATCACTATATAATCTTGAACAATCTGAGTTGAGTAATGCTAAGTGACCCATATAGTCTGAACCACTGTATAATTTTGACCAATCTGAGCTGAAGAAATGTTAAGTGACCCATATAGTCTAAACCACTATATAATCTTGACCAATTTGAATTGAGTAATGCTAAGTGAACCATATAGTCTAAACCACTATATAATCTTTGACCAATCTAAACTGAGTAACGTTGATAATCTAGATGCAATAACTATGGTGTATCTCTCTATAGGAGTGGATAGGTATGCTAGGTAATTTGTGGATATAGGAGGAATGATGCCCCCTTTTGGGGAGAGGGATGAAATATATGGTATAGGAGGTTGAACCAAAAATGAAGACCAGTGGTGCATGAATAGGAATGAGGTTGGTATGTATTAAATAGATTGAAAGTCTATTATGTGATTGGTGAGAGTTGAATTACTAGGAGTGAAAGGTGTCTTTGATTGATTAGGATCAAAGCTTGTATTTGAGTATAATAGAGATGTAGAAATATTCGTGTCATGGTAGGCAAATAGGGTAGTCATAAATTGAATGAAGTGAAAGTTTTATTGATTTAATAGGCTAGATTGTTTGAAAACTGACCGAGAGTTGATTAGTGAAAACCAAGTTTTATGAAAGCTAAAGTGTGGATTGGTAGGGACCAATCTGTATGTTTGGGTATAAGAAAGGTAGATAAATGTGTGTTCTATGGTAGGCAAATGATGTAGTGAGATAGAGAGGCCTAATTTATGTTGAAGGCATCATTGTCATGATTTTGAAGAATAAAATGGTTTGTAAAATGGAGATACAAAGCTCAAGTTATGGGCAAAATAGTGTTTTAAAATTTTTTTGACTAGTTCCAGCATTGTTGTCCAGGTTATAGCGCTCTTGTCTAGCACTAGTATCATGTACTCAACATTTTTATCTTAAATACTAAATTTTTGGGCTAATTCCTATTTTAGTTTCTATAATTTTGCTTGGAAATTGATTTGGCATGGTGAACTAATGTATTTGTTGTTTTCTAGGATTTTTGACTTGTGATATATTTTTGTTTAGCTTAGCTATTTGATTAGACGTGGTTGACTGATATATATGTTTTTTGGTGTTTTTTAGGGTGAAGTACAAATGAGATAGTTATGTAAATGCCAAGTGATGGAGACATTGATGATGTTAGCATTGTCTATTGATGAGTGTGTTATTATGGATAGGGCTGGGTTGGGTCAGGTATGTGACCTAAGCATGGTGTAGGTGGATAGGTACATGATTACCACCTTATGTAAGAGGTGGAATGCTGATATTTGTACATTTTGGCTTCCTAATGGAGAGATCACTATTACTCTGGAGGATGTCTACCGTATTTTTCATTTTTCGATTAGTGGGCAATAAGTGACATTACAAGATAACATGGGTGCAGCTGCCATTGATCGTGCATCCTTATACTTTACTAGGGTGCCCTCAAGAGTACATCACTGAGGTAGTGATAGTGATGTTCTATTATCAGTGATTGTGCATTTGAGTGTTCCATGCTTATAAAAGTGGTTAGTTGTATTGTTATCTTATTTAATTACAGTAGATGGTAGTGGAGTGTCTATTGCTTATAGGATGCATAGGGTAGTTCATAGCATTGAGATGTATGGTACTATGTTCTCATGGGGTAAGACTATGATTTCCCACTTATATAGATTTATATATATTTACATAGGAGGCATTCAATGGTGATGTGGGTACCACCACTTTGTTACATTGTTGGGAGTATGAGCATATAGCAATTACACAACCTATTGGATTACCGAGGGTGAGTTGGGCATAACCTCAACCATTTGGCACGTGATGGGTGAGTAAGTTGGATATTCAATCTCTTGGGATAGATAGCTACAAGAGGATGCTAGATAGATTGGTGGCCCATGCTATCATATAGAGGCCCTATAGAGGATTCCCTGGATGGCCTAAGGATGGAGAGCAATTGTAGTATATGAGGGTCAGTTGTTGATTTCATGATCATTGGGTTGGAGTATATGAGCACTTTCAATATGAGAATGTGACTAGGTAGTTTAGAGTTTGATAGGATGTTCCACCTGAAGCATGGGTATGGTTGAGGAGTGCACAAGCACTAGCGAGAGTTGGGGCTAATGCGAGACTAACTAAGGCTTAGTTGACACCTTTACATTTGGATGCATGAGATGTTGTTATATATTTTTGATGTGGATGATGTGGGATGTATTAAGGGATATACTGCATGGTGGGTTAGGCAATGCTGGGATCCATTGTATCTTATGGGTGGAGTGGATGTTCCTACATATGAGGATCTTAAGTTGATCCAGATGATGTGAGGTAATCAATGATTGTATTTGAATTGTACATATGTTTGTGCTTTAGTATGGATTTGAAAGTATATATCTAATGTAGTGTTGTACTTCTTATGTGTGTAGGTGGGATGGGAGGTGTACAAGATGAGGCACCTACTGGGGTGGCTAGGAGAGATGATGAGTTCTAGGAGACTATCACTGAGTCGACACTTTGAGAGCTCATTTGGCATGTTCTTGATGATGCCATAGTGGAGGGTTTGATAGAGAGAGAGATAGTTACAATTGGCATGTATACTCATTTGTTTGACAGGGCTGCTATAACTATAGTTTCATTTGTTAGGGCAACAAGAGAGAGGGATGAGCTTAGAGCTTAGTTGGATAAGTGTAAGATGCCTCCAACTAATTATGGCATGGTGAGCACAAAGATTATGGGTGACTATATGGATCTTCAATGATGATATGCAGACTTGCATGAGAAGCATGGTTAGTGGTTGGAGCTGAATAGTCGGTGTAAAAGGCATTCAAGAGCTTGAGGAGGTTTAGGGTCATCGATTACTAGGCAAGATTATAGGACTAGCATTAGAGGAGAGAGTGAGATCGAGAATGAGGGTATGACATCCATTCATGATTAATTGTACATTGACATGATGTATATGTTTTGAATATATATATATATATATATATATATATATATATATATATATATATATATATATATATTGGTTTGATTTTAAGCTCATGTGTATTCATGTTATGGATTCTGGAATATGTTGGTATATTGATTGTAAGTGGTTGATTTTAAAAATTGTTGATCTAATATTGATTTTAAATTTGCATGTGCTTGGTAAATGGTACTTGGGATATGGGTTTTGATGTTTTGATATGTTTGGATGTAATGTTTTGATAATTGTGATGCTAGGCTTATTGATTTTGAATTGTAATCGTATGTAGGCAAAAATCTGTTTGTTGTGGTAATTGGTAATCTATTTGGATAAATTTGAGTTGGTTTGAGTGGGAAAGTGTTTGGATAAGTTTGATTTGGTAATATCTTGACTTTGATAGTTTGGTTCTAGCTAGGGATGGCTATTTAGAATCAGGAATGTTAGTTGTTAATAGGAGGGGGAAGTAAGATAGCACTGTATGCGTATTACTTCCCCGAAAGTGGCTCAAGAATACAAAGGTTAGCTAGACCTTTGGCTCCATCATTATCCTATTAAGTGAAGATATAAATTGATACTAAAATGAATGTATGTTGTATCACACTGTGCTACATCACTATCTGAACCTTGTCAACCACATGAATAAGTGCCCATATTGCTCATGTTGTGTAGGAATGTGCTTTGTAACTAATATTGTATGTAATTGAATACCCTATGGCCTCTACTGTGATGTATATGAATGTGCAATATGTTGGGATGGAGCTGAAACCTACGCTGAGGGCTCATTTAATCTTAATCATAATGAGTTGTTACATGAGATAGGACCCTGAAAACTCAGCTATAATGAATATCTCTCTGAAATATTACTCTGTAATGTGGGTTCAACTAGTCTTAATCATAGCAGATTGCTATGTGAGATATGACCCTAAAAACTCAAGTGTAATGAATATCTCTATGGAACAGTACTCTATTGCAGTCACTGTGACTTTATTGGATATGTATATAGAATTGCATTGTGTACACCACAGAGTACACTACTATAAGTGGGTTGCTTATGATATACTAGTTTCCAAACTTTTTGAATAGTGGGAATAGGAGATCTCCTATGAGATTCTATCCTAAAACCTACATTGCACTCATGATGAGTGACTGATGCTTCTTGTAAAGGAATGTCCTGAGATGACTCAGTCGTGGAGGAGTGAGGTCTAGGTTTACATAATGAAGGAGATCTTTGTGCCCCTTATGTGAATGTTATAAGACCATCATCAACACTTTTAGAAATACAATGTCAGAGTCCAAAATAATTTCATCATTATGTCCATGGTTACAATGATAATTATAAAAGGGTGGATGTGGTTGTCTATGTAAGAGATGTGGATCTCATCGATAAATAGAAGGTGAAGTGATTATCCTCCTATCTAGTAGTTCTAATAAATTTATAGATGGGCTATCCCACTTCGAATCAAACTATAGTGGTGTTTTTCTATAGTTATTTGTAGCACATACTGTAGGTTGTCGACTAAAAACTTGCTCTTTGTTCTTGACTGGTTGCTTTTCTGGTTGTGGTCTCCTATCTTGTTTAGGATATGGTCGATGCTAAGTAGTAGGAGCTGGATATGAAGGTGCTTCTATGAAGTCTAAATTAATCTGATCAACTAAATATGCCTCAATTAATCCTAATTTCTTTTCCAAAGCTAGAACTGTGTAACACAAATGTCTGAAATAAGTCTATGTCTGATATAGTAGATGCTTGAGAAGAGGTTGACAAAAGCCCTTAATGAAGATATGTTGAATCTCTAGATCTATTGGTTTGTATATCAATCTTAACAAATGAGCCTTGAATATTAAGATATACTCACTAACTGGCTTTGAAGAATTATGATGTAGTGTGGCAATTTTCTCATATGTAACACGAGGGCCCATGTTTACAATGTAGTTTCTGAGAAATGCCTCCTCTGAGTCATTATATGTGTGTAATGAATTGATGGGGAGTAAATGAAAACACCAATTTTGTGTTTCCCCTACTAATGTGTTCTAAAACAACTTGAGTAGAATCAAAAGACTTGCATGAGGTGGCAAAGCCTTCCAAAAGGCTTGAAGATGTGCGAATGGATCTCTAGTTCCATCAAAGTGAGGTAATGATGGTTTTTGAAAATGTTTAGGAAATGTAACTTTTACGAATGTCTTTGGAACAGGGTTACCATGTAGATCATTGGCATCCATCCAAGATTTATAAGCTTTGTTTTCCAAGGTAAGGAAATGTATTTGGTGTTGAAGTTCACTAACTACATGCATCAAAGAGATGATCTCCTAGGATGGTACATTAGCATCTTGAAATGGTTCATTTAATCATTGAATTTGATTATTAATTTTAACCATGGGAATGCTATATTTAGTAATTGTATCATAAAGAGGGGGTATGCTTACTTGAACCGTAGGAGTAATGATAGCTTGGACCTTACTAGAGGGATGTGGGCTACAAATCTCTTTAAGTGAGGAGTGAAAACTGGGTTCTACCATAGTGAGAGGTGGCCTGGGAGATTCATTGGTATCTTTATGTTTTAGTGAATCACATTCTAATTTAGTAGAATATGTGATATTAGCATTAACATGTGCATCATTTGACATAGAATCATTAATAGAAGTAGAAACATCATTTAGAATTGCATTAAGTTTGAGAGGAGTGAGAGAAGGGTTAGAAGCATGAGATGCATTTTCTTCTTCACTATATGCATAGTAGTCATCATTATTCCATGCATTATCACAATCTATATTTTGTGCATTTGAAATATAAGAATTTGAAGTATCATTTTCATATTCACTTTCATTCTCATATTCATTTACATGTTCACTATCATATTCATCATCACTTCCATCATTGCTAGGGAGAGGTGTAAGAGAAAGAGTTAATTTATTTCTAATATGCAATAAGTTATCATTGGAATTTGGAATATCATGTGTATCTATGCTATCCATGGATGGAGTATATGCATTTTATTCATTTTCAACATGAGAAGTGAGAGTAGAAGAGTTATCATTTGAACATTCTTTGAAAGAGTAGAGTTAGGAACACATAATGCATCATTTGAACTGTGCTTTGGTAATTTGATTCTATTACATCTATATTATTGTATTTTGAACATAGTAGTAGAAAAAAATAGAGAGATATTAGGTTGACATGGGAGCAAATCATCACCAATAAGAGGTTTAATTGGAAGTGCATGACTAATTTGTGCATTTCTTGCATTGTGCCTAGGAAAATGAGGTGAGAAGTATCTTTCCCATTTATCAAAATTATTTTCATTAGAAGAAGGAATAAAAGAGATGGGTTTAAGAGAAAAATATTTATCTATTTTTGATTCACCTTCATCATTGCGTACATCATCATATCCTTCATTACAACAATAGTCATTATCTTCACTATAAATGAAATAATTTTTTTTTTATAGTTTTAGCTAATGTGCAATTTTGCAAATTTGTCCAATCATTGTCATAATTGTAAAAAAAATTGAGAAATTTTTCTAAGGGATGAGAAGAAGGAATTGCCTTTGTGGCCATTTTATCACCAAAAAGAATTTTGAAAATTACTATGAAGCAAATAAATGCACAAAAAACTACTGACATTGAATTTTAAAAATTACTTTTGATAAACCAAACAATTTGTAATAAATTCAAATTATTTTTCTAAAAATTGTAAGGGAGTGAAATTTGAGGTTTTAGGACCTAGTTTGGAAGTCTAGGGTTTTTAGTTAGGGTTTTAAATTTTTTGAAAATTATGCAATAATTTTATTTTATTTGGAAATAGGATAAATATATAGAAATTTAAAATTTGAAAATTAAAATTTTGCACAACAAACTACTTATTTTAAAATTTTGAAATAATTTTGGACAAGGTAATTAATTTGCAAAAATTCTAAAATAGTTTTCTAAAATTTGCAAGGAAGAAAGGCTTGGTGTTTGATGACCTAGTTTTGAAATCTGGGGTTTTGAGCTAGGGTTTTAGAAATTTTGGAAATTATGCAATAATTTTAAATTCTAAAAATAATTTTGACATAAGAATCATGCATAAAAATTTATACAAAAATCAAAATCTTAGAAATTAAATTTTTTGCACAAAATATGAAGGAAAAACCCTAAGTGTATCTAAGGTTTTAGATTTGTTCGAAGTAAGTCAGGTTCACCAAAAATATTTTATTATTTTAGGAAATTAGGTGTTTAATTCATAAGTAATAAAGGTCTGAAATATGGGGAGAATCTTCGTTTTATATAGTAAAATACAAGTTTATGTTAACTTGATCAACTTAACTTGCATAGAAAAGAGAAGACAAAGAAAGATTAACTTAGATGGTTTTATTTTGAAACTAATGATTCTGAATCTTGAATTGGAGGAGCAACACTGTGAAAGTGTTTGAATTTTGGATCTGGTCATTGGTTTTTGATTAAATAAGAGCACTAGAAATAAGACACCCTAGTGTCTGATGCTATAGTCTTCCCCGACGTTGTTGTCCTAAGGTTAAAAGCTTTCTGGATTCTATTCATCTGCTCAATATGACCCTACGTACCAAATTTTAGGTCCTAAAAGTCACTGGAGCTTGTTATAGGTTTGTTTCAATTGCATTAGTCTACATACACGAAAACAAAAAAGAAAAATCAAAGCACAAGGGGGAAAAATTGGGTTAGGGGAAGAATGATCGCACAATCAAGAACCCCTATTGTTCTGATTGCTACCTACATTAACCCTCAAGCTAGGGTTTCAAATCCAATATAGTTATCCCTTAAGGAACATGCATAATCAACATGTATGATTGACGCAAGAATAAATTTTGCCTAGGCCCTTCCTTGATCAAGCATGCAAATCTATGCATGATGCAGAGAAGCTGAGCTATACTATTAATTGATTTGATTATGTCTAATGTGCCAAAATAGTAAGTGCTAGATATAAAATGCCTTGTGTAGTCATTTATATAGGAGACTCGTTATTTCAAATTTGGGAGCTTTATTTTTATTTGGTTGACATTGCAAAACTTAAGAACGAAACAAAGAAGAGGGGTAAGACTCATCCTATAGAAGAAACTAACCGTTAAAACAAAAATTGTGCTTAGACAAAAGCGTTGAAAACTGGACACCCTAGGTTTCAGTGTTGTAGTCCTATTTGAGCATTGTTGTCCAAGGAGTGTGGGACCCGAGAGGATGGGTTTGGATCTAAAAGAGGTGCCTGGACCTGAAAAGGTTAAGTCTAGAAAGCTACGGATGACTAAGAATAAGCAAAGAGATGTCTAGGGAATGTAGTAAGACCAAGACAAGTCAGATAAAAGGACCTGGCTAAATGTGAATAAAAACTCATATTCTCCAGTGAGAGTCCCCTATTAAAGGACTGTGAAAAGACATAATATGTGTGTTTGCTTGACCTATTTATGGTGTATACAACCGGTGAAAACTTACTACCCTCATTGATACATGGGTAACAAAGGTGCTAAACGCAAAGTCCATATGGGTAGCCATCAGAAACATCTATGTATTAAAGATGTTGGTTATATGGACTACTAGAAATGTCTCAAAAGTGGACATGTTAGGTCTAGAAATACTGAAAAGAACTTCCTGGATTCTTGAAAATTATTACTAAAGTATAGAATTAGTTATGGGTGTGATAAATAGGTCCTCCCAGAGCTGATGGCCCAATTGTCACAACATCTATGTTGTTTTGAGCTGCATAGCTCAGAGATTTATTTTCAGCTAATGTTTTTGACACAAAGGAGAGCTATTGTGCAAAATAAATGTTATATCACAGCTAAAGCCACCTAAAATTGATTCTGATTTTATATGCAGAATAGATTTAAGACAAAACAAAACAATTTATGCTATACCCAAATCAAAAGTAGCTCCGTGTTAGTTAGATTGCAAACATGAAGGTATGGGAAAGACAAAAGAAAACATGGAAAAAAAGAGTAGTTATATTTTATAGTATAGAATTAGTCTCTAAGAGATAGTATAAAATCATCCTCCCAAAAGTTACAACGAATTTAAACCTTCCTTTAGAGAATACTTTTAGAAATACATTAGCAATAAACTTAACGTCGCTGTTGAAATTATGTCTTCGAGCTTAAATCCTAAGATAAATGTTGGTCAAATAAAATGTATTTTGCTTATAAAAGTTACATGGTGATGAGCAAGGGACTTTTTATATTGAACAAATAGAGTTGTAAAGAGTATCCTACTATAACTACCTTCATCCGATGTAAGAATTATACATCTATTTTGATTATATAAAGATTTAAATATTTCATTATATAAAAACTAGTTTTGTACAAAAACTTTGATAGCAATGGTGGTCTGCAAAGTTCGAAGACTGGCCAACAAACATGTAAAAAAAACCAAATTAAATCATTCTAATTTAGCAAAAATTCAGTGTGTCTTGATGATTTAATTATTTAAAGTAATTTAACAAAAAACAGTGTGTTCTGATAATGTAATTATTTAAAGTAAATTTAAATGGGAATATTGAAGTCTAAAATTAAATCTTTGTTGCCCAATGAAATTTTTTTCACTAATACGCAACTTACAGATATTAAGTATTAAGATAAGAAAAAATAAAAACTTAGACTATATATGAAATTTCATACTTAAACTAATGCTTTGTAATAAATCATCAAAGAATTAACTACAAGCATCACAACTTGGCCTAATTATGAGCATTCACAATTTACTTGAAATTTAACGATAAATCAGCAAAGAGTTGGCTCTGCTGATTTATCCCGAGATAAATTAGGTAGCATTCCATCACATATGAAGAGAATTATAGAATGGTAAACATAACCAATTACTAGCAACAAAAAAATAATAAACTCTGGTGTTTTCCCTGACTCTAAAATTGCAAAAGAAAAGACAAAGTTGATGCCTAAAGGCATGTAATCCCATTTCGAGACAAAATGGTCTGTTCTAGAAGTTGAAAGGCATTTTTTTCTCATATTGACCGCGATACCGTGCAGTGACAGATTGATATTGCTACCAGACAAGATAGACACCGAATGATGTTGTGTATGTCTCCTCAAAACACTGAAAGACCAGTGAGTTAACCTTAAAAAGATACAGTCCAATCATAAAACATGTTTCAGCAATGTAAACTGTAACACAATGCACAATGCCTGAAAGATTGTGGTGTAATGGTAAAAAGAGACACCTATAAGAACGGTGACCCCAAGTTCAAATACCCCCATTACAATTACGCAACTCATAACTCTAACAAACTCGTACAAAATTTATGAAGTACATTAGAACATGACTCATGTTTACAAATTTTAAAAATTTGGTCCAAGCAAACCCACTACATTAAAGGTCGGCCCATAACATCACCCAATACTTGCCAATAAAAATAAAAGCATGATAAAAAGATGAAAACGTTTTGAAAGAACAAAAGATAAAGCATGCCACATGTTTATAAATCTTGAAAATTTGGAGGAAACCCTGATGCATTAAAGGCCGGCCCATACTCTGTCCAATACTCACCTACATTTAAGGCCAGCCCATAACATCACCCATGATAAAAAGATGGAAAACATTCTTAAAAAACAAAAGATAAAGCATACCACATTTTTATAAATCTTGAAAATTTGGAGGAAACCCCGCTGCATTAAAGGCCGTCCCATACAACATGATGAAGATCTGAAAAAAAATCAGAAAAAACAAAAAATCGATTTCTCTTATGCAAATATGGAGCATCAATCCCCAGTGTATAGCCGTTAACTCCATAATATATTGACATTAAATATTGCCCATGTTTGACAAGGGTTTGTATTAATATCCAGAGAAGAAAGACAATTCACATAATCCGGCCCAAGCAATCCCTCAATTTCACAAACCCATCATTTCTTAAAATCTCAGTACAAAGCAGGGGAATAAAATATTAGAGATTATAATCACATCTTTGAGAGAAACCATCTGTAAAGCATATAACATACCAGAAACTTCGCTACTCAATTTGCCCATAAATGCAAAACATAAACTCTATAAAAACAGAAGGGCTTTCGAAAAACAAATAAATTCGTTAGAATTTCATCCAAATCTGGGGAAAGAAATAAAGAAAAACAAATCTACAGATCAAAATTTTCCATTCAATTTGGCGAAGGATTTGTTATCAAAATCAAATAAATTAAGATTTAATAAAAAAAGATCGAAAGTTACCATTCTCAACGTACGCCATGATTAGCAGATTGCAAATGCCTAGAGAGCCTGAACAGTGGAAATTGAGAAGAAACCAAATTTATATGCGAATTGTGCATTCGCATGTCAACAATGTTGTGAAGATGTTCATATCGACCTTGTTTTGTATGAAGGGTTCGTGATGAATTATGTTGCACTTTTCGTATAATTTTTCCTTGGTTAGGCTGCTAAAGAAGCTCTCTACAGTAGCGTCTTCCATAAGGTGCCCTGCTGCTGCTAGCATGGCCGCTTGCTTTCTTTTTCTGAACACAGAGAGTCAGATAAAAAGAGTACACAGGTTTTAATGAACCAACCCGGCATGCAATGCAAAATATACAATCCACGCAGCCCGCATTCAAGATTTTACAAATACACCTTTCTATTAAATCTGCTTCTATGGAATTCAATGCAAAAAAAAAACTTGCAATCAAAGCGGTGTACTGCAGTTCCATCCAAAAAGGTTTTGGATTAAACAACAAATCTATTTCATGTTTCATGCGATAAATAAACATGTACTCTGTCTATGGAGATATCAATGTCCTGCCTCAAACAAGTGACGCTGGCAATAACGTCTCAACTTTTCCTCCCAATCAAATTCCCCTGAATATTATTTTTTAATTTCATCCATTAACCTTCTTACTAGTTGACTTTGCCAAACTCTTGAGTTGGCCTAATGGTAAATAACATGTGTTCTTGGAAGGAAGGTCACAGAGTCAAGCCCTGCAGGGGGTAGGGATTGCACGCCCAGTAAGATGCCTCCCCACGATGGGAGTATGAGGTGATCCCATACGCTGCGCATGCCTTGTAGACCATAACCAAGGTATTAATTGGCATCGTGGACCTTAAAAACTATATTATTATTATTTTATCTGCACAAAAAATGATGCATTTTTACTGATTGATAGATCTTGCAATAATTCTAGGTTAAGCACAAACGGATTATATAGTATCCCTTTTGGGACTAATAAACACGTCGTTGTAATATAGAAGTCGTAGATTGTATTTTTCTCTCTTCGACAACACTGGGTATATATTAACTTAATTGTGATTCTACAAACCCGAAAAGTTGAACACTAGCACATTTATTAACTTGTTTTGTACTAACATGAATCGAACAAATAATTTATCTATCTTGTTAAGTACATCCCAGGTTTCGATCTTGGGTTTATAGTTAGCGATATCAAGAGAAAACTGTATCCAAATTAGACAAATACTAAAACAGAGCCTAATATTAAATTAAGAACATCTAAAAATTGATATTAAACATCTGTAACCTTTTCTTTATTAGACATCTGTTATAAAACCTTTATTTAAATTAGGGTCTTTGATTTTATTAACATATAATATTATTCTATTCAATTCCTCTTTAAATTGATATTTTCCATTTATAATTTTTATAAGTAATTTACAAGTTCATGGAGTCCCAACTAATAACGAAGTTCACAAATATATCTATTCAATGGAGTGGCCATCTCTTAGTCACATTTATATATATTATCCATGATATTGTGGCCACCCAAACTTCTTCGTATTGAGCATACATAAAAGGTCCATATCATTTATGTGGACTATACTTTTTTCCAAATTAAGCCACAAATCTACATGTTATATCTATGTGCCCCGACATTATTAAATGTGTGTCATATAGTAGACAACTAATCCAATGGCTTAGATATTCCCAAATACAACAAGCCACAATTTATTACTCGACGGGTCCATAGACTCATGAAATGGTCAATCCTTCAAACCTTTGTGGGGAAAATCTATTAACATGATGTTGAGATGGTTTCCACGTGTCCATATCACGGACTACATGGGGCTCTATTTAAAAAACTGATAAGAGTTTATATTATCAAATTGAATTAACTTTTTGCTTGGATCTCACAAACAAGTGACCTAAGCTTTACAACTTCCTTCACATTTAATCACAAATTATAACCTCAAATGTTATAGACTAGGGTGTGGTCAGTCTTGTTTGATCCAAAATTTGAATCACAATTAACCCAAATAAATAAAACTAAACTATTGAAAAATGAAATACTTAGTTATGCTATAGAATAGAGACTAAAATAATGAAATTTATAGAATTAGAAATGAGCTAAAAATAGTAAATTAACAAACGGATGTGCCAACCTAACTTAAATATGATGTTTATCAATTGTGCAGACTGTGTGTTGATAAAAAATAGCTAAGAGGGCCCTATCACTGTGTTGTAACCTATAATAGAACTTTGTTATGATTTGAGAACTTTGCCTTTTATGACTTTGTCCTGCTTGACTATGTATGAAAGAATTCATCCATAATTTTTTTTGGGATTAAAATGGATAACTCAATTATGGTTTAATTCATGAAGATTATATTGATCCCTTGAGTTGGTTACACTTGTTTCCATCATGGCCTCTTGCTATCACAAAGTGGATTTAAGTCT
This sequence comes from Torreya grandis, assembly GCA_037957365.1. NCBI lineage: Eukaryota > Viridiplantae > Streptophyta > Pinopsida > Cupressales > Taxaceae > Torreya > Torreya grandis. The sequence continues at coordinate 428,949 of JARHVA010002320.1, forward strand.
ACAGATATTTTACTGATACTCAAATACCTCATGTGGTTGAATCAACCACCAAGCAGAACGATCACAGAGGATTCCCAAAGTAGATTAAGGTAGAATAAATCCTAAATCAAGTCACTTGAAATGTTAACATTAAAGTGAAAACATTTATATTAACTATGCCACCATGAATTAGTCAAAAAGTTCTTGTGTGAGCCTCCCTGATTGTATATGCAAAAATTTGAACATGTCCTTTTATGTGGCTGTAAGTTAACTTTCTTGTTGCTTGTGTATGTAGACATTTGAACATGTCCTTGTATGTCTTATTTTCTCAGATGTAGAGATGTGTGCCCATGTTCCTTGTATTGAGGCCCCTTGGCCTATTTTGTGTGCCTCATGTCTGTTGTATGTATGTTTTCTTATATGCATAATGACCATGACACTTATCTCTTGATTTTTACACACTCCAATTTTAGATGCCATGAGGTATGTCATGCATCTCCCCTACCTACATGGGTGTAGTGATGGACATCATGCCCCATCCCTTTAGGTAGTTACTCATTTTTTACTCAATTTTGTTGTTACATACATTGTTATATCTACTTTGACACCCTTGTGAATGCTAAACATGACATACATCATACATTATAAATTTATGCTCAAATTATCTCACATTCTGATGTTATATATACAAATTATATTGGATTATTACACATATATCATATATGCTACGATTAACACACATCTTGTAGAGCTTTTTATTTTGAGGATAGTTCTTGCACAGGTTCAACAACTTCTCTCAAAAAAGGGGGCATTCACTTCACATGGATTTATAACATAGATCGGGCTCCTATAATGCATTCACAGTACATTTTTAGTATATAGACTCTAGATTATATAAAATAGACTCAGTAAACACAATGAGAAAATAGTGACACAGAGATCAATACAGTTGTACACAAATCAGAGAAGATGGATATTAGTGCCCGAATTGAGACACTAGCACCACATGGTGCTATTGTCCAATATATGGTGCTACTATCTAATAGCTTCAATTTCAAAAAAACTAGATTGATTAGAAAAGTACAATAGGTACAATATAGGGATGCACAAGTTCAATTATAGATTTATCAATTTTGCTCATATTCATACCATTTTATCTCATATTCATACTAGTTTACTTAGATTGGGGGCATATGCACAGCATGACCATTTCCATATTCATACTTAGATATAGATTATTACAACTCAGTCCAGAATCCATATACTCAGATATCAAATTTGGGAGCATGTGAACTGCACATTGTTCCCATATGTTCACTTACATACCAGCTGATCAAATAGAATGACAAATTATATGTCATTCTCTATGTTATATACATCTGACATCATATTATAGGTTACACACTAGCTTCATACCCTAATCCATCTGCAATGGTTGGAATTATCGAGTGGCCCAAAGCTTCCTAATATACTTGAGTGGCTATAGAACTGACATACCCAATTAGACATTTTCAATTACATCGTGTGGTTTTAGTTTCAGATGCATCTACTACACATGGGTGGACAATAATCGAGTCATAGCCTACTTGAGTTCTTGAGCCACCTACATAAGAGGGTTAGACACACCATCAGTTCAATCCAAGTTATGCACAGGTCATGATCCACGAAGTAAGGGTGGATAATGATGGAATCAAAATTAGATTGAGTTATTTAGCCACCCACACACATGAAGATTGAGCAAGTTATTATCATAGTCCAATTTATTCATTGATTGATCACTATATACATGCACACACATAAGTTATCACTAGGTTTATACATTAATTCACATACTCAGTAAGGTATATTCATCCATTTTCTCTCTCTTATCCCTATACTCAATTTTACTTCTTTACTTGATTTTGTCTTTGCTTTTGATATCTCTTAAGTAAAGACTGATTTATGTATATTTTACATACAAAATACACATTGGATCATGTTTCACATACTCAGACCCAACTTCATGGGATTCACCTCTTAGGTAAGTTCAGGGACGCTTCTTTTTCATTTATCCTAGTCATTTTGTTTTACTACATTTATAAAATAAAGGAAGGGAAATGTAATCACCTAAAAGTGGTATTTGAGTGCTAAGAGTGATACTTGAGATTACTTATCCCTAGCTTATCTGTAGATCTATCCTAGAGCCCATTTTCACACTTATCCAACCTTCATGCTAACCATAAGCATCCATAGTCATCCCTAAAGTAGTTTCAAACCCTCATTTTTGCATCGTAGGTCTTCGTGCCTAATATTCTACCACCTGAACACTAGTGCCATAATACCGCTAGTAGCGCCACATGGTGCTAGTGTCTCAATAATGGTGGCAATGTCCTTTCCCTCCCTTTTTCACAAACATATATCTTTTTAAATCTAAAATATCCTAGGGTTTGCCTAGACCTATTTTAGCACACACACAAGCATCATAATTTTATAAATACATGACTTTTAGTCATTTATCCACTAGATGGAAATAAGATGCAAAATAGACATTCAATCTCAAAACAAGTTGTACACAATTAAGGTTATCAATCCCTATTTTTCCCTACTTCTACATATTACCATTTAAAATACTCATAAGCTTAGATTACCGAGATTTCCAATCTCAATCACATTCAAAACACTCAAGTCAACTATCATACTAGCTTCACTTTCACTTACACCAGTACTTAGGTAGGGAGAAATACATTGAGCTTGATCTCTCTTTAAAGTATTGGTATGTAGGCAACTCTCACGATAACAGGGTGTTGAGAATGTCTAGCCTAGCCCACTAATAAACATATTGTTTAGCTTATATTAACCAAATGCCCTAGCAACATGAAGGATTAGGGTTTGATCATAATTTTAGTCAAAATAGGAAATATACAAGGTTTCAAAACTTGTGCACGGAGGGACATACCTCACATATCCATACACAAGTGCACCTAAAAGCTCAGGATAGTCCTGCACAGAGAATAGGACTACCAAAATAGGAACACTATCACCACATATTTAATAATGACACTACTATCCAATTAGGTTGATATTATCTAGAAAGGTTTTTGACACTAGGATCCTATTTATGACACTTAGACTAGACTCTACCTAAGTTCCCAGTCTCCATATCATTCATTTCAGTTGTTTTCTAGCTAAGTTATTACTTGCATTATTTATTGTTATTTTTAGAAAGGTCAATGTTAGTCAATTATGTAACAAATAAGTGGTTGTATTTATTACATATTATTACCCTAATTTATTATATTTAGCTCTTTAACAAACATAAAATTTATACTTGCAAAGTCCTAAAAGGTTCAAAAAAAATTCACTAACAATGTTTATAGATTTCTTATATAGCATAGCCAATAAACTCTACAAGAACATTGTCCTTGTTTGAAATGATGGAACTATTTTACATTTCTCACAAAAATTTGTCTTGAAATAATCATATAGATAAACTTGGTTATATTGTGGTAGTCAACACATTCTTGAAGGTTCTTGACAATTCAAATAGATGTCCCAAATGGCGTGTTTAACATTCCAAATGAAATTTCCAAATTCTCATTGTTAGAAGAAAAATGACTAGGGGGAGTGAATCAGTCTTCAAAAACCTTTATTTCAATTCCACTTAAGCATTCATGAACATTTATTCAAGCATGTGGATCAAGCAATCAACTATACAAGCATGAAACAAAAAAACACAAGATAACATAACTTATGTGTGGAAAACCCTCAAGGGGATGAAACCTCATTGATATTTTCAAATGTACTATATTATTATAAGTCAAACATCAACTTTAGTGAAACACTAACTTCACATGGAGCACCAACCCTAACTAACCCTAACTAGCTAAGCACCAACTTAGCTAGGCTTTTGAAAACACCCACTTGCAAGGAGTTACCAACCCCTTAGATGAATCAACACTAAATCAACCACCTAAAATATTTTATCACCTTAATAATACCTTGTTTATTATATAACATATGATTATATCCTTTCTCAAATCTTCACACACTTCTATCCCTCTCAAATTGGCCTCTAGCCTACTTCGCTCAACTAGTCCTTTTCTTAACTTGATTAGGTCATATGAAATTGATCCTCATATGCATAATATCTATAAAGCTTTATCATTGATCATCTATTCTCTTTTTATGGTTTATCATACCTTTTTTTTCTCACAAATGTATTATCTTATTCGCTTACATGCTACACACTACAATAGGCCTAAAATTGCCTAGTATTTCTATAAGCCACTTGTTTATATCCTTATTAGTCTGACAAACACCCTTATCCGCTTAGGTCATAAATGAAAATTAATCTTAGGACATCTCATATACATGGATAAAATTTGATCTGAGTCCCTTTATTTCTGACCTATCTTAATTAGGCCTAATCTCATCTTGAGGTCTCACAAAGACCTAATCCAATTAGATATGTTCTACGAACATGTTATACTTTATCTTCATTGGAACACTTCCAAAATCCACACATAGTGGGAAAATATCATAAAACACTTCAAATAGATCCATTATAATCTCATTTATGACTCATAAGACTTTTTATTTCAAACCACTACTTGGATCACACCATTGGTACTTGTTCATTTAAGCTTGTGCATACTCATAAAGTCTGTCTTGAAAAACTGAAGTAGAAACCTAATTTTGACAAAAAACCATAGAAATAAATCATATATGAAAAACATACATGAACTTAGGTTCATCACCATATGTTATTTACTTCACAACTCAGGTCAAAATTACTCAAACCCTTTTCTGCAAGTAGTCCACTCAGAATTGTCAATTAGTCCAAAACATAGTCATGAAAACTTCAACTTTTGACATCTAAAGAAACACACTTAAGGTCATCTAATGAATGAAAATGATCCTAAAACATATTTATAACAAATTATAATGAAAGGTTCATAATCTCTAATGACACATATTGGTCTTTTGGACCAATTTGTTTCCCTTCTCTCTCTCTCAAACTTCACTCAGCTAGACAAGCCATTTTGGATTCAATGTTCCAACCTTTTATACAAAATTCAAAGATTTTTCAAAGCATGGATAGATTATTAAAGTCCCAAAAAATAAAATTATGTGTATTATATACATTCACTTAGGTCAAAGAGCCTCCAACTCATCACTACAATTTGCTTACCCAAATTTGCTAGTTTACTTTCAAACATAGTCATGGTGATAATGACCTTCAACACCTATGTAAACACTTTCAGAGACTTTGAATGCATGTGGATTATCTTATGAGGCAATTATACCATTATTATATAGATAGATAATATAGTCAAATAACAATATTTGTTTTACAGATCAATCTCATGAACTTGCATATACACAGACCTTATTGAGCTAGACAAGTCAATCTTCAAATCAAATTTTTGTCATATAAAATGATCTAAAAATATTCTATAAAATATGAACATGTATTAAAATTCTTGAAAAACATCTCAATTCACTTGGATTCATTCCTAATCCATGATAGCACATCCCTAATCAACTTCTCACTTCTGCTTGATTTTCTCACTATTTGCACCATTAGGCTTGTTAGCGATAGGTCATCTTGTAAAAATGGTTTAGCAAATATGAGGGATATAATCTGATCATAAATCACCATGGTCATCAAATACAATTCTCAAGCTTCAACCTTCATCTATTTTTCAACTTTGACTTAGTCAACTCTGACTGCTAAATCAAATCTCTAAAAAACAAGGCATTTCTTATAGGGTCCACTCACTCACTTGCAAAACAAATAACACTTGGAGGTGTCTAGGAGAGTTGAATACAAAATCCAATCACTTAACTAGTTATTTCAATTCATTTTGAGCAATTTAGAATATTATCATTCATATCAGGTCATTATTAGGGTTCTTTGAGGGTTTAAAGCATCTTTCAGTCTTAACAATCATTATGTAGACACCAAAATTGTGTCGACTCCCCTTGGTCCCTTACACATCTTATTAATTTAAAATAAACTATTTATTTTAAATTAATGACATCACCTCGACACCTCACCTAGGACACCTCACCTAGGACACCTCGCCTTGGACCATTTCCTACCCTATGACTCACCTTGAGACTAAGTCATCTACCTATGACCTATTCTCACTCCTTTCCAACCGCCTAACCAACACTTGTTCATAATAACCCCATCTTTTGACCGTTCTCCAATAGCAAATGCACTTGGTAGATGGAGAAATGGGCAAAAGGCTAAAAATAGCCCTTTTACCCATTCTCTGTCCGTCGACGTCGGTCAACTGTCGGTCGATGCCGACGGGATCACCAACGTCAGTTTCTTAAATCGAGTTCTAACCTTGGGCTCGGGACCTGAATCACTAATCCAGAATCTCTAATCGAATCTCTCTCAGAACTTTCTCTCAGACTCTCTCTTGGACTCTCTCTCTCTTGAATCTTTCTGCCTGGACTCTTGGACGTAGATGCACACACTCTGAGACCAGACATCACTAACGCTCACCTGGCTACAAAAACTCTACGCAAGTCACTCCAGATTGGATTGGAACATTACACAGAGATCTTCGACATCAGCCACAACCAGAGCTAAGTATTCTTCTATCTTATTTCAATATTTAGAATAACTTAGTAATTAGTTTCTAGTTACTATTCCTGAATACTATCAACCCGACCCGACTTCTTCCTGGAGAGGCTAAAAAGCCTTCCCCATATCCTTATCCTCTTTACACACCAACCTTCTACCTTTGTCCCTTCTCAGACCCTACTCACTATCTTGCAACCCTGCACAAACCCTTTAACTCCTAGACCCTTCTGTCGACCACAGACATGTTCCAAAACCCGTCCAAGGCCCATTGCCTTGACCAACATCGATCATTGCCCTGATCGACATCGACCACTGCCCCTACCAACATCGGTAACATAACCGACATCGGCATATTGACAAACTGACGGCGGCAGGACTACCGACGTCGACGATTGTGGTAGACTAATTATAGAGAACAGGTACACGTTATCTTTATTTTTCTTTCTTATCTTTCACCATTTCTTTATTTATGACACTTTTACTCATAAACAGTGGACTGTCATCCCTTACAAAGCTTTACGCTTTCGGGACCAAGCATCTTGCTTGGCAGTCCACCATATATCTCTCTAATGTTTTTTGTGTTTGAGTCTTTTTCTTATCTACAGGTGTCTTCCTCCACAGCCAAAGAGGAGCTCCTACAACATCTGGATACGGTGCGCAACTTAATCTGGGTATCATCTAACCCCTGACCATTAACTTTAGTTTCTTTCTTCTTCTGAATGTAAAAAGCAAAAAAATGAGTAGAAACATTCTGGCATGTCCGGTGGGACCCTGGAGTTTTCCTTGAGTTCATTTCTTCTAAAAAGCAAACTTTCATATAGTTGCATTAAGAAAAATTCTCTTCTTGCATCCTTTTCCTCTTTCTTTTTATTTCGAAAAGAAACCATAAGCACAAGTTAAAAAGAACATCTTTCTTTTTTCTTCTTGTCCCTTATTTCCTTGCATCTTAGAGTAGTGAAAATTCATACTCTTAACCTTTTCCTCACTTGTTTGCATCTGAGCAAAACATTTCAATTTGGGTTAAAAACACTATTGCATTTCATTCCTTTTGAATGCATATTTAGCCCTCTCATTTAGTAATTAAAACGCATTATGAATAAATCGTAGTGCACATATGTTACACAACCTGACCACATTTACAAAATCAAACATCTAAACATACTTGAGACAAGGCCCGACTAGGATTTCATCACCTAGCGGATACCTTACCCTTCCTGGCAATCCTACTTGGATTTCACCACCAAGAGGAGGACCAACTCTGTTCTCTGGCAGAGTATAAACTATAGGCGAAGTATATATTGGCTAAGCGGCCCAGCTCGGCTCTGGGTTCGTGAAGTGAAGGGAGCAAGCCCCCAGCACCATGCCACATACGGAACCTAACACAAATTTTTGAGCACCAAAACATAACCCGAAACTAGCCTTAGACTTCCTCTTTAGGACCCGTTCTAAAAGCCAAATTCCTAAACACATTCTTATAAGGCATAAGCCACCACGACTCTAAAATTTATTCTTAGGAATTTAACGTTTAGAGGTTGCTTGTTGTCATCTATTTTTGTTGTTCTTATCTGGTTTTTTGAGCTGGTAAGGTCGCATTATTTTGAGGTCTAAAAACACCTCAGAATTTCTCCTTTTTTCCAAAAGCTTTCAGTTTTTTGAGTTTCTGGAAACACACAGACACCGACATCAGTTTTTCCACTGACATCGGCAACTTATCTTCACTGACATCGATTTTTCCACCGACGTCGGCAACTATCATCATTGACATCAATCATACCACCGACGTTGATCACTGTCAAAAATTTTCTTTCCAAAACAACAACTTTAAAATTTGACTTTTTTGCTATTAAACACATATTTTGGGTTTTCTGAAACTGAAATACACAGTTTTTAGAACCTGAACACATTTCATCTTGGATGGCTTTGACACAGTCAAGCCAAAACTCTTATTGACTACACAAGGCAACAACCACTTCCACCTTCGCCCTTCATACCAAGTCCTCTAATAGAGTATACTTCAGATACTGAGCGTACTCCTATCCAACCAACCCCAAATCAACCTCCCATTGTTCCCGAAGGAGATCAAAATTTTGAGAGATTCCTTGACCACAACGTCAAGGCTCTCCAACACTATCTCGCAAGAAGCCAAACGCGAGACCCTTCAGGTAATCCTATTTTTGAGATGCCAACTTCCTCGGTTGAAGCGGCAATGATATCAACCACATCCGCTACCCAGCCTATGGTTACTCAGGCTATTGCCTCAACTAGTAACCCAACCCTGGCCAATGTTCAAAATTTGGCCTCCCCTTCTATCTCTGAACCTACCTCCATTGGGGTTTTTGTACCCCCTCAACTACAAACAATTCAACCAAGTTCTACACATTTTCAGAACTTGATTGTCTTTACCCCACCCACTCTTGCACCCATAAATACAAGAGTGACTACCTATCCTATAACTAGTGTCACCACCACTCAACCACCTTTGGCGGCATCTAGTCAAGTTGTGCCCTCCAACTTCATGGCACAACCTCCCTTGACCTCAACATCAGTCCCTATGACGAACTACCAATATGTTGCACCTATACAAATGCAACCTAGTACATCATACGCCCCTCCCAACACCTTCCAAGTACCTTACAACTTAGGGGGTGCCCCACCTATCAATCCACCAGTTGATATAATCAAGATGCTGATGGATAAGATGTCTAACCTTGAGACATCCATTTTTGGTTCATGTAATGTTCTTTCATACGAACAAATCTGTAATGAACCCATCCACCCTTCTGTCCCTATTCGACCATATCCTAGCCAGTGGAAACTCCTAAAATTTAATCGTTTTTAGAGTAAAGAGGACCCACAACAACATCTACGAGTGTTTAGACACGCTTGTTACTTTATAGCACATGATGATGTGTTATTACTTCGCACATTTCCCATGTCACTTTCTAGTGCCGCCCTTGATTGGTACAGTTATATCACCAGTCACTCTCTTTTTACCTTCACTCAACTTGCCCAATTATTTCTTGATCACTTTTCAATTAACATCACTAAAAAGGTCTCCATCATAGACCTATATTCTATTAGACAATTCGATGACAAATCAATAGCTGACTTCGTTGCCCGTTGGAGAGGTTTGATCAACCAACTCTCCTTTTTTTTACCTCAACCTGAGCTCATTGAGCTCTTTTCAAGAGCATGTGCTAAGCACATCTCATCCACTTTGCAGGTTCAAACATTCTATACATTTGACGAAGCTTTCACCATGGCCCAAAAGCTTGAACTCTGTGTGGTCGAAGAGGATAAGGTCAAATTGCGTAGCACAAATACCAATGCAAAATCCAATGACCCTTCCTCCAAATCTTCTTCCTCCCACTCCAAATCCAAGGGATCAGCAAATGCTGTGGTACTTAGGTCATCATCCTCTACCACAACCAACCAATCTCAGCCTTCCACATCAGAATACATCACAAAGCAATTCCAACAAAGGTATATATAGCGTCAATACACTCCAATAGGAGAATCATACGCTTTCGTGTTGGATAAACTAGTCAATCAGGGGGTCCTCAATCTCCCTCAAATCTGACCACCCTAATTTGACCTCTCAAAAGCCATCCCTGCATGGTATAGGGAAAATGACTTTTGTAACTATCATCGTGTCAAAAGTCATGACACGGACAATTGTAAGACCTTCAAAAATATTATTCAAGACATGTTAGACAAGGGGGATCTTGTTTTGGATAACCCAAATGCGCCGACTAACCAGAACATATATATATTTAGGCAACCATTTCCCAACCATCCCCCTAGTCAAAATAATGTCCAGACCATGGTCGATGACTCCCAAGAGCGTAATATATGCACAGTCGACATGGTTCTAATCAACCTCTCTCATAGTCTGAAGAGGTTAATCAACTTATTTCTCCACTACATGTAGAAGAGCCTTCTTCTCCTATTTGTCCACCATAGGTAGAAGAGCCTTCTTCTCCTATTTGTCCACCACAAGTAGAAGAGCCTTCTTCTCCTATTTGTCCACCATAGGTAGAAGAGCCTTCTTTTCCTATTTGTCCACCACAGGTAGAAGAGCCTTCTTCTCCTATTTGTCCTCCACCAATGGAGGATAATCTTCCATCTACCCCTCTTTCACATGTAGGAGAGTTAACTTCAACTTATCCCATATTGGAGGATGCTTTGATGACACCAACACCGGTGACTTCACCCTCATCCTCCTTATCATCAATGGGGGATCATACTTCTCCCACTCCTAGACCACACATCAAAACCATGATCATCTCTGCGCTCTATCCTCTTGAAGAGCCACATTCTCTAATCCCTTCTCCACCAAGAGAAGAACTTGTCACCTCATCGACTTCGACCGAGGAAGATCCAGTGACGGTTCTTTCTCACCTTTGGCCCGTGATTGCTACGTCTAACACGCTTCTGCTCTCACAATCACCTAAATCCTCCAAATGATCGACTATAAAGCCTCACGCAACCTCATCCAAACCTTCACAGGCATCTGCTATGCTGAAACAAATTACATCTCTCGGTGTTCGCCTCGTATCAAACCTCACTCACCCACAAATGAAGGTAGACTTGAACCTCGCCCCACACAATAGTAGTCCTCACACCAAATTAAATAAGGCTACTAAACCACGTTGGAGAAATTCTCCCCCACCATCACCATTGCCCTTTATTTTGGGCCCACACCCGTCCACCTTAATAGGAATGCTTCCTACTCCAACACCTCACAGAGGCAAACTGCCTCCATTACTCCCTCCACCCATCAAACATATATTTTCTCCAAAACATCCAACACCTCTCACCACAAAAGTGCCATCTACACATGTGGTCACACCACCAAACAAAAATATGGTACGAAAAACTCCTCCTACAACTCCTAAACAGGAGTTGTCAACCCCTACTGCAATAAAATGCACAGACCCATTAGCAGGTTCCTATGCTTTGGTGTTACGCCAATTATTGCAGTCTTCTAGCATCAGTCTCCCACCTCTTAAACCATACCAACCACTCGGATCAAAACCATCTTGGTTCGATGACACTCAAATTTGTGCATATCATCGTACACCTGGACATGATACTGAGCGTTGTTGCGCTCTTAAGGTTGTCATTCATCAACACTTGAAAAAAGGCACTCTTATCATTAAGGACCCCTTTGATAAAATACTGACACCATCCCATGCCTCCCAAACCTCCTCACCTTCACACTCATCAACTCTCAGATCAAAACCATCTTGGTTCAACGACACTAAATTTTGTGCGTATCATCGCACACCTGGACATGACACTGAGCGTTGTTGCGCTCTTAAAGTTGTCATTCATCAACACTTGAAAAAGGACACCCTTTTCATTAAGGATCCTATTGACCACCCTTTCAACAAACCACCGACACCATCCCATGCCTTTCAAACATCCTCACCTAAATCGGGATCTCAACGCAAGATTATGGTCCCTCTACCACCTTCTCCCCCTTTATTCGAAATCAACACTATCAATATGGCCACCAGGTCACAAACCATGAAGGATAAAGGAAAAGAGAAGGTTTTTATTCCTTGGACATGTCCATTTTTCAAGTCCTCTCAACCATCAAAACCCAAGATTTCTATCTTGGGCACATCCCAACCAACATCTTCAAAGCCAATTCATGACTCCATGGTGAAAGAACTTCACCAAACTCCTGTGAAGATGTCTTTGTATGACCTCATTCAAAGCTCTCCACAACATGACCAAAAATTGATTAAAGCTTTACAGGTAGTGAAGGTCCAACCTGAAGACCCCCAACCACTACCTGCTTTAGTCAAATCTCTACCCATCATTGCCTCCATCACTTTCAGTCATTCTGAGATTCCAAACTCCAACCTGGAAGATCAAGATCTCGCCCTCTTAAACTAAGCCTACCTGGCAAAATCTTCACAGGATGCATCCTCACATCGCACTCCTTATCAAAGAGGAGTTTCATCATCTTCTCTCTATCTAATTTATCCAACCCATTGATTATCCGTAATGGGTGCCAAACATTGTCCCTGTCACAAAAGCGACTGGGGGAATTTGAATTTATATTGACTATCATAACCTCAACCAAGCATCGACCAAACACCAACCGACTTCACATCCAACATCGACCAAAACACGCCTACGACAAAAATCTAAAAGAGCGATATTTCAAAATCAGAGATCTCATCCTTAAAGAAAACCAACACGTGACCAATATGGAAAGAAGCAAACGAGGCAAGTTTGCTCCTAATTGGCTTGGACCTTACATAATAACGCACAGGTATGGATCAGGGACTTATCGTCTGTCTTCTATCGAAGGCCGGCCAAAACTTGAGCCCCTTAATGCCTCACATCTGTGACCATTCTACTGTTAATCAAGTAATCATTCACTTGACGTTTAATTTGAGCTCATCCCTTGAGTAACCCCCATCATTTCCATTCCTATTCCTTTCAACCCTCTTTCCTACAAACATTAGTCAACCCTTTTTGCATTAATGCTTTGTATTAATAAAAGGGAAACCCCCAAACCTCTATAGTCTTGTCCATGACTAAAAGTCCAGTAAAAAATAAACAAACATAAAACTGGGATGCCTAACCAAAGGTCATAAACTATAAAAGTAGACTGCTCCCTTGAAGGACAACTATTCACAGACATTTAAACATACAAAGCAAACTATAGACCATTCCCTCTAAGGATGGCTATGAATAAACATCACCATCTCAGAAGCTTCCCGCATCGATCAGCTTCAACATGACCATAAAACAAAACAACATCCCAAAGTAGACTTCCCGCATTGATCAGTCTACCATAAAAAATAAAAAAAAAGACTAACAAACTATTAAGTCGTGGACTTGCCTATAGTCATTCTCAAGGTCACCTATAAAAGGGGCAAAGTAATCCCTGCTAGAAAGGGTTATGCTATCCTGACATATCACCTAATCACACCTATTACCCCAACATACTCAAGGAATTTTGAGCTCACTTCACATCAAGTGATTCGAGTACTTCTCTAACATAAACCAATGGTCAATGACATAATGCATGAACGGGGATTTTGTTTGCAAGAACCCTATCTATGCTAGCATTATGGTCCTTGTCACTAAAAGAGCAATGCGCCTTTCACTTCTTACATACTTCGTCACATAGAACCAAACCAAACCAATCCAAACCAAACCCAAACATTTTCTCAACTACTAACATAACCTCATGATTTATTTAATACAAATACCAATTTGTGTTATATAAATTATCATAGACCATTCACATGAGTTTCTATGGAAAACAATACACATGGAAACTAACAACCAACACAATTTATGTCAAGCATATACCATCACCAATATGGAAACTTGTTGAAGCATAAATATACTCATTTCATTTTTAGCATACACCATCACCAATATGGAAATTGCTAGGAATGAAAAACCACTTAACCAATGTTATAGAATACACCATCACACAATATGGAAAAGGCTATAACATCATCATACATTTCATTTTTAGCATACACCATCACTAATATGGAAAATTGCTAGGGATGAAAAACCATATAACCAATGTTACAGAATACACCATCACATAATATGGAAAAGGCTGTAACATTGTCATACCCTCATCATTTCAAGCATGTACCATCACACATATGGGAAATGCCAACAACCCTAACCTGACCAAACCAACCAACAACCTCTTTAACTCTTCCTCCCTTTTTTGGGAGAACTGCATCGGCCTGAGGCCCTTGAAATACGGGCTATGTAGGCAACACTCAGTTGACATGGAGTCTTCTGAGGTTAGCTCAGCCATTTGTTCGTTCATCTACTTGATGGACCAACCATTTAACCTTTGACCATGACTAAACAACTTAGTCCAAAATCATGACCACACAATCAGCCCTAACACTGAAGAAGTCACCTTAGACTTCTCATGGGGCACATTGGAGATCACATATATCTCCTTATCCACAACACACAAACACTTGAGATCACTTATATCTCAGCCCAACTCGACTAATCACCTTGGAGATCGTGACTATCTCCTCCGATCATGACCACTTTCGAGACAACTTTGCCTTAGTTGTTTTTATTGCATGTATGCTACCTCACGAATAGTTAGCAAATTGTACGCAACCTCACATTACAACCCTCACAAGTATCGAATCGCGCCCAAGTTGATCCCCACTACTTGTGATATTTTCATGTTTTCCAGGAGCACTTCCTAGCCCAGGATACTTGGAACACGACGACCATTGGAGCTATAACTTTGATCATCTAACCCAATCAGCTACGACCAAAAAGCTGGGGCCCAATTAGTTTGATTTTAGTGCTCCTCGACCTTGTTTGCGATAATTTGACCTACTATCACATGAAGTGGTATACGTGCAATCTCAACTATTGTAGCGTTCACACTCTAACTTCACCATACTCATCCACTACTTATCAAGTTGGCAACCGATTTCGGATTGCCCTCTATCGATTCCCGCTTTGAGGGGGAATACCTCATCCCATACCTGGGGCAACCTACTCCTATTTTTGTCTTGCAGTTCATCAAGAACAACCAACAAGACAAAAAGGGGCAAATGTAGACACCAAAATTGTGTCGACTCCTCTTGGTCCCTTACACATCTTATTAATTTAAAATAAACTATTTATTTTAAATTAATGACATCACCTTGACACCTCACCTAGGACACCTCACCTAGGACACCTTGCCTTGGACCATTTCCTACCCTATGACTCACCTTGAGACTAAGTCATCTACCTATGACCTATTCTCACTCCTTTCCAACCGCCTAACCAACACTCGTGCATAATAACCCCATCTTTTGACCGTTCTCCAACAACAAATGCACTTGGTAGATGGAGAAATGGGCAAAAGGCTAAAAATAGCCCTTTTACCCGTTCTCTGTCTGCTGACGTCAGTCAAATGTCAGTCGATGTTAGCGGGATCACCAACATCAATTTTTTAAATCGAGTTCTAACCTTGGGCTTGGGACCCAAATCACTAATCCAAAATCTCTAATCGAATCTCTCTCAAAACTCTCTCTCGGACTCTCTCTCAGACTCTCTCTCTCCTGAATCTTTTCGCCCAGACTCTTGGACGTAGACGCACACACTCTGAGACCAAACACCACTAACGCTCACCTGGCTACAAAAACTCTACGCAAGTCACTCCAGATTGGATTGGAACATTGCACAGAGATCTTCGACATCAGCCACAACCAGAGCTAAGTATTATTTATTCTTATTTCAGTATTTAAAATAACTTAGTAATTAGTTTCTAGTTACTATTTCTGAATACTATCAACCTGACCCAACTTCTTCCTGGAGAGGCTGAAAAGCCTTCCCCATATCCTTATCCTCTTTACACACCAACCTTCTACCTTTGTCCCTTCTCAGACCCTACTCACTGTCTTGCAACCTACACAGACCCTTTAACTCCCAGACCCTTCTATCGACCACATACATATTCCAAAACCCATCCAAGCCCCATTGCCCCGACCGACATCGACCATTGCCCTGACCGACATCGACCACTGCCCCTATCGACATCGGTAACATAACTGACATCGACATATTGACAAATCAACGGTGGCATGACTACCGACGTCAGTGATTGTGGCAGACTAATTGCAGAGAACATGTACGCGTTATCTTTATTTCTCTTTCTTAGTCTTTCACCATTTCTTTATTTGTGAAACTTTTACTCATAAAAAGTGGACTGTCATCCCTTATGGAGCTTTACACTTTCGGGACCGAGCATCTTGCTTGGCAGTCCACCATATATCTCTCTAACATTTTTTGTGTTTAAGTCTTTTTCTTATCTACAGGTGTCTTCCTCCACAGCCAAAGAGGAGCTCCTACAACGTCTGGATACGATGTGCAACTTAATCTGGGTATCATCTAACCCCTGACCATTAACTTTAGTTTCTTTCTTCTTCTGAATGTAAAAAGTAAAAAAATGAGTAGAAACACATTCATAAAACATAACCCCTCATTTTAGAAACCAATGCTTGGAAAATTGAGATAGAACCCTTCCCCATCTTAGGTTATCATTAAGATGTTATGCATGCGAATGAACACTTGAAATTTTTTCTCGGATTGAGAACCCTTCATTTTGTGCACTCAAGAAACCTCAAAGCCACTTTTCATGCCTTTTCTTGTAAACTTTGAGCTCAAACTTGGTCAACACACCTGAGACAACATGACATACTTATTTTAATGCTCACATACTCACAATTACCTTGGAAATGGATCTTGATACCCTTTCTAGTCACCATCTCTCTCTTTGCTCTTTAGGCCTTGACCCACAAGTCACATTAGGCCTTGAAACTAACCTTCTAGCTAATGTCCAAGTTGTCAACACCTCATATACATTTCATACAACCTCTAACCATGCTCAAAAAATACCATAATTTATTCATACACCTTGACAATACCTCATGACACCTCATTAGGTCAGGTAGGGTCTATAACTAGTCTAGTTGCATGCTTGGGCTTAAGGTCTTACTCATGTAGTCTCACCTTGAAACTATCTTGACTGTTCCAACACCTCATATGCATTCTTAGACAACCTCATACAACCTCTTATGATTATTTATATTCATCTTGCTAGGCCACCGAGCTCATATCTTTTCACAGGGTCTCTTCATGCTCCTTAGACAATATCATATCTCTTTACATACCAATCCATGTTGATCACGTACATGCTTATGATATGACTATGCTTTTTATGACTAGGCATCTCAAGAACCCTATACTCAAGGACTGGTACTTAAACATGCTTACCTTGTATTGAACCTTGACATCAACTTTATAAGCATCATTAGGTTGCCTTCAAATTTTCTCTCAACAAAGAGGTAATAGATTATCTTCAAATTCTCTCTTGTCACATGGCTTCCCTTTCACATACCACTTCACCATACATCTTTTCCAGATGCACCTTGACATCAATGACATCAACCTTGACCTTGACATCAATGCCAACACTTCTCAACAAACTTCCCTTTTGTCACTGATGGAAAAATATTCTTCAATTTGAGCATTCTCATCTCCCCCAATCTGGTCAAACTTCCTTCTTGAAAATTTTCTCTCTTTGACATTAATGATAAAGGGTCTTCAACAAACTATCATCTATAATCACACCTTCTTGTAACACATGTTATGAATAAACATAGGAACATGTTCCCCCTTACTTTATGCATACCTCCTTCAAATGAAAACATGACAAAAGTCCACTTCTCAACATAGATCAAGCTTAGTCAATAACATGAATAACTCCCCCTTAAACCAAACATCTACCATGATTCTGCTAACAGAAGAGTGTCTTCATGAAGCCTAGTGAAGTCATACCTTTCCATAGAGCACTAAAACAACACAAATTCAAGAGATTCCTAGATCTCCATGCTTTCACAAGACTTAATGTATTTCAATATCTTTTTAGGCTTGATTGGCACTATAAGTTTGATCTCTTCATCAATCATTTGATCATCAATGTGAGATGACAACAGGCATTCCTGACTTGATTTTACATTTTAATCATGCTCTATCATAGCAAACAATCCACTTGAGCTTGTAGACTAATCATGACTCATCTTCACTATATTTGGTTTCCATACATTCATTTATCTTCTTTCTTACACTTTAGAGCCTTTAAACCTCTTGTTTTGACTTGATGATCTTATAACTCTGTTAGGATAGAATCTCGAAATGTGTCCTATATTATGACAGTTGTAGCAAACCACCTTATACATATCATTTAACTGATGTGAATTGTGACTCCTTCCATAGTTCCATGATTAATCATTCTTTGAGGGTCTTCTACACTCTCTTGTTCTATGACCAAACTGAGTGCACACAAAATAGTAACCATTGAATGAATTAGCATACCTTATAACATTGGGTTGTTTGATAGGTATTTTCATGTTGACCTTCTTGTCTTCAACAATCTTCTCCTTGACTTGAGGTGCCTCCTTTTGGTCTTATTTGAAACCAAGACCTGTCTTGTCACTTGCATAGTTTTTACTATTCAAGATATCATCTAAAACCTTAGTGATCTTTTCAAACTTCACAAAGGTCCTCACCTTGCTGGATGCATGATTCAACTCAGATTTCAAGGATTCCACTTCATTTTCATATCTGATGCATTCTTCCTCTTTAATTTTTAGGCTTGCATTGACTATCTCCATCTGTAATTCAATTTGTTTGATGATCTCATCATACTCCTTGAAAGTGTTACTCAGTCTCTCCTCAAACAAGTCAATCTACTACTCATAGTCCTTAACTAATGATCTTAGTTTGTGATATTTCTCATATGGAACTTCAATTCTTCTAAGGCACTTACCAATTTTTCCTCAAGGTTCACTTTAGCTTCTTCTTTATCTGATTTTATATCAACCATAAGGCTTTTTCCACTTGAGCAACCCTCATTGCCTGATTTTATGGCCATGAATAAGGTTTCATTATTTTCATGTTTAGGCTCATTACTACCATCATTACTATTAGATGTACTTGAGTCACTTATATCAAAAGAGTTATCTTTATTCTTTATTATAGTTCTTTTTATTCTTGAAAGTTCCTTTCCTACTTTCATACTTATTGAACTCCTTATTTTTGTCAGGATTATATGCCTTCTTGTCATCTCCATGATGTTCATCATGTTCTTCATTATGCTCAGATTTATCCTTTTTAGGACATTTGGATGCAAAGTGACCAATCTTGGCATAGTTAAAACATTTTAAGGGAAACTTACCCTTATAATTACCAGATCTAAACCTCAACTTCCTTGCAAACATGGCTATTAGTTGATCATCATCAACATCTGAGCATTCCTCATCCTTGAACTTCTTATATTTTGCCTTATTTTCAAATATTAAATTTTTTTCCTTCTTGGGAGGTCTTCCTTCATTAGTTATCATTTCATAGGCAATCAAGATGCCATGAAGCCCATCCATCTCTATCTTGTTCTAAATCTTGTATCTCTTCTACTGTAGACACCTTAGAGTCAAACTTAGGAGTTAGTGATCTCAACACTTTTTGAACAATAGTAGATTCTTTCACTTCTCCCAATCTTCTAATGACATTGAAAACTTCATCAACCCTCAATAGGTAAGATGCAATGGTTTTATCTTCATTCATCTTCAATATTTAATACTATCTTTTGTGGGTCTATAACTTGGCCATCTTCACCTTAATTTTTCCTTCATAGACAGTCTTTAATTTGTCTTATATATATTTAGATAATTCATAGTGAATTACCTTCACAATATCTACCTATAATAAGCCACAAATAATAGAATTCATTTCCTTGGAGTTGTTTTCACTAGCTTTCTTACATACTGCATCAGTTGGTGGAATAGGAGGAGCACTATAGCCAACCACAACTAATTGCCAAATATCATGACTTTGAGACATAAAATATATCTTCATCCTAAGATTCTAAAATGAATAATTAGATCCTTTAATTAATGGAGCCTTAATGGTAGGTAAACCACCTTGAGCTTGTTGACTAGTCACACTTGCTTCTAGGATCTTTCTTTAAGATTTTAGACCTGCTTCAAAGGACCAAGATTTGATACCAAATGTTGGAAGAAAAATGACTAAGAGGGGTGGGACAGGGTGAAGGGGGTGGGTGAATCAATATTTCAAAACCTTTCTTTTAATTCCACTTAAGTATTCATGAACATTCATTCAAGCATGTGGATCAAACAATGCATAAGCAATAAACTATACAACCATGAAACATAAGGACACAAGATAACACAACTTATGTGTGGGAAACCCTCAAGGGATGAAAACCCATTGATATATGTAAATGGACTATATTATTATAAGACAAACATCAACTTTAGTAAAACATTAAATTTACATTGAGTATCAACCCTAACTAGCTAAGCACCAACTCAACTAGGCTTTAGCAAGCACCCATTTGCAAGGAGGAACCAACCCCCTAGATGACTCAGCACTAAATCAACCACTTAAAATAATTTATCACATTAAAAATACATTTTTTATTTTATAATATATGATGATCTCCTTCCTCATCTCTTCACACACTTATATCCCTCTCAAACTAGCCTCTAGCCTTTTTCGCTCAATTAGCCCTTTTCTTGACTTGATTAGGTCATATGACCTTGATCATAATATGAAAAACCTCTATCAAATATTCATCACTAATCCTCTATGATATTATTATGATTTACAATACCTTATTATTCTCACCAATGTGTTATTTTATTCGCTTACAATCTACACACTACAATAGGCCTAAAACTGCCTAGTATTTATACAAATCACTTGTTTATATCCTTATTAGTTGTAAAAACACCTTTACCCTATTAGGTTAGACATGAAATGGATATTAGGACATATAATAGACATGGATCAAATGTGATTTATGTCATTTTAGGTCCGACCTATCCTAATTAGGTATAATCTCATCTTTAGGTCTTATAGAGACCTAATCCCATTAGGTCTATTCTAGGACATGTTACACTTTGTCTTCCTTGTAACACTTCCCAACTTAAAATACAGTAGTAAAATATCATAAAACACTTCAAATATATCTCTGATAATATTATTTAGGATTCATAACACTTTTTAGTTCAAACCACTACTTGGAACACACCATTAGTACTTGTTTATATTAAGCCTATGCATACTCAGAAAGTTCATTTGAAAAACTGTAGAAAAAACATAATTTTTCCAAAAAAACATGGAAAATAATCATATATTTATAATATACATGACTTTAGGGCCATCAACATATGTTTTTTACTTCAAAACTCAGAGCAAAAGTACTCAAACCCTTTTTTGCAAGTAGTCCACTCAGAACTGCCTATTAGTCCAAAACACAGTCATGGAAACTTCAACTTATTCCATCTAAAGAAACACACTCGAGGTCACCCAATGAATTAAAATTATCCTAAAAAATTCTAATAATAAATTATAACAAAATTATTATAATCTCTAATGACACATATTGGTCTTGCAAAATACTCTGTTGACCTTCTCTCTCTTAGACTTCACTCAACCAAACAAGCCATTTTGGCTTTAATGTTCCAACCTCTTATAATAAATTACAAGATTATGAAAATAATATATATGTCATTCAAGTCCCAAACAAAAAAATCATGTGTATTAGATAAATTAATTTGGTGCAAAGATCCTCCAACTCATCACTACAATTTTCTTACTCATATCTGCTAGTTTACCTTCAAACATAGTCATAGTGATAATGACCTTCAACACCTATGTAGACACTTTCAAAGAATTTAAATTCATGTTGATGATATTATGAGATAATTATACCATTATTATATAGATATATAATATAGTCAAATGACAATATTTTTTCTCAAATTAGTCTCATGAACTTGCACCGTACACAGACCTTACTAAGTTAGATAAGTCAACATTGAGAGCAAATTTTTGTCATATACAATGATATACATATATTATATCCAATATGAACATGTATTATATGTATTTAAAAACATCTCCATGCACTTGGATTCATCCCTAATCTATTATATCACATCCCTAATCAACTTCTCACTTCCGGTTGGTTTTCTCACTATTTGCACCTTTAGGCCTGTTAACGATAGGTCAACTTGTAAGACTAGTTTAACACCCATGAGGGATATAATCTACTCAGTAACCACCATGGTCATCAAATACAAGTCTCAATATTAAAACTTCATCCATTTTGCAACTTTGACTTGGTCAACTCTGACTACTACATCAAATCTCTAAGAAATAAGACCTTCTCTATAGGGTTCACTCAATCACCTGATAAAAAATCATGCTTGGAGGTGTCTGAGAGAGTTTAATATAACCTAAAATCACTTAAATAGTTTTTTTAATTAATTATAATCACTTTAGAAAAAGATTATTCATATCAGGTCATTATTAGGGTTCTTTGAGGGTTTAAACCATCTTCTAGTCTTAACGATCATTCATAAAGCATAGCTCCTCATTTCAGAAACCAATGCTTATAAATTTGAGCTATGACCCGTTCCCATATTAGGTTCTCATTTAGAGGTTACACATGCCAATGAACAGTTTAACGTTCTTCTCGGGTTGAAAACCCTTTATTCTATGCACTCGAGAAAACTCAAAGCCACTTTTCATGCCTTTTCTTGCAAACTTTGACCTCAGACTTGGTCAACACACCTAGGAAAACATGACATACTTATTTCAATGATAAAATACTCAAAATTTCTTTGAAAACTGATCCTGATACCCCATGTGGTCACCATCTCTCTCTTTGCTCTCTAGGCCTTGACCTACAAGTCACATTAGGCCTTGAAACTAACCTTCTAGCTAGTGTTCAAGATATCAACACCTCATATACATGTCATACAACCTCTTACCATGATCAACCAATACCATACTTTCTTCATATGCCTTGACAATACCTCATGACACCTCATTAGGTCAAGCAGGATCTATAACTATTCTATTTGCATGCTTGGGCTTAAGGTCTTACTCCTATAGGATCATATTGAAACCTTCTTGAGTTATCCAACACTTCATATGCATGCTTAAACAACCTCATACAAACTCTTATGCCTCTATGTATTCATATTTACAGACCACCAAGCTCATATCTTCTCATAGGGTCTCTTCATGCTCCTTAGACAATATCATACCTTTGTACATACCACTCCATGCTCATCATGCACATGCTCATGATATTACTATGTTTGTTATAACTAGGCTTCTCAAGAACCTTATACTCAAGGACAGGTACTCAAACATGCTTACCTTGTACTAAACCTTGACATCAACCTTAGAAGAATCATTAGGTTGCCTTCAAATTCTCTCTCAATAGAGAGATAATAGGTTGCCTTCAAATTCTCTCTCAATAGAGAGATAATAGGTTGCCTTCAAATTCTCTCTTGTCACATGGCTTACTTGTTGCAGACCACTTCACCATGCATCTTTACTAGATGAACCTTGACATCAATGACATCAACCTTGACCTTGACATCAATTACATCAACCTTGACCTTGACATCAATAAAAACACTTCTCAACACTCACTATAGTAGTAGAGGAATAATTATTTTTCATCAATGCATGTTTTGAATTTCTAAAATACATTGCTACATTCATCTCCCAAGACAATTTCTCCAACTTTTTGATCTCATGTTTGTGGGTGTGATTTGTCTCTTACACAAAAACTATGCACCAATTTATTTCCGTCAATCTAACTAAATCCAGGTATCTTTTTAATTATGTTAACTTTCATCAATCTCCTTACCATTTGAACCTCACCCCACCTGCCCACTTATGCATAGATGTTTGACAAAAGAAATTAAGTCGCAACATTTTGAGGATCGATCTCAAAAAGAAGAGTGACTATAAATACTACTAACCCTATATTATTATGTGATCTACATGCACCAAATCAAACACATCCACACACCCACCACATGTTTAATTAGAATTTTGATGATAAAGTTTCCTCAAGATAACCAATATGGCCAAGAGGGTCAACTATGCACACAATGATCAATAGTAGGTTTAATGTAGTAAGACTCATCCATGCCATTACAATATTTACATCATTCATCGACTAAACCTACATGGCTGCATGCTAATAAAACATAAGTGCAACTTACAAGGTTAGGGGATGGCCCAGAGTGCTTCATTAATTCAAATATTTTGAGAACATCCTTACAAAATCCATTTTGTGCATAGGCTACAATCAATATAATCCATAAAAACACTTTTTTCAAATGCATTTGGTCAAATAGTTCACATTCCTTGTGTATGCTTTCACATTTTGCACGCATATCTACTAGGGTACTTGTAACTACAACATCTAATAAAAATCCAATTTCAACTATGCTTTTATGGATGCCCATAACCTATTCTAAAGATTGCATTTTAGTACAGGATGGGAGGACATTGGTGAAGGTTTTGGAGTTTGGTTTTACCCCTCACAATTGCATTTGATTAAAATTTTCCAAAGACTTTTCAACAAACTCAATTTGTGCATATCCGAAAATCATTGCATCCATGAGACCACATATTTTTGAGCCATTTTGTCAAACATTTCACATGCCTCATGTGTGCTTCCACATTTTACATACATGTCTATCTGGGCACTCAAAACTATGACATCTAAAAAAAATCCACATTTGAGTATATTTTAATGGATGTTCATAACCTATTATAAAGCTCCCATTTTGGCACAGGCTTAAAAGATGTTGGCAAAGGTTGTGGAGTCTAGCTTTATGTTATATCCCAAATTTTCACCCTAGATAATTTAAAGATACCTTCTCAAATTTGGGATAACATGGAACTATCTCTACATATAGACAAGTTACTACAAGAGATAGATCTCTAGATTATGGGCTAGCTCCCTTGATCTATCTGTTTAGGCTCACACACTACACTAGGATAATCACTATTCCGGGTGAAAAGGGAAGAAGGAAACATAAAAATAACCTACACTGATGGAGATGATACACCAAGGATATCTCCATAAACATACTTGCATTTGTACTAAGAAGCTAGATTGCTGAAATTGATCTCAACTCAAGATTATTCTAGCATAAGTGTTTTTACATGGAGGCATATTTCCATGCAATTCCAAAGTTGGGAAACTAGGAGGTTTGATCTTAGACACTAATAATTGCCTTCACACTTAAAAATACAATTAACAAACATATACAGTTAATGAGACCTGTTAGAATAAATGCCACTTGCACAATGCATACAAGAGCATAATGGAAGCAAGGAGAAAACATTCATCACTTATCATCCAAATGGACTACTTGACATACTTAGGCAAAAATTTTAGAGACTAAATCAGCTTTATAACTTTATTCAAAGGCAAAACAAGATGTCAAACTAGCAGGGCTTCACCATACCAATTGTGGACTGTTTGCAATACCAAAATAGCTTCAATATATAGAGCATAGGAGAGGAGAGAGAATGAATGATGTTGAACAGTCACAATGCCAAGTGTAAAAATTTGAAAATCAATTACAATGAAAGAGGAAGAGTTAGGAGAATGGTTCAAGAATTTCTCTTCGATAGATGTCAATATGAAACATAACATCATCTTTAAGTTGGTGAAGGGACACTCCATTATCCTTCTTGAAACTGCCTCCTTGATGAGGGGTTACTTAACTACTTAGAACTATCTTAGAAGTTGTTGACACATATGCCATGACCTAAGAAGGTGTAAACATGATAGGTTCAGGTTATGATACACCCCTCAACTGATAGCTTCCCCTTGACACTTATTGTTCACTTCCTTGCAATTGCTCACTAGCCCTTTAGACTTGAATTCACAAACTTGTCACTAGGATGACGTGTAGACACTCAAGGAGATTCATTGAAAGGATGTGAGACACATCATCAAAGACCATTTATCTTTTATCCATTAGGTATACCTCAAAATAACTCCAAACAACACTTCTCATCTTCAACTTAAGTAGTCACCTTGTTTTTCATTGTCTTATTCAAGACTTCTTGCAACAACCAACTTAGCAGAGGTATTCTCATGCATCATGAAGGTGAGAATGGGGTTTGAGGAGTTGAAATACATATCTACACTCCTTCCAAAATGAATTTCACCTATCTATTCCCTTATGTACCTTCATTTCAACTCAACTCTTGAAAAAAACAAAGAGTTTGACTCATTCGTACAAGTGACAATATGGAACAATTAAATGGTGAGGAAGCTGAAAGAGTGCCAAATAGGTTCAAATCACTTTCTAGGTCAATTGACCACTTCTAGATGCATTATTATCCATATCTTTCTCATCATGCTCATATAAGTGTTTTAGGTCATTTAGGTTGTTAACAATGATTCATAAAGGTTATGCTCTTAACCCTCAAACCAATACCACTAGTTTTGAGTCCATGGCCTCCGTCAACTACCTCTAAGTGATTGATATCCTATGCATCTCGTCAGTACATATATGAGTGAAATAAAATGGCTCTCAAGCTCTTGTTATGCATTCTGGACACCCCTAAGGAAAATTTAGGCCAAAAATGACCAATCTAAGTTGTATAGGAAATTTAGAGGTGTTAACAATCTTAGTGATTGTTCATATAGTATGAAACATCAATCTTGAAACCATGGCCATGAAATGGAAGGTCATAAGGACTACTAACATCCCCCAAGTGCACTCACTCCAACTCTTCTTCTTTAGTTCGTACCAAGAGAAAACCCTTGACCCTTCTTGACCTATCCAAGGGAGCGATAGGAGAGAGAAACCAATTTTGATCAATTTTGAATCTATTGAAGCTTTCCGAGTTTGGAAAAGACCTGTGGGGATCTCAAGACACCTTCCTAAATCCTTCACACATGCCATATGGGTCACCTCAGTCTGTACAACTATCTAAAACTAACTTTTTATAGATGATCTTCCTCTTTCTACATTGAACATGCAACTTTTTAGTTTCAAAATTGTCCTCTAACATTCTTTGATAGGTGGTACATTAGTTTGTATCTTGAAACATTTGTCTTTTTGTGGAAAACCGTAGATTTCATTAAAATGGCCAAAAGATGGCATAAGATAACCTTAAGACAAGTGACAAATGTGACCAAAGTGAAAACATATTAAGTGACCCTCAAACTATGACTCAACCTCATTTAGGACCTTGGTGAACATTTCAAACATAGAAGGACTCTATGAAAAGTTTTAAAATATAAGGGGTTGACTTAATTTGACCTAGGGGTAAAATTTAATCAACATTTTGGTAATTTCTAGGGGGTAGCATGCCTGCTATGCTAAGGACCAATTGCCTTCTCTTATCTTTGAGCAAAGGAGTCACCCATATACTATATTTGACACTGATATGCCTCTAAAATGACACCAAATTCACACCAAACACAACAAATAAATAAACACACAAAGCAAGACCCTAAGACACATACTTGTGCTCTCTAAGCACTTAGGGAAAACATATAAACAACTCAAAGGGAAACACACACCTATCCTAATATATAAAAGACCTCAAAACATTTAATGTGAAAGAAACTCTTTATTGATTTAATTAGGGTCAAAGACAATGCTTCTAGAATCACTATTTATCCATAAAAACAATCCATCATATGAGGCATGTTTGTCAATGAAAACTTGATTACGAAGATAGTCAAATGACTTACTAGTTTTGGGGCTTCTACTAACTTCAAGTGTATCACTTGGAGCTCTCATGAACACTCCATCTAGCCCTCCTAGAGTCTTGTTTGAATTTGTAGATTGTTTGAACTCTATCACGTTCACTTGACACTCCTCAATCTAATCATTGGCAGTCACAAAACCCTTCCCAACTTTAGATACATTTGAATCAAGATATTATTGTTGTTGGGAGTGATCAGGATTGTCTTCTTTGTGATCAAACACTTCATAGTTTGCCAAGGTTGTTTTCTACTTGATAGACACCTCATGTTATTCCTTATGCTCATTAGATGCATGGTTGACTTCATCATCAGGTCTATATTCCTTTTGAAGAGTTACAAACCTACTTACCTCTTGAAACTCCTATACTATGGAATTGAATTGTTACCACATATCATCTTCTTTTCCTTGGTGTTCATGCTCATGAGTGTTCTCTTCTTTAGCAAGACACATTGAATGCTCATTAGGACTATCATGCTTTGTTACATCTGGAACAATGATGTCATAATCCATGTGCAAAATATATTTTACCCATGCAACTAGTTCTAGAATGTCATCAAAATCTGCCTCAAGGGATCCATCACATTCTTCATGGAGAATGTAAGTACCAAGACCATTTTATTCAAATATATATTGCTCAGCTCCCCATTCATCAAGGTACAAGTCAACTATGCCATCAAGAAGTGTTATGGGTTCTTGATCACTAGGATGATCTTCTTCATCACTGATATTGCAATTCATGTTAGAGGTATAAGGCACATAT
This sequence comes from Torreya grandis, assembly GCA_037957365.1. NCBI lineage: Eukaryota > Viridiplantae > Streptophyta > Pinopsida > Cupressales > Taxaceae > Torreya > Torreya grandis. The sequence goes on from JARHVA010002320.1 coordinate 457,426, forward strand.
GGATCTATATGAAAAATAGATAGAGGTTTAGATTTGATTGACACCTTAACACCATACCTAGTCCTAAATACCATATAAGAACAATCTGAAGTCAAATATCTTCTAATATTAGTAGTAAACTCTCTTGAAAAGCAAAGTGCAAAATGAGGTGGCACATCCACAATTACAACATCTTGAGAAATGGTGACAGTAGGACAAGCATGAAGAACAAGTTGCAAACCTCTAATTGTGCCAATTGTTTTGGAAGCTAACCCATCCAGTTGTAGCGTTCCCTTGGAATGAGGTTCATACTTCAAGTTCAACTTATTGGCTACTTGCTTGGGCATGACACAAGTACTTTCTCCACTATCAAACAAACAATTATGAACCAAGGCATCTCCAATTATGAAAGATAGATAGAATGTAGGAGGTTTGTATACTATTTCAACTTTGTTTGATTGTCCCTCACTAGGCCTCAATGTGTTTGTCAAGGCTGCATGTTTCACACTAAGATGCTTGGTTGCCAAACTGAGCTTGGAAATCTCTTCTTGGAGTAGGTCTGCTTGTTTAGGTATTGCAAGTGCATCCCATATTGATACATTCACATGAGCCTTTTTCATCTTCTCTACAATGTTAGTGAAAGAGCCACTCACCTTTGATTGTCCAATAGTAGGAATGATGTTGCCTATACCTTGAGAATTTTGAGGTGTGAAATATTCTTAGCATTCTGAATTCTATGATCAACTTGTGCATTTGGGATCGCATTAGACATACTTTCCCTTTGGGATATTTGAACACTCATTGATGAACCATTACCATCCCCTTGAACCTATTCAATTGCCTTTCTCTTTGCCCTTGTGTTTGTAGCTATAGGACTTGAAATTTTGCTTGACTGGCCTTGGTAATTCAAATCACATGAGTTATATTGCTGCCAATTGACCAAATTAGACCTCACTTGAGAACTATTTCCATTGTTATCTCCTCCATTAGGTACCTCATCTTGAGTCATGGCTGGTATTGTTCCCAATTTTGCCATGAAATATTGATTGAAGGATTCATTGACATAGGTAGATGGATCATAAGGTTGATCCCATGAAGGCTAACTATCATGCTCTTGAGCAAGGTTGTTTGAGTAGGCACTAATGCTCTTGAGGTAGAAGGAGCATTGTGATTATAACCATTATAGGCTTTTGATTGAACTAGTTGTCCTTGAACTTGAGGATGACCTTGAAAGGGTGGTTTATTGCCTTGATAGTTTGGGTAGGACTGATTATGTTGGTAGCGGCTTCGGAAAGGCCTCACTTGCTTTTGTTATATAATCCTCTTGAAACCTAAGATCTCTTGATCAAGAGCCCTCATTCTTTATGCCTCATTGGATTTGCTTGGTTGACTAGGGGCAGTAGATTTATGTTTTAGTGTAGGAATGGGAGCAACAACAAGTGTATGGGTTTACAAATCAGGGATTAGAGGCATGGGAGGTCTTGGGGAAATCTTCCTAGCCTAAATCAAACAATTCTCAGCCTTGATGGCCACGTCATAGGCATTAGGCAATGTGTTACCTCCCATAGATTGTACCATCATGAAAATATCACTATCAAAAGCCTTAAGGTAATAAAGGAAAGCATGATGAGCAGTAGGTCTTACCAAGATTGGGATCCTATCCCATGTATTCTGAAACCTTTTGTTGAAATCTTGAATGGCTTCTTGCGGTGCTCTCCTTATGCTGGTCAGTTGCTCAGTCAATGACAATTTGTCACTCTTGTCTTCAAATCTTCTCCTCAAAGCATCTCCCAACTCATCCCATGTGGTAATAGATTCAGGCGCCAATGTACCATACCAATCAAGGGATTTCCCTTTGAAAGAGATGACCAAAAATCTAATTGATATGTTCTCCTCAATGATGTGATGTATATTTCAGAAGTTAGCAATATTTCTAATATGCTCAATAGGGGTAATGGCAGTCTCACCAGTGTATGAGGGAACACTTTTGAGGGAAGATATGGGAATGCCATCATAATTGGCAAGTCTTAGAGGACTATAGCCATTGAAGGTAGTAAAAGGTAGGTTCTTTGCCATGATAGCCTTAGGATTTTGAAATGGGCCAATCAAAAACTTTCTTATAGGTTTATGAGCAAGGTGTGATCTCCTTGGGTAAGGGTGGGTGTTAGAAAATTTGTTTGCTTTGTATGAATAATGACGAAGTTCCAGGAACTCAAAAGGAATACCTTTGGTAAGACATCTTGTGTTTACCTTAGGCATGCAATCATGCACTAGTCTTCCACCAAGAGTCAAATGTTGGAGTTACCATACACTGCAAGAAGTGGACTATTATGGCCTCCTTGTTATCAAGACCAACATCCACCTTGAACAACATTCTTGGATTTCAGGTCCCATTGAGTGTGCCAAAATTGTTATAGCCCAAATTTTCACGCTAGAGAAGTTAAAGAGACCTTATCAAATTTGGGATAACATGAAACTATCTCTACATATAGACAAGTTACTACAAGAGATAGATCTTTATATTATGGGCTAGCTTCCTTGATCTATCTGTTTAGGCTCACACACTACACTAGGTTAATCACTATCGGGGGTGAAAAGGGAAGAAGGAAACATAAAATTAACCTACACCAATGGAGGTGATACACAAGGATATCTCCACAAACATACTTGCATTTTCACTAAGAAGGTATATTGCTAAAATTGATATCAACTCAGGATTTTTCTAGCATAAGTGTTTTTACATAGAGGCAAATTGCCATGCAATTTCAATGGTGGGTAATTAGGAGGTTTGATCTTAGACACTACTAATCTCCTTCACACTTCAAAATACACCTAATAAACATATACACTTCATGAGACCTTTTAGAATAAATATTACTCACACAATGCATACAAGAGCAGAATGGAAGCAAGGAGAAAACATTCATCACTTGTCATCCAAATGGATTACTTGACATAATTAGACAAGAATTGTAGAGACCAAATTAGCTTTAGAACTTTATTCAAAGGAAAAACAATATGTCAAATAGTAGGGCTTTGCCATACCAATTATGGACCGTTTACAATGCCAAAATGACTTCAATATATAGAGCATAGTAAAGGAGAGAGAATGAGTGACGTTGAACAGTCACAATGCCAAGTGTCAAATTTGAAAACCAGTTATAATGCAAGAGGAAGAGTTAGAAAAATAGGTCATGAAGTTCTCTTGGACAGATGTCATTCTGAAACATAAAATATTTTTTAAGTTGGTGAAGGGACACTCCATTATCCTTCTTGAAATTGCCTCCTCGATGAGGGGTTACTTAACTGCTTGGAACTATCTTGGAATTTGTTGACACATATGCCCTAACCTAAGAAGGTGGAAACATGATAGGTGCATGTTATAATACATGCCTCAACTGATAGCTTCTCCTTGACACTTGTTATTCACTTCCTTGCAGCTACTCACTATCCCTTTAGACTTGAATTCACACACTTGTCACTAGGATGACTAGTAGACACTCAACGAGATTCATTGTAAGGATGTGAGACACATCATCAAATCCTCTTTGTCTTGTATTCCATCAGGTATACCTCAAAAGAACTCCAAACAACACTTCTCATCTTCAACTTAAGTAGTCACCTTGTTTTTCACTGTCTTGTTCAAGACTACTTACAACAACCAACTTAGCAGAGGTATTTTAATGCATCATTGAGGTGAGAATGGGGTTTGAGGAGTTGAAATACATATCGACACTCCTTCGACAATGACTTTCATCTGTCTAGTCCCTTTTGTACCTTCATTTCAACTCAAATCTTGTAGAAAATAGAGAGTTTGACTCATCTGTATAAGTGACAGTATAAAATAATTGAATGGTGAGGAGCCTGAGACAGTGCCAAATAGGTTCAAATCACTTTCCAGGTCAATTGACCTCTTCTAGATACATTATTCTTCATATCTTTCTCATTGGGCTCATATAAGGGTTTTATGTCATTTAGGTTGTTAACAATGATTCATAAAGGTTAGGCCATTAACCCTCAAACCAATGCCATTGGTTTTGGGTTCATGACCTCCCTCAACTACCCCTAAGTGCTTGAGATCCCATGCAGCTCCTCCATATAGATATAAGTGAAATAAAATGGCTTTCAAGCTCTTGCTATGCATTTTGGACACACCTGAGACAAATTTAGGCCAAAAAAAGACCAATTTGAGTTGGTGTTTGCAAACCACTAAGTCCAATCACCTCTCCACACTCCCATGAAGGATTTTAATTGGTTTGGAATGATGATATGGTCATATGAATGAAGTTTGGAAACCTGATGGTTCATGTTCAGTTTTAGGCCTAATAGACATAGACTATGTATTTGAGTATATGACCAACTCTGAATGTTTGTAGTGGTTGTAGGTGCTTCTCAACATTTGTTTACATCCAATTCAACTGTAGACAACATCCTAAAGTCATTATAAAACTTGACCATTCATCCTTTTATCATTCATGTGTTAGGTCTGCGAGTTGGATTGACTGTGAAGTGCCCCCTGTCTGAGACAAAACAGAGGACACTTCCCCTGTTAGTTTGACCCAAATGAGACCATGGAGGTCTTGTTTAGGTCATAAGGACACTATGTACTAAGTTTCAAGGCTAGATCATACTTCTAGAGCCCTCAACGTCACATGTTCTCAAGACTAGTTATAGGCCTTTTAGGACTATGTGTAGGATTTTGCTTGACTGAGCATGGAGTTAGAAACTAGTTTAGTTTCACCTTCTCTATCTTTATTTGTTTCTAAAAATCACATGGAGCATGATATCATCACTGTGAGAGTGGTTTCAACGTGTTCATCTCCACCCTACACCTCTGTCTACCAACCAAACTGCATTTCTCATTAGCTTAGACCGGTCTGTGTACATGAGTCAAACTGTAGGTGGCAATTAGGGAAGTCAAAGGACTCTTGTAGGTGGTGATACATGTTTGAACATTTTATCTCACACCTTTACTTCCTCCTAAGGTCACTAGGACCATTCCATACCTAAATGGACTCATCTCTGCTTTGAAACCATGTAGTTATCTCTCACCATCAATGTACTATAGGTGTGCAAGTTGTATTGTTACAGGTTCATTTGGCCCATTTTGACCTACAAGCATTGTAGTTTTATGAGTGTTTCAATCAATATTTGGCTGAGTTGAAAACCCAACCTACCATCATCCTCTCTCAACCAAACAACTTCCTCATGTGTCAAGATGTGACCTCTCCATCTAAGCTGCAAGAACAAAGCCATCAAGCTTATTCAAACCTCATAGACACTCACCAACATATGACATTGTATGGAGCAAAATCTCCTTTCAGAGAAGTTAAGGTAAAACTTCTCTTTAAGCAACTTTTTCCTAAACTATGAACATTGAACTCAAGTGTTTGATCCTAGGTCGAGGTCTAAAGATGTTTCACCGTTTCAACAAGTAGATATGAACTCTATCTTGTGATTAGACCCAAAAATCGACATTCTTGAATCTCTTTCAACCTCCTCAATGTCACAGGGCTATGTGATATTCTCATACTTGTAGGTCTCCATCTAGGTTTGACTATAAGAAGTGGTATTACTGTTTGGAAAACTCAGCCCTCTTCTTGAATGGGCAAAAATATATCATGGGCTTTGGAGGTAATAGAGACTCATTGCAACGTTTAGAGCATGTACTTGACTCTCCCACAAAACATTAACACCTCCAACCTCTGAGACATACGTATTCAATGTGCATTCTGTCTGGATGACGATGAAGATATAGATCCACTATGACCTTAAACTAGGTTTGTTTGCAAGATCAACTAGGACTTAGGAAACACATTGCATTGTGAGGGTATTCATCTCAAGTTGTTTTACAAACCTCATTTTCACACCACTAGAAACTTATCAAAATATTGTTCTCAGCGTTCACTATTATTCACTCCAGCATAAGAGAGTGATTCTGTTTATCTTTTCATGTCCACACGTGCCAACCATATTGAAGCCAACATGGAATGAGTGAGCATGCTCTGCAAGTCTACATACACCACTTGGTTCATGTAGATCAATCCCCAAAGTGCAATCAGATGAGAAAACTGAGATGTTGGGATTGTATAGGTAGTTTGGAGGTGTTAACAGTCTTAGTGATTGTTCATATAGTATGGACCATCAATCTTGAAACCATGACCATGAAATGGAAGGTCATAAGGACTACTAACATCCCCCAAGTGTAGTCACTCCAACTCTTCTTCTCCAGTCCGTACCAAGAGAAAATTGTTGACCCTTTTGACCTGTCCAAGAGAGTGATAAGAGAGAGAAACCAATTTTGATTAATTTTGAACATGTTGAAGCTCTCTGAGCTTGGAAAAGCCCTGTGGGGATCTCAAGACACCTTCTTGAAGCCTTCACATGTGCCATAAGGGTCACCTTAGTCCGTACAACTGTCTAAAACTAACTTTTTGCACACGATCTTCCTCTTTCTACATTGAACCTGCAACTTTTCAGTTTCAAAACTGTCCTCTGACATTCTCTGTCAGGGGGTACGTTAGTTTGCATCTTGAAACATTTGTCTTTTTGTGGAAAACCATACATTTCATTAAAATGGCCAAAAGATGGCATAAAATGACCTTAAGACAAGTGACAAATGTGACCAAGGTGAAAACATATTAAGTGACCCTCAAACTACGACTAAACCTCATTTAGGACCTTGGTGAACATTTAAAACCTAGAAAGACATTATGAAAAGTTTCAAAATGCAAAGTGTTGACTTAATTTGACCTAGGGGTAAAATTTAGTCAACACTTTACACCTCCCAATTGCATTTGCTTAAAGGTATCCAAGGCCTTTTCAACAAACCCATTTTGTGCATAACCTGCAATCATTGCAGTCCATGAGACCACATCTCTTTGAGACATTTTGTTAAACAATTTGAGTGCCATGAGTATGCTTCCACTTTTTGCGTACATATCTACCACAACATTTGCAACCACTACATTTGACAAAAATTCCCTTTCCACTATGCTTTGATGGATGTCCATACCTTGTTCTAAAGCTCCCATTTTGGCACAGGTTGGGACGATGCTAGCAAAGATTGTGGAATTTGGCTTTACACTTGCTAAATACATTTGCTTAAAAGTTTAAATGGCTTTTTTAACAAACCCATGTTGTGCATATCCTGCAATCATTGCAGTCCAGGAGATCACCTCTTTTCCAGGAATTTGTCAAACAGTGCAAGGGCTTTGTGTATGCTTCCACATTTTGCATACATATCTACCAGGGCATTTGCAACTACAACTAATGAAAATTCCCTTTCCATTATGCTTTGATGTATGTCCATACCCTGTTCTAAAGCTCCCATTTTGGCACAGGCTGATAGAATGCTGGGAAATGATACGGAGTTTGGCTTTACACCCGCCATTTGCATTTGTTAAAAAGTTTCCAGGGCCTTTTCAACAAACCCATTTTGTGCGTATGCTGCAATCATTGCTGTCCATGAAACCACATCTCTTTGAGACATTTCTTTGAAAAGCCTTAAAGCCTCATCGAGAGCACCATTTTGTGCATATCCTGCAATCATCGTAGTCCAGGAGAACACATTTTTCTGAGACATTTTTTCAAACCGTTCATGCGCCTTGTTTACACTTCCACATTTTGCATACATATCTACCAGGGCATTTACAACCACATCATCTGACGAAAGTCCCTTTTCCATTATGCTTTGGTGGATGTCCATACCCTGTTCCAAAGCTCCTATTTTGGCACAGGCTGGGAGTATGCTAGCAAATATGAACCGATCGGGTTGGATACATGTTTTTTGCATTGGTGAAACAATGTCAATGCCTCGTGAGAAAAACCATATCTTCTGTAAGCTGCAATTATGATATTCCATGAGAAGAGGTCTGGTTCAGTAATTTGGTCAAACACTTGGTGAGCATCATCTAAACCTCCGCATTTGTCATACATGCGTACAAGGGTATTTTGTAATAGTTTGTGTGAGGCAAACTGAAATTACCTCTGATTTATATGGGAGTGGATTTGCTTACCCACTGGAAGGTCTTTCGTGCCAATGCAGGTCTGCAATAGTTCAAAGTATGTAGAATATTCTACAGGGAGGTTGTGTGTAGTAAGCAGAACGTGTAGCGCCTCCTTCAACCGACTCTCTCTGCATAATTGTGAGCGATTGAGATTGGCAATCGATGGTATTTGCATTGGCATTTGAATGATAATAATTTAAGCGTTGGAAAGGAGCATTGTTATTCAATCTAATTCTACCACAATGACAAAGAAATGCAGCGAAAAAAGACCTGTTGGACAAAATCACACCAGTTTTGAGTAGAAAAAGGGGATGTAAAGGAGAGCAGGATAACTTGTCAGTTGATTTGTTCTTGTTGTGAATTGCCTGTAACCCCGGGATTGTTTAATGTAAGCCTTTGTCCACCCTCTAACAACAAACTTCAGGCAGTCGAATAATAAATTCTTCAAACATCACGACTTCTGGAAATCTTCAGCCAAATATAAACCGCGAGAAACAAACATTCTTGTGCACATAATCTTAAAAAATAAATACTAGACAGATCCGATGCCGAGTGTCTAACAGTTTAAGGTTGACAGTTAGAACCCTGTGCCCTGGAGTTTCACTCACTCTGCACCCAGTTTATCGAGAAGAGGCAGGGTATAAGTGCAGCTTATCTTAATGGAACCTCTTAAGATGGGGAAGAGATTGTTGATTACCCTATTCAGGGGCAAAAAGGAAGACAGAAAGAGAAAGAACAAATACTACACGAGCAAAAATATTTTGAATCATACTAGAATGATTTCTTCGAGCATCATATTCATGTTTTTTCGTCAAAATGCAATACAATATATCGATACACATGAAATTAAGCCACATCAGATATAAATAGTAAAACCAGATTTGATTATTAATTTAATTTCTAGCATAATGATTACAAAATAGAGGGTTTTTAGAAATAGCTGATTTTTGCACAATCTAGAAACATTTAATATGACTATAGAATCTAGGTTTTTAAGAAAAGACAATGAGAACCAAAAAAATTAATACCTTAAGCACCTCACCAAAACTATCCATGATGATTTTGGTAACTAGAATCATATATTACACATTATGATATTAAATAAACATGTAAAATCTAATTTGACAATTTGGATGATCAAGGTTAGGATTTGAAAACCTTATGCACTACGCACTTTTTAAAAATTTGATGTAGATCCTTGAGAAAACAATCTCTTTTTTTAAACCTAATAATGCAGTTGAACTTACAAAGGACAAGGAAAATATTTGTGTTAGGCCCTATACTCAGGGTCAACAAAGTGTTGAAGCACAAATTATTTATCAAGGCCCTCAATAGTATATAATATCAAAGACAACATGTGAAATAAAATGCAATTCAGTTAGACAATTTAGTGTGATGTGGTGTTTATCAACTATGACTTTCAATGTTACAATGGATGCTTAATGGCTTCTAGAATGTGATAGTAAAATGCTAGATGTTCTTCAAGTTTCTTTAGATTCTTGAATGCCTTTTCTAAATGTTTGCATTGATTGCCTCTATGATGGATTTTATATTTGTCATAAATGCATTAATGTCCGTGTAATTTTAGACCTCTTGAATTCAAATGAAGACCTTATTGGTGAGCAAATTAACACACAATGGGTTAAGAAGATGACAAGACAGGGTCACATAACATGTGTGCACCATGATGGGTCCACACAACACACTCCCCTAGAAACATACAATATATGGTTCTCAACCCTATAAATGTCCAATCTACGATTTCGAGGGACCATTAAGAACAGAGGGGGAAATGGGGAAGAGAGAGAAGGGGAGAGAGAAAAAGGGAACTTGCGATAGAAAGAGACCAAAAAAATACTAAAAACACATATCTGTGAAATAAAATGATAGCAGCTCAGATATCAATATCAAACATATGTTAACTGTATGCACCCAAAAATTACACAATGCAACATTTCTTAAGCAAATTTGATGATGATGTAATGACCTCCAAACATACGCTTGGGCATGGCTCTCTTTGACAATCTCCCCTCTTACTCTCTCTAGCCCCCTTGGAACCTTGAAAATTACTTTTTTGAGTCTTTTAAGCCTTAGTCTTTTGGTAGTCTCACCTAAGATGAAACCGTTGGTCTTGGTGATGGAACCGCCTCATCGGAAGATGAAATCATCTCCTCCATGACGCTTCCACTGCAATGGTTTCACAAGCTGTCATGGAAAAAGTAAACTATACATGGTGGTTTTCCAATTATTTGTGGCACTCTTGTCTTGTTATGTGATGGCTTCATCATTTTTAGCAATGGTTTCATCTTCGCCACTTACAAACTACATTGGGTTCATCACAATTATCCTGTCTTCAATTTTTATTGTGTGGAACTTGAATTTCCACATGTTTTACATGATTTATTTGAATTTATTCTTTGATTTACTTTGTGTTCACCCACTTGGCATCCTAACTTACTCCCACTCTTATTTTTATCACTCTCAATCCTTGCTAAATTTAACTTTTAGTTAACCAACAGTCAAACCCATCCTTGCAAGCTCCATGCTTCTCCTACAAGTATCTTAGTTTTAGATGAATTTTAAATTTGAATTTGGCATTAGATATTTTTGTATTTGAGATCTACATAACCCATGTCCACTTGCTTTCAATTTTAGAATAAATCTTGCTCCATTATTATTCATTTTTGTGTCAAACTACATAGTTTTGGAGAAGGAAAGCCACTAGATAAACAACTTGTTCTTTGCAATCAATGAATTAGTCAGCTACAATCAGCTACTTCCTTGTTTAAGATTGTGTTTTACTTTATTTTTTTCTTTTTTCTTTTTCTATTTTATGCTACTATCATCTGTCAGATATTTCCTACAACTACATTGAATGAAGGAGCTAGCATATTGAGGACAATCTACCATAATAATCTCTTTGCTTCCATCTAGTCTCACCTTGATCATGTTGGGAGTTTTCAGTTTTAGTTTTGTTTATTATTTATTAGATTAGAGTACTTTATAATTTCCTTTATTTCTTTATATTAGCTTCATTTTCAAAAAGGAAAAAGAAAATTAAAATGAACTTTCTCTTTCTCCCTTGCACAAAAAACATCTAGTTTAGAGCTCTGCTTTGTAAATTACATTTGAGTTGAAATAACATATTTTTATACATATTATAGGGAAAATCAATCAAATAAATAGGTATGACCATCACACAATAGTTTATTTTTAGTTTATAAAACATTTCATTCACAAACAACTTTAAACTAAGCATTCACAAAAATATAGACAAACTAGATAGTTAAAATCTTGCATGCTAAATCTTGAATTTGTCTATTTTTTAAGTGAAAGAATGTTGTTCTAAAACTTTAAAATCAGAAAATCAAAATATTAGTTTATAGATTTTCATTTACAAATAATTTCAATTTATAAGCAAGCATTTAATAGAATCAAAAATTAGTTCTAGCTTGCGTAGAGAAGTTAATTATTGAGTTTCCAGTGAGTATACTTGCTAAGGTTTAGGATTTGATTTTCATATTTGCATGTTAGAATTTTGTTTATTTGTAATAGTTTTTCATACCATTTTCATTATTAAAAAAAAAAAAAAAAAAAAAAATCATTTTATATTGCATTAAATGAATCATTAAACAAACTAGGTAAGATAGAGAAAAATCAGAAACCATACCTTTCTTTTCAACTTCTATTTTCAGCATTGCATGCATCACAAAAACTATTTAAAAGAAAAAAATAAACATCTTTCCTTTATTTAATTCTAGTTATTCATATTTTTATTACTTTCAACATTTTAATTTCAACAAGTAGATTAGTTTGTTTCCTTTCATCTACGCATTACAAAAAAACCAAAAACATAATATTTCTAGTCCAAATTATTGTGTTTTTAACACCAAATAATCAACATAATAATTTACTAAAATATATTTTATTCAAGATATCAAATAGAATGGAGGAATACAACATAAATAGGTTGAATAACTCGTATTAAGGAGTCTATCCTCATCCTCAAATCTCTCAAAGTCTCCCACAAATCACTCTCAATCCCTTTATTCTCTCACTCAAGCCTATCTACGTTATTTGTTTTCACAAATCACTTATGCAATAAACAAATTTTACAATCTCATGTGAGCACTAAGCTTATTTTACTAACATTCCCCTCTTAGTGCGAGCATGGAGAAAACATTATCTTGTACTAAAACTGTCACCTCTACTTGCTCATGATCTAGATAGTTTTCTTTTTCAGGAAAGCCAATAACCTCCAGAATGGTTTTACAAGTGGTTTACCAATAACCACAACATAATGATTTTACAAGTGGCTAACCAATAACCATTATATGATAGCTTTTCAAGTGGTTTACTAACAACCATAATAGTACATGATGGTTTTCTAAGGACAACCAACAACCTAAATGTCATGCTGCTACAATACTTTATCAACTTTCATCATTTTCTTATATCAGAAGAAAATACATAGAAAATGTGTTCACTTATGATCAATTTGAATAGGGATATCTCTTCTATTCTTATTCACTACCACACACAACTGAAAAAAAAACATGCCATAAAACCATTGTGTGGCCTTGTTGCTTGTGGCTAATAATAGGACACTGAAAGTCCTCCTTTCATTGCCTCTATCCTCCTGCTCGATGACACTCACTTAGTATATATATAAATTATAACCACTGTTATCATTTGTTTGTTCTTTCTCAATACATTGTTTAACTTATATGATTATATTAGCCTCATTTGTTTTAAGCTTCTCTTTTAGCAAATCATTAGCTCGAATTTTACAATTCATGGATGTATGCCCCTTTTTCTTGCAATAGAAACATTCAATTTCATCCTTATTTTTAGAGAATTTCTTAAAGTTCTTTTTCAAGTACAATGTAGTTTCTTATTCTTCATCTTCTTTAGTTCTTTTTGCTTCAACTAAAAGAACTAAAATCATATCTTTAGAGTTTGATAAGGCATCTGACCAAGAATAAAAACAACATTATTGTAGTTGGGTGGTAAACTATTTAACAATGTGGATTTTACATCCTCATCTTCTACTAGAGCTTTTACTTCTACTATTTGTATCAAAATCCATCTCAAGTCATTGATGTGGCTAGACATGGTGACCCCTTTATTCATTTTTAATCTGAATAATTGATTTATTAGAGAAAACTTTGCATTGACTATTTTTGATCCAAACATTTTGTTTAGGTTTTCTCATATTTCCTTTGATGTTTTCTCAAGATCTACATAATGCAACTTTGAATATGAAAGAGCTAGACCAATTATGGCTTTGGATTTATCATTCCCACTTTACCATTCTATTAGCTTGTTTGGATCTATTGGTGTTGTCTCTATTCCATCTACTATCTTTAATAAATTGATGTTCATTAGTTGCATCTGAATATTGATTTTTCATGTATGAAAATTAAGATCAATAAATTTTTTCAATGGAATGTCTATTTTAAGAAATGAAACAGGTAATAACTCTAGATGTCAGTTTCAATCGATAATATAACTTTTATGAAATTTTGACTCTTAATCAAAATTAAAAATAAAACTATTTTGATGAGAGCTTTATTTTACTATTAAAAGAATTTAAAGGACTTGTGTGTGTGTGTGTGTTGAAACTCAAAGATAAAACATTATCAACTACTTATACTAATGCTAATGCTACAAAAACTAGAAAAAATAGACTCAATATTTTAATATAACCAAAACATTGTACTATAAACAATAATAAAAAAGAAAGACTCTAAAACTAATAATTATTGAAAATCGACTCACAACACATGATACAAAGCTTGGTGACTTAGGCAATTTTAGGTGGTTGAACCCATGAAATTTCTTCACCAATTATTGAAGCATCTGAGCATTAAAGTGATGTGTTTGATAGTAGTGATAAGCATTGATGCACTAAAAATTAATTTTGTCACCATGTGTTGTTAATATGAAAGGTACAGAACAAACTCAACAAATTGGATGATGTGAAACTTTGACGTGGAATCTTGACAAAATAGCTTCATACAACTCTAAATGGCTATATGCATCTCAATTAGGTGAATAGATAATATTTTGCACATATAGATGTGCCATAGGTATAAAATGTAGTAGGTGGATCATTATGCCAAATCTCTATAGGCGAACCAATAGAAAGTTGATTCAATTGATGTAAAATGTCTTTCCTATTTATTTACCAACATGTGTGACAAACATGAACAATATTACTCACATGTCTTAACTACTCTAATACCAGATAATATTTTTGATCTATATTATTACCTTTTCAACACCGAGTAATCAACATACTAATTTACTAAAATATATTTTATTTGGGATATCAAATAGGATTAAGGAATAAAATATAAATAGGTTGAGTAACTCCTATTATCAAGGAGTATATCCTTATCCCCAAATCTCTCAACTTATTCCAAAAAACACTCTCAATCCCTTTATTCTCTCACTCAAGCCTATCTACATGATTTGTTTTCACAAATCACTTATACAATAAACAAACTATTAAAATAATATGTGAGCGCTAAGCTTATTTTCCTAACAAAATAATCAAAAATCTTTGTTAAGATAAACAAAAGCACCAAAACCTTGCTTCCAAACTTTAAAACAACAAGTGTCACATTCCAACACATCTTCAAGAGAAGCTCTTACATTTACACATTACATTACCATGCCTTTTAGATGACACTCTCTGACACTCTCTAAGATTCCACTCCTTCATAGAGTAGGTCTTTTTCCTAGAGTTAGAGCCCCAAGTCATAGCATTAACATTCAATCTGATATTAACACTAAACTCAAGAGAATTTTCCTATTCCACACTCGTTTAAAACCTAATTTTCAACTCCCTCAATACTCTTGATGAGAAAGAGTGGACTTATGATCATCCCATTGTCATCTTAGCCCAAAACCAAGGTCATCAATACAACATTATCCAAGTCTAGTCATCCATCCTCCCCTTTTATTTTATCCTCAAGTCTAGCCCCATCATATATCATTTAATTTTGTGTATGACATTGATATGGCATAACTAACCTAATAGAGTTGATCATATCCCTAAAGTTATCTAACTTGATCACAATCACTTTGTCATTCCCATTATTGATCAGAAGCTTCACCTCATCATCATCGACACTGAGAGACCTTGGAGTTTCATCTCTACCCATCTCGATGCCCTCAACGAGCACCATGATGTGGTAAATCTCTTTTGGTTCCATCGAAACCATCCCATACCACTTAATATATAAAACCTCATTCTTTTGAACAATCAACCCAATCCATAGATTTACCCATCATCCATCTTTTATGTTGGCTATCTTGACCTAACCTCGACAATTTGAGTTCACAAGTTAGCATGTTTTTTTCACATGTACACTAATATCATCATAAAAAATCATGGGGGATCCCATAATTAGAACATAACATATATCAATCAATTTGGTGAGTGGTGCATAAAGTGATAATAAGTGAAAAGTGACTTGAAAATATATGATTTTACCCCAAGCTATATAAATTAAAATTGAAAGTGAATATATAATGTTACCTTCATTCTTACTTCTTACCTTTGCAACTAGAGCTATGAGAGAACCATCATGAGTGAACAATGATGATTTGTATTGCACACACTGGAGTGAATCTAAGTTTATACCACCCCAACTAATCACACACACCCAATGAATACTTTGAAAAAAAAAATCTTTTGTTTCTTTATAATTTGTTGAAAAAGTAAAAAATGCCAAAAATAGGGAGGGAATGTTTTGGGCCCAAATTTGAAACCCTACATTTTTTGGGAGGACTACATGGTTATAGGAAACAATTGTATGGTTCTATTAAAAACTTGTATGACATATGGTTTCTAGGAAAATGGATTTTTTTTTTTTTTTTTGAATTATAAAAGTAAATTAAATTGTTTTTTCATGCATATAATTGAAAAAATGACTAATTTTATCTTGATTTATTATAATACATGCTTCCACACATGTGTAAGAGTTTAAACATGGGAGATCACCCCAAAGCATACAAGGAATCATGCTAAAGGAGGCATAGTGGGAGTATATCATGGATGCAATTAGATTAGGCCATGGTGCATGCCTACCCATGTTGTCATATGAATCAATTATTCTCACTAATTTATTAGAGAGGTGAAACAATGAAACTCGTACCTTATGGATATCAACTAGAGAGATGATAATGACACTAGAGGATGTATGCATGATCTTGATGCTATTAGTGAATGGGATACATGTGACATCATAAAAACTAGATTAGGTTACATAAATATCAGCCCATGGATACTATACGAGGGGATATCCAGGAGGAAGAGAGAGAAGAGGGTACCTATTGAGAAACACCATACATGGAGATGTGTCAAGATTGCATAAATATATGACCATACTAATTAGATATGTTTTCATAGTCATTATACGAGGGGTATCATAAACCTATAGGATATGATAGTGAGGAGGAATGTTGCATGGTAACATATCTATACTAGGTCCAATACATATTCATATATGAGGCACAAGTTGGTGGGTTAGAAATAAAGACACTTATATAGCATTGGGCCTATAAGAATCTATAAATTTATAGGCCTAATGGCCTATTACTTGCCCTAAAAAAATGAAATACCATACACAAGGAGATGGGTCACATTGGGACCAAGGAGACAAAGGGAGGAAAACACTTCATATTAGAAGAAGACAATAGATTCCCTCTACGATAGAGTCATCATCTGGTATCCATATAGATATCTTGTAGGATGGGACGAGGACATCATATATATGCCATAAATTAGGATCAGTAGATGGTACTAGGTTTGATTTGGTGGTATCATTAAGAGGTTTTAGTACAAGAGGATAATAAGATAATACATGTTACTACATGGCATGGCCCTAACCATTGTTATCTAGCATAAGACATAAATATTACCCTAGAGGGATGGAAAGTAAGAAATACCTAGGATATCTAATTTAAATCACATATATGATGAATGACACATGATAAGATGAATCTTGACCTCAGGATTGATGTTGAAAAATTCATTGAGGGTTAGTGGACATAATAGGTTGGGGTCTGTCCCACACCACTATTTACAACAAGGTCAGAAAGATAGGAGCCTTGATAGGTTTTCATTATACCTTTCATTTAACCAATCAATGGATTGGTGTCATTTTATACTAGAGCTAGTGTCTAAGGCTATATGCAATGAGATGCTGGATATTTGAGTTAATAGTTTGTTGTTTGGGAGTTTACTCTATTTTCCCTATCTAAATCCTAAAGGAAGCAAATAAGATTCTAATTCTATGTTGAAAAAAGGTAAATCTATAAAGTTTTGCTAACTAAATATCTCCTAGGGAATTCCTTATTGGAAGGATTCTTCAGTTCACACCATCAACATCTAGAACTTAAACATCTGGCATAAGACACTGTAATGTCCTCAATTGACTTTCCCAGTTGGGTAGGACAGTGTTGCATTTTAGAATGTGAGAATTTTGATTACTTATTATCCCCTAGACTACTTTTTGATAGATTTTGAATATGGAGATGAGTCAAAAAAAATTCCATTAACTTTACTCTTATGAGAATTGAAAGTCACACTTTGCATAAAGGAAACTCACTTGCATTGAATTGAAATAAACTTTGTATTAATGAAATCACACTTGCATTAAAAGAAACAAACTTTGTATAAAAAATGAAAACACACTTTGCATTGAAAGAGAAATCACACTTGCAGTAAAATGAAATATACATGTATTAAAAGAAATACACTTTTAAACTATAAACTAAAAATACCAATTATCTTGATCTTCAAAGAGAAGTGGGTCCTTGCTCCTTCCTTAGAACACGATCAAATTTTACTCAGTAATGAAATGGAATAGCAAACTTTATTGATACTTCATTATCAAAAGGAACATATACAGATGTTATGAATTCTGTGAAATTACACTTGAATGTTTCTTCTCTTTTTTCTATTCTATTTCTATCTCTCAGAATGAGAAGTAGGCATGTATTTAGATCAAATATCAATGACCTTTCTCAAAATATAAGATCTAGCGATCTAAACATCCATATTCACTTATTCAAAATAAAATATCTAGGAATCAGATCCTGCACTTATAGTGAGGTGTTGGAACTAATTCAACTAATAATAGACTGAGTATAACTAACATATATCCAAAGAGATTCTATCTGGTTTTAAAAAATAGAAATACATTTATATCCAGATCAATTTAGGCTACTACTATGAATAGTAATGTCTAAAATAAGATATCTAAAGAAATAATATATATATAGTTTTTATATTGATCTATAGAGTAAAGTTGGGCATCTTCAAAGCACGGTTAAGCATCTTCGAAGCATGGTTAGATAGGTCTTTAGAGCTATAGATCTTTGGAGCTTGACTAAAGATCTTTGGAGCACAATGTGTTCTACACCGAGTCTTCAAAACTAGTTCTAAAAAGGTGTTGCCAAAAATGTTGATGATTTATTAAAACAATCTCACCATATAAATGTATCTCTGAATGTAAAATTGTATTCTTTTCATCTAAGTTAGACACAAATAACAAGATAAAGAGTCAATAGTGTATCACATATGACCAAAAGACAATTGCACTCATTTTCTACTTAGATGAGACCTTAACTATTAAATATAATGTAATATATAACCAAGAGGCAACACTTATGGATAGTTTATATGAGATATAATGAGCTATATAGAATGTTCATCATTTTTCCCCCACACTTTACTTTTTGCAAGTCCTCTTACAAACCAAGGGACAATTATTTTTTAATCGAGGAGTTTGGATTCCAACCATTGATTAAGATCATAAATTTGAAAGTAATGTCCCCAATAACAATGATTTCTAGATAGAAACCCCAAATCTCTTACCACAATATGCAACCATGCTTGAAATTCTACTTTTGCCTGATTGTGCCAATTTTGCCAAGGGACAAAGATAAATAGATGGCCTAAATGTCATGCCAATCTAAAAATCTAACCCTCCTTCATCTGGAAGCTAAGTGATAATATCAGAAACTCCCTAGCTCACTGAAGACTCCAACTGATGGTGGTGGAACTCATAAATTCTTTGCATTTTAAGGCAATAGGCAAAGTCTCCCATCAAGCCATACTTGAATTGATAGGGTTGTAAGAATGTTGGTTGACAAAATATTTTAAAGCTGATACATTTTCTCTTAATAACTCATGATGTTTATTTTTCATGTACATATAATACAAGGGCTGAAAGGTAGCAAGAAGTTTGTGAGCTTCTAAAAATTGAGGTCTCATACATAGGCTTGTATTATTCTACACTTCCAAGAATTGAATATGTGCTTACTCCCAAGAAATTTGATTTATCATGGTGGAAAGGAAAGCACATAATTGTGTTTCCCCCACAAATAGGTTAACCAAAAATCTAGACTAGTAGCCCAATAATATGTTGCAAAGATAAAACTCAAAAATTTGATCTTGTCTTTTTGTGGTACTTTTAAGAAAGACATCCTTGAACATGTGTTCATCTTCAATAATATGGGGAAAACCAAAATAAATCAATTGAATTTTACACCTATAAAATTATTCATGAAGAAATAAAACATATAAAGAAGAAGGTTTTCTGCAAGATAATAATTTCTCAGCAATTTCATAAACAATCTGAATAGAAGTTTGAGCCTTCTACAACTGTTACTGAGACTTTGATTTTATTTTAGCATTTTATACTTCCAAATTTTGAATCTTATTCTTCAATTTCTTCCAAATTGAAATTATCTCATTAAGGAGTAGAGGAAAATAAGGAATAGCCCTTGTGTGTCCCTTAGTTTGTACCACAATTTTTATTGTTTCCCTCTACATAGCTTGCATAACAACTTATAATTCAACAGTTTGAGTTGTTAGTTCATGTATGTGAGTATTTTTTTTAACAAGCAATGTATTCTTACCAACAATAGAGTGTTGTAAATTAGTAATTTGATCATCCTTACTAGCAATAGAATTTTGTAAATTATCAATTTGAGCATCCTGATTTTCAAGAAAATTTTGTAAGGTGCTAAGCTCATGATATTGTGAAAACAATTGATTATGAATTCTTGTTTGTTCAGTATTAACTATTATTATAATTACTTCTTGTGCTCAAACCTGAGAAAAAAAATCTTCATATTGCCTTTTCAAACTAGAAATAGTTTGGTCCTTACCTTGCAATGTCAATTAGAGAAAATTCATCTTTACATGTTATTACCAAATAGTCTCTTCATGTCGTGATAGGGTCATAGCATGTTGCAATTATTTATTTTCATGAGCAAGCTACGAGGAAGATGGAGTTTCTTCTATGAGTGGAGATTTACCCTTATCAACCATGGAAGGTAAGGGCATTTCTTCTTCTTCAGCTACAATCTCTTGTGTAGGGGTTTGTGTTTCTTCAACTATCTATTCAACATCTATAACTTCTATGGGAGAACTTAAACTTCCCAAAATTTTAGCTACTTGTACTTCACTTTCTTCTTCCTCCTAAAGAATCAAATGATGAATTCACTAGGGTTTGATAGATGGAATAGGGTTTTCTAATGAAACCCTCATTTTCCTCTTCAACTTTTGTCACATTTTCGGAGCTGTAGGCACCGAAGATGAACCTTCCTTTGTTATTGTTATTATGGGAGGAGAAATAAGACATTGTGATTTTTTACCAAAACTTTGGAGTGATTTTTGTAGAAATGAAGACTAAGTTTTATCACCCTTAGGTTTCTTCAAAAAATGGTGCCAAAAGATGAGATGAATTAAACCATGATGTTTAATGGACCCAATGTCCCTTTTTAAATTTCAAGTAACATTAATTATATCATAGTGAAGAAAAGATGGTAGGTTTATTGAGAATTTAAGTTTGGTGGTTCCTTTCTTAAAATGAATGAGAAGCCACATAGTGTCTCCACCAACCATAGTGAATTGTTCATCACAGGTGAGGTATTTCATGACCCAATATACAACATTTTGCCATGGAGGTAGAAGACTATTCTGAATGATTCCTCTAGCCATGCCTTGTGGAGTTTTGACCAACTTAAGATTGGGTTTATTGTCATCAATAAACATTTGAATCACAACAACAAAACTCATTTTGTCAGTAACAACCATGCCTTCTTCATGAATCCCAAAAAGTTTGTTGATAATAGAGGGATTAATAGGAATATGCTCACCCCAGACTACAAAATGATCATCAAAATTTTCTAAAAATTCTTAAATGATGTTCTCCTAAAAACCCTAAAATGTTTTTAAGAAATTAAGCCATCCTACCATTTCAAAAATAACCCTAGCAAATTCATCTTGTAAAAAAGATTATGCTGACTCTGGTTCACTTTTCTTCTTAACTCCAATCTTCATAGTTATTCAAAATATTCTCAAAAACTTGCTTGCATGATGAAAAACTAAGCTCAAAATTACATAGATTACTGAGGGAAAGGAAATTGGGATACAATGCATCAATGAATAACAATGAAGGTGTATCATGAGATAATGATAGAAATGATGGCCAAGCACTTTAGAGCATGAAAATTTTTATTGAGAGAATACTTTTTGGGGTCAATATCAATGACCTGATGTGAGAGATCATACTTGGTAGCACTTAAAATAATATTCGCAATGAATTCTACATTAGGTCCTATATTTTGAAAAGATCTTTTAGAATAACCTCACATCAAATATTGAAATCCAAAAATGGTAACGGATTCAATCACATCCACATTGAATCAAAGAATTTAACCATAGGTAGAAGTGTTTTCCACCTAATGGCCATACATGCAAAACATTAAAAAAAATGTCTAACCTATTTGAAAGTTAGTACAATTGTACCTTTGTTGTAAGGATCCATGCATATCTCTTAAATTTTCCATGTGTCCTACAGGGATAAACAATTTTGATAAGTTAGCTAACAAGACAAAAATTCATGTTTATTATATAAATTTCATCTAAAAAGTGTCATTTTTTACTTTTACTTTTTAGTAGTTTTTTTTTCTTTTTTTTTTATATTTTTATATTTTGAATTTTTATATGTTTTTTTTTTTTTTTTTTTTGAATTTTTAAAGGGAGGAGAACCACCATTTGTTGGTTTTTATCACTCCCCCTTATTGGATGTCTGCTACAAAGATCATTTAGCCTTAGTGGAAGAACCAAGTTCTTCCATAAGGTCAAATTGGTCTTGACTCTATTCAATGATTTTTTTCCTATCGAGAGGTCTTCTATACACTTTAAGTCTATGACCATTGACCATAAGTATTCTTTGGTCACCATCAATTGGTTGAAGTTGGATAGAGCCGTTGATTTGAATAGTTTTGATCAGGTATGGCCCCAACCATCTCATCTTAAGCTTACCTTTGAAATGCTCATATTTAGAATCAAATAGAAGCACCCAATCATCTTCCTAAAACTATGTTTCTCTAATATGAGTATCATGCCACTATTTTTTATAGTTTTGGATCATGGTAGTTTGAGTGAGTGCATCCATTCTTAGTTCGTCCAGCTTATTTAGTTGCATGATTCTTTCCTTTTGTGCTTCATCAAGATTAATTTCCATATCAGTTGTTATCTTCTATGTCTGCAATTCAAACTCTATTAACAACAAAAGTTTATTTCTAAACACAAGTTTATATGGAGAGAATTTTTTGGTAGTCTTCTATGTTGTATTATACGCCTAAACTACTTTAGGTACTCTATCTGCCCAATTTTTCCTATTATTATTTACTAATTTGGTCATAATATTTTTAAACTCTCAGTTGGTGACCTCTACTTGCCCATTGGTTTGAGGGTAATATGGTGAGGATTTATGATGATTAATTTGGTATAGTTATGTGAAAGCCTTGATCATGTTAGACATGAATTAGGTCTCTTGATTAGAAATAATAGATTTAGGAGCTCCAAATCTCAACATGATCATATGATATACGAAATCAACAACCATTTCTTCCCTAATAAAGTCGAGTGCCTGCACTTCAACCCACTTAGTAACATAATCAGTACATACTAATAAATACTCTTTTCTTTGAAATTATGGGTTGATTGGCCCAAAAAAATCTACACCCCATTTCTCAAATGGTTCTACAACTATTTGTGGATGGAGAGGCATTTTAGAGGAGAGAGTAGGCTTACCCATCCATTGGCAAGGATCACATTGCCATACAAACCTTTTTATAGTCTTGTAAAGATATGGCCAATAATAACTTGTACCAAGAATCTTATGAATGGTTTTTTTTACTGAATAATATCTTCCTCCTGGTTCACTATGACATGTTCTTATGATATCAAATACTTCATCTTCTATGACACACCTGTGAAGTACATGATCAGGTCTAGTTTCAAATAGCATGCCTTTAAACCATTTGAAATGAGAACTAGCTCTAATAAAAAAAAATCTCTTTTTGGAAGTAAAGGAATGAGAAAACTTCCTTGTTGCCAAGTAATCTACCTTGTCTACAAACCATGGGGAGTATGTAGATAGAGAAAAAAAAATCATCTAGAAAAGAATCCTCCACATGTTCATCTTCACCTGTAGTGATTAATCTAGGCAAAAATTCAGCAACAACATTATACTTTCCAAGTTTGTCTATGATGGTAATGTCAAATTCTTACAATAATAGTAGCTATTTAATAATTCTTCCACCTACTACTGGTTCATTCATTAAGTACTAATAGTTGAATGGTTCGTATAAATAAATACTTGATAACCATTAGCGCAATACCTAAACTTGTTTATGGCATAAATAACAAGAAATTATTTTTCTATGGTAGTGTATTTTTTCTCTATGGAAGTAAGATTGTTCTTGATATAATAAATGACATACAATTTTTCTTCCTCATCTTTTTGTCCTAGAACTTCCCCTAGTGCATTATTGGAAACATTAGTATAGATATGAAAAAGCTATTCCCAATTAGATCCTTTCAAAACTGGAGTAGTCATGAGTTTATTTTTTAATGTTTTAAAAGCTTCTTGACACTTATCATTCCATACAAATTCATTATCTTTTGTTAGAAAGGAAAACATAGATGCAACTATTTTTCTGAAGTCTTCAATAAATATTCAATAATATCCTGCATGATCGAGAAATTTTTTGACATTTATTTGTATTTAAAGAATGGAGAGACTAAAAATTACCTCAATCTTCTTGGGATCCACTTTTACTCCTTGAGAAGAAATATGATGTCCTAAGACTATCCCTTTATTGACCATTATGATACACTTCTCATGATTCAAAGATACTTGATGTTCTTCACATCTAGTGAGCAATTTATCAAAATTGTTCAAGACTTCATCAAATGTGTTGCCATGGATAGTGAAATCATCCATGTATACTTCCACACAATCATTTTTAAGGTCAAAAAATATAGCTAACACTGCTCTCTGAAGGTAGCGAGTGAATTGTACAATCCAAATGGAAGGACTGTATAAAAGAATGTTCCCCAAGAGCAGGTAAATGTAATTTTATCTTGATCTTTGGGATATATTCTGCTTTGATTATACCCATTGAACCCATCTAATAAACAAAAATATTGTTTTCTTACCAAGTTATATAAGATTTGATCAATAAACAACAAAGGAAAGTAATCTCTCATAGTGTCCTTATTTAGTTCTCTAAAATCTACACAGACTCTCCATTTTCCATTCTTCTTAGGTACAATGACTAGAGGTGAAACCCATTGACTATCAGATACGGGGTAAATGAAACCAATTTTCAATAATTTGTTTTAATCTATGTCTTTATAATTTCTATCAAGGGTGGGTTAATTCTCTGTTGTGGTTGTCTGACTCATCCAACATCTTTGGTGTAAATGTGATGGGTATAGACACTAGGATGTATTCATTTCATATCATTGTAATCCCAAGTGAAGGTTTTTGTGTGTCATATCAATACATTAAACACTTTACTTTCTTGCATGTCAATTAACTAGCTATTTATATTTAATAGTTTACTGGGATAAATTGCAATTTGTTTAGTACCTATAATGATGGAATTTACCTGCTTGTATTTACTCATTAAATCATTCAATGGACACATTTATGGTAGTAGCATGTGAAATGTAGCCACTTCTTTGTAAAAGGTTTCACTTTTGGAGAGAAGATTAGTCAATGGACAATTAAAATGATTTAAAAATGAATTCTGCCCTTCTTAAGCCCAGTTAATTACGGCTTGTTGGATATTTTATGGACCAAATAACATATTTGGGTAACATATGACATTTTATTGGTTCTCAAGAGTGAAACTAAATTTATCCCATTCATTATTGTTCATCTTCAGAGCTGAGCTATTAGTATTTAGATCTAAGCTATTAGTCTTCAGAGCTAGGCTATCAGACTTTAGAACTAATTGTCTTGGTCTAAATCTTCTGTTATCTATTCCTCAAACTCTTGGACATGTTATTTTATGGTGATCATGGATAAGGAAGACACACTATTCTAATTTTGTTCAGGTTGATCCACCCACATCTGTTCAAAAAGATACATTGAAGGTCTAGCAGGTGAATAAAAGGAGATTTGTTTGGCATAGATTCCATTGGAAATGGTCGTATTACCCGATCTACGGTCAATTCATGCTACGAGTATAGCTAACCAACGTATTCCAAGAATGATTGGATATCCTACCCTGTTAGGTTTAGGTTGAAATATCATGAAATCTATAGGTTATTCCCAAGATTTGATGGTGATTGGAATGTATTTTATGGTTCTTTCAGGTATAGTAGTGGATTGATCTGCCATTTACAAGATTGTAGTGATAGGTTGAAGTCCTATAATGGGTAAAGATTATACTATTTTGATAGTCATTATGTTGATGGCAAAACTCAAATATACAAGTATGGATTTATTCCCAATTGTCATAATCATTACAATACTACCAGGGTCTCCATATTTGGGAACAAATATGTTTCCTTATAATTAATCAACAATTTTTCTTGTTACTTGAATTGTTTTAGGATATTGTTTCTTCATTCTTGGTGTTTTTATATACAATCTTTTAATTATTTTATTCAATTCAAGAATATCCTTAATGTCTCTTAAAATTGGAATTTCTATCTTCATATCTCTTAATCCTTGCATTAATTCATAACCCTTCCTCAGTTTTTCTTCCTTAAGTCTCTTAGGAAATGGAATAGTAGGGGAATCTTAAATTATAGTTGGTGTGATTGGAGTTGTGATAGCTTATACCATGTTTTCATTTTGTTCTTGGACTATAGGTGACTTAGGAGTGATTTCATCATTGGGAATTTTAGTTATGGTAATCGGTGAATATCCTACTATCTTTCCTAACCTTAGCTAAACATTATTACACTCAGTTGAACCACTTGCAATACTACTTTCATGATCAACTCCATAAACACGAGTATTTTTCCTATTTTTAGGATTTTCCAATGGTTGGGTAGCTAACTATGGTTGGTTAACATACTACTCAATTGGTGATGGTTGAGGTTATGAAGGCATCAAAGCTTGTTGTTGAGGAAACCTCTCTGCATTTGATATTGTTGATTTGGCCATTGAAATGGTGACTATTGTATCTAATGTGGTTATTTTTTTTGCTACTGTGCCTAGGGTTGTGAAAGATTTTGAGGCATCCCCCACATTTATGGCATCCATTCTTGAGTACCTCAAGGTTTTGGTTGTGGTGGTGATCCCCAAATTTATGGTGTGACTTGTCCATCCCATGGTGTCATCCATGGATTAGGGAAAAATCATAGACCGAATTGATTTTAAGGTTAAGGGTATTGGTTTCCTTATCTTTGGATAAATTTTAATTCCTCAATTACATATACTACTTGTTTTACCTAATTTCTCATGATAGGAAGACGATTATAATTTTTGGTGTCATGGTCTACGTCACAAATACCACATACCTTTGTTTTATCTAAAGGATAATATTTTATCGGATGTTTATGCCTACATTGAGGATAATATTTTGATAACTTTTCGGCATTAGTAGCATTGGATTTTGCTTTCAGACCATCTAATGTGGATGTCAATTGTAATAGAATATCTATTTTGAAATTAGCAAATTCTTTCATTAATTAACCAAATTCAGGTGATTTTCCTAACCATGATTTATTTATGCTAGGTCTTGTCCTATAATAGTTAGTACATAATGTTGAAATCTAATGAAAGGTTAACTTGTCAATGTTACACATTTCCATTAGGTTCAAAGCATCACGTGCATCATCATCTAGGTATTTAATAAAGACTATTTTAATGACTTCCTTTGTGCATTGATAACCACGTCATTTATGGGAAAATATAAACCTATCAAGGCAATCTTATAAGGTTTCATCTTCATTTTGTTTGATATTGAAAACATCTACTTTTCATTTTCTAACTCTATAATAATCCTGATATTTATCAATAAATTCAGTTTCTATTTGTTCTCATGTATAGAATTACCCTCAAAGCCCAAGAACCATCTCATGGCTGCATGCTTAAGTATACATGGAAATAAATTTAACTTCTAATTGTCAGTGACATAGTCGTATGTTTGGTAGAGAACTTGAAATTCAAAGAGGAACTTATCTATATCCTCTAAATATTTATCTCTAAAGGTAGGTAAAATAGATGATAAAATATTTTTCATGGAGGTTCTATCATCAGGACCCAAACTAATTGGATATGAAAATGTTTTGTCCTGTTGAGGCAATCGTTCATGGTTTTCTACATGTGTATGTTCATCTCCCATTTTTTTCCCAACTTTGGTTATCAATCCAATCCAAGTTCCCTTCTTGGGTTCTCAACCTATGGTCTACTTCAAGAGGAGAATCTTTGTTGGTGATTAGATCTACTTCTTGTAAAGCTTGTGAATCAATCTGACTATTCTAGAAAGGGGATTCTGAAGATCAATTATCTCTTTAGGGGAAGATATCCTGAATATAATTCTTCTTGTATGATCCATTTGTGAGGATGAATTTTTCTTAGGAGAAGAACTAGAAAAAAAAATTATATAGATTTTAATTACCTTTCTTGCACTTCTTGATCTTTCTAGTAAAGATAGAATCCTCTCTTCATCTGGTTTTATTTGGGAGTCTTTAGAGATAAACTATCTTTTAGAACCTCTTGGGTGATTCATAAATCTAAGGGGTCCTTGATTGTTTTTATATTTTTGGGATATATGAATGTTTTTGAATTTATGATAGGCTATCGTTATACCTTTCATTTAACTAATTAATGGATTGGTGTCATTTTCTACTAGGGTGAGTGTCCAAGGCTATATGCAATGAGATTTTGGATATTTGAGTTAGCAGTTTTTTGTTTGTAGGTTTACTCTATTGTTCTTGTCTAAATCTTAAAAGAAGCAGATAATATTCTAATTTTATGCTGTAAAAAGGTAAATATAAAAAGTTTTGCTAACTTAATATCTCCTAGGTCATTCTTTATTAGAAGTATTCTTCGGTTCACATCATCAACATCCAAAACTTAAAATTCTAGCATAAGAAACTACAATGTCCTCACTTGACTTCCCTGACTGGGTAAGACAGTGTTGTATTTCAGAATGTGAGAATGATGATTACCTGTTGTCACCTAGACTACTTTTTGATAGATTCTGAATATGGAGATGAGTCAACAAACTTTACTATTAACTTTACTCTTGTGATACTTGAAAGTCACACTTTTCATAAATTAAACTCACTTGCATTGAATTAAAATAAACTTTGTATTAATGAAAGCACACTTGTATTAAAAGAAACACTTTTATGTAAAAATGAAAATCACACTTTGCATTAAAAAAGAAATCATGCTTGTATTAAAATAAAATATACCTATATTTAAAAAAATACACTTTTAAACTATAAATTAAAAATACCAATTATCTTGATCTTCAGAGAGAAGTGGGCCCTTACTCCTACCTCAGAACAAAATCTAATTTTACTCAGTAATGAAATAGAATGTTTAACTTTATTGATACTTCAGCATCAAAAGAAACATATACAACTATTATGAATTCTATGAAATTATATTTGTATGTTTCTTCTCTTTTTTCTATTCTCTATTTTCTATTCTACCTCTATCTCTCAGAATGAGGAGACATGTATTTAGAGCACATATCAATGTGTAGACACTATAATTTTGTACCCTATGGATGATTAATTTAGGTGTCATAGGTCTTATTTTTATTTAATCTCATAAATAATCCCTATTCTAAGGTTTGGTATATTTATTGTTTACTAGCTCAATAACTTGCATTTACTATTACCTTTCTACCCTCCCAACCTCTTAAATCCATTTATAACCTAAGGAATCTACCCACCTAACCACTTTAAGCCTGTATGATTTCATTACCAACAATGCCACCTGTATTAAAGTCATTTTTACCCATAGTTGAAATAAAGGTGCCAAATTGGTTGAATTGACATCGATTCTTCGGATCTGTCGATCCATAAATACCCAACCAACCTTTGTATTCGGGACCTAGAAACTCAAAGCCTTGAATCTACAATATTTCTTAGAGAATTAGTGATGTCCTTAATGACACTATCAAAATTTTATTGTATTCAATCCATATCTTTTGTCAAGCTCGAGAAACTACCTGCATTTGTGGAGGATTTTTGTTTTACTTGCAAACGGATCAAAGATAAGTCATTGTGTTTTATTATTTCATTTTATATCAATTTTTATATTGTTATCTATTTGAATAATCCTTAGAATACCATTTATATCCCTCTATATTAGTTTATTAGTCTATGTTAGCTAATTTGTCTCGTATGTTCTCTATTTTTATTAAACTTAGTCATAGAGAGAATCGATGTCAATTTATTCTGAATCAAAACCAATTCTACCAATCAACACTGATCCTATCAAGATCAACATTGATCTAATTTTTTTAATTTGTAGAACCCAAGACCCTAATCCTAGACCCCTACTTATAATCTTTATTAATTTCTTATCATTTAAATATGGCCTTTATTTATAGATGACTCTACTAGGCTTAGTACATGATGTAAGTAGTATCATTGATCTCCCATAAAAACTTGTTTGTTGATCAGAGTGACATAGCTTTTGAACTAGATCTTTGTACAATCATTTATTCACCCTCTCTCAAAGCTATTGAAGATCAACTAGCTATAATACAAGATGATGTAGACTTTACTTTAGCTTAGTAGGAGGAATATTACATCTATATTGATAGCTTAATCAAAAATTGAATCTAAATTAGCATTCTTATCATATATTTTATCTATTATAATTTCATATGTTATTTATCCACTTGATTATGTAAAAAAGTGAGATGATATCCATTTGAGGAAGCTCAAAACTTCATGAGACTGTTTTTTGACTAGGCAACTCACCCAATTATCTATTAATCCATTTTTTTCAAGTGTTTAAATGTGTGTAGGTTATCCTTCATAGCCAAAAATAACCTCTCATGGTCATTGGATTCAAAGTGGTGTGCAATATCTTCTAATCCATAGGTATTCACCATAAACCCTATTTTTATTTGAGTTTTTAGTAAGTAATATCTAATTTAAAGAAAAATGAAAAACTACTTAAACATTCTAACACACTCGGTGGGACCACTATGGTCTCACTTTTGTTATTAAAATTTGTTTTGAATTTATCTTTCTTTCCTTTATTTTGTTTACTTTATTCATTCAAAGAAAACCTAAAATTGTTTTTTCATTTCTAAAGGCTAAAAAGATCTACTTCCATTTTTATTGCTTAGGTAATTCATATAGAATAATCTAGGCAACTAATATATCTTGGTTATCACTTCTCTCACACATAAAACAAATCACATTCATAATAAACTCATCAAACATTGACACAAGGGAATTGATTGGGATTACATCACTTAGCGGTAACCTTCTTCCAGGTTATCCCACTTGGATTTCACCACCAAGGGGAGAACTAACTCAATACTCTGACTGAGTATAAACCTTGATCTTTTGATATATACTGGCTAATCACCTAATACCCTTACGCTATAGTGTGTGAAGTGAGGGGCTAAGCCCTAATACCAAGCCAAGTATCAATCCCAATATAGAAATCTTTGTCAGCCTAAACAAACCTGAGACCATCCTTAGATTATCACTTCTTAGGACCCTCGATAACCTTTTATTTTCTTTTATCACAGTTTAAAGTTAAAAAGTAAAAACTTTTTAGGTACATCTTTAGCATGTGTATCTTTTCATCTTCACTAAATATGAGATAATCAAAAAGAATCTTTTGTGTTCTTTTTTGCTTTTATTTCTTAACTTTTCCTTTTATAACTATATGGTTTTGATGCAATAACAGTCAAATAAAAAAATCAAACCCTCAACTTAATATTCATCCATGGATAATTATCCTAGCCCTATTACTTCCCCTGAGTCCAAGGGGGAAGGCATCCATCAGTATTATACCCAGGGTGATCCTAAATTCACCACTATACTAGATAGCGACCACAACACACTTAACCATTATCTCAAATCTTGATCCATAAGCATCCCACTTTATCCCCATACACAGTTCTCTAGGAATCCATATGGCATAATTTTATAAGAGGGTGAAGGGTTTACCACCATTATGGTGTCTTCCCATAACAATCCTCCTCCAACAAGTTCTAACACTACTACTATGCAACCCTTAGGCAACCCACCTCTCATGATGTCTAGTGATCCATCCCCAACTATTACCCAAAATTAGAATGTCATCACACCTCAGGATACAACTACTCAACCTATTACCACATTGATTCATAACCTAGTCATGTCAGTCCCAACAACCCTTCCACCTATCCAAATTAGTATACCCTTGAGTACCCAAATGTAGCCATTACAACAAGCCCCTATAAGTCATCCTCCTTTATTATATCCCCTTAACCACCAAATACATAACACATACGCAAGCTATTGGGTCTACTTGTATCCCCTTACAAGCCCCACAATATGTGGTGGCCTCTCAACTAATCATGACCACATTGGTTGGTTATCCCTTATCCTAGGGTTTTTCTACTCAACTTCCTACATATTAACTTCCGCAATAGTTTGCTTTGGGAGAAACTCCTCATTACAACACCTAACAAAATCTCTTAAGCATCCTTATGAACATGAGGGTTAATTTGGAAGCCTTTGCCTCTGGGTAGAAGAACATGTTCACCTACGAGCAAATATGTAATGAGCCTATTAACCCAATAGTTCTTATTAGGCCTTATCCTCCATTTTGGGAACTTCCAAAGTTTATGAAGTTTCAAAATAAGGAGGATCCTCAATAGCACCTTTAAGCATTTATACACGCTTGCTACCTTATAACACATGATGATGTGCTTCTTCTTAGGACCTTTTGTATGTCATTAATTGAACCTGCTCTAGATTGGTACAGCTCAATCCCATAGCATTTCCTCTTCTCATTTGGGTAGCTAGCTCAAATATTCTTGGAGTAATTTTATATCAATATTGTAAGAAAAGTCACTATCACTGATCTCTATGCCATATGATAGTTTAAAGATGAATTTATCACTAACTTTGTGGCTAGATGTGGAAGTCTCATTGATTAACTCACCTTGTCCCTTTCACAAC
The DNA here is from genome assembly GCA_037957365.1 of Torreya grandis. Classification (NCBI taxonomy): domain Eukaryota; kingdom Viridiplantae; phylum Streptophyta; class Pinopsida; order Cupressales; family Taxaceae; genus Torreya; species Torreya grandis. The sequence goes on from JARHVA010002320.1 coordinate 489,916, forward strand.
TTGAGTTGATCAAATTATTCAAAAGAGCATATGCTAAACACATATCATCAACGTTATGGGTATAATCTTTTAAAACCTTTGATGAGGCCTTTTTAATGGCCCAAAAACTTGAAATTAGAGCCCTAGAAGAAAGGAAAGTTAAATTACCAAATAAAAACTTTAAACTGGATCCCTCTAAAGGGACTAATAGCAATAACAATAAAACCAAATGGGCTATTAATGTCGTAGTTGTAAAATCAGCACCACCACAAACTAAAAACCAATCTAATCCCTCCACCTTATAGGCACAATCTCAAAAGCCATTGACACACTTTCCCTTATGATAATATACACCTTTAGGAGAATCCTATGCATTTATTTTACATAAAATCTTAAAGGCGTCTCTCATTGAGCTTCCTTTGGTAAGACCTCTCGAGTATTCTCACCCTAAACCTAGTTGGTTTAAGGAAAATGACTTTTGTAACTTTCATCACGTGATAGGTCATGACATTAGTAAATGTCATTATTTCAAGGGCTTGGTACAAAATCTTATTGATCAGGGGGAGTTAAAACTAGATAATCCTAACACACCTGCTAATCAATCTTCAGATATATTTAGGCATCCATTCCCTAATCATGCCTCCACATCTAATTATATGCAAGCTAATTTGGGATCCACATCAGAACATGAAACTCGTGTAATTAACATAATCCAAAACCAGATTCTACCTAAAGAAGTTGATAGTAATCTTATACCTGATCTCCTTACAGGAGATACATTTGAACTATCTGAACTAAGTGAACACTTCCTAAAAAATTCCTCAAGTTTACCAGACCTCATTGTTTGGAATCCACTAGAGGAAACCATATCTGAAATCACTCAAGAACTAAAAGAGGAGAAATTTATCAAATTGAAAGTTTCCTTAGACATTCCATAAGATACCAATCCTTGCATCATTTCCATACCTACATCCAACATACCCATTCCCTCTAGCTTATTACTTCATGAGGAAAATATCATGTTACCCCAAACTAGCTCAAGATCAATTCCCCCAATTGCTAGGGAGACACTAAATCCTAGATAAAGTTTAATACCCTGCTCTAGTGATAGTGAGATTGGGCAGCTCCGTTGGTTTGGGATGTTAAGGTTCTTGTTTGAGACATCACCATGTCAAGTTTTCTATGCTGGTTGTCACATCCTAATTTCACCCTATGTTGTTGCCTTTAAATCCATGGATATGAAATTGGTTATAATGATTATTATGTTGTGAGATGTGTTGTCCTAAAAAAATGCCACTCATTTTTGGGACAACCTACAGATCAAAATTGTCTCTTCCCTTTTTAAAAATTTGTTTTAGGCATTTAAATTCCTCATTTTTCAAGCTTCTCAAAAATCTACAGACTCAGCAGGTTCAAAGACATGGTTCAAAGGTAAGTTCAAATGTTTGGTTCAATGCAAAAGGAAGCTTCCCGAAGGACAAGTCGATGGCACTTAATCAATCAAAGCGCCCTTCGAAAGGGTCATTTTCAAGAAAGCTGAAAGTGTGCAAGAGTGGCAGAGATTCCCACCTATGTAGATGCTTAGGCGGTATAAATCACCGCCTTTGCATCTGTAGTGTGTAGGAGCGGCAGAAAGTGTTGACAGAGCAAGTAAAGTTGGGAATGCAGCCTGATAGCTCAAATCGCAGTAGGAAGAGACAAAGTTGGAAAGGACAAAAGGCGGCCTCAGTCAATGGAAGAACCAAGCCCGACTAAAGAGAAAAGCCTGCAAAAAGTGCCTAATTGAAAAAGACAAAGTGCAGTGGAATACGTCACGACTCTGTAGAATGTGACTATTTTCATCCATCATGCAGGAGCAGCAATTTTTGCCGCCCTTGCATCCATTTATGCAGGAGGAATAATTTTTGCCGCCTTGGCATTCCCATTTTCTCTCCTCTAAGTGCAAGGGCAGCGATTTTTGCCGCCCTTACACGTTCTTCACCGACACTCCCTGACATGCACAGGCAGCAATTTTTGCCGCCTATGCACCTGAACTTCTCCAATATGCAAGGGCGACAATTTTTACCGCCCCTACATACCTTCTCCCCGATTTTCCTAACTCGTGATTATCAATGTCTTTTCAACAAAAGTTTTTCCAGATCACTGAAGTTTCTCTAAAGAAGTCGAAGACCATGAAGAAGACTGAAAATAAAGATTGAAGATGTTTTTTCGTGCTTTATTCAAAATGCACTTTGTAATTGTCTTGGGACATTTTCACATGCAATTTTGTAATGTGTAATTACAAATAAAAATTACGAAAAAATATCTCAAAAAGTCAAAGATGACTCATCTTTGACTTAGATATTTTTATATTATAATCTTTTTAATTTTGAGAGTTTCTCCCTATATATAGTGGAAGCAAACACTCTATGGAAATTGAAGCAATTTTTGAGACTTTGTGCTCAAACTTGTAAATCATATTTTGTTGAATGAATGAGAAGCAGGGTTATTTCAAACTTTGTGTTGAAGTTATTTGTGTTGTCTAGGAAACAGTTTCTTATGTTCTCTTTCCTGATAATCTCTTGTTTATCCGATTTAATAAGCAAAGTGGATGTGTTTATATTATCTGAGAACGCTTCTAAAAGGTAGAAGATAGACTTTGAGCTACTTTTATCTTCGGAATTCAGTTATCTTTTGTAGTTTTAGGTGAAGACTTTGTGCTTCATTTCATTCTACGGTTACACTTGTTCTAGATCGGTGAAGAAGACTACGAAAGACTTTGTGCTTGCGTAATCCTTTTTGTGGTTTTTGTTACTTCAGGTGATCTTCTACCCTCCGTTTGATACCATTCTTGAAAGAAGAGGAGTGTTGTTAGCTAAGGACTAGGATATCCCTCTTTTGTTCTTTATACATTACTTCTGAAAAAAAAGAGGTAGATGTTGTTATACCATCCCATGTGTTATTTTCTGCTTATATATATATACATATATCCAGTGCATAAATATTTATAGGGAACCTCCCCTTGATGAGAGGAGAAATTTACTTCGTCTAGATTTGGTAAACCCATACTTTTCATGGTGTAAATCTCTATATGCTATGGTTGATATACCCATTTTGTCTTCAGTTAGTTGACGACAAAATATTCACCCAAAAATTTTTTGGCGACTCCGCTGGGGACACGAACGTGCATTTTGAAGCCTCAAGCTTCAACTTGAAGCAGTTTCGGTCCCTTTTTCATTTGAAATCTGGAAACTCCACGCTACACCAAAAGCCAGAGATCTAAGGATGTTTTTGACCCCATGTTTGAGTTGGTGCAACAGAGCAACTTTGATCTATTCCCTCCACCGCCTTTTCTCCAACGATCTAGAAGTCTTCCTCCTGACCTTATCGGATCACCCCCACAAGGTAGTGCTTCTTTTCCTTCCATTAACCAGGCCCTACCTATAAATACCCCACCAAGGTTTGTTATCTTGCCATTTAATCCTCTTATCATTATGGCTCAAGGCTCATGGGGAAATTCCTTTGGTCCCCTTAATTTGACTGCACCTTTACATGAACTACCTCGTAGTTCTAGAAAAAAAAAATCTAAGTTTTTTGGTGATGGAAAGGTTCACCTTGACGAGCATATTGCCACTTTCTCCATAGCATGTGGCGTAATCAGCGTAGAATTTGAGGATGTAGCAGTTAGACTGTTTGTGGAAATTTTGCAAGGTGTTACTGCAGATTGGTTCTATCACCTGCAGGTCGGGTCAGTGACTGATTGGAATACACTAAAGTCCATATTTGAAGCTAGATTTAAACCCGTTGAAGATGCACACGCCTTGTTAGCACAGCTAACACAGATGAAAAAAGAATCTCAGGAACCCATGAGGGATTTCATATCCAAATTCAACAAGTTGAGGAACCGGATTCCAACTGTGGCTCAGCCCACGCCGGAGAATCTTAAATGCTTTTTCATCAACTCGTAGCTTCCTGAAGTAAGTTTCCTATTGAGGTGAGCTGGCCCTATGAATCTAGCATTGGCTCAAAATTTGGCTACTAAGATTGAAGATGATCTTATTCTAGCAGGTGAGATCAGAAAAGACCCTAGTAAAAATAGATTCTCTTCATCTACTGAAAGCTCTTCTACAGGCACTACAGATCCTATGGTACAAAAGTTAGCAAATGAAATGCTAGCTCTCAGAAGGAAAATGCCCCAAGTTATGTTTGCTTCTCCTAATCAAGATATGCCAAGGAGGACATTTCAGAATCAAGCGTACCAAGGCAATGCTGCTAGGAATCAAAGGCAGCCAAATCGTCTTCCTCCCCCACAGAGGAACCTCACCATTGAAGCACCTCCAACCAACTCAGCGGTTGGATATCTGAAAATAGAACACGCTTCCCCTTTCCAACCTGAGTTGGACCAACAACATGATGATGCTAATCCCTTCGAAGTGAAGGAAGAAGAATTAGCTGGTGACTCCGTCATTGGTTACTTGAATTATCAGGATGAACCCAGAAGTGAGGGGAATGCAGCTAAGGGATCATATGCTGTATTCACCTGGTCCCAAAAAAAATCATCCCGACAAGCTAATAAAGAGAAGACAGAGAAGCAACCTCAGCCGACAGTTTTAATTGCCAAGCGGGGAACCACTCTACCCTTCTAACCAAAGGACCTGATGACTGTTGAAAAGGTACGTACCCCAAGCATCTCTGCATCCTCTACTTCAACTTCGCAAACTAGCCCTCCCCATCCCAAAAACCAAAAGAGTGAACTCCCATCCTCTATCCCTAGTCCAATTTAGGAATTTGACATAATTGAGCATGTCAAAAAGACTAAAATTCAAATGTCTGAATTTGAATTTCTACAAGCCCATCCTGAACAGTTGGACAGGTTGGCGAAATGTGTGAAAGGTACAGTCGTCCCTGTAGGACAAGAAATTTTGAGGGTAACTCGTGATCCCCCAAAGAATGTATCCACCTGGAATAATCTTGTCATGACTCCTTCAATTACTCCTGGAAAAATAGAACCTTTCTATGTTTCCCTGTTAATAAACGGTCGCAAGCTGAACAACTGCATCATCAATTTTGGTGCATCTGACAACGTCATGCCTACTAAAGTGGCAAAATCTCTTCGTCTCACATTGACTAAAACTTTTGGGAGATGTTTCTCTATAGAGAACAAATAAGTACAACTATTGGGGCAAATCAAAGATGCCCAATTTGCATTTGCAGCGTTCCCTGACAAGAGGATCAAGATGACAGTTCTGGTAGCTGACGTCCCAGCCTCATATGGCATTTTACTTGGATGAAACTTTTGCAAGGATGTTGGTGGAGAATTGAGCATGGACTTGTCCCAGGCAATAATCCCTGTGAAAGGCGTGATGCAGAGGTTGCTTCCTGAGGGAGAGGCAAAGTATGTGGTCACCTAAACGTCAGCCCCTGTGGCTCAAATTTTGTTTGAGTCCTCAGGCAGGGTTAATTATTTTTTGACCACATAAGAGGTTCATAAAGAGCCTATTAAAGCCCTTGAGAATGCCAACCAAAAAATTGGTTTAGATGAAACAACGACAAGTGGACCTGATAGTGCCAATCAGTGGCAGGTGTCAAATGAGGATAATCAAATTAGGTGCTAGATGGAACCAGAAGAGTAACCAATTATGGTAGCTGACCATGCTGCTATGCGTCATGATCAGGAAAAGGAGCTGTTCTCCAAGAAAACAAAGATTCATGGTTTTCGGATCAAAAGACAAGTCTTGTTGTGGGGCAAGAGGAGAAAACAAAAGGGAAGGCACAAGAAATTGTTTTCTTGGTGGAGAGTTCCATTCACACATCATCAATTATGGGGAGAAAATGGCCTCTTGCTGGTTTATCAGGATGGCACACCATTTTCACTGTCTCGCAGTGGGTAGCATCTGAAGCGCTTCAAATCTTGAGGCATTAGATAAGATCATCTGTATATATGTATATTTGTATAGTCTTTAGTTTTATTTTGTGCTTTTCATTTTCATTTTTGGAGCCTTTCTTTTTGGGTAGCACGACTCCGTAGCCCAATGGCACGCTTCTAAGGCACTGGAGATTCTAGATTCTACCCCCTTCAATCAATTTTTGTAATAGAAGGAAGTTCCCCAACTGGAGCCAACTGTTGTCCCCAAAAAATGCCACTCATTTTTGGGACAACCTGCAGATCAAAATTGTCTCTTCCCTTTTAAAAATTTGTTCTAGGCATTTAAATTCCTCATTTTTCAAGCTTCTTGAAAATCTACAGACTCAACAGGTTCAAAGTTTTGGTTCAAAGACATGGTTCAAAAGGAAGTTCAAATGTTTGGTTCAATGCAAAAGGAAGCTTCCCGAAGGACAAGTCGATGGCACTTAATCGATCAAAGCGCCCTTTGGAAGGGTCATTTTCAAGAAAGTTGAAAGTGTGCAAGAGTGGCATAGATTCCCGCTTGTGTAGATGCTTAGGCGACAAAAATCACCGCCTTTGCATCTGTAGTGTGCAGTAGCGGCAGAAAGTGCCAACAGAGCAAGTAGAGCTGAGAATGCAGCCCGATAGCTCAAATCACAGCAGAAAGAGACAAAGCTGGAAAGGACAAAAGGCGGCCTCAGTCAATGGAAGAACCAAGCCCGATTGAAGAGAAAATCCTGCGAAAAGCGCCTGATTGAAAAAGACAAAGTGCAGTGGAATATATCATGACTCTGTAAAATGTGACTATTTTCATCCATCACGCAGGAGCGGCAATTTTTGCCGCCCTTGCATCCTTCTATGCATGAGTGGCAATTTTTGCTGCCCTTGCATCCTTTTATGCAGGAGCAGCAATTTTTGCCACCTTGGCATTCCCGTTTTCTCTCCTCTAAGTGCAAGGGCGTCAATTTTTGCCGCTTATGCACCTAAACTTCTCTAATATGCAAGGGCGGCAATTTTTACCGCCCCTACATACCTTCTCCCTGATTTTCCTAACTTGTGATTATCAACGTCTTTTCAACAAAAATTCTTCCAGATCACTGAAGTTTCTCTAAAGAAGTTGAAGACCATGAAGAAGACTGAAAATAAAGATTGAAGCTGTTCTTCTGTGCTTTATTCAAAATGCACTTTGTAATTGTCTTGGGACATTTTCACATGCAATTTTGTAATGTGTAATTACATGTAAAAATTACGGAAAAATATCTCAAAAAGTCAAAGATGACTCATCTTTGACTTAGATATTTTTATATTATAATCTTTTTAATTTTGAGAGTTTCTCCCTATATATAGTGGAGACCTCTTTTGTAAATGGATCTTGGAAAATATTAAGAGCAAACACTCTGCGGAAATTGAAGCAATTTTTGAGACTTTGTGCTCAAACTTGTAAATCATATTTTGTTGAATGAATGAGAAGCAGGTTTATTTCAGACTTTGTGTTGAAGTTATTTGTGTTGTCTAGGAAACAGTTTCTTATGTTCTCTTTCCTGATAATCTCTTGTTTATCTGATTTAATAAGCAAAGTGGGTGTGTTTATATTATCTGAGAACGCTTCTAAAAGGTAGAAGATAGACTTTGAGCTACTTTTATCTTCGGGATTCAGTTATCTTTTGTAGTTTCAGGTGAAGACTTTGTGCTTCATTTCACTCTATGGTTACGCTTGTTCTAGATCGGTGAAGGAGGCTATGGAAGACTTTTTGCTTGCGTAATCGTTCTTGTGGTTTTTGTTACTTCAGGTGATCTTCTGCTCTCCTTTTGATACCATTCCTGAAAGAAGAGGAGTGTTGTTAGCTAAGGACCAGGATTCCCTCTTTTGTTCTTTATACATTACTTCTGAAAAAAGAGAGGTAGATGCTGCTATACCATCCCATGTGTTATTTCCTGCTTAATTATATATATATATATATATCCAACGCGTAATTATTTATAGGGAACCTCCCCTTGATGAGAGGAGAGATTTACTTCGTCTAGATCTGGTAAACCCATACTTTTCGTGGTGTAAATCTCCCTATGTTGTGGTTGATATACCCATTTTGTCTTCAGTTAGTTGACGACAAAATATTCACCCAACAAGATGCTTTATGTTGTACTCTATAAATTGTGTCATTAATGCATCTTTCCATGGGAAATTAAAATAGTAAGTAATGCTATATTTAATTTGTCAAAATAAAGATTTATTATAATCTTAAATTATTTAATTTTTGTATTAGGCAACTAGTGATTTATGATATTTAACATATTAATTATGTTAATTAAATGTAAATAAATCCTAATTAAATACTGAGATGAACATGTACTATTAAAAGACTTATCTAGTGTTAGTCAAGTGGAATTGATTATATGTAGTAATGCATGAAATCTTTCAAAGATTTTAATTAACAAGATATTTTGAAAAGTTTTAGGTGAAGTTACCTTATTCTTAACTTGGGAAATCAAGGGTGATAGATTGGGAATTTATCTGGTAATTACTTGTAGGACTCCTAGTTAATTGTTTTGGAACAAATCCTACAACTTTGGTTTCAAGTGGCATGCAAAGGATGGAAAATTAAAAAAAAGGTATTAAGGAAAGAAACGGGAAGTATTTACGGGGAAGGGAATACATAGAAGATATACAAGAAAGGGAAGCAAAAGTTGGAGAGGAAAATAAGACCCTAGAAGGTAGAAGGGAAAATTTACCTGAAACAAAAGAAGTGTACCAGCTCTTTCAAATCAAGAGGTAATGTGTTCTATATTATTAATATGTTTTCAACAACTCATAATTTTCCCTTGTGCCCCTTGTGCCTTAAATACACTTCAAGTATGTTCTATTTTCATGCACAATAATTATAAATAATTATTTGTAATAATAGTCATTACCTCCTTCATTGCCCTTCTGCAATGCTTGATATCACCATTTCTAGATTCATTCAACTACATTAATGGGTTGCCATATCAAGTTATGTTTCAAATTCAACACATTCCACCTTAATCAAATAAATTAACCCTTCTTGATTTAGACTACCTAATTGTGATTTGTTTGCTCCGATCTCATATTATTTTGTGAAGAGAGCTTAGTTGATGATTGATATGATGATTTAACCTGAGCTTTGGCCTCAGGCCATCACTAAAGGATGGTGATGCTCAGATAACCTTGAGTGGGAAAGAGAAATACAACAGATGGGGAATCTATGTCTCCTCTTTAATAAATGTTGTATCCATATCAAATTATATTTCTTTCTTTTCTTTATCTCAGTCTAGGAGTAGTGATGCCACTTCTTTTCTTTATCTCAGTTGTTTCAATTTTAGCCAAAATGCATTCCATATCAGTCAATATTTTCAATAGACTCATAAAACTCTCTGCACTTTCCAATAGACCATGAATATGCATTTATCTCCATGCCTGGATAGAATGTGTGTGTGTGTGTGTGTGTGTGTGCGCGCGCGCTGAGGTCATGATTCTTCAGGAAGTGTAAGTCATTTCATGAATATTTTCTACGTTTAGCTTTTATAGCAACTATTTATATTATTACATATAATTTGGCCTTTTTTTACTATGCCTAGAGATGTTATCCGAATCCATTGGATCTAGCTGCCCCTTATCACTCAGAATTGGCTTTTGTTGATGGTGTCGGGAATGGACCTTCAAAATGCTTTGCCTTCCCATCTATTTCATACAACACTCGAGTTTGAGTCGATTGGTGAGTAATAAAAATAAAAGAAAATTAAATAAATAGAGTCTTATTTATTTAGTTCACAAATAAACTTATTTTATTATATATTTTTATATAAGTCAAAAATTACATATAGTTATTTAATAACTCACTTTATTATTAATGTATAAATAAATTAATAAACTATTATATCATAGAAATGGCTTCCTCTTAATTGTTTCCATAAGGGTTAGTAATAATAGTAATATTATTAAAAATCTTTTGCCAGTATTTTAAATATATTATACATGAAATTTGTTAAAGTAAATGAAATACCATGGAAACCTACAATTTGATGGTCATCATTTTAAAACTCTATGATTAAATCAAGTAGGGGCTGGGGGTTTTATCTAAGTTCTAAATATTTGAGGTTTTTGTGTGAAATGAAAATATTATAAAGCTTATGAATAAATCAACAAAACATGGTGTGCCAATACGTATTTTTGTTATTTCATAAAATGAACAATTAAGCCTTTCATAAATTTTATTGGATTTAGGGGAAATCAAATTTAACCAATCTGAGAAATGTCAAAAAGATATTATTTTTTTAGATGTACTTCACCTGTAGAAATAGTGGAATTATGCTTGAATTATCTGTTATAGATAAGTTAATATAGAATTTTGTTATGATTTTAGTTGGCATGGTTTTGCCAATGTATGCATATTTATATCAGATATTGCATGTATGTGATTATGATCCTTATATTAGTTTACCCTAATGGTGAGCTTATGATTTGGATTATTTATTTGTTATGAATATTATGGGGTTGCATTAATGATGCTACCCAAGCAATGAGATAGTTTTTCAAGCCTAGTTAGCCTCATCAATGATGGGTATGGATAACCCAATCAAGTGATGTGTTATGAATTTGATTGATCCAGATGATCTTTAGTCAGAGTAATGTTAGTTTAACATTGTCAATTCATATGTATGACTTGCATATTGTGTGATATCATAGTTGAAATGTATTTCCTTTATGATACACTTTATGTAGTAGAATCTTACAACACATGGGTGTATTATCATATCGAGAATAATTTATTGATATTTGATATTGCATGTATGTTATTAAAGTCCCTTGATACACATACTCAGATGGTATGGTTATGAAAGGACTCTTGAATCAAGAACTACGACAGACTTACTCTATGGTTATGTAACCCATCTTTATGTAGATATTATACATGAGAGGATAATATTATGATTTGGAATTGAATAGCGGTATACAAACTAATTGATACCCTTTTTCTATGTAGTTAAAATTCAAAGTGTCACAGTATAGGAGGATAGGAGAATGATGTTGGACATCAATAGTCCTAGATTATACATAGTGATGTAAGTGATAGGGTTGTAAGGAAATTTGAGTCTTCTCTCTATAATAAAATAATGTATTTATACATTTTCCTTGTATGCACTCGTATGAGAAAACTATTGAGTAAATATTTATACTTTTAGTAGTTTGGTAGAACTACATTTAGCCTTGCTTTTGCATATGTAGGTGACATTGTAGATATGTATGGCAGCTCAAGAAGTGAGCATGGGCATAGGATCTAACCTTGATAGGTATTTCTTAGTGTGACATCTATTTTAAATGTTAGTGAAAGCAAATAACCTTTTTATAGTACAATATTGTTATGCAAACATGTCGACAAGATCACGTTTGTCGCATCTTTTAGGATGAAAACTGTATGTAATATATTTTGTGAGAAAGTTAAACTATGAAAGTGGATAAACATTTTTGTAATATCATAGTACTTCATGAGGTGTGCCTTGAGATTATGTTCTCATTAGATTGTTATTGAATGTATACTCAGATAGTATAATCCTGACTTGCTTTATTTATTATGGTTGGCCAAAGACTATTGTTGGTGTTGAGTCAGATACTCAAACACAAAGACCTATGATATTATGGGATGTCATAGTGTTTTATAGTATGAACAATACCTAGATGGTATACACTATAATTATTATGTCAGCCCATACCTAAATAAATATAGATGTTAAGGTTGATAATGTTGGGTAGAATGATCATGAACTATGATAATATGGGATATCATAGGATCCTTCAGCTTAGATGTATATACCCAGGTGGTACATATTGTAGTTATATATATAAACTCTTACCTAAATTGACTATTCAAATGATTTTATGATTATTACTTGATCAATATGTTTATATCAGCTAGTAGGACAAAATGTGTGTGTGCATATAACTTGTGAGTTTGAACGAATGTTAAGTTTGACTGTTATGTGATATAGTTGTATGACTTGCTTTGTTTTTTATACTTATCTTAATCCTGTGCCTAGCATGTGATTCTATATATAACTAGGAATGTAGATTCCTTCATCATTGCTATTACCTAAGTTTTTATGTGGGAGTGCTTGGGTAAGCACACAAGCCTAGATTAGTAAGATGTTATGCTAGAGTGTGTCTCTTAGCTATGGGAGTATTGACCATAGATTTATAAGATCATCTATGTCATGAATTTTATTTCCTATTTGGCTTAGATTTCCAACTCCTTTGGTGGTGACGTCTCGTGGAGGAGACCATCACATTTGAAAGGAGAACTACATCAGATCCTGATTCTGAGGAGCAGATATGTAGGCTGCCCAAGTATGGTGTGGGCATCAGGTCTAAATCTCTAGGCTAGGTTAGGGTAATATTGATTACATAGAAATCCATGTGGCTATTTGAATTAGTACCAATACTTAGTATGGAAGTTTAGATTGTGTTAATGTCCCTAGCGAGATAGTAAAGTTTCTGTATCTTATATTTTATTTTGTGGCTAGCGATATTGGAATGTTGAAACTGTTACCACTTGAAGTTGCTAATTATATGATTGACTAAGTATTATAGCAATTGTGTTTGAATGAATATTCAATATTTAGTTCTTAAAAAAAAATTACTGCTTTTTATAAGTACAACTAGGAGCGTTGTTACACTTGTTAATTTTGGTTAGAGGCCATCATTGGCACTAAGCCAATTGTGCTACTTAGTATATATATTTATATATTATTAAACTTGCAAGAATTGTCAAATAAATTCATTAATAATTTATTTTTGAATATTTATATAGTGGTCGTTATTATTACGAGGGATTGAAGTATAATCATGACATTTATAAACGTTGGCGTAATTGATGAAATAAGTATATAATAGATTTGGTCTCTAGTCATACATTAAATTTTAGTATTTAATTAAAATTAGCTTATATTTAAACTCTTATGATATTTTATTTTTCAAATAATGTTAAATTTTATAGTTTTCCTACACCAACATAAGTGGCATAGGAAGGAAGGAAAGGGAAATTGAATTCAAAAGGTAGGTTTGCATAAGGGAAAATTAAAATATATTAACACTGTTTAATATCTATAATGGAGGCATTAATTAGAGAGTAAGAAATTCAGTAAAGAAAGAAATAAAGAGGAATGTCTTCTTTAAATAATGGATTTTGTTTTCTTGTGAGTTACATGAGGTGACAAGAGAGGTGAGAGTGGGTCGGTAGCAGTGGTAGTTGGACTGCCACTTTAGAATTTAAAAAATAAATAAATAAAATAATCCTATCATTAAGTTAGTGTATAGGTCACTTGTGTTTATTTTAATAATATACATTTAAAACATTTATTTACTTTGCTTGTATTTCACTCCACCCACCCAGTTTCTGAAATAAATAATTTTTTATGTTAAGGAGCATCCACTTTGTTAGGAATATAGAATGTGGAGCAATAATAATGAAATAAAGACAAAATTGAAATGTAAAAAAATCAACATAATAGAGATAGATTTAACATGGTTCACCCAATATGGGCTACGTCCACATAGAAATAGCCAGTCCTTCTTATTATTGAGTCTAACAAATGAAGGGAAAAACCTATAATACATCCACTACAATATCCTCTTCACTCACACAATATTTTGCCTGATAACAATGCCCTCATATCAAAGGAGGGTTACATATTAGGATAAAAATGCATAGACATAATATCTACCATAAGATCTAAAACCTAATATACAATATTTCACTATGCATTTTTCACAAAATTTTGCTTTGGAAGCACTACCCTTGAACCCCCATCAGACGGGGCTTCAAAATAGGTCACTGCCCCCTTAGACCCCCATGGGGACTCTTGTGGGGGGAGTTTCGCCTCCACACCCCCCTTGTCAAGAACTGGGCATTAAAATAAGGTCAAGCTCCACCATCCAACACACTTGAACAAGAAACTTTGGTAGAAGAGAATGAGTTTTCCATGTTTGGTGGAGAGTGCATTAATTATGATAATAAATCATGGGGCATAGTAGAGGAGTGGTTGACAACACTTATGAATTATATCAAAACCCAAACTCTACCCTCTGAATCCAATGTTGCTCTTTCAAACTATTAATCTACCAAGGAATTGCATCTTATTGAAGTAGTCAGAGGAGGATATCAAGGGAGAAGGAGAAGAACAGATTGGTAGGAGGTAAGATAAAATGTCTAGTTTCATTTTGTATGCCATGATAAAAGGAGAAAGTAAAAGAAATCATTTTAGGCAAGTGATAGTCCATCTTAGCTCTCACCTTGTTAGTACAATAATGAACATTTGATTGTCTTATTTTCCTTGCTTGATATTAATTTTTAGGAGTTAATGTCCCTAAGTGATATTAAAATTTATTCAAATTTTAACCCCACTTGATAATCTAGATAATAATGGAATTCTAATTAGAAGAGTATGTTTTCATATTTAACTCCATTTTAATTAAGTATTCCAGATTAAGTGAGCTTGTTAGTGTTAAAAAAAAAACATTTGTTTTTATCCTTAGTACTCCTTTGGCTGAAAGGTTGACAAGGCCGTACAAATAACTATGTTTCTTTGGTAATCTAAAATAAAACTTGATTTTTGCGCTAAGTATGGAATGAAGTTTGTTTTGCTTTTATTGTGTGTGTGATGCCTTTCTATGGGTTGTATGGCCGGAGACAAGATGAATTTATAATCTATTGTATAGATGCATAGCGCCATAGTTGAGTGGTGGTTAACATCTCAAGATTCATTGTAATTATGTAAATTCCTATTTTGTTCTTTATCTATCAAGTTTTTCTTACCACTTTTACATATCACCCTAAGTAATGCTTATATAAAGAGAAGGATACCTCTAAGAGTATTGTGCAGTAGTGAAATGGTGTCCTAGTTGTTGCAATGAATATTGAATAATTTTTCTTGTGTAGAGTAGCTCTTTTTCTATGTCTAATGAATGGCAAGAGGATCAATTCTAAAAGCTGTATAGTATGTAACATGTGTCACTTTTATTCCTACCTATAGATAGACAAAATTAGTCCTTTATTGGATGCATAGTAGATTGGTGAAGGTGTGGTGTTTTGTTTGATATAATAAGATCACTATAGGTTGTAGTTATAACTGAGTTAGATAACAAACAATCCACACATAAAAATCCATCTGTGACATTTGGCACCTCACTATGAGTTTTAGCCATGGAAGTGTTGGTGAAGCATAGGAATTTGTGTGCCAAGTTAGTGGGGAATTAATATGGAAAACTTTAATAAATGAATACTATATGTATATATATATATATATATATATATATATATATATATATTTTGATTGTATCATTATTTTATGGATAATCTTGATTTCCATACATAACGTTATGAATAAAATGAACTATATGTTATTTTCCTTAGTGAGTGGTGGGGAAGTTATTTTGTTGTTGATACTTATTTAATATGTTCATTATCTGATTAACATGATGGATATTAAGATGGATTTATACTTGTCAGTTTTATGCTGACACTTGTACCAATGTTGTTTTAGTGGAGATGTGGCATAACGCAAGACTGTTCAATCTAACGGATTGTGGAACTTTTCAAGTACTTGTTTTTTGATGTAATTGGATAACAAATATTTTTTAGATTTTAATACGATGTAAATTCTAAACAAAAAATAAAAATAAAAAATAAATCTCATCCTTGAGATGGTACTTCAAGTGCTTGAATTACATTATAATCAAATTGTCTAGATATATTGTTATGTTAGATAACAAGTCTTATTTTGTTGGGAATTGTAAGTTGTTTAAACCTCTATAAAAGTTGTTAATTATTTGATAATATTTTTAATGATTGAACCTAACTGTATATATAAATTATATAGATACCTCCACTAACTTAAGCTTCTTGGTGTACCTAGTGCGTGACAGTTAATTAAACCTTTGAGTAATTACCGTGTCCTTGGTAAACATGGTTGATATGATCTTATTATATTAAAATTAGTTTTGGAACCAATAGGTTTTATCCTAAAATTATCATCATTATAGTAAGAGTAACAATTCAAAACAAGTCTTGAGTTGATTGGTTCAAGCAAAAAAATCAATTTGGAAGTCACTAATTAATTATGATCGGTAATGGATTTTTTAGAAACCAAGGGTTGTAGTAGGTTTTACTTAGCTTGATCTCTTTTAAGGGACCTCATTTTAACTTCCTTTTAATGGTCTCATATTTTTAGTGGTCCTTGTCTGATTACCATTTATTTTGTATTTTGTGCAAGTCTTCTTATGTTAGCTCAGAAATGGACTCAGTTAAAGCAACAAACAAGTAATTTTCCAATACTTGATATTGGAATGCACTTCTATATCATAGGAGAGTTAAAAATAATAATCATTCCATTTTTTATTTGATCATATGTTGATTTTTGAACCCATTTCCAGGTGATGTTGGTTGGATTTTTGCCTCTGTTGTTCTAGTTCAACTATGCAAAGTCACTTAAAAATCAGCTTGTCAAAAATAGTTAGCTAATCCATTTGGTGAAATCAGGTGTTGTTAGTGTTTTAGTTTACATTTAAATTTTTACAAAAACTTTGTTTTAGTGGACTTGGTCAATTTTACTATTTTTAGCAGTCCAAATTTCAATCTAATTTATTCAAAAATCGTCAAGTATGCCAGTTTTTGCATTGAAACCCATTTGGAATGTTAGGTTAATTTAGCATTCAAATTGTTTGAGTTCATTTACATAGGTTCTTAGTGGTATCTAATAGTGAATATAATATAGATTAAATCCCTAAATTGTTCTTCACTTCATGTGGTATTTTTCCCATCACCATTTAATTGACAATTTAATAAAACTGTGACTTGAATGTGAGGTGATCTCATCAAGTCTGGCTACATTGTGGTTGGGAATTTCCAATTTGACATGAATGGTTTGGATTAAATAGTTGACTCATCGGTAGTATATTGAGTATATTGAAGGTGAGCAATTTTTTTGTAAACAATGTACTTTCAGTGTGAGTGTGTTTCTTCAAGTTTGCCTTACTAGTGGGCATGAAACTA
The DNA here is from genome assembly GCA_037957365.1 of Torreya grandis. NCBI lineage: Eukaryota > Viridiplantae > Streptophyta > Pinopsida > Cupressales > Taxaceae > Torreya > Torreya grandis. The sequence continues at coordinate 506,821 of JARHVA010002320.1, forward strand.
TTAGATGTATGTAATCGATGCATGCATCGATATATTTCATTTTTATATGAAAATAAATAATAATAATAAATTTTAAAAAAATTGTTGTGTTTTTTGTGCAAAGTTTGGTCATGAATTTTGGGAATTACATAAAGAAAGGGAAAAGCCATAGATATCAGAAATAAAAACCTCAGAGCCCCAAGAGGAAAATCTATGTAACATCTTCCTATTAGGATTGAACTCCCTAAAGAGGACATCTCCACTACCCCTAAGTAAATTGAAAAGGGGAACGCACCATTGCCACCAATTTAGACAAGAACGTCTATATTAGGACCCCATCCTTCAACTAAACTAAAAGCAACCATTATATAATCCTTCACTAAAACACATGTACCATCACAACAAGATCTTCCCATCATGATCATGCTAATACATAACCTGTTAAATCCCTATTATCCATAAGGTTTATGTGTAAGGACTTACCTTAAGTATAAAGTATCTGTAATATGGACCATTCAAACAGCTAGTTCAAAAGGTCAAGGTTCAAAATCACATGCCTCTTCCTTACCATCACCTCAGAGGATTGAAAAGCCGAGTCATGATCCATTAAAGGGATATTATTTGAATATCATCAATCAGCTTCTCTAGACCTCCCTTATCACTCTACAACCTGTAAATCATGTGAATCCTCATATTCATAAACCAGCATGGTATAGATAAAATAAGAAATGCACATACCATCGAATAGCAGGTCATGACACAAAAAGTTGTAACACATTAAAGGTCATAGTCTAAACTTTATTAGAAGAAGATGATCTCTTAATGGAAAAATTAGATCATGACCATCCCTATAGTTAAATTGCTAGGGTTACATCCACTTTAAGAAGTAGCATACCACCAACAGTATTAGAATAAGCTATAAAAGAGGATAAAACCTCTAGTAGAGCCCATTATAAATCTCTCCCTCTAGATATGGATGATCTTGAGAACACAACAAATCCACCTTTGTTTCAAATAAATGCAGTTCACATAACTATGTGATCCCAAGCCCAGGGTCATAAGACCCATGATAAAAAAAGCCAAAGTGACTATTGCCAAAGCACCAACTCCTACCACAAATAGTCTAACAATACCTACTCCTAAACCTAAAGTTTTTATTTTAGGAAAAACACAAAACAACAATACTTCATAACTCATACAAATATTTGTTCTAAAGCAAATCATCAACTTTCAATCAAGATGTCATTATATGAACTTGTCTAAAATTCTTCACAACACCATAAGGCCATGATAGAAGCCTTACAGGCCATAGAGATACAAGTTGATGAACCCTAGCCTTTATCATATTTCATTGCATCATTTCAAAAGCCCTTATCCATAACCTTTCATGATTAATAAATACCACCCTTATAGCTAGACAATTAAGATCCTACACTATTTATCACTACCTAGATTGATTACTCGAATTAAAAAAATTATGATTGATAATGGCACCAATATAAACATCATCTCCTCTCACACATTTAAATAACTACAACTACCTGAGACAGTTGTATCCCAATCCCCCAACATTCTACAAGCCTTCAATGATATTGTTGCCCCTACATTAGGAATGGTAGTCCTTCACATTTAAGCAGTTGCACATGTTCTCCATGAATTATTTTACATAATTGAAGGGGTGTTTCAATACAACATTATCTTAAGATATCCTTGGATACATGCTATGCACTACATTCCCTCTACTTTGCATCGATGCATTAAGTTTGAACACAAGGGTAAAATCTAAAATGTCTCAGCTAATCATCATCCATTCAAAAATTGCACCTCACCTTTTGACCCAATTAGGTCTTAATTTTGTTGGAAAGTAATATCCCATCATCATCCAATGAAGCATCCACTACATGGCAATCCCTATATCATGAATTGGTAAGGATTCCATTGATTTCACATTTCAGTAGTTGTCAATTGGAGAGCATTAATTATTAACTCTCAATACTCTCCCTACTCATCAAGACTATGGACGTCTAAATAAAAAAAAAGTTTATTATCTAAATTTAGGGGAAATTATTCCTTTGGTCCATCTTTCCTCCACACCCATCTGATCTATGGGGGAATTGCCCAGCCTTCTTTAGGCCTTTCTAACCAAACCCATGCTAAACCTTTTAGCTCAAATTTTTTGTTCCTCTATAAACCTCACTTCATAAAAACATACTTACAACGATGTGCCTGGAAGGGTTTCGATATATGATGTTATGAATAAGGCCCACACAAGGTTACATTGGGTGATTTTAGGAAACCCATGAAAAAAATAGATTCAATTTCAAAAAAAATACCAAATCCACCCCTAAGGTTATGCTCCTTCCCATCCTTAAAGAGGATACACCATCCTCACCATCCAACACCCCTTCCTCGACTGACGACATTGTATCCATTCCTCCAAACTTTATTTTTAAATTAATTACATTATTATATAACCTCTTATCTATCACCACGATGGAGAGGTCTGAACCATTCCTCTATCTTACCTAGAAATGATAGGGAAAGATTCTCCCACCATCCCTATTCTTCAGTGTCAAGATGATGAGTTGATCTTAACTCATTTAGGCATAGATAAATCCCATCTACATAAATCCCTTCCATAAAAAAACCTCTAGTTTATTAAATGAGGCCACCATTGATGCTAACATAGGATCCCATTAGACTCCATCAATAGTTAAGGTTAGTAAATCCTTATATCCCCAAGAGTATCAAGATTTCACCATATTTATAATAGATCACAATGAGGCATTTTCTTGGTCCTATAATGATATGCTTGGTATCAATCATGTTATCACTATCCATAACATTATCACATTCCCTAATGCTAAACCTATCAATCAAAATCTCTAAAATATGCATCCTCATGTTGCACTATTGGTCAAAGAATAATTAAAATGCCTCTTATCCATTAATTTTATCCAGCCTATTGATTACCCTCAATGGGTATCTAACATCATCCCTGTCACCAAGCCTATAAGGGACACCAACTTTCTACTGACTTTTGAGACCTTAACCTCATTTTTCCAAAGGATGACTTCCCTCTCCCTAATAGTGAACACTTAGTAAACTTAACCACTGGCACCTGGCCATGAAATGTTGTATCTTATGGATGGTTTCTCTAGATATAATCATATCCTCATTTCACTAAAATTCCAACATAAGACTTCATTTATTACTCCCTAGGGGACTTTCTCATATCAAGTTATGCTTTTTGGCCTAAAGAATACAAGAGACACCTATTAAAGAGCCATTACTTACATCTTCCATGATATCATCTATACAATTGTAGAAGATTATGTGGATGACCTCCTCGATAAATTGAAGTTACATAAAGATCACCTTTCCATCTTAAACATTATCTTTGATCGCTTAGTCCAATTTTGTGTCCATCTAAATTCCAAGAAATGCATTTTTAAAGTATTTATAGGAACACTTTTAGGATTTAGTATTTCCATCTTTGGGATAGAAGTTGACCCTACCAAAATCAAACCCATCTTAGAAATGCCACCCCCATCCAATCTTAAGCAGTTGCATAGTTTACAAGGTAAATTGCAATCTATCCATCATTTTATCTCCTAATTATCTGATCATTGTCAACCATTTCATTACCTTTTAAGGAAGGATATCCATTTTAATTGGGATTCTAGTTGTTAGGAGGCTTTTGAAGCTCTTACGATCTACCTCTCTCACCACCAGTTCTCACTCCTCCAAAATAAAGACAACCATTCTTCTTGTATATTTCTTCTACTGACCATGCCCTTGGAGTCATGCTTGCCCATCATGATGATCAGTAGAAAGAAAAATTAGTGTATGATATCAATCACACACTTTTTGAGTATGATATGCATTATTATTATAAATAGAAGTTGTGCCTAGATCTGGTCTTTATTGCTACTAAACTACGGTATTATGTGCTCAATCATAAAACCTATGTCATCATAAACATTGATCCCCTGAAGTTTATGCACTCCAAGCCTTATCATAATTAGAGAATGGTCAAATGGATTATGACTTTGGTGGAATTTGACTTGGAGTTTATCCATTAAAAAATAGTTAAAGGTCAAATCATTACTGATCAACTTGCTGAGGTGTGTCTTTCTAATAATCAACTAGTTAACTATGAATTTTTAGATGAATCTATATCCTCCATGTCTAAAACTAGCTTGCAATATCAAATGACTCTCTTCCTTGATGGATCCAAATGTGAGCATGGTGAGGGAGATGTAATTATCTTGATCCCTCCTAGGGGACACATATCCCTCTATCCTTTAAGCTTGATTTTGATTGCACTAATAATATGGCAGAGTATGAGGCTTTAATCATAAGTCTCTAAACTATTTTAGCCTTGGGTATTAAAACACTCAATATTTGTAGTGATTCTCAGCTTGTGGTCAATCAAATTAAGGGAATTTATTAGTGTAAAAATGATACCCTTCAAAATCATAAGACATTGGCTAATTAGTTGCTAACCACTTTAGAACATTATGCTATCCAAACCACTCCTCGGTCAACTAATAAGTTTGTAGATACTATGGATTCCTAGGCCTCCTTTATCCCATCTTCATCTTATGAGTCTAAGTTTTTTATCCTCATTCACAAGATAAATCAACCCTCCTTTACCAAAATTGAGCTTCCTTCAATCCATAGTGTGGAGCAAAATCCATCAAATCTCTAGTACACATAGATATTTGATTGCCTGTCAGGGAGGATTACTCTTCTAAATCTATCTATAAATGGTAACCAGTATTTTCAATATCATGTCACACTTTTTATCATATTTGGGGGTGTTCTTTATAAGCATGGTTTTAATGATATCCTTCTTCGGTGTCTCCAAAATCATGAAGCTTGCCTTATTATAAAAAAAGCTCATGATGGTTCATGTGGAGGACATTTTAGTGGTTCTAACATCACTAAAATAATATTATGGTTGGGTTATTATTTTCCCACCATAAATCAAGATTGTTATGAATACGTTAAGAAATGTATCAAGTGTCAGCGACATGCCAACCTACCCCATGTCCCTAGCTAAACATTGTAGGTAGCCCAGGACTTTTGGAAATTTTCCTAGTGGGGGCTTGATCTTATAGGACAAATAAATCCTAAGTATTCCTAGCATCATGTATTTATCATTACCATCACTATGTATTTTACTAAGTGGGTGGAGGCTATCCCCCTTATCTTGACCAAAGTCAACAAAATTGTTAAATTCATTACTCAACTTATCATTTGTCGCTTTGGCATCCCTTATAAGATCATCATAGATAATGGAAAATATTTTAATAAAAAAAAGTTTCAAGATATCTATGATTATTTTAGCCTTACTATCCTCAAGCTAACAGACATGTCAAGGCATTCAATAAGACTCTCCTCAAAATCCTAACTAAAGTTGTTAATGAAGCAGGTAAGAACTGGCATATTTATGTTCCCTTTGCCTTATGGGTAAATCTAACTAGTATTCAAACCCCTACATGTGATACTCCTTTCTCCATAGTCTATGTTACTAAATTTATACTTCCTCTCAAAGTTTAGATTGCCTCCCTTCGTATCTCCATGAAAGATATCATTTCTAAGGATGATTTCTATTAGGAATGATTAGCCTAGCTCAAACTCTTGGATGAGCATTGATTGGCTGACCTTGACCATCTACATGTATATCAAGAATGAATAAAGTGTGCCTATAATAAATATCTAAAATAATTTGAATTTAATATTGATGACCTTGTCTTAAATTAAAATCAACATGTAACTAATATGGAAAAAATAAAAGGGGAAAATTTACTCTAAATTGGCTCAAACCATATATCATCACCCATAAGTACAGATCTAGGGAATATCTCTTGGCCTCTCTTAAGGGAAAATTAGAGTGAAAACCACTTAATGAATTGCATCTATGTCATTTTTACTATTAACAAATCTTAATCACTTGGTCTACCTAGTTTAGTTTCTAGGTTTCATATCCCTATTACTCTTATACCAAATAAATATATATAGAAACATGTGGTTATCTGATAACATTTCCCATTTTTAACCTTAAATATGAATACCCTGGCTCTATTCATAGCATCCTCTAATTTTAAAATCTTTGCCTATAATGGGAAGGAGCTCTAAATCATTATTTCTTGAAATCACTCCCTATCACTAAATTATTTTGAGAATAAGTACTCTATCTTGTATAACAAAGATTTGGAAAATTATCCTAGGATACCTAAGGCCAATCCATAATGAAGTTATAACATTGGGATCAAAAATCAAAGAAAATCATCTACAAAAGACAAAGCAAAATAAATAGACTGCTCCCTCGAACGACAACTCTGTAAATCCATAAAATATGCAAAAAATATAAAATATCAAAAGTATAGACTATTCCCTTGAATGATAACTATTTCAAAAAAGCATATCTAAAAATATAGACCACCCCCTAGAAGGATGGCTATCATACATAAAATATTCCTAGAAAGCTTCCTGCATTGATCAACATTCTTTAATTTAATAGACTTCTTGCACTAATCAGTCTATGTGGATTGGCACAAAAGGATTCTAGGGGTGACTTTAGTTCTAGGTATGCACGATGGAAACATCTTCTTCTTAGAATCCACTTTTTATCATATCCTAAAAGTAAATCTTTAAATCCTAAACTAGTTGACCTAAAGTTGTTAGGATTATTATTAGCAGTTGGTTAAGGATGCACATGCATTCCTTTCAAGCAATTTTATTAGGTCATGGTAAGAGCCAATAACGAGAAACAATCCCTTTGTAAATTAAATTAATTATAATTTTTTCCACCTATATTAACAAATATCCTAATCTAGTAATTCACAAATCCATAAACATAAAATCAATAAGTTATAGTTTGCATCCATAATGATCACAATCCATAAAAATTACTCATAATCCATAATGTGATCCAAAATCTATAATAATAAATCCAAATCATAATTTAAGACATTTAAAATTTGTAAATCCATAATCACATCACATAAAATCTATGATCCATAATCAATAATCAAATATACATCCATAATCCATAAACATTTTTACATAAAAGCCCATAATCCATAATCTAATCAACTTTTTTAACTCATAATCACATAATCAAAGTCATATCCATATTAATCATAAACATTCTAAGCATTAATCCATATATCAAAAACATGTCCACCATAATATGATCATGATCCATACAAAATTTTATCACATTTAAATCCATAATAAAATAATCTAAACCATAACATCATAAAAATACATAATCACACAATCTAACTCAAATCCATAAGGTCCATAATCCATAGACATTTTAAATATAAATCCATCACATGTAATAAATCCATAAATCACATCATCTAAATCCATATTCATATAATCTATAAACATGTAAACATCTATATAAGCATAATCTATGAACATCTATAATCCATAAATCCATAACAACAACATAGTCCATAATCATGAATCATATAAATAATAAATGTACATCAATGTATTTGTATACATGTCTATGGCTCTCTATCTAGTACAATGAATATAAATACATGTGTGGTCTTGTTGTAGTGTAAAATTGCACCCTTTGTGGGAGAGTTTCTCAGGCTCTCTCACTCCTAGCTACAAGTGTTGGGACAACCCTAGGCTGTGGGTATCCTATAGCGAGGTTAAACCTCTAATATTTTAAATGATTCTAGTTCCTCAGTTGCTTCACTTCAGCTTATTCCCACACACTAAAACCTATTATTGACCAAAGAAAAGGGAGAGAAAGATAACATAAAAGGAAATCTAAGATAAGGGAGGTGATGCACCAAATAGAGAGTGATCTACATAAGCATGAAATAAACACTAATTCAACATAAGATAATTCTTTCTCACACAACCTCACAACCAGTTAATTTGAATAAGTGTTTCATAAACTAGGCTCACTAAACCATACATGAAGCAAAGAGGAATTTCAAAATATACATCAAGCATCCATTAATGGCAGAAAGAGCTCAAGTTCAGACCTATAACTAACTTGAAAACACCTTAAAATAGGCAAGAAATAAGGACAATGGACATGGAATAACACTTCTTCACAAGGCTATCATGAAAAAGCTTGTTAAACATAATTTTCAGGCAAGAGATAAGTAAAAATTAATCTTTATTGCTTTAAAAAGTCTTTCTTACAAAATTTGATAGGGTTTTTCTTTGTCAAATTAGTATATCTCTTTATTGGGGAGCCAACGAAGATATATATTAAAAAAAAAGGGAAGAAGAAAAGATGAAGAAGCAAGCAAATAGAAATCAATAAATGAGATCTAACCACCCTCCATGAATTCTCACCCACATTTGGGTTAATTGGGACTAATCCTTCTTCAAAAAATTAACCACCATTAGCTCCAATAGTATTCAAGCCCTCTCATTGGTTGAAAAACACACTAGAAGACAAGAAATTGTTGAGGATGATGATGTCATGATCCACTAAAAAATAAAAGTCCAGGAACATCTTTAATGCTCAAGCTACCTTCTCTAATCACTTGATCTTCATCTTTCACTTTCACACCATCCTTCACTTGTCTTACACGTATAAGGACAAAATCCCCATAGCTTTGAATCTATATTGAGTCATGCTACCACTGAATTGAGTAGATATTTGTCAGAGATGATGGCCATGTGAAAATATGAGAGCATCTCAATTAATTCGCACACCAACTCTTGCTAGTTATTGGGGATTTTATTTGCTTTGATTAGTCATTAGAAATATACGTAGATCCTTGATTCACACCATCAATCTTCCTGACATGGATGCCTACAAGTCATCAATCTCCTACTAGTTGAATGCATTCTTGACACCTGTCATGACACTTTCACCTTTGAGATTTGTTGACTCCCCTTGACCTCTTTTGAATGCAAATAACTACTTGATGAGACCCATATTTGATGTCTGTGGGAACGTCTCAGGATTTCAAATTCAAATGACTATTTGTTGGGGCTAGATTTTGACATTTTTAGGCCCACCACGAGATATTTGAATCCCAACAACTATTTTTTTAGACTTTTCACTTTGAACAATTTCTTCAGACAATTTGTCTGAAGAATTCATGTCTTCAAACTTTATGAAAATCCCCCTTTTTGAAAGGGAGGTGCCCTTCAACTTTTTTTTTAAAGTGACCCCCTTTTTTTTATCCTTCAAAATTCAAAAAAAGTCCTTTAGAAGAATTGAAAAACACCCTTCGGCTTATCTATTTGGACCTTTCGAAAAGAAGACCCCTTTAGAAATTTTAAAAGACCCCTCCAACTTTGTGAAAATGATCTTTCAAAAAAAAAGTTTTGGCCCTTTACAAAGGAAAAGTACATTTTGGATTACTTTGAATGGACCATTAGAATTTGAAAATGCCTTCGACCTCTTTGAAATAGTCCTTTGAAAAAATGTAAGAGCTTGAGTATGTGTGCCAAAAATGGCCAACATTTTTGGTGACTCTTAGGGAAGCATTCCTACTATGCTTGAGAACCCAAACCACTTGCCTTGCCTAGTCTATTGGGCATGGATTCGTTAGCCTCTAAAACTGAGTTGGTCTAAAATTGGATACAAATTTGACCCTTTCTACAACTTCCTCTTAAAGAAATAAGGACAACAAGAATAAAATAAACATTGTGCCCAAGAAACTTAGGGAGGGGAAATATGTAATTAAAAAGATGTGCACAAATCACTTAAGAGAAAATAAGAAAAACTATATAGAATGTATAATATATAATGGATTCAAACTCTTCTAATAACAAAGCTTTAGATGAATCCCATTGAAGGGGATGCATATTACCTCTCCATCTAGTTGGGCCAACTGAAAAATATTATGTCAATTGCATCCATGGATCAAATAAGGGCCACTCCATAAGCTGTCAAATTTGGTATGGTTGCCTGGATTGGCCTTATTTGAATCCCACTTGAGGACTATGTCCCCTTCCTTCAATTCCCTTTCTATGGATTTATTGTCAAAGGCTTTCTTGACTTGAGCTTAATGTGACTCTAGTGTCTTCATTGCAAGGTCTCTTATCTCTTCAAGCTCCATGAGTTCTATCAATCTCACATTCATGGGCTCATCTTCCATCAACTCCAGCTGATGGGATAACTCTAATGTAGGTAGCTCCAAATAAATGGGCAACTTGGCCTCCCTTCCATATACTAAGACATATGGAGAATTGCCCATGGTAGATTTAGGAGTCACCCTGTCAGCCCACAAGGCTATCTTTAGTTTGGTGTGCCATGCTCTCCGATTCTCTTCCATAGTTCTGATGATTCTCAGAAAATTCTTATTTATGGACTTAGCTAGTCCATTTCCTTGAGGATAATAATTGGAAGAGGTGTTGAGGTATATGCCCATCTTGAGATCCCATTCACTTTTTTTAGACCAAGAAATGCCAATGCATTATCAGAGATGATAGTGGATAGAACACCAAACCATGTCACAATGCTATCATAGAAGTCTAGGACTACACCTTCATTAGCTTCTTTCAATGCAATGGTTTCCACCCACTTGGTGAAGTAGTCGGTTGTAGTAAGCACCCATTTATGTCTTTCACTTGATGGAGAGTTGATCATTCCCATGAAATCTAGCCCGATTGCGTGAAGGGTTGCTCTACCTAAATTGGGTTGAGAGGAAGGGCTATTAATATTTGCTTACCCACAAAGAAATCACACTTTTGACACTTCTTTACCCATGCATATACAAATTTGAAGAGGATGGGCCAGTAATAACTAGCCCTCATTATCTTTGTTGTTGTGGTTCTAGGTGCAAAATGACCTCTTACAGGTCCATCATGGAATTGCTCTAAAAGGTTGTTCACTTGGTCATTATCTATGCACCTTAGGAGCACTCCATTGAGGTCCTTTCTAAATAAAATCTGATCAACCAATACATAATTTATGGATTGAAGTCTAAAATATCTTCTCTTTGCCCTATCCATACCTTGAGGGCACTCACCTGTTATTAAGAAATGCATCATATCCTAGAGCCAACTAGTGTGAGGTGGAGGTGCATCTATTTTTGGGTTATCTTGTGTTACCAAGATGACCTATCTATCTTCATGAAGTTCATCAACCATATGCTCACACAAGCCTTTACCTCTTACTAGCTTAGTGACCTTAATCTCCATGTCATAATCCATGACCTTGGTAATCCAACCAGCTCTCTTTTTGTTCAAGTATTTGTTAAAAAGGAAGTATCTCACTCCAAGATGAGACACCATAAGATATATTTTACTATTGGAGAGAATTATCCTAAAATTTTTAAATCTTCTTACTGCTGCAAGGAATTGCTTTTCTAAGAAAAGTATACCTCATCTCATACCCCTCAAACCCCTGACTAAAAAATGCTATTGGTTGCTCAAGTCCTTCACCATTATTTTGCATTAGCGTAGCTAATATATTATCAATATTGGTAAAATCATATAACATGAAATCCCTTGAGAAATCAGGATTCATGAGTGTGGGTGCTTGGGAAATGGCTTGCTTGATATCCTTAAATACTGATTTACCTTTATTTGACCAAGTGAACACTTGGTTCTTATTCAGCATAGCAGTGATGGGCTTGACCAAGTTTGCAAAACTAGGTATAAATCTTCTCACAAAGTTTATTTTCCCAAGGAAACTTTGGAGTCCCTTCTTATGCTTGGGTAAGGATAAGGCCAAGATGGCACTTATTCTATCAGGATCAATAGCTAATCCTTGTTTTGAGAAAATGTGCCCCAAGATCTTGCCCTCATGAACAATAAACACACACTTTTTGGGATTCAAAGAGATTCCATACTCTCTTCATCTCACAAATATCAATCTCAGGTGGTCCATGTGTATAGTGGCATCCTTGGAGAAAATTGTGATGTCATCCAAGTATACCAGCACCATTTGATTCAGTAACCCTTAGAAAGCCATGTCCATTTCTCTTTAAAAAGTGGCCCCAGCATTTGATAAGCTAAAAGGCACCTTTTGGTATGCATACATGCCCCATTTGGTGGTGAATGTAGTCTTGTATTGATCTTCTTACCTTACCAGCACCTGGTTGTATGCTGAGTACCCATCTAAAAGAGAAAATGTTCAGAACCTACAACTATTTGAAGAAGTTGCTCCATGGATGGTAGAGGGTAATCATCCTTCAAGGAGACCATGTTCAAATCTTTGAAGTCAACACACAACCTAATCTCCCCATTCTTCTTCCTTACATGCACCAAATTGGCTACCCATGTTGAGTGTTTGATGGGAAAGATAATATTAGATTCAATTAACTTAGTTATCTCTCTCCTCATTAGCTCTTCAAATTTGGGGTTAATGAGACTTTGCTTTTACCTCACAGGGTTAGCATTAGCCTCCAGCTCTATAGTATGTTGGGATAACTTTGGATCAAAACCTTTTAGGTCACTGTGTTCCTGAACAAAGATGTCTACATAGTCCTAGTAGAGTGTTATTAAAGCATGCCTCTCAGCCTTATTGCTTACCTTCTCAAGCTTGAGAAGTTTGTCTTTGAAGATGAGGACTCTCTCATAGTTTTCTTCATTGTTTGACATTATTGCCTTTTCTTTTCTCATATGGTCTCCCTCATGGAAAAGGCCCTCAAGTGTAACTAGTCCTTTAGGAAGTTTATTAGACCTTAGTTGAACAATTTGATCCTCATACTAATGTTAAAATTTACCTTGGTTCATTAAGGAAAACTTTGCTTCTTGCTGCAAAAAGCAAGCAATTTGTTTGTCATTTTCAAAAACTTGCCAATGGACTTCACTATCTGGCACTGATCGCCTCACCACCACCTTGACATGTGGTTGAACCTTGGCCTCTTTTATCTTACTTGGAATATCAAATTGGGCTCCCACAACTACCAACCTATCAGCTTATTGATTCTAGTTCCTTGGTATAGCTTGGATGTTGAAGGCTTAAAAGTCTTTAATTAGGTCCCGCACTCTATTTTTGTATGACCTCATCAAAGGATTCTTTATAATGTTCAAGCATCTAACTTGGTTCACTATAATCTCACTGTCTCCATCTACTTTCAACATTTTAATTCCTCTTTTATTGGCCCATTGAATACCATAGATCAAGCCTTCATATTCTACTGCATTAGAAAAGTAACTAAAATGGAACCTATAGGAAGAGAAATGCTTATTACCTAAATGGGAAACCAACATTGCCTCTGCACCTACTCCATTTTTGCTCCTTGAACCATTAAAGAACAACTTCCACATACCATTGAGGTCTTCTTTAGGTCCAATGAGGGAAGGCATGAGTTGATTTTATTCATGTAGAAAATAGACACCCATATCTCTTTCTTCAACACCTTCCAAAGGGTTGAGAAATTGATTATCCCCCCATATCTCATCCAAGAACAAGTCTAGAATCTCCTCAAGATAAGTATTCCATTCTTAACCAATTGTAAATTCATCCTCATCAAGGATAGTACAATTGATGTTTATGTTATCTGGTTGATGGGGTTCAATGTGAAATTGTGTTATAGGCTTAGCCTTGATTGATACCTTAGTCCCATACTAGATGACTTTGTGGAGGAACTATCAAGATATATAACTCCCTTAGTATATGGCTCATATTTGAGGTTTAGTTGATCAACTATAGACTTTGGCATTACTAAAGTGCTAACTCCACTATCTACTAAGTAATTATGCACTAAGGAGTCACCAATGATTAATGAAATGTAGAAGGGAGGAGGTTTGAACACATTACTTGACCTTTCTCCCATAGGACCCGTGGCTGCATTAGTGAGGACCTCAACATCTTTGTTTGGTTGTTTACCTACATTTGTTGTAACACCTATCTTGGATAAACCTTCTTGAAGGATGTCCACTTGACCAGGCATGAAAATCATATCCCACATCGACACACTCACATTGGATTTATTCATTTGTTCAATAATGTTGATTAGTGTATTACTAACCTTTGCTTGTGCTTTAGGAGCCACTGCTATTGTTGTTGAATCTATGAGATTTGTGGAGGTGTCGAGACCTTTGAAGTGATAACATGATCGTTAGGCTTAGACAATGAAGGAGTTATGGTAGGAGGTTCCTTGACTTCTCCCTAGTTGTCACCCATATTCCTTCTTTTAAATCTTGTATTTACTGTCACTAGGACATGAGATTGACTGGAGTTGGCCTGCTCATTAGATGCATGGCACTCTTCTTACTCACTGATGATCATTGTAACATCTAATTGGTTTGGTACCTGATATGATCCTTGTTTTTGTGGAGACTACTTTGGCTTTGTCATCATGGGAGTCTCTATGCTTTGAGCCATTAAGGCTTGATTATATCCATAAGCAATAGGCTGATACCATTGGTCATTAAATATCTAGTTAAGACCATTAGTTGGGATAGTGGATTTCTGAAAAGACTAATTCTAAGGGATTGTCCCCTCAGCCTCTTGAGCCATATTATTTTGAATAAGAACCAAGGAGTTGGAAGATCCTGCAAGATTTGGATTATAGTTGTTTTGTCTAGCATAGTTAGGCTGGCCTTGTCCTTGATCTTGTCTTTGGAAATTTCCTTTATATGGTGGCCTATTTATTGATAAGACTGTTGTTGAGGATGATATGGAGCTTGATAAGGTTTATTGAATTGAGATTTCTTTTTTACATTTACTACATCATTTATCAAGGATTAGAGCATGCTTTTAAGTTTTAGGTAGTTTTTTTGCTCTTAGGAATCACTCGATCTACTAGTGGAGGCCCTTTATTGCTTAGGTGAAGGTATAGTAGCAATTGTTGGAGTTGGAAAAATAACATCAAGTGGGGGAACAACTACAGGAGGTGGTTTGATCTCAAGGGAAAAAGGCATTGGGGGCCTAGGAGTAAGCTTGCTGACCTAAACTAGATAATTTTTAGCTTTGATAGCCACCTCATAAGTATCTGGTAGTATATCTCCTCCCATGGAATTAGATCATTACTATTATGTCATTATTTAGATCTTTAAAATAGTATAAGAATGAAAATTTAGGGGATGGTCTAACAATGGCTATAATTCTATCCCAAGCTCTTTGGAATCTTATTTTGAAGTCTTTCATAACTTCATGAGGAGCTATCTTGATTGTGGTCAACTATTCTGTTAGTGACAAATGATCACTCTTATCTACAAATCTCTTACATAAGGTTGTTCCCAGCTAATTCCATGATTGAATAGAGTTAAGAGTTAAACCTAAATACCAATCTAAAGCCTTTCCTTTAAAGGATATAGCCAATAGTCTAATAGCTACATTTTCTACTATGACATTATGGATATTGCAGAAATTGGCTATGTCTATGATGTGTTTAGTAGGAGTTATGACATGGTCTCTTATGAAATATGGGATGCTTTTGAGGGATGTTACTGGCATATGATCATATTATGGCAGATTCAAAGGACTTTGGCCACTAAAACCTACAAAATCTCTTTAGGGAATCATGGTAGAAAGAGGGGCTAACAAGGATCTTCTTGCATAAGTATACCTCACAATTAGTTTAGGAAAATAATTTCATACGTATGGGTGAGTATGGGTGAACCTTAACCTTATTGCTAAGTTTAAAGGTAATTGAACAAATCCAAAATGAATACCTCCAGAAGCTGATCCTATAGTCACCGATGGCATGAAGGATAGCTATTGTTCTGCCACCAGATTGTTGAGTGTTCCTCAGAGTCACCAGATACTGAAAGCTGAAAGTGACAACCACTACAAATTGATCAAACTAGCATCAAACTTGACCAATCTTCTTCAAGATTGGTCCAAGTGTGCTAGAAATTGTTATAGTATAGAATTACACCCTTTGTGAGAGTTTCTCAAGCTCTCTCACTCCTACCTATAAGTGTTGGGACAACCTCAGGCTATGGGTATCTTGTAGTGAGGTTGAACCTCTAGGTTTTTAAATGAGGCTAGCTCCTCAGATGCTTCACTTCACCTTGTTCCCACACACTAAAACCTACCATTGACCAAGGAAAAGGGAGAGAAAGATAACATAAAAATAAATCTGAGTTAAGGGAGGTGATGCACAAAATAGAGATTTATCTAATAAGCATGAATAAACACTAATTCAACATAAGATAATTCTTTCTCACATAACGTTACAACCAGTAAATTTGCATAAGTGTTTCATAAACTAGGCTCACTAAACCATACATGAATCAAATGGAAATTTCAAAATCCATACCAAGTATCCATTAATGGTAGAAATAGCTCAAGTTCACACCTACAACTAACTTGAAAACACCTAAAAATAGGCAAGAAAGAAGGACAATGGACATGGAAGAACACTTCTTCACAAGGACATCATGCACAAGCTTTTTAAACATAATTTTCAGGTAAGAGATAGGTAAAAATTGATCTTTATTGTTTCAAAAATTCTTTCTTAAAAATTTTGATAGGATTTTTCTTTGTCAAATGAGGATATCTCTTTATGGGGGAGCCTACAGAGATATATAAAAAAAAGGAAGAAGAAAAAGTGAAGAGGCAAGCAAATAAAATTCAATAAGTGTGATCCAACCACCCTTCATGAATTCTCACTCACATTTGGGTTAATTAGGACTAATCCTTCTTCAATAAATTAACCACCATTAACTCTAATAGTATTCAATCCCTCTCATTGGTTGAAAAACACACTAGAAGACAAGAACTTGTTGAAGATGATGATGTCATGATCTACTAAAACAAAAAAATCCAGGAACATCTTTAATGCTTGAGCTACCTTCTCTAATCACTTGATATTCATCTTTCACTTCCATGCCATCCTTCACTTGTCTTACATGTATAAGGACAAAATCCCCATAGCTTTGAATCTGGATTGAGTCATGTTGCCTCTGAATTGAGTGGCTATTTGTTATAGATGATGGCCATGTCAAAGGATGAGAGCCTCTCCATTAATTCACACATACCATCTCCTACCAGTCACTTGGGATTTCCTTTGCTTTGATTGGTCATTATAAATTGACTCAGATCCTTGATTTGCATTGTCAATCTGCCTAACATGGATGCCTACGAGTCATCGATCTCTTGCCAGTTGAATACATTCTTGACACCTATCATGTACACTTTCACCCTTGAGATTAACTGAATCCTTTTGACCTATTTTGAATGCAAACAACTACTTTATGAGACCCATCTTTGACATCTATAGGAACATCTCAAAATTTCAAATTCAAACGGCTATTTGTTGGGGCTAGAGTTTGACATTTTTGGGCCCATCACGAGATATTTGAATCCCAATGGCTATTTTTTTTGGACTTTTTGCTTTGAAAAATTCTTTCAGATAATTTTTTTGAAGGAATTCATGTCTTCAATATTTATGAAAATTCACCTTTCTAAAATGGAGGTGCCCTTTGGATTTTTTAAAAGTGACTCCCTTTTTTTTATCCTTCAAAATTTTGAAAAAGCCCTTCAAAAGAATTGAAAAGCACCCTTCGGCTTATCTATTTGGACCTTTCGAAAAGAAGACCCTTTAAAAAATTTGAAAAGACCCCTCCAAATTTTTGAAAATGATCTTTCAAAAAAAAAATTTGGCCCTTTATGATGGAAAAGTACCTTTTAGATTCCTTTGAATGGACCATTGAAATTTGAAAATGCCTTTAGCCTCTTTGAAATAGTCTTTCAAAAAAATGTAAGAGCTTGAGTATATGGGCTAAAATTAGACAAAAGGTCTACTATGTGAATTGTATACTTCTTAGGTGGATGATCCCTAATTCTCCACCCCCATCTCCACCCCCATCTCCATCTCCATCTCCATCTCTATCCTTATCTCTCTTCCAAGAGATGCTCCCCATGCTCACTGACCCTGTGTGCATGCACCTAGAAAACTTGCCCTGTGTGGATATATGAGCATCATAACATGGAGTCTATGAAAGCTAATCCAAAAGGATATACTCATAGTATCTCATCTCCACCACTATCTCCTTATACCGCTCAATGCTCATGATCCCTACTTGTCCAATGCTTAGCCCTACTACCTATTTAATAATATATATAGATGATTCTTTCTCCCCAATTATCTACATCCCCCATCTCATCCTTAGCCTCCTCCTCCATCCCCTCTATCTCCTCATACCCTCCCCTCTAATGTGGATGCACTACCCTATCCTACCTCATGGCCCACTACTCATCCCACCATGATGTATATATGAGAGTGCACCTTGCATATTTCATGTCATCACCTATTATCACCCACTCCTCCTCTGCCAAAACATATCCAGTGACTGGTCTAGGAAGCTCCCATTTTATCCCATTTCACTTGTATACATTTGGGGCCTATGGAATGTCCTGTACCAACTCAAACTGCCACTGCACTCATCTAAAGTAGAGGAATTCTAGATACTCTATCCTCCTCCTCATCACCCAACACTCCATCCATATCCCTGTAAGATCCACCTCCATGCCAAGCACGGGATATACTAAGAGGCAGGGGGTGAATCAGTATATCATAAATCTTATAAACTTTCACTTAATCAAATTCCACTTAACCATACATTCAAGATATGTAATAAAACTAAAATAATAGACACCACACAAGATAGAGAGAAACACCAAATTTAAGGTGGAAACCCAATGTGAGAAAAAACATGGAGAATAATCTCAAGTATATGAATGAACACCAACTCAAACTACAATATTCACAAGCACCAACTTGCAGGAGCACCAACCCCTTTTTTGAGCACCAACACAACAACTATTCATGAGCACCAACCCATATGAGCACCAACCCCTTTGTGTATACCACACAACTATCTCTCATTGTTGTTTTCTCAAAAAATGATAACACATTAAAATATCTCTTTCTTTTCTCTCCTTTACTCTTCTAAGCTAGATATAATAATTAAAAATCATACTCTATCTTCCATATTACAAATGGCTTCTCAACCCTTTATTTATAGCTTTCCAAATGACCTTTGGCATTCACCCTTTGTGACCCTTCAATCCTCATGGAAAATGGCACCAAACTTGCATGACCCTTCGTATCCTTGCATTTGAAAAGTCATATGGTGACCCTTCATAAGCAAAATCATCCTTTCCTCTTTTGCCTTTATCTTGGTGACTTTTCATATTCCTTAAAGTGTCCCTTCATAGAAAAATGCACCATACCTCTTTTGTCTTCACATAGTGACTTTTAGAATTCCTCTAGATGACTCTTCATGAGAAAATGTGTCCCATTCCTCTTTTGTCTTTTACCCTGTGACTCTTTGACTTCTCCATGGGCCCTTCTTTTGACTTTATGCAACCAAAAATATATTCATTAATATTAAATAAATATTAACACACATTAGCCAAGATATGACTATTAAAAACATCATTAAATGCAATGGGGCCTTTATCACCAATAATGCTAGACCTTTGACATCAATGATAATATTTCCAATAATCTCCCCTTTTATCATTGATGGCAACCTCAAACTGAAACTGCCACATCCTGAAACTTGCACATACTATCATTTGAAAAATATACAGTAACTCCCCCTTAGTGTAGCAACCTGTACCTATTCCTTGTACCTATTTATACACCTATACCTACCTGTACCTATTATTCTCCCCCTTTGACATCAATGGAAAAGGGTCTATCTAGAGCTAACACTTAGCTCCCCCTCAACTGATGTTGAACCTCAATGGCATGAAGTAAAAGAAATTACTCCCAACTCCTCTCGCAGATCCTTGAATGTGTCCTTTGATCATGTCTTTGTGAAGATATATGATAATACATATAAATTATTGCCTATCCTCTGAGCATCTGCAATCAACTCATTTGAATCTTTTCTTCTAATCTCACAACCTTATGCATAAAATTTTAATGCATATCCATAATCACATATTTGACTAACACTCAATAGATTATGCTTAAGACCTTTTACATACAATACATTCTTAGTCTTGGTTCTACCACTATCCAAACTCAAAGTACCTTTTCTAACTATCTTAGAAGTAGTTTTATCTCCAAATTTCACTATGCCACCATTGATCTTCTTTAGAGTTATGAACTTACTCTTCTCTCATGTCATGTGCCTCGAACATCTACTATCAACAAACCATGGTTGTTCTTCTTTTCTTACATGCAAAGCTGTCTAAACTAACATAGAATTTTTAGGTTGTTTCTTCTACCATGAACATGTATGAACCTTCTTCTTGATGAATGGAACCTTGAAAATTTGGTCCTTCTTGATTGAATCGAACACGCTTCTACAATACCAAGTTATGTGTTTAAAATTATTGCACTTGTAACATATTATGGCCTCTTCATTAGAGCTTGATAGAGGAGCAAAAGAGTTGTAGCTTCTGCTAGATTCTGCATGAGTTTCCTTCTCCTTGTTTCTAAAATTGTTAGCTCTTTTCTGACATTATATTTTCTTGTGATCATATCCATTACAATAAAAATAATAACCATGAAAATAGAACCTGTTTGTGTATCTCTGTCCTGATTGTATTTTGTAACTTTGTTCCTTCCAACATTCTTTGTTTGAGATGTCCTCTGTATTCTTCACTTCTTCCCTTTTTGTTTCTTCTTTTGTAATAGTTTCAACATAGCTCTTTTTTTTTCAAATCTAATATCTGATATTGCCTTTTGGATTTCTAATATCTTATTCAACATGTTAGTGCTATCCTCAAATTTTGAATCACTAACTACTTTATCATTGACTGCTTTCTCAATATCTTCTTTTAAAGAGGCAATTTCAATAACATACCTTTCACATTCTTTTCTTACTTTTTTCAATTTTGTTGTTAGATAATTTTCATTCCTTTTAGATTCTTCAAAGTGTGCTTTTAGATCATCAATTATTTCTTTTGACTCCTTTTCATTTTTCTTGATCTGATGCTTCAATCTTCAATTCTTCTTCTCAACAGCTTCTAACTCTTCTAAGACAAAAATGAGTTCTCCTTCCAGATTCACTTTGGCTTCATCCTATTCTTCTTCTTGATCATCTATACTTTTACTTGCAAAGGCATCTTCAGGTATGGCCATGAATATAATCTCTTCTTCTTTTGAATCACTGACTCCACTATCTTCGATTGAGCTAGGATCTTTAGAATACAAACTCTTCTTCTTGAAGCCCTTCTTGAATTTACCTCTGAAATTCTTCTTGTATGTATACTTTCCTTCTTCATTTTCATCATTACCATTATTTGGTCATTTAGCTGCAAAATGTCCAATGTTTCCACAATTAAAATATTTAAAAGGTAATTTTTCTTGATATTTATCTGTGCCCTTTTTTGACTTGCAAATAAAAAGAGCTTTGTTGTCATCTTCATCATCGCTAGAACTATCACTTGATTCTTGAATCTTAGCTTTTTCTTTATTTGATGTCTTGAAATTAGCTTCTCTCTTTGAGGGTTTATCTTGTTTAGTCTGCATCTCATATGCCATGAGAATACCATGAAGCTCATCCATCTTTAGCTTGGCTAAATTCTTCATCTCTTCAATTGCTGAAACTTTTACATCATATCTCAATGGTAGAGATCTCAAAACATTTTGAACCATAGTCGATTCTTCTAAATTTTATCCAAGAACTTGAATCTAATTAACTATTTGATCAACTCACAAGATATAACTTGATATATTTTCTTCTTCTTCCATCTTCAAACTCTCAAACTATCTTCTAAAATTCTAAATCTTAGCTTGCTAAACCTTCTTTTCTAATGGAGTAGTTACAAGTGTCTGTGGCTCTTCATATTCCTCCACCACTGCTTGCCATATGTCAAATCTAAGGGCCATCAAATAAGTCTTCATTCTTATGCTCCAAAAAACATAATTCATCCCATCAAACAAAGGTGCCCTATTTGTATAAAATCCTTCATGTGATCTAGCCATCATGCTTTCACGATCTTCCTTCAAGTTGTAAAACTTTTTCAAAAAGAACCTGCTTTGATACCAATTATTAAGCACGGGATATACTAAAAGGGGGGGTGAATCAGTAAATCATAAATCTTATAAAATTTCACTTAATAAAATTCCACTTAACCCTACATTCAAGATATGCAATAAAATTGAAATAATAAAAACCACACAAGATAGAGAGAGACACCATATTTAATGTGGAAACCCAATGTGGGAAAAACCATAGAGAACAATCTCAAGTATATGAATGAGCACCAACTCAAAATATAATATTCACAAGCACCAACCCCTTTACTGAGCACCAACATAACAACTATTCATGAGCACCAACCCACAAGAGCACCAACCCCTTTTGTGTATACCGCACAACTATCTCTCAATGTTGCTTTCTCAAAAAATGATAACACATTACAATATCTCTTTCTTTTCTCTCATTTACTCTTTTAAGCTAGATATAATAATTACAAATCATACTCTATCTTCCATATTACAAATGGCTTCTCAAACCTTTATTTATATATTTCCAAATGACCTTTGGCATTCACCCTTTGTGACCCTTCAATCCTCATGGAAAATTGCACCAAACTTGCATGACCCTTTGTATCCTTGCATTTGAAAAGTCATATGGTGACCCTTCATAAGCAAAAGCATCCTTTCTTCTTTTGTCTTTATCTTGGTGACTTCATATTTCTTAAAGTGTCACTTCATGGAAAAATGTGCCATACCTCTTTTATCTTCACATGGTGACTCTTGGAATTCCTCAAGATGACTCTTTATGAGAAAATGCGTCCCATTCCTCTTTTGTATTTTACCCCATGACTCTTTGACTTCTCCATGGGCCCTTATTTGACTTTATATAACCAAAAATATATTCATTAATATTAAATAAATATTAACACACATTAGCCAAGATATGACTATTAAAAACATCATTAAATTCAATGGGGCCTTTATCACCAATAATGCTAGACCTTTGACATAAATGAAAATATTTCCAATAATCCACCCCTAGCCATGTAATAAATCTTAGATAAAGTCTCTAAATGATGTTTTCATCCCTCAAACCCTCTAAAACCCCTTGATAGTAATCGAGGTCCCTGACAATGCCATATATAAATCCCCATGCTAGATCGACCTTCCATTGTAAGAAGGCCACATTATATTCTATCTCATACCATTGTATCCATAGGGTACCAATGGACCTCACTATCCCAATGTGCTCATAATACCAACACTATAGAATGACAATAACATCTAATCTATAACACCTATGGGTCCTCCTACCATAGATCTCCCTATAAATCTATGACAACAAAGTATATGCCCATGCAAAGTTTGTGTCATGCTCTAGCATGTCTTACACTACACCAGTTAAGATCTATATAAATATGCCTCCCTTGAATTTGGGAGTGTGTAGCAAGATATTGAGAGGATCATCATCATGAGTATGCCTCTCCCCACTATGTCAGCTCTATATAGAAGCTCAAAAGTGAAACCACCAAAAATAAAATTGATACAATCTATGTCATCATCATATAGACATGTCAAGGATGTTCCTAAACCCTACTCATCCACATGTATTATGGGTTCTCCTTTCACTAGAATTCATAAAATCTAGTTTATATCCTCCTCTATGATGGTCATCTCCTTGATCGATAGCCAAAAGGTCCCAATCATGACATAATAATGCTCCACCAAAGCCACTAGAAATCTTGTGTCTTGATGGATGTATCTATAGTGATGCACCCCTCGTAGGCCTATAGCCTCTATATGGGCCCAGCCTTCATCTCCAAGCTATACTTAGTTGATCCAATAAAAGTGACACTCAATCTCATATCTATAGTAGACCCCATGCTTGTCACCAATATCCCCTATAAGCCTAAAATATCTTAAAAACCATAAATTAGCCTAATCCTATACTCTATTATAATCCCTTCACATTATTGGTGTGAATCAAAACTAATCCCTTATGGATTCATGCCATTCTATCTATATCAGTACCATTTTGGTGAAATGATGTTGATTCCTTGTGAATCATCATCAATTTAGTGATGAAATGGAAATGCTTCTCCAATGTCATCCTCTCATAATCCTAAACCTATCCAAGCTCCAAAAAAATCAAAAAATTAATAAAATAATAGACCTACCTCATCTTGTGAGCATCATCATCACCTCAATCCACTGTTACTAGCCTCCATCTCATTTCATCGCAACTCATCATTTGAGCTCTCAAGCATCATTTGGGTTTCACAAATAACAAATTAGACCTTTTCCACATTGAACTTGCTTAGATAACCAAGTTCAGATTGATGCTAATATGTTTTGGATCGATGTCATTTAGGTAGATCATCACTAATTAGCCCCTTTTTGTACTACTTATAATTTTTCATACATCTAGCCCTGCTCCTTAGCTTCATCCTAGTTCCTTTCCACATCTACCATATTATTCAACCTATACCATTTCACGTTTGTGGATTTTGAGCCCCCAATGGTCCCTCATCAAGCATAAGGTGTGTACTCTTTTGGGTATCTCCCCTTAGTGGGTCTCGAGAGAACATTCTCCCTTGAGAATAATTGTCTATAGGTAGTGCGCATATTATATATCACACTGGATGCTTCGATCAACCAACCTATCACTTGTTCTTTTATTTAGCCTTTATTTAATCCCACCTATTTGTAGTTATGGTATTTTATTATAGGATTTGCCTTGGAGCATCTCTACTTTTATTATCTTATATCCTATAAGTGAAAAACATACACTTCATGTTATGTATCCATATTTATTAGAGCTCATATGTTATCTACCTATCCCATCCATTATTCAATTTTTCAAACTTGTCACCCACTCCTTATCCTCTATTGACTCCCAATTTTAGGAGGGTTACTTCTTCACATAAACTTGGGGTAGTGGATTTCTCATGGTTTTTATCTCATGGCACGTATTCCATACCGCTTCACAAAAGGGGCAAATATAGACACTATAATTTTTTTCTCTATGGATGATTAATTTAGGTGTCATAGGTCCTATTTTTATTAAATCTCCTAAATAATCCTTATCCTAAGGTTTATTACATTTACTATTTATTAGCTCGATGACTTACATTTAATATTGCCTTTCTACCCACCCAACCTCCTAAATTCATTTATAACCTAAGGAATCTACCCCCTAACCAATTTAATCCCATACGAGTTCATTACTAAAAATTCCACTCATATCAAAGCCATTTTTACCCACGATTGAAAAAATATGCCAAATTGGGTTAATCAACACCGATTCACCATGATTGGTGTTGATTCTCTGGATTGACATCGATCTATAAATACCCAACCAACCTCTGCATTTGAGACCCAAAAACTTAGAGCCTTGAATTTATAGAAGTTTTCTTAGAGAATTAGTGATGTCCTTCATGACATTCTACCATAATTTTGCTTCATTCAATCCATATCCTCTATCAATCCCAAGAAACTACCTGCATTTGTGGAGGAGTTTCATTCTTCTTGCAAACTGATTGAAGGTAAGTCATAATGTTTTATTATTTCATTTTTATATCAATTTGTCTTCTATTATCTATTTAAATAATCCTTAGAATACCATTTATATCCCTTTATATCAGTTTATCAGTCTCTATTATCCAATTTGTCTCTTATGTTCTCTATTTTTATTAAACTTAGTCATAGAGAGAGTCAACACTGATTCTACCAATCCTATATCCACTATGTTTAATTTGTATAACATGATACCTTAATATTAGATCCTTTCCTAAAATCTTTACTAATTTCCTATCATTTGAATATAGCCTTTGTTTGTAGATGACTCTACCGAGATTAGTACATGATGTAATCAATATCACTGATCTCCCCATAGTTTCCTAACCCTTGATTGTTGATCAACGTGACATAGCTTTTGATCTAACTCTCTACACAATAATTTATTCACCCTCTCTCAAAGCCACTGAAGACTAATTAGATATCATATAGTATGATGTAGACTTTGCTTTAGCTTACTGGGAGGAATATTACATTTATATTGATAGCTTAATCGAAAATTGAATCTTAATTAACATTGTTATCATATCTTTTATCTATTTTAATTTCATATGTTGTTTATCCACTTGATTTGTAAACAAGTGAGTTGACATCTATTTAAGGAAGCTCACAAATTCTCAGGACTAGTTTCTGACTAGGCAGCTCACCCAATTATCTATTAATCCATTTTTGTTAAGTGTTTACATGTGTGTAGGTTATTCTTCCCAACCTAAAAGAATCTCTCATAGTCATTGGATTGAAAGTGGTGTGAAACATATTCTAATCCATAGGTATTTTCCATAAACCTATTTTTATTTGAGTTTTTAGGAAGTAATATTTAATTTAAATAAAAATGAAAAACTACTTAAACACAATGACCATTCTCAGAATATAAGATCTGGAAATCTAAATAGCCAGATTCACTTATTCAAAATAAAACATCTAGGAATCAGATCCCATGGTTATAGGGAGGCATTGTAACTAATTTGACTAATAATAGATCGAGTATAACTAACATCTATCCAAAGAGATTATGTCTAGTTTTAAAAAATAGAAATACATGTATATCTGGATCAATTTAGGCTATTATTATGAATAGTAATGTTTAAAAGAAGATATCTAAAGATTAAAAATATATATATGTATATTAGATAATTTAGATTTGTTATATAGATCTATAGAGTATAGTTGAACATCTTTGATGTGCGGCTAGATGTCTTCAAACCATGGCTGGATAGGTCCTCAAAGAATCTTCAAAGATGTAGATCTTCAAAGCTTGATTAAGGATCTTTGGAGCTCAGTATGTTCTACATTGAGTCTTTAAAACTGTTACCAAAAAGGTGTTGCCAAAACTATTGATGACTTCTCAAAATAATCTTGCCATAGAAATGTATCTTTGAATGCAAAACTATACTCATTTCATCCAAGTTAGACACAAATAAAAAGATAAAGAGTAAACAATGTATCACATATAACTAAAAGATAATTTCACTCATTTCCTACTTAGATGAGACCTTAACTAATAAATGTAATGCAATATATAACCAAAAGGCAATGATTATGGACAAATTATATGAGATTTAATGAGTTATATAGAATGCTCAACAAGCCTAAGGAAAGAGACTAAGATGGAAATCCCTATGCTAATGGAAGACATGATGTAGAGGGGGAAAGGATTATCCAATGATGATTTAGATTCTTGAAACTACTATGGACACTAGTTGGCAACAATAAGATCCAGTTAACAAATTCAAATGCACTTAATTTATTATCCTTAATTAATGTTTGGATTTCATTGATTAATATTTTTTTAACTTGAAAGAGTGATCATCTATGCTTTAATCGCTATGATTGATGTTGAAATTAAGATATTAAATCAAGACATTCTAGAAGATATTCCCATGATTCTTGAGTGGGATGACTTTGAGGTATGTAGACAAGCACACCTATTTGATCTGGTCAATAGGACTAGGGAAATGAATGAATATGTTTTGATGAGGGTATAAGGAATCACACACATATGCAAACACATTTAGAGTCACAAATATCACAGCTCAGGGCCTAAATAGAAACATGACAATAGATAGGTGCATAAATATGGAAGGTAGTGATGCCACCTTTAGAAAATGATAAAACCATAGATATTATCTTCTCCCAATATGTATAACTCAAATATAATTAATGTGAGATAGAATAGGAGAATTTGAGGCTATCAGGACAATAGAGTATAAGGTCCATGATTGAAAGGGGGACACATAATAGGAGATTTATTTCCATAACATTGTTTACCACACATGTTATATAAGATAAGAGAGGGGATCATTCTCATCCACTTCAAACATGATTTAAATTGGACATGTGCCTCTTGTAATTGTACTTCTTGTGACCTTACTCATCCCTTTGATTAAACATCAGCTCACGTGTAGAATAATGACCCTAGTTTTCCTACTTACAAATATTTTCCACTTACATGGACCCTTATTACATCATATATCCATCCCCTAGACATCCCTGACACCTCACTGGCCTTTTTACTCACTGATAGGCCTTCCAAATGCCTTTTGGGGCACTTCCAAAAGCCTGTTGACCACCCAAGGTGATATTTTAACCCATGCCATGGCTTAGGGAGGAAACCCATGGCCTATGTTACATGTTTCCTTCACAAAGTCACTTCATAGACCTCAGCGTGGGCAAAACATGCAAAAAATGGCCTAGTTTGGTCCCAACATCTAGAAATGGGAAGTTTTAAGCTTTTATCAAATTAGGGTTGCCATATATGATGGTATATCATTAATATTATTTAATCTATCTTGCATTTTTTCTATGATATGCTCTCTTGATCATCACTCTCAATGCCTTGATGCCTTCTTAAATCTCACCTAGTTCATTTGTAGCAAACTTAGCTTTCATTGTGATAGGGGATGCCCTACTGCTCTATAGTTCATTTTGGTGATTCATGTTGCTCTCTAAAATGTTCCTAAAGATTTTTTATTGTTCCTATCCTCCTCAAGACTCCATTTCATCTGTTCTTATGCTCTACACATTGGATCTCTCACAGTTGGCAACTTCTCCTTTACCTCTTCCATTACTTTTGGTTCCTGGTTTGGACTCAGCTCATATACAACCTAATCCTCCTCCTTCATTGCTTCTTAACTTGGATAATAGGTTGGTATAACATATACATAATAATTTTGAGATTTATATGTAGGAAATTTGTTATACAAAGTGAAATTCTCATTCATTTACAGTTGTGTACATGCTAGGTTTTAATTGTTTTAGTGATTTAGCTTGTTTAGGGAATTATCTAGGATAGTTTTTGAAGTTTTCACATTTGTATGTGGTTAAGAATATACTTAATTTATTTAAAATATATTCCATTACATATTATGATTACTTTAGATATATTTATCATTGCATTGTAGAATCTTAATTTCTCAAAATAGTCTATACTTTTGCATAAGCAATCTCCTCTTTTGCTAAACCAAAAAGTTACACTATTAGGGAATAATAGTATTGAGAACAAAGAATTAGCTTAGGATTAGATTAAGCATTATCTTGAACCTTTTCTTGAAAAAATATTTAGTTACAAAAACATCTTTCATTCAGCCTAAAAGTGCCTCTATCCTAAGCTTATGCATCATTTGATAGTTCTCTTTATTCAGCATTATCATTTTCATAATTTATATGCAAGTAGACTTCTTATTTTAGTTGCTTGATTTACCATGGTTATACCCATTAGAGATACCTACATATTTTGTGTGTTTGATAATGCTAACCCTGACCTAGTTTACGAGTCTTTCTATAGCTTGGTGCAAGCTGACAAACTGGATAACCTCTATAGATATCTAGTATCCCATAGAAACCCTAAGCCTTTTAGCCTTCTAGGTATTTGTTTAAGTATCCTGTGTACCCCCCTACGAAATGCTATTGGTTCCATTCATATTCTTGGAGCTAAATTATGGCACACTTGGTGGGACCTCACATATAGTATCATGTTATTTCTATCCCATTTAAAACTCTCTTAGCCAATTCTCCTCTATTAGCTGTTAGGATTTTCTTTAAATTATGTTTTAGATCTCACCTTCATTATTTTATCCTACTTTGGTTGTGTGTTCTTCTTCTTGTTGGTTCACCATCCATTTGAATTTTAAGTTGTCTCTCATGTTGATCTTCATTCATTACATCCATGGCTGACCTCCCACCTTTGGGATGCCAATCTTGTCATATTTAGGGTCTTATCCCTGAGCTCACTCATGAGTAGGCTATGGTTGCAATGGAATGCCATAGAAACCATAGGACCTAGGAGGCTCTCCCAACCTAGCATAGTGACTTTGACCCTCATGTTCCATAGGGTACAAGATTGATAGATCTATAACCAATGAACTCAGTCCCCTTTTCACCAGTTTGAGCTTCATTCATCTGAGGATTTTTCTCCTCGACCTCATGATGTGATTCATTCACTTATTCAAGGTGATGAGGATCCCCTTTTATTACTAAGGCCTAATGAGATACGTGAAATCATTGATAATTTCTAGACATATTTAGGTGAATGAAGTGAACCCTTCTCCCCTTAGGAGTAAGCAATATGCTAACTCTAGAGACAGAGATCACACATGCTCCATTTTGAGTGCCTCAACCAGTTTGCATGTAATTTCACCACCTATTTCTTGATAAGAGACTCTATAGAAATAACCCCCTCATGTCTATGTTGTGGGGCACAAGCATTCCAACTCATCAAGGCATCCACATCATGTGGAGTCTTCCCATCCTCCTGGTCCATCTTTTAAGGTCTTAGATGAGCATGTTGATTTTGATCATAACTTGCAGACTAGAGATCTGTGGGATGCTTTTTTTGAGCATCAAATCACTCATGTTGAAACTCATATGATGACATATGGTTAACATCATGGAGACCTAGGTCACCACAACTACTTCCATGAGCATGCCACCTTATCTCATCATCCCCATAGGGAATGGTACCTTGTATGTGGTCATTCCACACCCTACGATAGGGATGATTTCCATCATGAACATCTCCCATACCAAGAGCCACCTCAACATAGTCCCTTATATGACTAAGGTTTTGAGGAGGCCTACTGGCATTGGCAAGATCATAACATACACGAGCCTCCTCCTGAATCTTGTCACCAAACAACTATCGACCATGCCTATGAGGATCTCCATAGGAATCCTCTAGCCCTTTGGGTGTGTGTTATTTCCCTTCTTACTCCTATGCCTAAACTGCCTAAGTTTAATGGGACTCAAGATGTTAATCCCATGAAGCATATCATGACATTTATGATGGAGTGTATAGATTAGGAATAGGATGGAGGCATGATGTTAAATCTCTTTGCTCATTCCATATGAGTAGAAGTTCTCATTTACTTTTAGAATCTACCTCCATATTCTCTCTCTAGTTCCTAACTACTTTTGGATGATTTCCTCTAGTAATTTGATATATCCAAACCATTTAACCTCAACATCCAATTATTTAACTCTATGGCATAGCCCAAAGGTGAGTCAAACTTTGATTTTGTATGTAGGTGGTACTCAATCATCTATACATGTAGAATAAGGTTCTTGAATGATCAGATCTATGATATGTTCATGCAAGCATTGAGGCATCAATTTCACCTTGAGGTCCTAAAAAATATCCTGCCTCTTATGATAAATCTATTAATAAGTGTCTAAAGACTGAAGTCTTCAAGGTATGTGTGAGCATGTGCCTTTTTCAAACCTAAAATTCATCCTCTTTGTATTATCATAACTAAAATGTGACTAGTTATGGTGTCACTGATTCTCCTCTTGAGAAGAAGGATAACTACAAGGTAAATGCTCTGAGTAAGAAGCTAGCTAAAAATAAGGCCTCTAAATCAAGCACAATAAAACCATGGATAGTTTTTTTGTATGACCCTACCAAGTTTTGAAATTTCCATCAGATAAAGGGTCATGATGGTGTAAATTATGCTACCCAAAAGTCTAGTGCACAAACCTTACCTCCACCTTAGAGCTCTCCACTTATAGAACCCAATCACAAATTCAATGTGTTCAAGGAGCTTCTACCTGACCATGATAAGGAGAAGAAGAATAAGAAGAAAAATAAGTTTAAGGCTAAGGCTCATCATTCTCCTTCTTGCTCTTCTACCTCTTTTGACTCCTCTTCCTAAGTTAACCTGAGAGGGAAAGCCAAGTACAAGAGTAGTAAGATCATTGATACTACTAACATAGACTCTACTAGGTATGAGTGCTTTATCAACACATACTCAAGTTGGGTCATTAATCCCATGAGAGATTCTAGTGGTGTTAGGCCTCTTGCCCAGCCCACGAGGGTAGGGAACCCCAAATTCATGTTTGAATTTTGGCATAACATCCCTCTCCAGGATAGACAATGTCCTTACTCCATCATAGAGAATATATAGGTCCTCTCAGTTGGGATATCCATTTGGGATCTTTTACGCCTTTGCCCTGAGTAAAGGGGTTTTGTCTTTGATGAGCTTGGTCTCTCTCATGAGGGCCCATTATGGGATGATGTCAAAGTTTTATTCAAATTTGACATTTTTGATCACCCTCATCCTCCCATGTTATATTTCAACTATGCCTCTTTAACAAATGCTTCAATTCTTGTAATTGGGGATTGATTCCCTCTTTACATTGAGACCTCTATTAACAATTGTCATATCAAGAGATGTATCATAGATGAAATATCCACATTGAATATCATGCCCCTACATGTGTTCAACAAACTTAGGATTAGTCTAAATAAGCTCTCAGATTCTCACCACAATTGTGTTAGTTTCAACAATGACATGATTGTACTGGTGGGAAACATGAAGCTTTAGGTTAAGTTTAGCCCCAAGATAGTCAAGATTGAGTTTTGTGAGTTAGACTTGGATCTCTCATACAATATGATTCTTGGTCATCCTTAGACCATTACCATGTAAGTCGTCATATTGGCCACATTTCACATGGTCCAATTCATGAATGAAGGTGAGGTTCATACCATGAAGGCTGACCCAGATCCCTAAACATTAATTTATGCAAATACAAAGCCGTTAGGCAAGGCTTTAACTATCTCCTCATGGGGATCTGTGGACTCCCACATGTCCCTTACTTTATTGTGATCTAGTTGAGTATCAATCTGGATTCACTCCCTTAGATCTTGGCATGCATCAACCAACTCCCCCTCTAACTCCATGATGTCAAGCTAGATTTTCCCTTCTTAGAGACCTCTTCTAGGACATCTCCTTGAATGTTGAGATTCCCTTATCATCATGCTTCTCCCATTGGATTATTGGTTCTCTCAATACATCTCCTATAGAGGCCATTAGAGTAGCTGAGTCTAATCTTGAATACTATTATATATATGGTATAGCACATAACCCAATCAATGAGAGGAGAGATTATAAGAAGTTCATGCTTATCCATTATATGTGTCTCCATCCTCTTACTTGTTTAGGTTCAGAGGTCTCATTCACCAACAATGACCCTACCTACAAAACTCCTATGTTTTGGGTCATGACTAGTGAACCTAGGGATATGGATGCTCTATATCTTTTCCCTATCTTCTCCCTCTTATTTGGCCTCTTTGCAAGATAATCAATGGCCTAACTTAGGGGAAGGCATATAGTTAGGGTGAGTCAATGGCTTGCCCTTAGGGGCAAGCCTAGGCCTAGAATTATGGTGCTTTGGTGAGCCTCAAAGCTTACTAAAATACCCTCCCCAGGCCCTTGTTCGATGGATTTCCCCTCTCATGTCATCCATCATCAGAACTTTTGGGTCTTTGTGTCTATTTGGATTATGCACTCCTCCTTGGATGCACCTCAGGATAGAAGTAAATCTTTTTCTTCTTTTAGTTGGTCATGTTACTGCTTTCTTGTAGTTAATCCTCTACCAACTCCCTCTCTCCTTCTCTATAGTTCTTGTAGGTGGTGTGGGTTAGTGGTTGTGTTTACTTGAGACTTGATCTAGACTTCCATGGATATTATTCATCTTTTACAAGACTCCTACCACCCCTCTTTGCCTCTTATTGTGGTTGGCATTGAGACACTCTCTCATGGTTGACCACCACATAGCAATGATGACACTATCAGTCAAGGTGTATTTCCTACCTCTAACACCATGACTCCTCACATATGCATAATAGAACAACATGACCCTAGATAAGTGTGTGCATGTGGGAATAGGATAAACATGTTTAACTAACATATTTTTATTATCCCCCCTCCCATTCCTTTTTAGGCAAGTTTTGGGCCCTTCCACCCCCATGGACCTATTTTCGGTCCTCTCCAGCCCAAGATGCAAGTTTTTGGGCTAATTTATAGCCTAACAATGGGCTAGGTCATAGTCCCCATAGCATGATAGTGGTCCAAGCCATGGGTTTTCCTAGGTAGGCCATGGCTTGGGCCATAAGCCTCTTTTATCCCTCTTTTAACCTCTATTTTACCCTATCGTTACTCTTAGAACCCTAAAACCTTCATCTGAGGGATTTTGACCCATTTTAGATGTAATGGTAGAGTTTATTTCTCTCTTTAAGGCCTATTTGGGTCAATTTTGGGACCATTCTAGTCTTTTGGACCCCCAAGTCCTCTAGCCTGTCAAGCCCATGTACTCCTTACTTGATACACCTTAGGATAGAAGCTGATCTATCTACTTCTTTTAGTTAGTAGTGTCTTAGCTCATTCATAGCTGATCCCTACTAATTCCCTCTTCTTATTTCATTGTGTTTCTTGTAGGTATGGACTCATGGTTGTGGTTACTCTAAGACTTGATCTAGTCTTTACCAACCAATCTTCATCCCTTTATGGAAATCCTAACACCCTTCATCACCTCATCCCATAGTTAATGTTAGTCTTAGCCCCTCAATTGCAACTTGATTGTGTTCTTTGTTTCCCTTTTATAACTCACTCATCCTAGTTTGTATCAAGATAATCTTTCTACAACATCCTCATGCATCCCTGACCCCATCATAGTGCACCTCTTAGTGGTGATTCACATTGATGGAGGTCATTGGGGCAACTTAGGACCCGTCACTACCACTTGGATTATTAATGACCCATAGGAATACAATCTTGTTAAAATTGGTTACCTCCTTACTAGTGAGACAAATAATGTAATTGAGTAACATGTAATCATTGATGCTTTGATCAATTCCCATAGGTTAGGTTCATGCTATATGTAGTTGTTCTCTGACTCACTCTTATCCATGTCTCAACTCACTAGTGGTGATCCATCCTTAGCTCTGAGTTGTCACCCCTCATTGAGGTGATGCACAATTTTTTATCCTCTTTCAAGGATATCTAGGTCACCCATATCCCTCATAAGAAGAACACTAGAGCTGATTCTCTACTGAGTATCATTCTAGATTATATGATTTTATTTTATATCACTTATATCCCTTATTTTGTAGGAGATGAAGCTAGAACTGGAGTTGGATTTGGATTATGCCAGCATTTACACTCTCACCCATGGATCACATCATCAACTTCTTCTACCATCATCCTTATCTAGTAAGTGTAGGTAATGTTCTCTTTTATATTTTTAGTTCTTGCTTTCCTTTGATTTTTGTGTGGCTTCTGGGTACTGCACAACACTCCTTATTCATATGAACATTGACTGCTTATACCTTGGTGGCATATGTAGCCATATTTCATGTGACCCTACTCCTTCTTATGATTATACAACAACTCACATGTGGACTATGGACCCTAGTTATCTTGATTTGATACATTTTCCACTTTCATGGACCCTTCCTATGTAATATATTCATCCCCTAGACATCCCTGGCACCTCACTGACCCTTTTGCTCACTGACAGGTCTTCTAGATGCCTCTTGGGGCCCTTTTGGAAGCCTGTTGTCCACTTGGGGTGGGATTTTGACCCAATCCATAGCTTAGGGAGGAAACCCATGGCTTAGGCCATATGTTTCCTTCAAAAAAATTGTGTCCTAGGTCGTAACTTGTGTAGAACATGCAAAAAAGGGCCCTGTTTGGTCCCAATGGCTAGAAACATGCAATTTTTGGCTTTTATTGAATTAGGGTTACCATATATGATGTTTTATAATTCATTTTTATATCTCTCTCCTACATTTTTTCTCTGATAGATTCTTTTGATCATCACTCTCAAAGCTTTGGTGCCTTCTTGAATCTCACCTGGTTCATTCTTGGCATACTTAGCTTTCATTATCATAGGGAATGCCCTACTAATCTACAATTCATTTTGGTGATTCACATTGCTCTCTAAAATTTTATTGAATCTTGTTGGTTTCTCCTATCCTCCTCAAGACTTCATTTCACTTATTCTTGTGCTCTACACATTGGCAACTTCTCCTTCACCTCTTCCATTGCATTTGGCTCCTAGTTTGGACTCAGCTCACATATAGCCTGATCCTCCTCCTTCATTGCTTCCTATCCTAGATAATTGGTTGGTATAATGTTTGCACAATAATTTTGATCTTGACATGATGGAACTTTCTATGTAAAGTGAAAGTCCCATTCATTTGCATCAGTGTATATGTTAGGTTTTGATTATTTTAGTGATTTAATTTGTTTAGGTTATTATCTAGGATAGTTTATGAAGTTTTTGTATTTATATGTGGTTAAGAATATCCTTCATTACTTTAATATATATTCCATTACATGTTATGCTTACTTTATAAGCATTTATCATTGCATAGTAGAATTATAATTTCTCAAAATACTCTATACTTTTGCTAAACCAAAAAGTTGCATTATTAGGGAATAATAGTGTTGAGAATAAAGAATTAGCTTAGGCATTCTCTTGCACCCTTGATTGAAAACTTATTAAATTATTGAAATATCTTTTATTTATCTTGAAAGTTGCCTTTATCTTAAGCTTATGCATCATTTGATAATTCTCTTTATTCAACATTGTCATTTCCATAATTTGTATGCAAGTAGATTTCTAGTTTCATCTGCTCACTTTACTATGGTTATACCTATTATAGATACCTACATCCTTTTTGTGCTTGATCATGCTAGCCCAAACTTGGTTTACGAGTCTTTATATATCTTAGTGCAAGATGGCAAAGTGGATAGCCTCTATATATCTCTAGTATCCCATAGAAACCCCAACCTTTTTAGCCTTCTAGGTGTTTGTTTAAGTACCCTCTATACCCCCTACCAAACGCTAGTGGTTTTGTTCAGATTCTTGGAGCTACAACCCCTATTGTGTTTTTATAACTAATTGGTTGTATAATATATTTTATTTTGAAATTTAACATGTTATTTTGTCTATGTGGATTAATGTGTAAGT
Organism: Torreya grandis; assembly: GCA_037957365.1. Classification (NCBI taxonomy): domain Eukaryota; kingdom Viridiplantae; phylum Streptophyta; class Pinopsida; order Cupressales; family Taxaceae; genus Torreya; species Torreya grandis. The sequence continues at coordinate 543,426 of JARHVA010002320.1, forward strand.
GGCACATGCTCTAATATCTTTGTAATCATATAATAATAATAATAAAGTAATATATCTCATAGTAGTTAATACATGAATACATTTATGACACATAAAAATATATATAAAGGAATAAATAAACATGTGACATAACCACATATAACTCTATAAGTAACCAAATCAATATAATACACCATGAAAGTAGAGAGTATCTAGATTTCAAAGTTATAGATTAGTTAGTGAAGCTAGCCAATTATGCGAGAAGTTCCATAAGATGTAAAATTGAAGCACTAAGACCACTATCATCATATAAAGGATGTGTGGAATCCATGAGTTAAGAATAATAATTCATCGTCATATTCATTTATCACATTATTCTTGCCTACATTGATTTTATTCATGGTTGTGTTTCTCTTGGAGACATGGTATGTGATGATTACACCATTATTATAATATACTTATACATTTATATATATGTTCCCTTATTTTAGGTAGATGTTCTAAAGATTCATCTAGTGCTTCTATATGTACCAATTCATCCTTGGTTTGTGCCTTTGAAAAATTACTATCCTTTTCTATTATAACCACTTGACTTTGATGTCTAAATTTTTAACATTGGTGCACAATATAAGGGATTTATTTAATTAGATGTATACATGGTTGGATAGGCAAAACATTATATGATATATTAGTGGGAACCAAATGAAATAGTGTTTGATATAAAATTTGATTAAAACCTTAGATTAGATATAAACTATTGAAATATGATCTAGTATATGGTAGGTAATAGTAAAATACAATCAGATACATATTTTAAAGAAATCAAAAATTTATTAAATAGTAAATGGAGCTAGGGTTAGAGATTGCCCTTACAAATCAATTTATTTTTTACTATGTTGACTTTCATGTACTATAGACAGTGTTAAAATAATTGTAAATACAATCATTTATGGAAACATTGATTCACTATCTATTTAGATAGGTTTGTATAATTCAAATAGGTGCATAGTGCATCATTATCTGACTTATGTGATTTTATCTTGTCAGACTATATTCTAGATCTGAAAGTTTGAGTACCTACAACTGTTTCTAGCAGTTGTTTGATTTATTATGAGGATTATTTGATGCACGAAACCCTATCTTTGAACAAGCATAGACAAAGAGATCAAATGTAAAATGGGGGTGGGGGAATGGGGGAAATTGGAATGGTTGAGATGACCTTATAAACTACATGTAATTGAGTGTTGCATATATATCCCAAATGGGCCTCAGACCAATGTAATTATCCCTTTAGATAAGATCATATGAATGAAAATAATAAATTTGATTTGGATGCTTGACAATGGATGTCCTTAACCTAAAATAAAACAATGTTAAATTTGCCATAGGGTTATCAAATTATAGCATAATTTTAATTTTATAGTATGATGCACTTTACTCATAAAATAGATGCTTTGAAGATCAAAAAATTAGAAGATTGTTAAGAGATTACTAAGGGATTTAAAGTGAGAGCCTTGATGTGTTTTTATAGGATAATATTTTATATGTTTCCACTAACTAAAATTTTAAAACCTAGGGAAAAGATGTTAGGAAACATGTTTTTTTGAAAAAGTTATCGTTGGAGCATGGGAGACAAGTTTGAACTATTAGAGAGGTGTGAAAACCACACCTGTCTGACTATAGTAGACTTGTCATAAAAGGATAGAGGATTTAGGAATAGGTTTGTTATAAGTATATATGTTCTTGCAAGATAGTATAGGCTTTTCATAAATGTTGTAAGTTAGCATAATGGTGATTTGGGCCAAACATAGTAGAGATGTCTAGGATAAACATTATGAGGCATTTATTGATTGATTTTATATGTCTACATTGCCCCCCTCACCCCTTTATTCTAGTTATGAATAAAATAATAGAGTAAAAGAAATTCAAACCTGATTGTGTATACACACTTTGTATTTTTCCATGAATATGTGCATGCCCCCATGTTGAGGCATGTGGAGAGATGTTGAAGTGGTGGAAAATTGAGAGTGATAGTGTCTCAAATTTAAATAATCAGTGTAGATGCTTGAGTTGAAAATATTATGTGTTCCAACCTTCATAGGGTAATATGTAATTTTGTATAGGTAGGAACCAATTTTTTTTCTTTCTAAAATTACAACTAAATACTGAGTGTTATTAAGCTCTCACTGATCCCACTTGAAAAATGTCTAGAAAGGGTGGAACTAGTACATGGCTCAACAAATTACAGAAAAGAACACTAGGTGTCACTAAGATCTTACATGACCCACTTTCAAAATATGAATGACACCCCCAAAGAAAGATATATATTTGAATTGTAAAGTCTTGAAACTTGTAAAAGAGATATTTGTAATTTATAGAGTAAGATCTTGGACATGAATGCATATCATTCCCCCTATATTTTAGAGTGTTGATTGAATATTTGTGATTGTTTAAAAAAATGTGACTTTTTTTGCACATGTGTATATATTCTCAAGTAACTGGAAGAGTGGAGTGCATATGCAAGCCAAATTCCCCCAAGATCTAAGAATTTTGAGTCATGTTTGATAAATTATAAACTATATTATGTCAATTCTAAAATAAGTTGCTTTATAAGGGCTTGACTTCAAAATGAACCCATGATTATGCCCCCTTTTTGAGATGAGGGATGTTTCCTGTAAGTCAATTTTATCAAAATAAAAAGTGAGAGCATATGTGAAAGATCTAATCATGAAATAAAATTTGAATATTTAAATTGTATTGCAATTGTATCATTGAAGCATATGAAAAGCTTTTTGTATATAGAGCTTGTTATTGTATCATGAATTTGAACATAACATTAAATCTGTGTATGAAGTATGTCAAGAGTTTACAAGCATAATATGTATCATTAAGGTGCGTAAGAAGATTTCTATTGATATTGCATTGTATTTGAATATAGAATGAAAGTTTTTAATGTATGTTATAAAGAAGTTGTATTATAAGCATACTTTTGAGTGGATGAACCATTTCAAGCACGCAAGTAGTATGTGCATGATGTGTATCATGGTACCATATATGTATATAATATATAAAAGTAGTGCATGATAGGAATCATGAGACTTATAGTAGAAATTCATGAAAATGTAATTTAAGTAATGCAGTGTCATGATGGAAGGTTCAAAGACCACATACAATGGACATGTAAATGTCACACAAAGTTCGATAATTTTCATAAATTGTCACATAAAAGGTCCAAATGCCACATATAAAATAAATGTAAATGTCACACAAAGGCCAAGGGCCACATACAATTGGCATGGTAATGCCACATAATCAAGAGGGCTTATGTTTAACATACACAATGCCAAGGACTGCATACAATGATCAAAAAATTTCAAGCATGCCATGAAATGTAGTAAAAATAAAAAGAGTCATAGAGCAAATGAAAATAGTATATGTCAAGCATATGTATGCATGTCAACATTATAAAGTAATATTTATATTTTAATACTTATAAATTATAATTGAAACAGTAATACATTTGTATGAAATTTATCTCAACATGGGAAAAATATTGTACATAAATACAACCTATATATGTGTCTATATAAAACAAAGAGGTGTTTAGCATCGAAACCATGTAAAAGTATGTATTATATGACACTCAAAAATGTTGTTAAAATGCATTGTGTATTAAAAATTATATAAAATATGCTATATGCTAAGCATGAAATAAATGACATATGTTCAAAATGTAAACTAACAACATGAGTAAATGTTTAGAGGTCATGATCTTGGATTTTTTCAAATATTTTATTTTATTTGCATTTTTGAAATATATGAATGTTTTCAAAAAAATTGGCATATGTGTAACATAAATTTTCAAAGGATGCAATTGGAAAAGAAATAAACAAGGCTTTGAAAGTATAAGAAGTGGAGGGAATTTGAACAATCTTCAACTAAGTGTGAAATCGTAGCTTGGAAAAAGTGAAGGCAAGTGAGTTGTCCCCAAATGTATTTGTATAATCAATATAGCAAAGATGGTAATCATGGCCATGTGTACATATGTAAGATTGGATAAAAGAATTCATGATAGTGTGAATAAGAGTTATAACATGTGTAAGTGTGTGATAATAATCAATTAGATTGCCATAAAATGTGCATTGAAATATTTGTAAAATTATTGTCTTAGATTGTTTGAATTGGCTAAAACAAGATAAGGGAGAAAGTGCCCCTAGAATGGGAGTTAGAACCAAGGGATTAGAATAAAAACTAGATAAGGTATAGATGAGTAGTATCTATTTGGGAATAAAAACAAAGAATCTATGTACAATGAATATTCAAGGCTATGATCAAGAGATTCAATCCATCTAGGGATTTGGTAAGGACCAAGAGATTGTGTCCAACCAATGATATATTCAATAAGGTGTTCATATGTATATCCAAGTGCTTGATATGAAGTGTTAACTTCATGTGAATGATAAATTCCAAATTTAGAAGATATTGAATCAAAATAAGAATCATATTTGGCGAGAGTACCACCTTTACCACTATTTGTGTAACCATGAGAACCTTTATTTGTATGTATGCTAGAGGAAATTGAAACACCAAGTATCTAGTGAAAGACATTTTGAATGACCTATGATTCCTTTGGATATGTATTCTTTTTTTTATGTACCACTTTTTGATTATGGGAATGTGGCATGCATTTACTATCTAATAAATCATGCTCATATGAATTCATATCATGGTCATAAGTAGCTAGATAAGTTGTATTATCTTTATGTTCATAAATTGTTGAGAAATTGAAATATGCTCATGTGTAATTATATCTTGCTCATCAATTGGTGAAAATATTTATCTTGGAATATGTCATTGTGAATGTGCATCATGACCCTAAATGGTTGTGAAAATTAGTTCATCACCAATGTTTTCAATAATTGTGCCAACCAACTATTATGGAGGAGTATAAACCATTAGTTACAAAGGATACTCATATTGAATGATAAAACTTTAATCACTTGATTATTATGAATATATTTAATATAGTTATGAGTTATATAAGGAATTACTCTAATTTTTTATATCCAAGGCCAACTTGATAACATGTCAAAGACATCTGTGCTCAGTAATACTAGGAAAGAAATGTGTGTTATGAGATTTCCCACATGTAAAGGTAATATTATATGTCCAAGAGAATCTTTTGTATGACCATAAAATGATCTCAAAACTTTAGGATTATCTTGTAGATATTTATATGTATAACCAAGAGAATTTAGGAGTATTATGACTCACATATTTTCGCTTGATCCACTGTCTATCATAAAACTATGAATAGGTTGATGATCTACACATGATCTTTTGAATAAAGAGTGCTTATCAAAATTGTCATCATTAATTTTAGACTCATTAAATGTAATCTTGGGGTATGATGCTTGTTGACTTGTAACCATACCAATAATTTTGTCAAGTGAATGTCCATATGAAGAAGGAGAAGGATGAGCACTGTATGTATAATGTACTTTAAAATTTGTTTTTGTATGATGTGCTTGATGCTTTGGAATATGATCATTTTACATTTTTAGCTTTGCATTTTTATTAGGTTGTGGTATAGCTTCTTTGTTAGGTGTGTTAATATCAATAATATTTTCATCAATAAGATCTTATATATTATGTTTTAGCTTCATGCATCATTTTTTATAATTCCCAAGACATCTATGATAGTCACAAAATGCATTTCCATCAAAAAATTTAGCTTATGGTCCAAATAAATCAACTTCTAATATGGAAGAAGAGTAATAGTAATTTTTTTATAGTAACACATGAGGAGGTGAAAGTATCCTTGAAAAGTGCTTCCTTGTTAGAGCTTGTAACTAAAGCTTTTGTGATGGTTTTGAGATAGAATTAAATATAAATTTACCTTCATTATTGCCTTTATTAGTTTTGATATTGTAATTGGGCTTGACTTGACATTTAAGATTATAAGTAGAAGGAACATTTGAAGTATACTTGAGCCTATTCAAGTTAATTAATTTAGCTTCACACTGTTTAACTATATGGAATAATTCATGAAAGAATTTAAACTTATCAAACATTATGGACTCTTGAAGAAGAGTAAGCAAGATTTTAGTAAAAATATAAAAATTTCATTCTCAATGATTTGATTTCAAATTTTATCTAATATAGTCTTGTAACTTAGAACATATTCACTTATTGTCTCATTGGAATTTTGCTTGAGTTTCATAATTTGAGCATATGATAACTTCTCACCAATATTGATAGAAAAATGTGAAAAAAACTAATTTTCAAAAGGATTGAATGTGTTTAATGATTGTAAAGGGATATCATAAAACCATCAAAGAGAATATTGTTTAATACTTCTATGGAATAACTTACTCAACAATATGTCATTATCTACATAATTTAGACAAGCTACATGGAATGCTACCAAGTGTTACTTAGGATCACTTTCACGTTCATAAAGGGGAATTATAGGGGCCAAAAATCCAATGGGAAATGGGAAAGATGAAATTTTGGGTGCCTAAGGGTTATGTAACAAGGTACATGAATCCAAGGAAGGATTAGTATGGGAGATGGTTTGCTCAATATGGAAAAGCTTAGCTTGTAAGGCTTGAATATTTTTCTCTAGATTAGAGTTAGTAGATGTATCTAGTGGTGTAGAGATGGGTATGGATGCGATTATGGTAGTAAAAACATTGGAAGGACTACCAAGATATTTTTTATTTACTTCATATCTAGTAATATATAAGAAAGAATCAATATTTTTTGGGCATTGACGAATAAAATCTCACATTTCTGCATGATTAGTTTGAGTATTAAGATCCATAATGAGAGTCATAATTTTTCCATTAAGGGGATGAGGAGTAGGTAATGAAAGATCCTTTGATGAGTTCAAAGAGGGACCAAAAGTGTAATTTGGTTCATTGTAACCATATTCCCAAAACTCATGATAATCAAATTGTGCAATATATGTTACATCATCAAAATCATAAATATCATTATAATCATCTTCAATTTTTTTTTGTTTTTGAAAAATTGTCCACTCATTGTTATCATAAGTAAAAGGTACAACATGAGTAGAAAATAATTGATTTAAGGGATGCACATTTAGAATATTTTTATGTTTACTATCCATAATAGATAAAAATTAACTTAATGACAATGAATGCAACAATGAAAATGCTTATCAATATCAAGTAATATGACATGGATAAAGAATATAATGACTAAGCATACATTGCAAGCATAAATTAAGGATAAAGAGTGATATAGGCAAAGTGTTTGAGTAAATTTTTGGCTCTCAAATATACTGACTCCATTGATTAGTGCCGATCAAATATTTTAGAGCACTAACTATAGAGGCTAACTATGTTTGTAGCCCAATAACCCTTATTTTGAGGGTATAGTGAGAGTATCTTCCATGGATTATACGATCCTCTTAGGTGCATCAAAAATATGGTTAAAATAGTCTTCCTATTGGTGTAAATAATGGGAACCTATGCATTTATTTTATACCATGACGTACGTGGAAACTGAAGTCCATGTTTAACACTATACTATGGCTATGAGTATTAGAGTGTGAACCCTTCATGCCATGGTTTTTGCAAACATATCCTTTGTGGACATTCACAATAATTGCTAAGTAGTTTGAAAACTTTTAGAACACAATTTCTAAATCAAGCGAAAGCAGTGAAAAATAAAAGTGAAATATTTTTGTGTATAGGTTTAGACACTATTTATAAATTATATAGTGCCTCAATCTTGTACACCTAGAAAATACATATCATGGATGTAACTTCAACTTTTAGACCTTTCCCACTGCCAAAAAGCTCACATACACTATATGTATGTGCCTAATTACTTATCTCTTAGTCCAACCAATGTTATTTTGATTTTTCATGCCTTATATCTTGCCCAAAATGCTATAAACTTGATTGTCTTCCATCTCTTAAGTTCTAGACCTAAACCTATTTTCCAACTACCTAAACACTTGTGTCCTAGTCAGATGCCTACATTGATGTAAATGTCCTATCCCAACTCAAGTATCCAATACCCTAAAATCATATAATATATAAATGAAATTTATTTCAATGGTCAACCTAAGTGTTTTAATATGAGATATTCTCCAAAAGGATTGTTATAAATATAATATCAATCATCATTTATTCCTCACCTAACACAAACCTATCAATTCACAATGTAACTTACCAAAATAATTCTATCAAGCACTCAAGTGAGTAAAACTTCCATGTTTTCTCCTAATTCCATATCATTCATAAAGACAACACATCTACATATTTGAAGTACTGAAGGAGCATTCCATGAGCCACATTTTCCAAGTTATAAGTTAAGTCACTATTGTACTTGATTATCACACATTGCATGATTCACACAAAATCTAACACATATGAGATAACTACTTAAGTTTGAGGCCATATTGGAAGTATTAGCTATGTAGTCAATGCTCATTAATAGAGGGGTATTTTGGACAACTTGATGTAGTGTGCCCATTAACCCATTTTTTCCATAGCCACTATGAAGATGACTAACTAGGTTTTTGTTATTTGACAAAGATAAATAAACCATGAAATAAATATGAATGCACCAAAGTGAAGGTGAAATAAAATCCAATAGCATCTAGGTGGTCATGTCCAATTTTAGTAGGTATTATGTACTAGACACCTAATTTTGATTCAGATAGTAACATCGATGTAACTATCCTAGGTTGACACAAGTGTTTGCAACTATATAGGTATAATTTCTAAAATTAGGTGAATAATCCATAATCTATATCTAATATACTTTTTTCATGTTCCAGATCTAGATCTGTATTAGTATCAAAATTAGTTATCTTATGATCATTATTGTAGTAATATCTAGCATAGTTTGACATTTCATTTATAGATATATCAACATAATAAATTTTGTATATATTATATCTGAGTTTACAATTCATTAGCATGATTTAGATATTGGCTACCATCCTTGTTCCCTAGGCTAGCTCTACCCTTTTAACCCTAGTTCCTCACATCTAGATTTTAGGGTTAAACATTTGGTGAACCTAACCTTTGTGTCTTTGTTAGTAAACCCTAATTGGCCTAGGGTTTCTTATTTTTAAATTTATAATGAAAAAATTATTTAGTTTTGATTTTTATGGTCGTGATTGATGTCTCCTTAGCATTTGTATGTCTTTTCAATTGATATTTTCATATCAATTTTTTAGAACATTTTAAATAGATAAAAATGATCCTCTTCCTCTTCCTCTTCCTCACCCTAAGGAGGTTGATAGCTATCATCACTCTAATTAGGTCTATGATATTACTCCTTCAAGGGGTAATATAAATGGTATATGTATGCATGTTCGATGCAAATAAACTAGGGTTTGTGCTTGTGAATCCCTAAAATATCAAATCACCAATATGAATAAGTTAATAAAAGATTTACAAAATTAGATTGCATACCTATAGAATCCAAAACATTCTAGTGTTAATCATGTGTTTTCACCTTCATTTATGAATGTTGTTCCAAACAAGGCATCACATCAAAATGAAAAGCTACAATAGAATACATCTAAAATAAGTGATTCAAAAAGTGACCAAAAGGATAATAAGAGTCCAAGTGAAATCCTAAGACATTCTTTGAAATAAAGTGATCAAGTTACCTCCTCCACATCCTATAAGGAGATCCAAATAGTATTGTGCATATCATAGATTACATGGGTGTCATACAAATTATTGTTTTGTATTTAATAAAAAAACATAAAGTCACAAAAGTAGTGGTGATCATATCATTGATACATCAACCAAGAAAATCACTCATATTATGAGTACTTATTCTAAACTATAAGTACCAAAACAACTATTATGGGTACCAAAAGACAATTTAAAGTAAGAGAAGAGTCAAAAGAACAAAGAAATAGATCAAATAATATTACCAAAGGTTTCAAAAAAAATAAACGATATACAATTATCAAAGGAACCATGCTACCAAAACCACCAATAAATAAACCATGTGATCTCCCTTTGTTATTCAGCATCGAATAACAAGAGGGTACAATTCAAAATAATTATGATAGTGGTGATAATATTCTTAATACAGAACCAAATACAGATCAAATCAAGGATAACCATGTAGCTCAGGATGTTAATAAGGTATTAACATCTACAATTCACATAGATATAAACAATGCATACCAAAAAGGTCACAACCAAAATATAACATAGTTCTTTATTCATATATAAATGCTAAAAAAGTTATATCACAAGTTTAAGAACAACCTAAGAAGGTACATATTTCATATACTACTAACTTAGAATATTAATATAATCCTAATGATACAAATTGTGTAGTATATGAATATGACACATGATATGGGGCCTCCACAAAAGCATCTCTTTGATGAGATCCTTGGATTATAGTATCGCTTTTACTTATACATGATCATGATACACCTAGGTTATGTCATTATATGATCCTTTTCCATTATCATGTTTGAGCTTATATACTTACGCAAGCCTTTATTCATGCTTATATCTTTCACTATTTTCTTGATATGTTATGTACTTGATAGTTTTTGCTAACACATATGATCCAGGTGATAGTATGCTATGTTAATGCTTGTTGCTTATGATTTGATTCATGCACTTCCTTGAGTGTCCTGCCTTGATATTGTCTTACTTCTTTGAGCATTTGAATATGTTTCATTGTTTGTGGCCCCTGTGCCTTTATTTTTGTCTTTAAAATTTGAATGTCATTACTTATTGTATGTTGATATTGAATATGCCATTCTTTATTTTGTGGACATTTGACTAAGTCATGTCCCTTTGATTGTGAAACATTTGAACATACTCTTTATTTGAGGTCTCTTTTGACCATTGTCTTTTGATTATCTTTTGAGTGATCTTTTATGTGTGCTTGATTGTTTGTTGAGATTGTACTATTACTATCTAGACATTGCCATGGTCTACATCATGTATCTTAGGACTTGGTGTGATCACATTATTCATTCTTCAATGATATATATATCTAGACATATTCCTTTCATATGCTACATGGTACATTCATAATTTACATGGTTATCTTATCCTTTTGAGGTAAGGTAACTACCAGTTACTACTTTCACTCACCTCAAAAGGGGGGTGCATATCAATGGGGCATGCCATAGAGGCATGACTTCCACATTATTTCAAAGATTCAGATTACAGTGGGGGCATGCTTTATAAACATGTTCTCCATACTTATTCAGTATTCAACATACCTAAATTATAGTGGGGACATGTTTTTAAAACATTTTCTTCATATTGACACTTATATCAGTTTTCATATTTCTCCACTCTGACACCAGTTTTTTAGTTTCATATTACAATGGGGGCATGTTTTGAAAACATATTCTCCACACTTACACTAGTTTTTATTTTTAGATTATAGAGAGGGCATGTTTTGGAAGCATGTTCTCTACAATTACATAGTTTCAAATTGGCCAAATTGTGTAATTATATGATTCAGTTACACATTTGTGGTAGAATTCTATATAATGGTACCATTATTATACATAGTTTTAGCATGAAACATATCTAAGGTACATATTCTATGAAATGTCATATTAGTTCAGATTCTAAACACTTTCAAGGACTATCATCACCTACCAGGTTAGAATTTTAATGACTGTATTGAACCAATCTACTTTATTAGTTAATTCATTTTCAGTATGTTTAAGGTGATTAAATCACTCAATATTTTCAAGTTTATAGCTTGGACTTGATTATTTCTTTTAGCCTCATTAGATTTATAGTGTGAGTTAACTTGTTTCACTCACACTCACCAGGTTATAAGTATGATTGGGTTACATAATTGAGCTAATCTCAATTTTAGGGTGGAAACTCATATTTTCTCCAAGTTTGAGGGTATCTATCCTCCAATCTCTCTTTATCTCTTTATATATATGCAATTTCTATATTTATATTTTTCCTAATATTAGTTTAAGTGATCCATAATGATACATATTTCAAATTAAAGTTTCAAAAGGCAAGATGGTTGCATCAATACAAAGTTATACTCTTAAACCTTGCTCTCTTTCAATTTCAATTATTTAAATGTTTTCAATTTTAGATTATATGCGCTGATTATATACTATAACATGCTCTTGATTATAGGTCATTCACTAGAAAAACACTCCAGTTGGACTTAAGAAAAGGCAATGTGTGTTATACATACCCAGGTACACATTTATTCTCCTTTACTCCAACAATTTAATTATTAGATTAAATAGGGGGAAAATTTAGACACTTTTTATGAATTATATATCTCTTCAATCTTGTACACTTGGATAATACATATCATGGATTTACGTTCAATGTCTATACCTTTCCCATTGCTAAAAGACTCATATACACTATCTCTCTGTGCATAACTATTTAGCTCTTAGTCTGACTAATGTCATTTTGATAACCCAAGCCTTATATCTTTCCTAGAATGCTATAAACCTATTTATATTCCATCTTTACAAGTTTTGGACCTGCACTTATTTTCCAACTGCCTGAACACTTGTGTCTTAGTCAAACACCTACATCAATGCAAGTATCCTATCCCAACGCAAGTGTCTAATCCCCTAAAATCATCTAATTTTAAAATGAAACATATTCCTATGGTTAGCATAAGTGATTTAATGCAAGATATTATCCAAATGGATTGCTATAAATATAAGGTCAATCCTCATTCATTCCTCACCTAGCATAGACCTATCAACTCATAATATAACTTACCAAAAACATTTTATTAAGCACTTAGATGAGAAAAGCTTCCTTATTTTATCATATTTCCATATCAATCATAGGGAAAACACATATATAGGTCTAAATTATTGAAGGAACGTTCCATGAGACACATTTATCAAGTTATAAACTAGGTCATTATTGTGCTTGCTTATCACACATTGCATGATTCACACATAAGACAACACATAGGGGAGAAAGTTGCATAATTCTAAGCCCCTCTTCTAAGTATTGGCTATGTAGATAATGCTTATTGATAGAAGGGTCTTTGGGTAAGTTTGACACCATGTTCTCACTAACCCATTTGTCCCATAACCACTATTAAGATGAAGAACTAGGGTTTTACTATTTGATAAAGAACGATAATCCATGACCTAGATCTGAATGCACCAAGGCAATGGTGACACAAAATCCATAAGCATCTAAGTTCAATCGCATATTTTTTTAGCATGTATTTCATATTAGACATCTGCATCTCAGATAGTAGTGTCAACACAACCATCCTTGTTCAACACAAGTGTCTTCATCTACAAAGGCAAAATTTCCAAAATCAGGTGACTGATCTAGAATCCATAGCTAGTATACTTTCTACCTATTCTAGATCTAGATATGTATTAGAATCAAAAATAAGTATCCTATCTTCATTATCATTTCAATATCTAGCATAACTATAATTTCTATTTTTAGGATCTCAACATAATAAATTTAGTATATGTTTTATCTAAGTTTTGTAAATAATTAACTTGATTTATAGATAGTCTACCATCCAAGTGCGCTAGGCTATCTCTACCCCTTTAACCCTAGATTCCCTATCTATATTTTAGGGTTAAAAAATAGGAGACAACCAAATCCAACTTGAGGTTGAAGAAATGGCTTCAATGTCAGATTTGTATCCAAAGTGGCAAAGCAATGCCCTTAGTATCAAATTAAAATTCAAGATCAAGGGTTAATTGACTCAAAATGTCAGATTTATATCCAAAAATTAAAGGTTTCAAGTCAATTTTAGGACTTTTAAAAAGTGCATGAAACCCTAAGGCAAAAATGAATCATGTAATACAAGTAATGTTCAAATTTAAAATACACGTTCACCAAAATGTTTGATCTAAAATTTGATTAAAATCTTAGATTAGATCTAAAATATTAAAATCTGATCTAGTTTATGGTAGTAAATAGTAAAAATAATAAGATACAAAAATTAGAAACTTTCTAAAGATAATAAATGGAGCTAGGGTTAGAGACTGTCCTTCAAAATCAATTTATTTATGACTATGTCAAATTTTTGGTACTATATAATGTGTACAAAGACCTAAAAACATAGGTATTTATGAAAATAATAATTCATTGTCTATTGGGATAGGTCCGTAAGAGGTGAATAAGTGCACAATGTATTGCTATATAGCTTCTATGATTTTTCCTATCAAACTGTATTCTAGATCTTAAAGTTTGAGTAGCTACACCTATTTATGATAGTTTCCCAATTTTATTTTGAGGCCTAGTTGACATGCGTAAGAAGAGTAAAAGTTGAACCCTATCTCTTCACATGCACACAAAAGGAGATAAAACATAAAATAAGGGGAAATAGGGGAAGTATGAATGGTTGAGTTTTCCTCAAAAACCCCATGTAACTAAGCAGTGCCTACTTAGCCTAAATGGGCCTTGGCTAATGTAATTCTCCATTTAGGGAAGATCATGTAAATGCAACTAGAAAAAAATATCTAGATGCTTTACAATGGATGCCCTCAACCTATAATAAAACAATGTTAAACTTAGCCTAGGGTTATAAAATTGTGAAAGAATTTAAATTTTATAGTATGCTTCTCTTTACTTAGAAAATAGATGCTTTAAAGGTCATAAAATTAGAATATTTCTAAGATATTGTTAGGGATCTCAAGTGAGATCCTTGATGTCCTTTATAGAAGAATATTTCAAATATTTATACTAACCAACCTTTTAAAATGGTGGGAAATTGTTAGGAAGCATGTTGTTTTGAAAAATTTACTGTTGGAATGTGGGAGACAAGTCCAAACTACTAGACAAATATGTAGTGCACACCTATCTGCCTAAAATGGGCTTGCCTTAAAGGGACGAAAGCTTTAGGAATATGTTTGTCATAAGTACATTTATTAAATAGGGATGAAATAAGGATGTTTGAGTGATATTCCGCATGCTTTTGAGACAATATAGGATTTTCATAGAGGTTGCAAGTTAGCATAATGGTGATTTGGGCCAAGTAGAGTAGAGATGTCAAAGAAAAACATTATCAAGTATTTATTGATTAAATTTATGTTTCTCTGAATAGATTTTTAATTATCTTCAATCCCACTCTAATATAAAAATTAACATAACCAAGAGGTTTTCTTCTGATACCATCATATCTTGTGATAATCATAGAATTATACACTAAATCTTCCAAGATAAGTCTAAGTATATAAACTAATTTCTCATGGAATAGATTTAATTTTGATCTATTTTAAACCATTATGCCATTATTTTCTTTGACCTCTATAAATGCTCATATAAATAGTGGTCCACCATATGAATTATCACGTGGGATATCCTATTTAATAGACATAATTTTAATATGCATTTCATTCTTCTTTATTGAATCAATTACTTGCATTAAAACCCTTAATTACATGGTGTTTGTAGTCCATATGCACATTTTTATATTTTTCATTTTTATACCATATGGAATTTAATATTATTAGTTCATTTCTCATTATGAGTAGATGATTCTATTACCACACTTGAACTTGTATGTACATCATCCAGTTGAATTTGATCATTGTCAATTAAATATTGGATCTTGTGTTTCAAAGTGATGCATTTATTTTTAGTGTGCTTGATCTGTGCACATCCCTATATAATGTTCACTTATTCTATACACAACTATGTAGCATGCACAGTTCCCATTTTGGATTTATACATGCCATAGCCTACTCATGATTGCTCATAGTTATGCACACTTTTTTGCTATGCCAATCCTATCGCCATTTATGCATGGTATAATCATGCTTTTTCATATTCTTGCACACTTATCCTACTCTACACCAATCCTATCACCATTTACATGTAGCTTACTCACACTTGCTCACAATCCCACACACTTATACTCCTTCATGAAAATCATGTTGTTGTTTTCACATGTCCTACTTATACTAGCTCATAGTCCCATGCACTCTCCTCCTCTGCACCAAGCCTGTCACCATTTTTGCATGCCTACACTTTCCTCAACTTGTGTACATCTATGTTTCAGCTTGATAAATTTTAAATTTAACATGTAAAATATATAGTAAACCTATATATGTGAAGTTGAGGTGTCCAAATCAAATGTATGTGTCAAAAAATCCTCAATCAAAACTATATCATCTAGCCCCTTAGAAGCACCACCATAACTAGGATACATCACATCATCCTCCTCATCTGAAGGTCTAATATATATAACTCACAGGGTCTAAAATGGCATGGTTGGGAATCAACATTAGCTAGAGCATCTCCATGTCCACCCTTTCTAGCATTAGTGTGGTAAAGTGGTCTCATATATAGATAAAAGGTGTTAGTATGTTCTTTTTAAGCACATGCAAAGTGTTAATATCTATAACCTCCTTCATAGCAGATGTGATTAGCTTAGGTTGAAGTGGATTTTGGATACAACCTCTTGCAGGTTGATAAGGCACATGAAGTGCACCTAGTCTATCTTTCATAGAGCCTTCTCCTCGGCCCTACAACTCTAAGTAATGAAAATAATTAAGAATTTAATTTAGGATAAACTTGCAATAGAGTTTCCTCAAAATATAAAAAGGAACCTCATGATTTTTATAAGGGATGTGATCAAAGACCATCCACCACTAGTGCCAAAAATTATCTTTTATCAAATCATGGTGGCACAAGTGGATCGAGAATTGTTTACATAATAATAGAGGCAGTGCATTGGCTATTGAATTAATGAATATTGTGTAAGTTTTATCTTTTGTTATTTTTTTATCTCTCACACCAAACACTGACAATTGTTTTAGCATAGTAGGACCTAGACATCTCTATAGAAACTACTCATTTGTCAATTTGACCCATTATATAGTCAACTTCACCCAGTAATGACTCTAATATATTTTCCATAAAATAACAGTGGGTGTTGATTAAATAGGGATCCCTTATTGTCCTAATTATCTCTTCAATTCATATTTTATTTTCTACTATATGTGCAACTAAATCCTCTTGAGTACCTAGGGGTCTTAAGGAATTGTAGGAGGGTTTTGTGGATTTTTCTCTTCATCTTTTAAAAAATAAAATATAAATATAAATAAATAATATGTTTGGCTTTAATTGAAAAAAAAATAGTCTAATTACCTCTCCTCTTGCATGAAATTGTTGATTCTCTTAGTCAACGAGCATTTCAAGAGATTTCAACAGAGTTTTTTAAAGAGAAATGCAAATTTGTGGAATGTGAGCATGAGTTTTAGGATGAAAATTGAATTTTGTATGATTTGAATGCTTCAAAAGGATTTTTTATACAGTATTAAAATCATTTACATGGTATATCACGTACGTGATATTTAGGGTTGGTATTACCAAGCCTAAAACTTAAAAATGCATACATATTTAAGTTAATTCATTTTAAGATAAAAATGTCCACTTTTTGGCCCCAAACTTATATACTTACTCATATATTACCTTTTATTTGAAAGTTTTTTTGTCTTAGACTAATTTTCGTTTGTGCTATTATCAACCACCTAAATCAATTAGGGACATAAATATGGCTCTAAATTCTTAAGTGCATGTTACATTAATATTTTTAAACATTTACAAACTATTAATATTTATGTTGAGGTGTCTTCTACATTCAATGTCACCTAAAAAAATGCAGAAATTTGAATTTAGACATCTTACATATAAGTGCAACTCTTTTTCCATACACTATAACTTTTTCGACATCAATATTTTATTATTAATAAAACTAATATATTTATATTTTTCTATAAATAGTAATTCCAATAGTTAATCATAAATATAAGTTACAAAAATTTAACTTGATATTAATATAAAATTAATTATTCTTCCAAAAACTATATATAATATTATACAATTCAAAACAACAAATTAAAAATTAAAAAAATTGAAAACTCCACAATAAATAGTTTATAAAAACAATATTATTAACAATTTTCAAAATAAAACTACTTATCTAAACTTTATATAAACTTAATTATAATGAAATTCTATGATTAAAAATATTTTATAACACATCACCTTAAGAACTTGATATTAAGGCATAATTAAATTAAAATTATATATTAAATAAATGCAATACTTATTTGCAATCAACGAAGGACATTTCCCCTTTTAATATTCAAAATTAAAAACACCTATCATTTTTAACATAAAATTTGAAATGGGAAGATAACCTCATTTGCAACACAATTTACAATGAATAAAATTCTTCGAAGAGTGGGCATGCAAAATAATCAAATAACTTATTAAATATGACTTATTAATTAAAAATAATCAAATAACTTGCAAATTAAAAAATATATGTAAAAACCTTATATGCCAAATAACATTAAATTGTTCTTGACGAAGCTAGGTACTAATGTGTGTGTATAAAGTTTATTAATTAAAGAAAAATCATCAAATAACTTACAAATTAGAATATACATGTAAAAACCTTGGATGCCAAATAACATTAAATTGTTATCGACTAAGCTAATTGCTAGAAGATATAAATATATATTTTCTCATAATTTAGTCACAAGAAATTGGGAGCAAAATTTAACTTTTAAAATTATTGGTATGTTTTAATTAGTCTCTTTTTGGAATAAAAATGTGTAGGTAGAGAGTTTGGATGAATTGCTTGTTATTTCAATTCAAGTTGGATTAATTCCTTTTATGATGATAAAAATAAAGAACATATAATTTAAAACTAGTATCACATGTATACTATTTCCTTTTATGATTGATGAACCTTACTTGCTACATTATCATCATGCGCTAGGTACTAATGTGTGTGTATAAAGTTTATTAATTAAAAATCATCAAATAGCTTACAAATTATAATATACATGTAAAAACCTTGGATGCCAAATAACATTAAATTGTTATCGACTAAGCTAACTGCTAGGAGATATAAATATATATTTTCTCATAATTTAGTCACAAGAAATTGGGAGCAAAATTTAACTTTTAAAATTATTGGTATGTTTGAATTAGTCTCTTTTTGGAATAAAAATGTGTAGATAGAGAGTTTGGATAAATTGCTTGTTATTTCAATTCAAGTTGGATTAATTCCTTTTATGATGATAAAAATAAAGAACATATAATTTAAAACTAGTATCACATGTATACTATTTCCTTTTATGATTGATGAACCTTACTTGCTACATTATCATCATCCAACATGAGACATAAATAAAATACAGTCTCAATGTATTAAAGTATAATAATTGAACTCCTAATCCCCAAAAATGTCATATCATAACTTATATGTAATGCTTTTAATGTATTAAAGAAAAATAATGCAACTCCAATTCTACATTTCATGTGTCTAGTGCTAAGAATTGGATCGGGTTTGCGTCAATTTTTATTTCTCAATTTTTTTTGTTTTAATTTTTTTACGATGTTAATGTGATGCAAACATGGTGCAAATGTATTTTACAAATTGCAGTGTTACCGCTAGATTTGTGGCTCAATTCTTTTCATTCTAAATTTGAGGTATTAAATATGTTAATCGAGTGCATATGTTTTGTAATTATATATCCCACATACATTGAAAGTAGTAGTTGTCTTTAGTGTTTTAGTTTAAGTAGAAAGCATAGGCAAAAATGAAAAACTATCCA
Source organism: Torreya grandis (assembly GCA_037957365.1). NCBI lineage: Eukaryota > Viridiplantae > Streptophyta > Pinopsida > Cupressales > Taxaceae > Torreya > Torreya grandis. The sequence goes on from JARHVA010002320.1 coordinate 563,005, forward strand.
TCATCAGTGTAGTGTGACTGTCCACTGCATGTTCTCACCTAGCTCTATCTGGGTCTTGATTATTAGAACTAATAGATATAGGGGCACTAAGCATTATTGCACTTAACACTTTTGCTTAATGTTTTGTTTTTAGTAGTTTATTTCTATTTTAGGCTAGAAACCCTATATTGGGAGTTTTCAAATATCCTTAAAGTGCTATTGTTTTTGTCTAACCACACAGAATCTGGTGTGAAGTGAGGTGGGATTTGACTCATCATCACAAGGTTATAAACATCATTTGTTTGTAGCTTTGAGATTCCATGTACCTTCGGATATATGGAAAGACCCCATTTTTTTTTTGAGAATCTAACTATAGGTAAGCCTTCGACCATCTGTAACATGTTTGTACATTAGTAAGTAGTTAACTTTGAGAAATTACTAGCATCACACCTTAGAGACAAAATATCGAGCTATATGATGGTTGAATCCTTAGTAGTTAGAGCTCTGTCACATTGGGTTGGCCCTATTTATGAAAGAGACTAGTATATCTAAAAGCCCACATCCTCAGACTAGACACACCCTCAAACCAGACACACCCTGTGTATAAAGATGATGTTAATACCATATATTATTTTTGGTGTCATAGATACAAAAGTCATCATCAGATAACTATCATACATCCCTTGTACAGAGTTCTATAGGCCTTTTACAAAGCTCTTCATTTAGCCTAGGTTCATCTCCTACAAATCCACCATTCATATTAGTGAGTATATGTCCATCATGAGTTTGTAAGTAATATAAATATGGTCATGCAATTTAAAAAAATGTTTTAATATCTATTTTAGTTTTTAAATTCGACCTTAAATATTTAGAAACTATTTTTTTTAAATTTTATGTATAGGGAGAATCATCACAACCTCATTGAGGTAGCAATGGAAGTAGAAGAAGTGGGTGAGGAGGATGTATTGGCAGAACACTTCTAAGGGAAATAAGAGAAAGTACAAGTTCTGATAGTGGATATTCAAATAGTGATGTTGATGTTCATCAACTACTTTGAAGAAGAAACAAAAGAAAGTTTGAGTTCCCACTGTGCAATCTTGAGGATGAAATGAATCCTCATAAGATCACAAGGGCACACCAAAAAATGCTTAAATAAGTTTTAGAGTGTGATGTGTATGAGCGTTGGAGGAAACAACCTCCTCCACCTAAAAATGTCTCTGAATATGCTCGAGAAGAGGGTGTTGGGCTTAGAGATATGGTAAACCATTTCTTTTCCAATGTTGATGATGGTAATCATTGCGATGATGATGTGGATGATCGAATTGGTGATGATGATCAAAAACATAATTTTGATGATCAAACTCCTTTGTTTATAATGTGACATTCAAGAACATCAATGTTGGGTGCTATATTGTCATTGATATACTTGAGAGCAAAATTTGGATGGTCAAGCATCAATATGAATGCTTTATTGAGGTTAGATAGTAGTTCACAATCTAATGTTGACATAAATTGTGTTTGATTTATTTTTTATTTAATTTAACAATATATTTTACTATTTTTAGTGATGTCTCCTTAAAACTAGTTTGTTTCCCAATAAAATACACTTCTATCCTTATATTGGGAAGCAAAACAAATTTCATCAAATTTAGAGATTTTATACGTCAACTATGATACATGCACAAATGACTGGGTTTTAGTTGTCCAAAATGTGGGGCACCACAATATCAAAAAGAAGTTATAGGTGCTATCATTGCAAATAAGGTCTTGTGACATTTCCAAATAATTCCTAGACTCAAGTGTCTTTTCCATTGCAAGTCACTTGTAGGGTTAATGGCATGACATTGTAATAATAGAAGCAATGATGAAGTTTGGAGTGTTCCTTCAGATTTTAATGTAATGAAGCACATTGCAAAAGTGTGATTCAAAGATAGGGCATAGAGTTTACAAATTTGGTTTGGTAATGGAAGATGTTAACCCTTTTTACAACTTATCAACTAGCTACTCCATTTGGCCAGTGGTTTGATAAATTATAATATTCCTCCATGGTTGATGATTTGTAAGGAACTTTTAATGTTCTCATTGTTGGCGCCTATTAAACATCAAGTTAAAAATGTGAATGCCTACCTTGAACCTCTAATTGATGAGTTGCAGGGATTATGGAATGGTGTTACAATGTATGACCTTTCAAAACTGATTGGTAAAAAACAATTCACCTTTTATGGTATCTTATGCTGGATTATTGATGATTTTCATGGGATGTCTATTTGTTTAGGTATTTATTGTATATTAGAATTCAAAATAATAAGTTCATATTTGTATTTGTGCACATTAAATACTAAGTTTGTAATAAATTGTTTTTATATATAGGTATTTCAAAAAAGGAAAAGCATGTATATCCAAAGTGTGGTGATCAACTATGTGGAAGATCATCAAAACATCTCAAAAAAGTTGTTTACGAAGGGCATCATAGGTTCTTGGCCATGGACCATGATTAACACATTGAAAAAAAAAGTTTGATGGAAAACCTGATACTAGAGAGCCTTCAAAGTTTATGTCACCTGGGGGGTTCAAAGCCTTCACAGAAGCATGAAAAACAAAAAATGCTGATGTTTCCCAATATTGGTGTAGAAATCAGTTATTACCATCAAAAATAAATGAAAACATTGAAATACCGGTAGGAATAAAAATATTTTCTATGGTCTCCCATATTGGGAGAAATTACTACTTGAACATATTTTCAAACCAATGCATATATTAAAGAATGTGGAAATTTTTGAATGGAATCACATCTCTAGCAAAGATAATGACACACCAATTTCCATAGCAAATTTGAAATCCACCTGAAAAAAAAAAGAGTCTACAAAATGAAGTAGCTGCTCTATGGATATTTAGTAAATACTTAGTTTTGTGAATCAAAAAATGTGGGAGATTCACACACCAAATTAGCATGGGCCTTCTATGAGACATGCATTCATCATTGATGGACACATAAAAGGCTTCAAAAAATGACTGACGCAACATTTTGAAGGTAAAAATATCGACATAACTTAGTGTATTTTTTAGCCTTACATTAAGGATGTAATTTACTAACTTTGCATTGAACTTTTTTTAATTTATGCGATATATATTTTTGTTAGCGTTGAAACAACTATATTGTAATCTTCCTCTTGATCTAGTAAGGGCACTCTATCGACTTTCCAAAAAATTGAGGTAATGTGAATTTCATTCCAATAATTTTTGTAAGAAATATTAGAGTAATTTGCATTCCTAACATTGTTTGTAAAATAGGTGGCTATCTTCAAAAGAGATATTTAAAGCAAGGATTGACCAAAATAAAACAATAATGTAGATATAATTTTCAAATTAGAAAAAATACTTCCTATCTCATTTATGAACTCTTAAGTCCATCTAGTAGTGCATTTGGTCGATAATATTTATATGGTAGATGCATTAAACACACGATGAATATTTTGGTCAGAGACATACATGAAGACCTTAATTGGGTTTGTGAAGCAATTAGCATGTTTAAAGGGATTAGTGGCTGAAGGATACATTATTCAGGGGAAATTTTACTACATATCAGGATATAATGGGAATTAATTTCCCAATATACCACACATTTGGGATGCTGACCATGGAAAAGATAAATTGGAGGAAAATCTGCTTGGAAATGAGAAACATATGAAGCTTGGTGTCTATTTATATTCATAAAAAAAATAACATATATGATCAATATTATTTATAATAATTCATTTTATTATTTACATTTTTATTATTTGGTCATGATAAGAAAGATGCCAAAATTATTTTCATACTCTTAAATACTTTAGAAATGGCTTTGTGGCATGCAAAATATGAAGAAGAGAAGGCTAGCCATGAAAGTTGAAGGATTGATTGGAGAAGACAACATCAACGAAAACAAATACCACCTGAATTGCAAAATATATGGCTAGATCATCCCATTGTTCATAAGATGTGTTAATATTTAGAAACCCTTTGTGATAAAAATATAAAGAGTGTAACAAAAGAAGCATTGGACATTGTGCAAGGATGTGAAGAGTCGGTAAGATGAAAAAAGTTCTTACATTTTTTTTGTGATTCTAATAATGATATCATAAATGAAATGACATACTATAGGTAAGTGAGCATTCCAAAATGTGGTCAAAGGGAAAATATTCCTATATGAGAAACATTGATAAAATAAGGGTCAATTGTTGTTCTTGAACTACAGTTCCTTTTAAACATGCCAACATAGCAAGTGCAAGTGACATGAACTTGGTCCAAGGGAAATTGGATTATTTGGGAAAAGATAGAAGAAATAATAAAACTTGATTATAGAGTTTTCAAGTTGTTATATTTAAGTGTACATGGTACCTTATATTGCTTAAAAAATTTTCAAAATGGAAATTGATAATGGTATTTATTTAGTTGATTTTAATTGACAACTACATGATGGGAAAGAACCTTATTGGCGTCATTAACAACTTGATTAGGGATTTACTACAATAAAGTTTATGTGAATTTTTATATTTAGGCCTATCAATTACAATTACATTTTTTCAAATTTTCATGCAACCTTTATTGTAACTATTTCTATGTAGGTCTTTGTTTTGATCTTGAGATGCAAAATAATTGACACCTTATATTGCATTGTGAGAGACATGTTGATGATAACAATGATGTGACACTTTTAATTTGAAAGGAGTAACGTTGTCACTACTACATGAAGTTATATTCACACCACAAATTGGGTCAATTTTGCTTTGTTACACTTGTTTTTCCTTGATAGAAATTATGACACAAAGGTGTCACAAATGTCATGCATAAAAGTGACACAAATAACACCACCTTTGAGTCACGTTGGAATGTGAATTATTTAGCTTACATTGCTTTTTAAAATGTTGGTTTTTGTTTCCTAAAATTTAGTGTTCGTTTTCCTAAATACATGGTTCATCCAAACCCATTGATAAATAAAAATATAACAACAATAAAAGAAATGGAAGAAGCAAACAAGTTTGTATGCACAACAATATTGGTGAAGGCCATAAAGGAGGCAAATGCACCTAGTCCATCCAAGGTTATGGGCACAACTTATATGGCAAAGGTTGCATATTTTGAAGCTACTCTCCTTGGATATTTCCTTGCTAGTCTAGCCTATTTTTTTTTAGTTTTTAGTTTATCCTTTTCACTTTTCTACTTGGTGTTGAGTAGATGATAAAGATAGATCAATTTTATACTTATGTTATTTGTTCTTCTAATAGTTATGGTAGGCCCAATCGTTTAGTAAATTTGCAACACAAATTGTTGGATATTTTTTCATTATATTGTTTATCCATTTAGAAAATAAGAGCTACGCTTAGCCATAGTACCTACCTTGCAAGGTTTGATATGAAACAATGTAGCAGTTGGAAGAGATGTCGAAGAAATGTTTTTTATTGATTTTTATAATCAATTTTAATAAATATGACATTATTTTGGTTACAGATGGTTCACAATTAACTTTAGCCATTGTGTAAAAGCTTAAAAAATTGATTCATAAGTAATTTTATAAAAGATTGAAAACCTAGTTGATGATGAACTCATTGTGTTTGGTCATTCAGGTAGATCTGATATTGTATTTGTTGTTCAGTCAGTCATTGAGTTGTCAAAAGAATTGAGAAAGAGAGGATAAATTCTGAGCAAACTAAACTCTCATCAGATTATTGCTCTTTCTAAAATGTGTCTCTGTACAGGCACTTTCCATGACAACTTCATGGGCAGATGCTTCAAATAAATAAAGAGTATGTAGGTGTTAGAAAATTTCCATCTTTTTTACGAAGTTTAGTCATTGTCATGGTTGAATCACAGGTTCAACTTTAGAAATAATTGTAGTTGAATTAGACTATTTTATGTTTATATGATATGAAATGGTGTACAATTTGGTAAACTGCCCTTTTAAAATTTACTAGAGAGTGGTTTTTCTTCTGATTTTATTTGCTATCTAGATTTATAACAATTGTGAAATAGATTCATACAACATAAATGCAAAGTTAATATTGGTAGTTTATGATAAATGATTTTGACAATGTTTCATGTCGTAGATAAATAGAGTTTGAGAAATATTAACTTTGTATTTGTCCTTATCCTTGTGAATCTAAAGTCATTGTTACATAGTCTGATGTAGCCATAGTACCTGCCTTTTTTCAAGGTAAGTGGTTGCAGATGTTATATGTATTGGTTGAAAATTAAGTAAATAGATTTTTATTTTTAGTTTGAATATCATTGAGACAAATAACATTTTTGGAGAGTGTGTTTTGTTAATGAATGAGTTTTTTTTAGTAGGTTGTTTGTAAATGTAATTGTTGTTTTCAATCGGATCTAGTGAAATTAAATATAATAGGTAAAAAATAATTGTATTGCACGATTTTTAAGAAATGTTTTGAATATCATATATTTGTCAAAATCAAAAAGTAATTATGTATTGTAATCATAAATTTCTCCATAAAACTACTATCACTATTAATATCATTTTCAAAAATGCATTGTATTTTGATAAGGCAGTGTTTTGTAAAGTGGAAGAATGTAATTCGACACTCCTAGCTCACTATAAATGCATGTTCGTAGTCCCTATCTTATTTTATTGTGTAAACAAAGTATTAGGAAAAAATAATATGATATTTACTTTAACAATCATATAATTAGTATATATAAATTCTAATAATATTTAATATAATAATATTAATTTAGTAGTGTAAGATATTATATTATATTTTCTACATTATTATACACTATTGATATTTTTTTTGATAAGTCAAAAAAAAGGGCAAAGCCTGTCTATTTAAAATATTTTATCAAAAACTCTGGTAGATACAATAAGAGTATCAAAGTTTTAAAAGATCAAGAAGCTCTGAGCTACTTAGAAACAAAAACTAGTCTTCATCAGAATTAACAATATCAACATTGTTACCAGCATCGCGAACTTCCTTTTCCATGTTGATAGCAACCAAGGAGCTTGCCAGGCTAATTTCCCTGGTGTCATGCATAATGCCCAACCTCTCATATATTGTCTTTAGCTTCCTATGCTGCAGGGTGATGTCTTCAGCGATTGCTTGAATTAGAGTCCAAATTTGATCAAGCTCGGTGTCCCATAGATGACTAAAATGATCCACATCTTCATGAACAAGAGAATTGCTAGCACTGAAGAGAATAGTCTGAATGCCAATTGGCTGAGGAATTTTGAGGGTATCCAAGCGAGCATTAGACTAACTAGTATCTTCCATAGCCTTGATCACCGCCTCCATAGAGGCCACCGAGGAACCACCACCAAGACGAGCAACAAGCTGGGCACGGAGCAGATTCATAGCCATCCAATTCAACAACTTTTCATCCTTCACACCTTCCAGCAGTTTTTTTTCCAAAAATCCGGTGCCTTCTGCACTGTAAAGCGAGTCTTCTTATCCAGGAGGGAACCCAAGTTAAGCAGATGTCAAAACTTCAGATCGTCCACCAGGTCCAAAAAGGAGGATTGGACATTTTCCAAGGAATAGTTATGCACCAAACTGTTATTCATTGCATTAACTAAATTAACAATAGAAACCTTACCTTTAGCCTACCTAGAACATTTGCTACTTGATCCTCTCGAATCCATATGCCCAGAGATGATATCAATACAGTATTGATATATCATTAAAAATATATTATATTATTATGACAAATATATTGATGAGTACATAATATTATATTATAATAATATAATATTTTTTATTTTAATATTATATTATATTATAATTATAATACATATGTGATGGGGGAGCGGCCGAATATGGTGCCAACATAAAGATTAAATGTAATCCTTGTTAAAGACAGAATAACAAAACATCATAATTAAATTTTATCAAAATAAATTGGACAAAATGTAAAGTATGATGATTGCTTCGACATGGTAAAAATAATTAAATTGTTCATTATAAATAAATGCAAATTTAATATATATATTTTTTAAAATTGTATATTATATTATATTTATATCATTTTGATTCACAACTCATAACCCATCGTAAAAAAGAAGAGACTAATTTATTAAAACAAAGAAATGTTGTTTTATCTCCCTCATATGACCACGAAGTTTGTAGTAAACCCTATATCTTATGATGAAGAAGAAGCTCCCTGAGATTTCAATTTTTTTTCTTAATTCGGTCAAAACTCGGCAAGGGGCAATTAAAAGTTTTTATTTAATTATTTGGTCAAAATTAGCTGTATGCAACCAAAAAAACTATTGCAAATTGTAATCATAAAAATGTGTTTTTAAAAATTTTCATTCGTTAGTTTAAAAATAACATACAACTGTGTTACTCCTATGCAGCCAAAAGCTGATTTTTTAATGAAATGTGTTTCTGCAGTCTCCGTAGACTTAAGAAAATAGGATTCATAAGAAATGGAGAAGATTTGGTTGGATAAAACTTGTACAATTTATATACGACATATTTTTAATGGGAAAAATAATAAAGTATTTCTACTCTCCATAAAACATAGACAAATTGTAATTTTTTATTACATAACTTATTTTAATTAAACTCAAAAGAAAAAAAGTTAACTGAAATAAAAGCTTACAACGAAAACAATAGTACCATACCTTACAACAATACTAATAGAAGAACCTTTCCATTATAAGCTTATGAATTATTTTAGAAAATATTTGCTTTGCTTGTGGCACTTGGGTAATTACGAGATTTTATAGATCTAAATATATTTTTTTGTTATTTTTAATACAAATTTTAAAATCTATGATCTATGTCTTGGTTTGTTAATTGTATTGTGATTGAGATCATTTAATTGCTTTCAATTGGGAAAAAATTTAAAATTTACTTGGCTACAAATTGATAGAATAATTTTACTTTTGGAAAGTATGGCATTGGAAAAATCACTGAAAATGTGCTTGCTATTTGCATCCCTCGCAATGGTGAACCCCTTGCATACCCAGGCAAGTGTTTATTTATTTCATGTTGTGCCAGTGGTGAACCCCTCCCAAATCATTTTAGCCAACTATGGAGACTCCGGAGCCATTTTATCAGTTAAACCTTTATCAAATGACCACAAGGTGGTTTTTTAATCTTTGTATTTTGTTTTCATGCTAACCTAATTACTTTATAACGTTGAAAAATAGTTTGACCAGGAAGATGAGAGGGATCAAATAGAAACTTCCATAAAATAATAATATGGAATGGCCACCATGGCGTCCTCTTGGAGGATTCATTGCCATATGCAAAGCTACACTTATCTCATTTCAACTTATTTTTATATGTGTTTTGAATGAGGCTTTAACTTTGAGTTAATTATGATGTTGGATTTAACTTGGATTGGGCTTTATTTGTTGTTAATTTTTTTTTGTATTGATATAAAAGCACGTTTTATAGACCATTATTTGATAATATTAAATGTAAAGATCCTCAATGTGCAAGCACAACACTCTTTTTTTACTCAATAATAAAGGTTAAGGGGTCTTTCTTCCCTTTATTATTTGAAACCAACGATTATAATAAGGTTATAAAATTTGAGGAAAAGCAAAAAGCCAAATTAAGAACAAAAACTCATAAACCAGTTGAAGCCACCAACGATAAATTAGGCCAATAGACAATAGCCCAAAACAAAAGGCCCAAAAAAAAATTTGCCAAAAAACTGCAACCCAACAACCAGACCCGTTCTAACCAAGCTAAACTACCCAACCTCAATTCCCCAGGATCCTCCATACACTCAGTTGTGACCATGTCTACTACCTCTAACACCTCGACTAGCCCACCCATTCTTCCACCCTAACCACAATGACCATCGTGGCCACTTCACGTTTCACATGTGCTCATATCAAAAATATGTTCACCCAAGCTAAGGGAGTGAAAGTCATCCTCCATGTGGCCCCTCAAAGCATTGGTCACTGCATGCCACCATGTCATCGATAAAAAGGGCCCTTTAGTTACTTCCTGAGGAGAAAAATTAGCTGTCTTCACCCTAAATAGCTTCCCCAAAAACCTTGCTATTGCGATTTACCTAGTCTACCACTGAAGGTCCAGTTTAACCACCACCAACACCATAGGAGCCTTGCATACTTGAACATCCAGTACCGAAATAAAACCCCCTGCTAGAGATGGTTGATGAAGCATTGATTGTAAGCTATTTTGAAAACCACAACACCATCATGTAACATTCCTCTAGTTCATAGAATGTTGATAAGGGAACTATCCCTAAGAATTTTTTGTGCAAAAACATCAACGATAATGGGGCAGTTCCCAAAAAATCCTATGCTCTTGTCAACCCTACTTAGAACCATGGTCTCACCAACTACTCCATAATCTCATGAACCTACACTTTATATTCTAGGGTTATCAATATATTACACATAACATGGATGCCATTTAGGGGTTGACCTTCACTCGACACATTGTCTCCAAATACACCATGCCTATGAGCTCCTTGACTGCATCTAACACTACCTCCGACTAGATGAAAAAGACCTTCTTGAGTTGAGAATCATTAACTTACCCTTTGAAAGCCATTTCGTGTTTGAAGGTTGTTAGTCGAAGGAGGGCGTACTCAATACACATTATAGAATTTTTTCCATCATAACACAACACATTTACAACTTCCTTCACTTGTTGCCTGCCTCACTCATAGAAACACCCAACCAAAATAACTCAACACTGCCACAATATGCAATAAGGATTTACAATCCTCATCTCCAATTAAACTGCCTATGTGCATGTGAACTACCCAATCACCCATCACTAACCGAATGACACGACTGCCAAATCCTAGACCATACCAAGTAATAAATGTGACCAAATCCAACATTTAAATCTTCAATTTCAATTTTTAAAGGTCTAACTTCCTAATGTTAACATTGGGCCAAACCTCCAAAGTATTATCCACGATTAAATCATCCTATTGATTGATTCTGATAGTAGCCAAATAATCTGCGATGCCATTTACCTCCTTGAATCAATGGGAGGCCTCCCATACAAAGAAGGAATCAATTAACCCCAATATTACCGCAAGATGTTATCAATATTCCAAGCTCTTGCATTATGATTCCGTAGAGTGTTGATCAGAACCATCGAGTCCCCTTCGATGATCAACTTTTCAACTCTACATTGATTCATGAAGCTTAACCCCAACACTAGAGCTTGGGCCTCTACCTCATTATTGGTCTCGTCCATAAGTTTCAAAGAGGAAGCTTTGATTAGGGACCCCATACAATATCTAGTAACACACTCAACACTCGAGGTCCCTAGGTTGCCACCCCATCAAAATTTAACTTGAACATTCTTGGTGAAATAGGACACCCATCAAAATTGTCTGCTTGCCTATGACCTTTAACTGATACGATCGACTCATTAACAGGGAGCAAGTGTAACACTCTTAAATACATACAAAGGAGTAAATTTTATTTTGACAAAGCTTTCTAAAGAATTTCCAAAGCTTTTACCTGATCTGTTTCATGGATATTTTTAATTTCTTTAATTATGTGTATGAAAAAAGATGCATTTTATTTATTTATTATTTTTTGTTATACATATAAATTTTAATTCATATTTTAGGTACTCAGTGCAAATGAGATGTGAAAAAGGTGACACAAACATGACACAAAAGTCACACCACTAGAAATTCTTAATTTCTTTAATTTTGCACCACCTTTATGCCAAAAAAATGACACTAATTATTTAAAATTTCACCTCAAAAACATAATAAAAAATGATTTATGATGCAAATTTGACCCCACTGGGGGGGCTAATTATATTTTTTTGTAGTAATGTGTTTATAAAAAAGATATGAACCCATTGAGGAATGACCTAGACAAGACCTTGCAAATATTTATCAAGTTGTTAAAGATGATCAAGTCAGTTAAATTGGAGATCATGACGGACAATTAAAGGAAGATGATCAAGTTTACGAAGATGAAGATGAAGTTGTTGGCTGAGGTCAAGGTGACGAAGAAGATGATGAGTGGGACATCCCAATAGGCAGATATTTTGATAATGAATTAGTTATTCCAATTGGAAAATATATAAAAATAAAAATAAAAATTAGTTTTGAGTGCAAATCCAAGGCATGTAACTATTTTACCATATTTTTGGTTAAGTGAAACTAAACAAGATAAAAATAAGGATTGATTCATATTATAAAAAGTATAGTAATGATACATAAATTTGAATGTAAAAGCTAGAATATGATTTGAACAACTACCCTGCTATAAATAGAAATGACCTAATGGATTAAGGTAATTAACATGTTTTTATTCTTTGAAGTACCAAGATAGTGTAAGCAACATGAAGCGCTGAATGTATATTGTGGGTCATTAGGTGTCTGGCACCACTAAGACAAATCTGTTAGTTTGTGGAATCTTGTGCTACATGATAGTGTATGTATTCTTCTAAACTCATTTGTGTGCAATGCCTATCTCTTTTAGTATAAGCTACTGCACCTTATTATAATCCATCTCCATGTGTGATATCCATGCTCACTATGCATGTGGTATCTAGAAAACATGTCTCCTATTTGAAACCCTAGGTCCACTTTCAACTCTAGGTTTAGGCCTACAAAAGGGGAATAAGGTGGGTTGAACTGATATCAAACACTACCAAATCAATGGTTGAGTGCTACTTACATATCCAATACTCCACAGAGGGAAGTTAAACAACACATAGTTCTCCCCATTAGGTGTATGTGTGCAATGGTGCTCCTTTAATGAATGCGACGTGTAATCTAGCTTTTGACACTTGGAAAATAGAAAACTTAGCTTGGATTAACAAATTTAGAATTGGTTAGGGCTTGCTTCTTATGACTAATTGTTGAATTGAAAAGTTTAGGGCAATCCCTTTTAAAGTGCAAGTGTTAAAATAAGTTTGCTTGATAATTTTAGATCATGAAATAGGCTTAGACATACTATATATTTATAGGGATTAATTATTTAATTTCTCATGCCATAAACATGAAAAATTTATGTGTAATATCCCCAAATACAAAGGAGACCATAAACATGAATTGCATTAATGTAAATAAATCACCAATGGAATCGCCTAAACAAGCAACAATTAAATTAACTACAACTAAATTAAATAAATTGTCCATATGGAAAGGAGTGCCACATTTAATGCAAGGAATAGAAGTTATATTAATGCAAGTCATCCCATTTGATGAAAAGACACGTCACTTTAGAAAGGAGACACATCATTTGATGCAAAGCTATGAAGGGTATTTATAAGAACTTGGTGAAGGAAAAGGATATATATTCAGATTTGACATTCATTCCCTTATCGGAAGTTTAGGCAGCAACCTCTTCTTTTATAATTGAGGACGAAACCCCTCATTTATTAGATACAAGGATGACACCCCTTGATATTAACCCCTCAAGGATGAAACCCTTTGAGATTTCTCTATTAGAATATTTATAACCAAAATTTTGCATTGCACATTTGATCATTATACAACATTATTTTTTATATAAATTTATTATCTTGTTAATAAGAACATAATTATATATTCATTGAATATTATTATTTCAAATTTTAAAAGGGAATTTTGAGAAATCCAAATCAACGTATAATATTTTGATTTGGAATAATACAATGGTATCAGAGCTTTTCATCCTACCAACCTAAGGGTTTCAATAAGCATTATGCATTCAAATCATAAGGTCAACATAAACAAAAAAATGATGCATAGTTTGATTGGTGGGCCCAAGGGTAAATTCAAGTATATACACTGATGTCATAATTAGTTCCACATATGCAACAATTGAATAAATCGCTAACTCAAAATTCTAATGGTGAGGGAAGATCATCACAAACACAAAAAGGTTATACATTTAATAACAGCTATGAAGGACTCCCATCAAGGACTTATGTACGTCCAACCATGCCCACATTCTTTCAATGAGAGGAACCAATACATGAAGAAGATGAGATCGAGTTGATTTTCAATGATACTAATGCATGCCACAATAAATATTTGAATCTTGATCCTATGATAAGGGATGAATTGGCATTAAAATATTTTTGTCATTTATATAGGAAATGTGTACTAGAGGAAGATGAATGGCAGCCAAATTTGCTCAAACAAATCATCACAAAGCAGCTACCGAAGGAGCATAAAATTTGGATTGTTGACAATGATTTAGGCAACAACCTTGAGTTGTAGGAGCAACTGGTGGAAGTAAACTATTCAATGTTGAAAACCATCACAACAACATCACTCAAAGAATTCTCTGAGCCCGAGTTGGAGGCGATGGTTCTTAAACTTGAACAACCAAACAAATGTTGGAATCATCTTATGACAACCATTAATTCATCCTATTATCACAATGAAAATAGGTATGAATCATTTATTAAAGATGAACCATTTCTTGGTCTCCATAATAACACAAATAAAACATATGTCTTCCATGGACAGTGGAGGTGAGTCATTAATGGAGATTGTAAGGGCGGATTTGGTGACAAATGAGCTTGAATGGGTCATTAACAGCCTAAGTAATGATCAATTTGGAGTACGTAAAGGTCCCAGGATCCTTATGCTCAGCCAAGAGATCATTAATAATTATAGTAATGGTTATAATGGTAGAAGAATGTGGGATCCGAGAAATAATAGTTGTAAAAATTCCTTGTAAGAGAGAACTAATAATGCAATCAGTTCTACAAGGATGGGGAAAGAAACATCTAAGCTTGGAGCAGATTATAGTTTGTTGTGGAATATACTATCGGGTTTAAAATTGCTTGAGGACAAGCAATTTAAATAAGGGAGGTTTGTAATATCCCCAAATACAAAGGAGACCATAAACATGAATTGCATTAATGTAAATAAATCACCAATGGAATCGCCTAAACAAGCGGCAATTAAATTAACTACAACTAAATTACATAAATTGTCCATATAGGAAAGAGCACCACATTTAATGCAAGAAATAGAAGTTATATTAATGTAAGTCATCCCATTTGATGAAAATATGCATCACTTTGAAAAGGAGACACATCATTTGATTCAAAGCTATGAAGGGTATTTATAAGAACTTGGTGAAGGAAAAATATATTTATTCAGATTTGACATTCATTCCCTTATCAAAAGTTTAGGCAACAACCTCTTATTTTATAATTGAGGACGAAACCCCTCATTTATTAGATACAAGGATGAAACCCCTTAATATCAACCCTTCAAGAATGAAACCCTTGGAGAGTTCTCTATTAGAATATTTATAACCAGAATTATGCATTGCACATTTGATCATTAGACAACATTATTTGTTATATATATTTATTATCTTGTTAAATAAGAACATAATTCTAGATTCATTGAATATTATTATTTCAAACTTTAAAAATGAATTTTGAGAAATCCAAATTAAAGTATAATATCTGATTTAGAATATTACATTATGGGCCTACCCATATAGATGATTTAAAATCAAAAAATGACCATTGCCTGGTGTGGGGATGAGTCTGTTAGAGTGTGATAGCTACAAAATTCTATAGGCATCTGAGTCTATCTGACTTGTGTGAAAGACATGGATACTAATTTGATGATCTGAAGATAGTCTAAGTATGATAATGAACATGTTAGGCACATACTAGAAAATTCATATAGGTGAAAATAGTAAATCAGGAAGGTTAGAGTGACAGAGAGCATGTTGATGTGAGATAAAGTTGTGCAAGAGCTATATATGTATGCACAAGTCATGTAAGGTGAATTTAGGTCAAGACTAACATTTACAAGTGGCTCATATCATATTTTAATGTCTATAATTGCCTTCCCCTTATTCTAGTATTTGAATGAAATATAGTGCTAGACTAAAAGGATAAAGAGATGTATGTGAGTGTGTATAACACACTTCATCTTTGGAAGAAGACTCCAAATGTGTAGCTTGCTCCAAGAAAACTATAATTAACATGAAATAATCAATATCCATATATGAAAATGAAATTTGAAATGTTATTGCAGCTTATGAAACTTAAAGAGGAAGGAAGGAATACACCTGTAAGTGAGTGAATCGTGTTGTCCCCTATAATGTTGCTGGAGATGTTGCTTCCTATTGAAGTATTGGAGAAAATGTTTTCTACTTAAAAATTAGAGAATTTGGCTTCCTTAAAGCATTTTTGGAATTGGGGGTGATCATTCCCCAATGGAGAAATTAACTAAGGTGAGGGCCATGGGTTGGGAAAATAAATGCCTCAATCCTCAGAAGTAGTGCTAGGTCATTGAGTGTGCAAAATATCAACCACACTACTCATTTAACTAATCTTGAACCTTAAGATGAAAGGGGGAGCCTATGTTAGGCTCATGAATCAACCACTATAGATGGAATTATAGATTCAATGTGTAACCTTTGGTACCAATAATGCCTTTCTCTTAAGTATAAAATTATAATAGTGCATGTGTGCATGAAGAATTTTCATGCCCAATAATATGTTTCAATCAGTGCCAACATGATATAAATGTTATACGTATATATCTCATTTGTCTAAAATCTCAAAAATATGAAATCTTGTGACTTATGTTCCTATAACATGTGTGTAATTTCATTAAATATGCCCCAAAATATGTCTCAATCTACAAACATTTATCTCATTATTTGAACCAAATTTATAATCTGATATAACATGAACTCTATAAATCATGTAATATACCCAAAAATCTAAATTTTATATAAATGAAGGCTTAAATATCTATGACAAATCCACTAATATTCCACCCTTTTGAGGTGATAAATGTATCCTTGTGAATTAATCATCTCAAAAATAAAAGAGTTAACCACATCATGTTATGTACAAAGATGTAATAATCTAGAAACATGTACTTTAACCTATTTTGGTTTATGAACCTTAAAAATATATAAACTAATGTATTACTAAGATTATATAATATTAAAATTAAGCACTTGCCTAAATTTAAAAGGTAGAAACTGACCTGACACTTGCACCTAATACATATATGAAGTACTAAGAGAGATAAGATAATTAGTGGTTTTCTATATTGTGCAGGTATGAGATTGTAGGCAAGTGACATAAAATGTAGAAAAGTGGATTGTGAGTTGCTCAGATTAGGAACTGGAATTCTAGGTGCATATGTACAGTGACATCAAACTTTGGTCACTACTATCTAATACTATGTTATAACCCTGACAGTTTCCTCTGTGTAAATATTACTCTTCTATTTTGTTATAGGTTGATGCGACTACTTTTCTTATGTCTGCATGTGCAATCTTGAGGTTTGATTGTGTGCACAATATCCAACAACTTGTCTCCTTCTATTGAAACCATAGGTCCATTGTTGACACTAGGATTAAGCCTATAAATTGGGGAAAAATATGGGTTGAGTTGACTCCAACCACTCCCCATTGAATGGTTGAGTGCTACCTACATATATGTAGATACTATTATTTAGTCTTTTGTACTTGACAATGAAATCTTAACACACTTGCATGCTATATTATGATCCAACCATTCCATTTTGATGTTATACACCTACATGAACCACACTATGTGTTTCAAACATACTAAATATCTTGCACAAACATCTGCAAACTCTCAGTTTAGTCCTTTTGTACACAAGTAGGTTCCACTAAATACAATCAGTATCATTAATCACTACTAACCTATTTTGGTTGGTATCAAACCAATCCTATAAATAACTATTTTATAACTTCAAACCCATCCTTAGGGTGAAAAGTGTCATTTAACTCTTCATTTAATCAATGTTTAATTGATGTCTTATCAACCAGGGCTGGTGTCCAAAGCTATCTGCAATAAGGTATATGATGGTAGATCTAGAAGTCTACTTATGGGGGTGTTTGATGGTCGTATTCTAACTTTGACTAAAGAAAGAAATGTGTCTTAAACTACTTGATTCGCTCTTTTGATGAAAAGGAAAAGATGTAACTATTTAATCAACTAAATCCACTCTTTTGCTTGAAAGTAAAATCACACTCCTAATTACACTTGCATGGAAATGGAGATCTTTAACTAGAAAAAGAATTTTGCTTCACATGTTTGTTGTAAAAGAAAACACACTTTACTTGGAAAGGAAAAGATTTTGGAATAAGAAAATGCCTTTTAAACTGTGAATTTATTTTGATGTTTTTATGAATAAATGCAAACATTAACAAGATTCTAATTAGTTATAACAAAGAGTTAATAAAACATAACATAAGTACTGTACACAGTTCCTGG
Source organism: Torreya grandis (assembly GCA_037957365.1). Lineage (NCBI taxonomy): Eukaryota > Viridiplantae > Streptophyta > Pinopsida > Cupressales > Taxaceae > Torreya > Torreya grandis. The sequence continues at coordinate 581,172 of JARHVA010002320.1, forward strand.
TTCCAAGGAGAGTGGGCCCTTGCTCCTCTCAGACTCAGGAACAAAGATTAATCAATGTTGTAAACTGAAGAGATAATTCATAAAAATGAAATGATTACAATCTATCTAAAACCTGTAATATGTTTGTATGTATCTTTCCTCTATTCTCTAATCTCTATTATCTAATATCTAATATCTAATATCTTTCAATGATGAAAGTATTACATTTTATATTAATACAATCAACTCAAAATAGGATGCAAAGAAATAGGATTCTTTGGTCGATCCATTCATCCAAAGATAGGAGATTAGATTTCTAAGAGATCCAATTATTCTGATAAAATAGATATACTATCATATAATAGTCCTAAGATCTAAATATATACAACTTTATCAAAATAAAATCCTAAAAAATAGTAGGTGGGTATTTTCCTCATTTGAATCCAGCTAGAATGATTCTCTCTCATCTTATCTGGCCATCAGCTTCCTCATTTATAGCTTCATCCTTACAGAATCCAAAAAATTAACCCTATAGAGTCGGTAGGAATGAGCCTACGGAGTTCATAGAAACAAGCCTACGGAGTCCGTAGAAACAAGCCTACAGAGTCTATAGAAATAAGCTTGTAGAGTCTATAGAAACAAGTCTACAGAGTCTATAGAAATAAGCCTACAGAGTCTATAGAAGCAATCCTACGGAGTCCATAGTTCTGTTGGATGGAGATCAAAATTGAACTTGCATTATACATCGCCTGTGTCTTCTTTCTGAGCATTCTTCATAACAAAAATCACTAAAACATGCCATGTATTAGACATTAATGACAAAGTAAAGGTTTAGTCTTTGGTTCAATATAAACAAGATAAGTATCTAATTTCCATGTAATAGTTATCTAACAATCTATGATTTGCATTAGATAATATCCTTCGAGAGATGAATTGAGGGAAATAACATGTCAATAATGAGCCATATTCTGAGATCATCATCTCCCCTAGGCTTTACCTTTTTCAAGTTCCATTGCAAACATTTATTGGCATTCATAGCTCTGGCATCTGCTTTCCACATCTGACTCAAATCATATTCATCAAATTCATCTGTTATATACTTGTCTAAATTTCTTGTAAACCCTTGATGCTCTTGAATCATTTGTTTTCATATATTGAATTGCTCCTCTAATTGTGGAGCCCAACTCTACCATCTTGGAATAGGTATGATCAATAAAGGGGGTCTATATCTCATGCCAATCCATTTCTATTCTCACCCAGAGTTTATTACCTCTATTAAGATTTTCAAAATTGAGGAAGATCTCCTCATAATCCATATTAAGTTATTTGGAGACATAAACTCTCATCTTTTAAGAGGTACTAAAATTTGGTCCCATCTATTTACACTTTTAGTCACCACTGAATCAAAATTATGTCTTGAAAATAAGTCAAAAAAAACAACACAATCATATAAAGCTTGTAAATAATGTGTTTTAACCTCATCACTTAAACAAGCACAGTTAAAATTCTATTTGATCAATTTGGAAATAGGAAAGGCCGGTCTGACACACAATCACATAGTCTTAGCATGATTTTTATAGTTTTCTCTAATCTTGAATGTATGTCTGAACAATCAATAACTCCAACATTCAATGTATCTTCCTATTCAGTAACATAAACATGTGTTGGTTGTTTATTTTTTAGATTTGCTATTGGTTGTGCAAGCATTGAGGGTTGATTGATTTTTCCTTCTTGATAAATAACTATGGGTGGCATTATAGTTTGTTGTTGAAGTGGTCTTCTTGGTTGGGTGAATTGTTGTTATGGATTCTACTACTGATTCCATTATTGATATGGCTGAGGCATCCATTGTTGTTGTGGTACCCATTATTGTTGTGGTTGTGGCACCATCCATGGGCGGTGTTGGCATCCAATCTTGTCCTACCCATGGATTTTGGATTGATGGAATTTGGGGTTGATTCCAAAAAGGTGAAGGAACTAAAACATTCTATGGTGCCATCCATGGATTAATTAGGTTTCTTGCATTAAACTGTTCCTGAGCCTGGTTTTGTTGGGCAAAGTTTTGTCTCTGTATATAATTTACTTCTTCAGTGGACTGGACTTGTGTTTTCATTTAATTCTTTTAGATAGGCAGAAGGGTGCAATGTTTGGTATCATGATCTGTTACATCACAGATCCCACATGATGAAACCCTGGTTTTATCTAGGGGCAGTCTCTAAGGGCATGTTTTTGTCTGCACTTAGGATAGTAGATTGCTAAGGGTTTTGTTGCATTTGCCTTGGCTTGTAGGCCATCTAAAGTACTATTTAGTGTGACTAGGATATATGTCTTTAGATTAGCAAATTCTTCCATTAGCTTACCCACTTCATTAGATTTTCTAAACCTTCATTTCCTAATTATAAGTTTTGTTCAAGAGTAGTTGGTACAAAGCTCAGAAATATGATCGAAAGCCAACTTATTTATATCTCCACCTCTCATCAGATTTAAGGCATCTCTAGTATCTTCATCCAACCCTTTTAAGAAAACCAATTTTTGAACTTCTTCAGTGAGTGGATACTTGCTTCTTTTATGAGTGAACATGAATCTAACCAAATAATCCTCTAAAGACTCATCCTCATTCTATTTGATTTTGAAGAAATCCTCTTTTCTTTCTTGCACTTGGCAGTAATCTTGATACTTATTCAAAAATTATATCTCCATGTCATCCCATGTTCTAATAGAATCACCAAGTAAACCCATGAACCATCTAATAGCTACATCTTTAAGTGTAGAGGAAAATAGTTTTAATTTTTGGCTATCTATTGAGTAATCATAGGTTTGACATAGCACCTTAAATTCAAATAGGAATTGATGAGGATCTTCTGTAGATCTTCCCCTGAGATTTGGCAGATTAGCTAGTGACATATTTTTTATGGGGATTTGATCATTAAGATCTACAACAATAGGAAAGGAAAAAGTCCTTCTTGGTTGTGTAAGTTGTTGATTTTGTTGGAGAGCCATATTATCTTCTTCTGATGATTTTTCAAAGCTGGGATGATCTTTCCACTGAATATTTGTGGTATCAGCTATGGGTTGTTCAAAATTCTTAAAATTTTCTTCAGTTATGGATTTTTGAAATGCTTCTTCTAAGTCTTTGGCAATTTCTAAATAATGTCTTCCTGTAAGAGATTGATTCTAAGGACTTTGTCCTATGGGGCTTGCTTGTGGCAATGGCCTGGTTTCTATCCAAGAATTTGAAGATTATTGTAGATAGGTTTCACTCGTAACCTCTAGTTCACTACTTAGAGATGTTGAAGGAGTTTCAACTTGTGTTTTTGGTGGAAATTTTGGGATGAATCATCCTTTAGAATCCCTAGGATGGTACATCAATTTATTGAATTATTTTGGGATTTTATCATTTTTATAATTTTTTTGTTTTTTTTTCACTCTAGACCAATAATTATTACCTTACTAACACTTTGTTTTCCTCGGTAATGGTGCCAAAAATGATGAGTGTCATTTAACTCTTTATTTCATCAATGTTTGATTGATGTCTTATCAACCAGGGTTGGTTTCTAAAGTTGTCTGCAGTAAGGTATAGGATGGTAGATCTAGAAGTCTGCTTATAGGGGTGTTTGATGGTCGTATTCTAACTTTGACTAAAGAAAGAAATGTGTCCTAAACTACTTGATTCACTCTTTTTTTGAAAAGGAAAAGATGGAACTATTTAATCAACTAAATCCACTCTTTTGCTTGAAAGTAAAATCACACTCCTATTTACGCTTGCATGGAAATGGAGATGTTTAACTAGAAAAGGAATTTTGCTTCACATGTTTGCTGTAAAAGAAAACGTACTTTACTTGGAAAGGAAAAGATTTTGGAATAATAAAATGCCTTTTAAACTGTGAATTTATTTTGATGTTTTTATGAATAAATGCAAATATTAACAAGATTCTAATTAGTTATAACAAAGAGTTAATAAAAAATAACATAATTACCATACACAGTTCCTGGTTCTAAGGAGAGTGGGCCCTTGCTCCTCTCATACTTAAGAACAAAGATTAATCAATGCTAGAAACTGAAGTGATAATTCATAAAATTGAAATGGTTACAATCTATCTGAACCCTGTAATATGCTTGTATGTATCTTTCCTCTATTCTCTAATCTCTATTATCTAATATCTAATATCTTTCAAGGATGAAAGTCTTACATTTTATATTAATACAATCAACTCAAAATAGGATGCAAAGAAATAGGATTCCTTGGTCGATCCATTCATCCAAAGATAGGAGATTAGATTTCCAAGAGATTCAATTATTCTGATAAAATAGATATACTATCCTATAATAGTCTTAAGATCCAAATATATACAACTTTATCAAAATCAAATCCTACAAAACAACAGGCAAGTATTTTCCTTATTTGACTCCAACTGGAATGATTTTCTCTCATCTTATCTGACCACCAACCTCCTCATTTATAGCTTCATCCTTACAGAATCCACATAATTAACACTATAGAGTCGGTAAGAATGAGCCTTAGTTATGAGCCTACAGAGTTCGTAGAAACAAGCCTGTAGAATCTGTAGAAAAAAGCCTACAGAGTTCGTAGAAATAAGCCTGTAGAGTCTGTAAAAATAATCTTGTAGAGTCCGTAGAAGCAAGCCTATGGACTCTGTAGTTTTGCTGGATGGAGATCAAAATTGAACTTTCACTAAACATCGCCTGTGTTTTCTTCCTGAGCATTTTTCAGAACAAACATCACTAAAACATGCTATGTATTAGACATTAATGATAAAGTAAAGGTTTAGTCTTTGGTTCAATATAAACAAGACAAGTATATAGTTTCCATGTAATATCTATCTAAAAATCTATGATTTGCATAAGATAATATCCTTCGAGAGATGAATTGAGGGAAATAACATGTCAATAATGAGCCATATTTTGAGCTCATCATAGGGTTAGCCCATTATCCTATCATGATGGCATGAGGAAATATTCAATTGGATCTATGTATAAACAAATAAATGTCTCATTAAAAAGTTACTTGGTACTTATATGGTATACATCTATACATTATTTCACATTGAACTAATTCAACCCATTCTTCCCAATTTGAAAACCTATCACTAGGATTAGTCACAAACCAAGTTTTCAGACCCAAAATCTAAGTCAAAACAAACATTATCAAGTATCATGGTTAAATCATTAGTTACATACATATGGAAAAGGAGCACAATTGCACAATCACATTAGGTAGGAGAACTACATGCAGCTTGATTTATCTCCTTAGAGTATTGGATATGTAGGTCGTGGTCAATCATCAGGTGAGGGTGATTGGGGTTAGCTCATCTCATTATAGTTTCTTCTATTTTGTAGGTATCCAACCCTCACAAGCACATCTAAGGTTATTAGATAAAGGAGGTTGATTTATGGACCGACACACATCATTAGGGTTTGGAAAAATAAACACACACCAAGAAAATATAGTCAAAAGTTGCTTATAATCATTGTGACCTAATTTTATGTAGGTTAGTATTAACCATTAGGTCAATATCAATTAATGATACTGACTAGATCTAGCAGAATCGATCCAACACATACAATGAATAAGTTCCAGAACCAAACAAACCATAAACCTGCTTATCCCTAATTTTCAATTCTAGAATACAATTATAATCAAACAACCAACCAAAATATCTAAGTATCATGATATCTTTAGTAATTTATATATTTAACACATGCTCTTGTCAAATTAGAAGACTCAATCTCATTCTTTTACATTCAAAAGTATGCTTTAATGCCATTTATTGATTTAAATTATATTTCAAAGACCTATCTTAATTATTTTTATACACCCATAATCCAAATTAGGGTAAAATAATATCCAATATTTTGAAGAGGGAAGTCAAACCACATGTAGCTCTCTCTTTTAGGTGAATGTGTGCAATAGTTCTCCTTGAATGTATGTAACCTGTAATCTAGCTTTCAATACTTAGAAAATAACAAGTTTGGCTTGGGCTTGAGTTGCTTCAAACTTGTCTAGGATTTAATCTTTGTGACTAGTAATATAATTATAAATAATAAGGTAGTACGTTGAATGTGCAAGTGTTTGAGTATGATTTCTAGATAGGTAATATGATTATACTTATTTTTTATTTATATAAGATTCTTTGGGTAAATTTTCATGCCAAAAACATGCCAAACACACAAGACAATCCATTTGAATGTTTTGAATCTTAAATTTGATCTTCGCTTGGTATAGGATGAAACTGTCAGGTCTGGATAATACCAGGATTCCAATATCATTTGATTCTAAAAGTTTTTTTTGGGAGACATGAACACTGATATGATGATTTGGAGATGTCTAAATATGAAAATTTATTGGTTTGGAATAGACTAGGTAAATTCTTATAGACTGATAGCAACCAAAAAGGATCAAACCCATGGAAGGCATGTGGATGTGAGAGAATGGAGAATAAGGGTCATATTTGTACACATAAATCATGTAGGGTGAAGGTACATAAAAACTAACATTGAAATATATTTAATATCATATTTTAGTATCTATAAACTCCTCCCTTTTATTCTAGTATTTAAATTCATTACAAATAGTAGAGTAAATCGATACAGAGATATACATGAGTGTGTACAACACACTTTATCTTTGGGTGATGTTCCAAAATGTGCAACTTGTTATAAAAAAATCTACAATGAACAAGTAGCAATAAATGTACATGATATGAAAATCTAAAAATGAATTAATTGAACCTTGAAAGTTAATAGCAAGAAAGGAATACACCTATAAGTGGGTGAACCATGTTGTATTGTAACTTGTTAGAGATGATGCTTCCTTGAAAAACATAGGATAATTCATGGTTTTTGGTAAAACACATAGAGAATGGTTCCTCTTGGTAAACTCTATGGATAATTATAGGTGATCAAGTCCTAATTTGTATAGTTAAGGCAAGGCCATGGGTTAGGAAGATAAATGCCCCAACCCTCATTGAAAAAGGAGGCAGTGCCAAGGCTATTAAGTGTCGTATGATCCTCAATTGTAGCAACCCATGTAATTAATCTTGGATAGATATCATAACCTCAAGATGGAATGTGGGAATCACATATTGAGCTGGAAGAATAATTCTAAGGTTCTTGAGGGCATTGAATCTCAATCGCATTGCTCTTTTAAAAATTAATCAAATGTTGCAGTCAGACTTATCAATTCAAGGGTGCTCACTTTTAGGTACTATTGAATATGTTTGAAAATAAAAAATTTAAAAGTGTGTACATGCATGAACAAGCTTCATTACCCTTAAATTTGTGCGATCATGATATAGAGTGATATGCATCTATATGCCATATGTAGTATCAAATATGAGAACTTGCATCTCATAATCTTGTAAATGTGTGCATATGCCCCAAAATGTTTCTAAATATGTGTATATTTGAAAAACTGTAACTCATGTCCCTATAAAAATGTGTGCATTTGCATGGCATACACACCCAAATATATTTGAATATAGAAACATGTAAATCATGTATCTATAAAATAAGTACATAGTCCTATAAAAATATGTAGATGTCTATCCCAATCTAATAGTTAAACCAATTTGGAATCTCTAATTATGTAAAATATGTCAAAATATAGGTTTTCTTCTCACGGGGGCTTAAGTTTTATGAAAATATTGCTAATATGCCCCCTTTTGAGGTGAGGGATGTTTCCTATAAGTCACTCATATTAAAAGAAAGAGTTAACTATATCATGTTATGTATACTATGTAATCATGTCAAAATATGGAGAATATGTCATTATAGTAGTTAATATGTAATCAAAACATGTATGAAAAATATGTAATGCAAGGCACACAATTGTCATGTAAAGATGTGTATATAAATTAGGCACACATTAGTAACCATCACTAATATAATAAATGAATACAACTATATAATAAATATGCATGATATATATCATGATGCCACATATAAATGGGGAGTTGTGTGATATGGATTGGGACATTCACAAAATCAAAAAACCTAGAAATCTCAACAATCTCAACAGACAATGTCATGGTCATGACGTACATGATAAAAGCTTATGAAATAACATTCAATGTCACATATAATGCCAAGAGATATATATAATGGATAATACAATGTCATAAACAAGGTCAATTTCCATAAAAAATGTATAATAAATATTGCATACAAAAGACCAAGGATCAAAATCAATGGATAATAAATGTTGCACACACAAGGCCAAGGGCCAAAAATAATGTACAATAAATTTCATACACACAAGGCAAAGGGATGAAGTCATGGAAAATAAATGTCATAAATAATAGACAATAAATGAGTATCTTATTATGCAAAAAAAAAAAAAAACATCAATGAAGCATAGAAAAATCAAGCTAGTTTATGTCATCCAAATATGTTAATGTCACATCATAAAGTAACCTATCCACACAACACAATATAAAGTATGAGTAATGACAAGACATGTAATAAATTAGTATAGCTCATCTTAGTAAATTTAAAGGTCATACAAATATATAACATGTATCAATGTAACCTATTGAATAAGATGCCCTCAGCATCGACATGGCCCCTATGTGTAGAAAAGTCCATTATCTGTGTGTCCATATCTCATGTGTATTTCTATGTCTTGAATGCCACTCATGTATAATTTGAAATGAATGTGTGTATGAGAAATAATACATAATCTACCAATAATGAGATAAATAGCATATGTAAATGATGTAAACTAGAAATCATGTCCTACTTAGGTCCTGATTTCTTATTTTTTTTCATATATGAATGTTTTTATGTTTTTGAATTTTTTTTTTTTTGTATTTTAAGAATTTTTAGGGCATGGATAACACTAACCAAGGATATCATCAATGGTATGCTCACATTAAGTGTCTACATCACATGGTACAATGATCACTTTTTATGAGTGAAAATTTCCATATGTAGGTGCAATTGTATTTGAATTTGAATTTGAAAAGTGATCTCATGATGTATTATAACCCCCATCACCATCACTCATAGTATGTTATGTATGATATTAACTCTAATAATCCTAGGAATTTGTGGCATCTACTGTATATTAAGATAATGTATTTATGTTTTTATTTACTATGGAACACATTGAAGTGTCTATGATGTTAGCTTAGCATGTGTTATAACAGATAATGGCCTCTGTGATTCATGAATGACTCTTTGTTATAATGGGTGTTGGAGTACTATTCATTTAGGAAAGTTAAATATTTTCCTCCAAGATATTTACGTAGAATGAACTTGAGTAGGCTAAATAAATGGATGCATATAATGAGTATGAATATGTGTGGGAACTACCTCTATATCATAATATTAGATAGTGTAGTAATTGAGTAGATAGACATATCATGAATAAGTGTAGTAACTAAGTCTATAGATTGATCCAGTATAAGTGTAGTAACTGTGTTTGTAGACTGGTTCTAAATAGGTGTAGTAACTGAGTTTTTAGACTGATCTTAAATAGGTGTAGTAATTGAGTTTGAAGACTAATCTTGAATATATGTAACAACAAATTATGATGGTGGTGGGGATGGAGTAAATTCCTATGGATGAATCAAGTACTCATATGGAATACATGAAACTATCACCACATTATTGTAATATATATACTTGATACATTAATGTACTGAAGAGGGTGTTGCATGGAGTTTGTGTATCCAATGGCATCCCAAAAACATGTCAAATATGTCTATGCTTGGTAAGAATAGAAATAGAGTAAAAAAATACTATAGATCCTTCCTTAAGAGGTAACACAATGTCCAAGGGGTTTTGCCTTCATTTTTTAAATCCTTCAACTATCTTAGTTATTTATGTTAAATCCTTATGTCTATGTCATAAATAATGTAAGAGTGTCATTGTGTAATCATTTTCACTTGAACCATTATTTGTCATGAAACTATAAATCAACATAATCCCATAAAAATAATGAAATGAAATTTGAGACATCATCCACAATCTCACTATCATCAAAATTAATTTTAGGCCACTATAATGACATGGTTTTAATTGTAACAATAAGACTATCCAATGGGCGATCACGTGTCAAAGGAAGATGATGTGCATTGTATGTGTAATGTATCTTAGAATTATCCTTAGTTTCCATTGCCTTATGATTTGGAACAAGCTTATAAAATATTTGTAAATTTTCATTTCTATTAGGTTGTGTTCCTAAATCCTCTTTAGCTGTGTTAATCTCAATAATGTTATCATCAATGAGATTTTGTATCTTATGCCTTAACTTGTATCATTTGTTTGTAGGATGTCCAATACATTTATGATAATCAAAATATGCATTACTATCATATCCCTTAGGTTTAGGAATATTCATATCAACCTTTTGTGATATAAGGTTGCACTCAAGTAAATTCTAAAATAAGACATGAGGAGGTTGAGGTAATCATGATAATTGCATCTTTTGTAGAGAAGATAAGAAAAACTGGGTTGTAGGCTATAATACTACATATACAGTTATTTTTGCCTCATTATTAGTATCATTTGATCTACCCTTATAGCTTGGTTTGCTTTGAAACTTAGAATTTGGTGTAGTTATAGCATTAGGCATATACTTGAGCCATTTTAAAGATATGGGATTGACTTCTCTATCTTTTACTATATGGCATAGCTCATTAAATGACTTGAATCTATTGAATATAATATATTCAAGGAGTGGAGTAAGAAAAATTTGCTTGAATATGTATTTTGACTCTTTATCATCCATAGGATTAGTCATATTAGATAACATGATCTTATACTGAAGTACAGAGTCATTGATTGGCTCATTGGATACTTGATTGAGTTTAGAAATTTGAGCATAGAATCATTTCTCAGTGATGTTGATCAAAAAGTGTGATAACATGGTTAACTATTTTTGATTGGATGCCTAATCCAAATATGTTGCATGGAAGGCTATGAGGTGTTGCTCTAGATCACTTTTACCATTATATAATGGAATTTTGAGAGCCAAAAAATTGGTAGGTAGAGAACAAGATGAAATTTATAGGGCTAATGGATTATGAATAAAATCATGTGAATCCATAGAATGAATAGCTCTAGAATCACCTTACTCTAACTATAACATCTTAGCTTGTAGATCTGAAATAGTCTACTCAAGGGATTGTGTAGTTGGTGAGGTTGATGATGTAATATGTGTAGTCATTTTAGGATGTGCATAGATTGGGTATCATAATAGGCATGGTAATTTGAGAGAGACCATGTGATGCTTCCAAACCTTAGGTGGGCATCACATGTGTAGCCAAAGGTGTAGACATAGACATAGTATTAACAATAGAAGTCTGAACTCCTATGGTTTGTTGGGTGAATATTTTGTCACCAAAAAAATGGTAATATAATAGTACTTTCAACCATAGTGTGATGAGATAAAATATCTCCTCAAATAAAGGGGAGGCTCCCTTCTTATTGCTAACTTAAAACAAGTAATTATTGACACTTATTTACACTAATTTTATCAAAGTGGGTGTTATCATATCATCCAATTCCTTTTTTTAAGAATTTATGTTCACTTAAAAACTTATTTTTTTTCTTTAAAGTATATTATGAAAACATAAAATTACTTGATGGAGCAATAATAACAGATATTCAGAGTAGTTAGATGAAAGATTAACTAGAATAATACCAGTAATGTAATGTGAATAGGTGGAATAAAGTGCAGTCCAAAGTCTTCACCTTATTTTGAAAAAAGATTAAATCACCAAATACAATAAATTGGGGCCCAAAGTCTCCACAGTAAGTCACTTCCAATAATGAACACAAACCTAGTAACGATATTTCAGCTCAAAAGACTTCAAAATCAGCTTCTTGGCACCTTCTGTTTTATAGAAATTCACACCACAACCCAATCAAAATTATAATAAAATGCAATGGAAAAGACTTAAGAACATTTCCAATACATCACAAGTTTATTCCAACACATCACAAGTCTATTCCAACACAAATATTGAAAGATCACTTGATTTTATTATATTGATGGAATTCAAGATTTACAATTCGAACACAAAGTTTCAAAAATTGCTTCTCAATTTCAGCAACGTTTCGCTTCTCTAGCCCTGGTGATCATAAATTTACAAAAGAGCATCCTCTTATTCATAAAGAGGAACTATGAAAAAAATAGGGAAAACATAACTACTTTGACTTATTCTTTAACAGAGTCCAATTTTAATTAGGACATTGTACTTTTCCTACATGCAAATTACACCAAACAAAACTACATACGAAAAATAATGAAAATAAACTAAGTGTTTGTAGACACTAAAATTTCTTCTTTTTTGCTATTCTCCAACTATGATTCATATCTCTTTAGGGTGGCTTGGACCTCACTAATGTCTGGCCCTGATGTAATTCTAGAGATGACAAGGACCCTTGTGATGGAGTTCGCTAGGTTGACTGGCTTGCCTTTACTTTTATCAAAATTATTTGTAATTTATCCATTGTAGCTTGAAACTCAACCAGCTTGTCAATGGAATCCAATGTGAATGTTCTTGTTTCAATCTCTATATGAACCAAAGAAGTGAACTCCTGGACAACTATTTTCATAGGAAAGATCTTTTCAGAGTCATCTATCATCTGGAAATAAAGTTATCCAATTTTTGTGGTAAGATCTAGACCTTTATTAGTGCATATATCTTGAGCTTATTCAAGATCCTTGATTAGATTCTGAAGAACTTCTTTCTTATTTTTCATGGCCTCTCTATATTCTATAAACATTTTCATTCTTGAAATGACCTTTTGCTCAACTAAGAGTTCTAGCTTGAATTGGCGTAATTGAGTCCATGTATGAATATCTTTGTCTATTAACTGCAAGTCTTGAGTGAGTGACTCAAGTTTTTGCTGCATTTCTCTTTTTACTTCACTCAAGTTATTCAAAAACTTGATGGCAAAACGTAATCATTGAGCTCCTTGCATTAATAATTTTTCAATCTAGGCACTGACTGCTCGACCTTGAGACCCAATCTTTTCTACCTATTAAAGTGCTATCTCAGTGGCCTCATTCCCAATGGGATCTATTGGCTCAGAAGATTGTGTGATCTTTAGTAGAACTGAAGTCAATTATTCTACTTATACTTTGATTTGATCTTTGATTACCTTGTCCTTATCATATATTTCAATCAAAGATGCCATCACTACCTGAAGGTCTTCCTTTGCACTTTCATGCATTTATTTTCCAATATCAATATGCCCAATTACATAGTTGGATGTTTGTATATATTCAATGTTTTTCCCTTTTGGAGTCACTCTAACCTCAACATACTTGTGACCAGAATCAAAGATCACCCTTGATATGGTTTTAGCCTTCTTTGATATTTTTGGTTTTACCAGCATAAGTTGAACAAAATCAAAATCATCTTGTGGCACAAATTGCTTCTTCCTTTTGGGTGTTTGGGACATTAGCCAAGGAGGAAGGGGAGATGGATTTTATTGTGCAAAGGATATCAAGGATTGTGACATTGGGAGAATATCAATGGTTTGTGAGGTGAGTGGAATGGTAGGTGGAACAGAAGTATCTGGTAATGGAATGGACATAGATGGAGTGGTGTGATAATAGGTGGTGTTGGAGTTGATATGGTGAAAACTTTGGTTCCAATTAGCATATTTGATATGGGAGTGGATGGTACTTGAGTTACCAATTTGGAAGATGAGGTAGACATGAACTTATCCATGTCTTTTTGAGTGAAATACAAGTTCATAGGTGATCCCAATGACTTTGAAGGACTAAGTAAATTAGAAAGGGAATCAAAAACCTGATCTAATATGCCTTGAAAATGAACTTGAAAAAATGTGGCACTAGTGGGTGAAGGAGGGGATGAAAGAATAATCTAAAGAGGCATTGTAGAAATAATTGGTGTAGTAAGAGTGATAAGGGAGAGTAGAAGATGTTACCTGTGAAGTTTCTACTTGAGAAGTCACTAGTAGTGTTGGTGCTTCACTTGTAATTGGATTTTCCTCCTCTACTTGAACCATTTTCTCCCCTATATTAGTTTCTTTGCTTTTTCCCTTGCCTTTTCTCTTGAAAACAAATTTCACTTTCTATGTAGAGGTGGGGGCATCTTATTTATTCTTCATTATTAGTTCTCACTTTTTAGCAGTGTCTTCATCATACTCTTCCTTGAATCCAATTTTAAAAGGCTTTAATTTGATACCCTTTCCCTCTAACCAGGCATTGGTCTTTGTAAGAATAGGTTGGAATCTATCTCTGATTGGAAGTGGATTCCTTTACTAACCATTGAATTAAGGGAAGAGGGATTGAAGCAACTTGATTATTCTCGTACAATAGATCCAATGTATCCTCATCATTTGTCAGTTCTTCAGGAATGTCAGCTAGTCTCAAATTAACAATTTGATATATAGTGAGATGGCTATAATCTAGCTTTCTCACATCTTCTTCTATTCTACACTCTGTCCAAATGTCCTCTATCTTATGCATATGAATGTAGTTCCCTTTGAGCCTTTTTTTCATCCTCATGTAGTCAAAATCTTCCCTACTCTTGAATTTCTTAAGGGTGATCCACTACAATTCAAATTCTATTATCTTGGCCTTTGGAGTGGTAGTGAATGTATACTGACCACTGATAATTGGAAACTTGAAACCAAGTCTATGAGCATTTGATTATTTTTTATATATGCTCATTATCTGCTAACACATCTCTATTGGAATTAACTTATCACTCAGGTATCTGGGCAACATATAGGGTTGTTCATTGAATCCTCCTACCCTAATGTAGGTGTAGATTGGGAATTGTAGAAATATACAACCAACTTTGTTGACTTGTACCCACGCTACATCTGAAACTCTCTTATTCTCAAATTCTTTATCAAAAATAAAAATATACCTATAAAATAAGGCATCGTTGACTCTTTTGTAATGTTTCAAGCTCTCCTTCAAAGTCAACTATGGATAGTATTTATATACATGAACCTTCTTCCTATCACTAAAATTGGTTAATCTTGAAAAGGATTTCATGCTAACTGAAACATAAATCAAATAAGAAGTCATGAATGACTTTAGAGAAGAGGTCACCTCAGAGAGTTGGTGATATATAGCATCACTGATCTACTCTCCCCAGAAGATCCTTTGTTTGCCCCTCTTGATGACCCAAATATAATGATACATCTATTCTTGGAAGATAATTGATGTGGGTAGCCCCTTATATCTACACAAGAGAGTGATTACATCCCATACTTCCTCTAGGAACTCACCACGGTAAAAGTTTTTGGGCCACCTAATAATGGAGTGTCGAGAGGTCCTAAGCCATTTGGAGTTCATATGCCTCTTGCACTTATCAAAATTCTTATCATAGTTCTCCTGAGCTTAATTCATAGTTATATCTAACTATTCTTCAATATTAGAGAGATTGAAAATTTTATCAAAATACTCCTCATCAAGGTGGATGACCACCTTACCATCTGTATCCTTGACTAATCGAGTCTACTTATCAAAGTTTGTAGCAATTGTTAAGATGAACTTTGAATCTTGTGATTATATGGGGAATGCAACAGCCAAGTGAATTTCACTATATAGGATAGCTTGCATGTGAGGTGTCATGGGGTCCCTGCCTAACCTCTATAAAAATTCAACCATGTCAACATGACCAATCTCTCTATCTCCAATTTGATCCATATTTGATTCAATTATGGATGAAGGAAGCACACCTTAAAATTTGTACTTGATGGCTTTCTTGGTAGGAGAATTTTTCAACCTTGATCATATAATTGCATGAGAGAATTTCAATCCTCCAGAGTTAACATTTTTCATCTAGTGAGATGATATGCAAGAGCAAGAAAAATTTGCACTTGTGCATGGTGGAGTAATAAATTTGTGTAGTTCGAAGAATTTTCTTTGAACTGCATAATGTTCAAAATGGTTTGGGTGTAGGTCAGAGAAAATTATCTGAACTACACCAAATTTGAGTAGAACTAAGATTCAATATAAGTCAAAGAAAATTCATTGACTTGCACCATATTTGGGTAGGTCTAGGTGTAGGTCAGAAAATTTTATTTGACCTATACCATACTTCAAAGAATTTTATTTGAAGTGCACTGATTGGGATGTGGATGTACCTTGGAGAATTTTCTCCAACGTTTATTGTGAGGGGGAATAATGAAAAGGGGTGCACTTTAGAGAAAATTCTCTGATGTATACCTAGGGTAGGTATTGGGTGTGTACTTTAGAGAATTTTATTTGAAGTGCATACCCAGGGAAAGGTTTTGAAAACTAGTCTTTGACATTCATGGGTTTAGAGGGGTTTCAAGATACATAAAAAGTATTATGAAAGGATGCAATGAGATAAAATGAATTAAGGTCTGAAACCAAATAAATATGAGGTTTTAAAATAATAAATCGATGAGGTTAAAAACCAAATGATGTTATGTACATGGTTTTCAACAAACAAAAAAAAATTCAAGAATATGCCAAAAAACTAGGGCAAGAGAGGAAAAAAACAAGTAAGGAAAAACACAAACATACTCGAGATCCATACAAAAGAATGAACACATGATCAAGTTGAGGTAGTCAAAATGATGAGGAGAGAAGTGTAGTAAAGCTCAAAGATGATGACGAAAGAAAGGTAAAAATAAATGGTAAAAATAAATTACATGGGGTTAAATATATAAAAGCATGGTAATTAATATGTATTAATTACTACATAGGTAGTGGGTCCACATGCAGGGGTAGAGAATTTCTCCAACCCTGCATGTGTAGTGGTTAAGAAATTCTCCGCTCCTACATGCCAGGGTGTAGTTTAGAGAAAATTCTCTAGATTGCACGATTCAAGCTTGGTGTAGTCTAGAGAAAATTCTCTAGACTGCATAGGATGAAAAATTGTCTCAAAAGACTAACTTTTTGAGGGAATAAAATGCAAGAAGGCAATGATTGGCCTCATTTTACATGCCTAGAGCTCATGGGATACAAAACAAACAAGTTTTGTAGGGGCTATTCCATGAATTGACCCTACTAAATGCAAGTATAAAATCTATCTCTGACTAGAGAATTTAATTCAAGCATTCTTTGAAACACTTGAAGGAAAGAAAATCCTAGAACTTTAAGTGCCTTTCCCCATTGGGCCACAAATTCTGGTGACTGACCATACTAAAAATAAAACAAGAAGACTATATAAATATTTATAAAATGTAGAAACTTATCTGGAACTTTACTAAGTGAAAAACTTCAAATTTTGTCCACTGTACGACAATGGTAATGGTGTTCCATCTAGATATGCTAAAAGGAAACTATGTTCTCCAAAAAGTTGATGGATGAGAAAAGGACCCCTACACAAAGAATCAAATGTTTTGTGCATTCATTTCATCTCTCTTATCTTGTCCCACAAAATAACTAGATCCCCAACTTGAAAATATTGTGGTTTGGATTTCTTATCAAACATATTCTTGACTTGGCTTTGATGTTCAGTAATGTGATCCACCACCTTTGTACATTGTTCTTCTAGTTCAACAATGAACATAATTCACTTGTCTATGGAACTTTCAAATGTTTCATCCTCAATTGCTTTAGTATGATGGGTATTTATGCAAATTATATAAAATTTGAAAATGAAACATACCAATCACTCACTTATGATTGATGTAATCATCCCACAATGTATCATGCAATGCCTTGTGCCAAGATCTCTGATTTTCTTCTACCAACTTCTTGATAATAGTAACCAAGTTCTTATTACTCGACTTAGCCTAACCATTTCCTTGAGGGAAATAATCTGAAGTGTGAGATAAAATGATCCCATATTCAAAATAGAACTCAGTTTTCTCCTAAGATGAGAAACAAGAAGCATTATCAATTACTATCTTGTTAGGTACTCCAAACCTTATGATGATGTTCTCTTTGAGGAAGTTGCAAGCAAACTCTGAAGTAACATGTTTGGTTGGGATGGCCTCCACCCACTCGGTGAAGTAATCAGTATCCATGAGAATGTAACTGTGACCTGCACTTGATAATGGATTCACTGCACCAATGAAATCAATGCCCCATTATTATAAAAAGTTATTCAATAACTACTAGCTTGAGGGGTAGGGTTGCCAACTTGGGTTTCCCCATAAATTATTGGCACTTCTCACATTTATGCACACAGGCGTATGCATCCTATAAAAGTGTTGGCTAGTAGTATCTTGCCCATAAAATATTATGGGCTATGATTGGAATTAAGAAATTTCCACCACATGCTAAGTTGTGAAAGGATTCTAACAACTTGTCTTATTGTGCTTTGTCTACACACCATAGAAAAATTCCATCAATGCTTCACTTGTAAAAATTGTTGTCCCAAAGAATGAATTTCATAGCTTTAAGCTTGATTGTCATCTTCTTTTTGTATGATAAATTTTCTGGACATTCTTCATATGTGAGGAAATGAGTGATGTCAGAGTACCACTCATTCTATATGCTTACAAACAAAACCGTGGGAATCTTTTCCTCTATATCTTCTTCATTTTTGGATACATCTTCTACTTTATTCTCTACCATGAGTTGACACAAACCTTTTTCATGCACAAGCTTTGCAGGTTTGATTTCCATATCATACTCTTGGATCTTAGCAATCTAATTACCTCTTTTACTTCCAAATTCTTGCTAAGTCAGAATGGACTTGACTGTAGAATCTGATACCAGTGTGATGGTGTGTGAATTTAGGATGTAATACCAAAAATGCTTAATCACTTTCACCATAACATAAGCATGTTTTTCCATGGGTTAGTACTTAAGCTCATGAGCCTTAAGAGGATAGCTCATGAAAGCTATAAGAGATTCAATCCCCTCTTCATTTGGTTGCACCAAGACGGTGTATAGAGTATGCTCAGAAGGATAAATGTACATGATGAAGTTCTTAGTATAGTCAGGGTAGACTAAGAAAGAGCAATTGCTTCCTTAATATCATGAAAGGAAAGTTTCCTTTCTACATTCCAACAAAAAATTAATTTCTCTTTCATCATATCATCAATGTGATGTGTCTTCTCAATAAAATTAGGTACAAATATTCACATGAAATTAACCTTCCCAAATAAGAAATGCATGCCTTTCTTACTTGATGGTAGAGTAAGACTCTGAATTGAATTGACCTATTCAGGATCAATCTCGATTCCTTCCTTGAACATAATGTGTCCAAGGAGCTTACCTTTAGTTACCCCAAAAATGGATTTCTTGGGATTAAGGGATATCCCATGTTCACAACACCTTTGAAGTACTTGTTATAAATGTTCATAATGATCTTGATGCTTCTTTGAGAAAATAGTTAAATCATCAAGGTAGACCACAATGAACTTACCAACAATATCCCAAAAAGCTAGGTTCATAGCCCTCTAAAAGGTAACACCAGCATTAATCAACCCAAAAGGTATTCTACAATATGCAAAGGTGCCCCATGGAGTATTAAAGGCCATCTTGTGTTGATCTTCATCGTGCACCTCCACTTGATTGTACCCTGAGAATCCATCTATCATAAACAACATATTTAAACCCATTATTATTTGTAGAACTTGATCTATTACCAATAATGGGTAATTATCCTTAAGTGACGATTGGTTCAGATTATGAAAGTCAACATAGATGTAGATTTCTCCATTCTTTTTTCTCATAGGAATGATGTTAGTTATCCATGTTGAGTGATGTATAGGATAATATGATCCTAGCATTCAACATCTTTTGGATTTTGACAAGTATGGTACCTAAGATTTTTGGATTGTATTGTCGTTGTTTCTGCTTATGAGGCTGAGACTGAGGTTTGAGAGGAATATCATGTTGTATTTTCTTGGGTCAAAAAGATTTCAAATCAGCATATGAATATGATAATACATCAATGTACCATCATAGAAATGTCAACTAAATTTTCTCTCTCCTCTGACAAGCAACATTTCCTAATATTTATAATTTTGGGGTCATCCTCTATTCCTATATTGACTTGCTCGATTTCTACTAATGAATCTGATTCAAAGTATTGATGTTTGAGTAATCAATCATGTTTATCAAATAGTATTTCTAGAGATACCAATCCTTTGGGAATCCTATTCACTTTCAATTTCAAAACCTCTTCACAATTTCCTTATTAACCTCAGAGATTAATTCTTGAGGAGTGGAATCACTCCCCTCAAAGTATAACTCACTAAAATTTTCTGTTTTCTCCAAAAAGGTGATGACTTACTCATCATTGTTGAAAACCTACCAATGATTGACATTATCAAGTACACTAGGCTAGAAGATCAAATCAATGTTATACTTATTTCCTATAGAAATCTTTGTGAGGAATTAGAAGAGTAGTTGAAATAGCTAATGAATCTACCCTATCTTTATATTCTCTTGGAATTGTTGATATATTAAAAACATCAAAATATTCCATGTAATCCCAAACACAATTGTGATAATTCCTTAGCCTTTCATTCTTTTTTTGATACAAATTCCTGACTTGACAAATGACTAACTTGACATCACTTTGAGCATGGAGATTTTTAATTCCTTTCTTTTGTGCAGCCTCCATCCCTAATAACAAGGCTTCATATTCAATAGTATTATTAGTGTTATCAAATTGTAACTTGAAATAAAAAGGGAAGATCTTTCTTTTCAGAGATATGAGGACTATCTCAACTCCAGATCTAGTTAAAGAGCAACTACCATCAAATTCCAAAGTCCAACCATCATTTGAAATTTCTACTTTGAGTAAAGAGGGCGGTTCATTTATTTCCTGACCTTCATCTAAAATGTCATCTAATGATACTAAATTTCTGTGTGTGGTCAAGAAATACATACCCATTCTAGAGGTTTTACAAAAGAATCTAGGCTTTTGGATTCTCACTCTTTGTCATAGTGTACTTCACTTGCTTCTTTGGATGAAGTTTTTGCATAAAACCTTTGACAAGTATTCTAGCCTCAGACCAATCCATGTTGATTTCACGACCAACATCTTTACAAAAGTTACATCCCAACAAAACTCCATATGAGGCTGGAACATTAGCCACAAAAACCATCATCTTTTTCTCTGGGAAAGTGACAAATGTAAATTTTGCATCCTTAATTTGACCTATGAGGGGTACTTGCTCAGTTTCCATTGAAAAATAATGGCCAAAAGTATTTGTCAAGGTTAACCCTAAGGTAGTAGCTACTTTGGCTGGCATAATATTGTCAAAAGCATCCAAATCAATGACATAATTATTGAGCTTGTAACCATTGACAAATAGGTAAATATAGAAGGCTCTATTTTTTTGAGGAGGATGCAGGAGTTACAACTAGGTTATTTTGTTTAGGCTTTGGTTTAGGGTCAACATATGCACTCTTGGGTGAGACCTGATTAGAATTGGCCTTCTTTATTTTTACAAACTTATCTAATCTTTTGAATTGGTTGGGGTTGGATTGAAGGTATTCAACCTCAGAAATTTGAATTTTCTTCTTAGCATGGTCTATGATATCAAAGGCTAGATATGGGGTAGTTGAGGAAGACAAGGTATTTTCATTTTTAGATGTTGGGTTTTGGGCACTAGATCTAGATGTAGAAGGAGAATAATTATAATGATGAGGTGTACTTACTTGTTTATCCATTACTATATCTTTTGGTTGAACTAGAAAAGGAGTTCCTATTTTGGCAATCATAACATCTTTACATGATTCATCCTTAGACTTAGTTTTATCAACCTTCTGTTGTTGATTTAGTTGACTTTAAGAATGGGTAAAGATTGTATAAGACTCATCATGTGTGTCTTCCTCTTGTTCAACTTCTTTAAAGTTTAGAAACCTGATATTGGAGTTGCCAACTTCTCCTTCTTCATCTCTAGTGAAGGGATTAACATCATCTTCTAGAACATACTCTATCTTTAGAACATCATCATTTTCATGTTCTAACTAGTTGACTATTGCATTAACTAGCGATGCCTCCAATGTAAGCCTTGCTTGTGGTGAAGGAAGCTTATTCTAATTTTGATTGCTTACAACATTGTTGGAATAATTAGAAGCATTTGGGTATGTTCTTGGATTATCTTTGTATGAAGGAAATGACATACCATGGGATAATTGTTTATTGAGTGTTATCAATTCATTTGCCAACTTCTACACCATAGGATCTATGGTGCTAGTAGAAGGTGAAATTGTAGAGGGATACCCTCTAGGCTTGATTGAATTATTTCTCACTTTTCCCACCAAGATCAAATCATCTTCTACTCCAGTGGCTAAGATTTGAGCATCATCAAGATTAGTTGGGGTTGATATTCATAAAATAAAATTAACCTTTGATAACTAAGAATTGATGAAGAAGCATTTCAAGTTCTCAAGCGTAGGTTGAGCAACCATTAGAATCATATTCCTCAACTTATTAAACTTTACCATGAACTCATGCATGGGCTCATGTGTTTCCTTATTCTTTTATGTATGTTGAGCCAACAAGGCATGAGCATCTTCTATCAGGTTGAACCTTGCCTCAAACTTATACTTAAGTGTTGCCCAACTTGTGATGGTTCCTATTGCAATATGGTAAAACCAATCAACAACAACACCTTGGAGTATTTATACAAACAATCTTATAGAAATATCTTCATGTTCCACTCTAAGAACTCCACATGTAATGTAGAATGCAATGATATGTTCATCTAGATGTTGCTTTCAATCACCATAGAACTTGGGAAAAAAATTTCATGAACCACGAGGTAGTTCATGAGATGGTGGTGTCAAGTTCAATGGACCAAAAGCAGTTCCCCATGGACCTTGAGTAGCCATTTTGTGTGGATTGTATGGAGTAATAACAAATCTTTGTAAAGGTAAAATAGGCAAGACCCTACAAATGTTGTAAGCTTCCCTTGGTATAGGAGATATTGTATTGGTAAGAGGAAAACTTCTTATATGCTAAAGAGGTGACTGTGTTTGTGTCGATAAAAGATCAAAGTTATGATTTAAAAAAACTCAAATGTAGGATCAATGTGTTCTACTACCCTTTTACTATGAGTGTAACTTTGTTTCACTAGATCATGAATGTATCCAAAAAAGGAAAGAGATTAGCAAAAAAACAATAATAAGCAATAAGGTGTTGGTCCTATTTCAACTCAATGAGTGTAGCTCTTGGTTGCGTGCTCGTCCCCAGTGAAGTTGCCAAAAACTATTGGGTGAATATTTTATTGCTGATAAAATGGTAAGAGAATGGTACTTTCAACCACAGTGTGATGAGATAAAATCTCTCCTCAAGGAAAGATAAGGCTCCCTTCTTATTGCTAACTTAAAACAAGTATTTGCACTAATTTACACTAATTTTATCAAAGTGGGTGTTATCATATCATCCAATTCTCTTTTTTCAGAATTGATGTTTACTTACAAACTTCCTTTCATTCCTTAAAATGTATTATGAAAACATAAAATTAATTGATGGAACAATAATAACCGATATTTAAATTAGTTAGACAAAAGAATAACTAGAATAATACCAACAATGTAACGTGAATAGGTGGAACAAAGTGCAGCCCAAAGTCTTCACCTTATCTGTAACAAAGATTAAATCACTAAAGAAAATAACTTGCAGCCCAAAGTCTCCATAGTAAGTCACTTCCAATAATGAATACAAACCTAGTAACGATATTGCAGCTCAAAAGACTTCAAAATCAGCTTCCTTACACCTTCTATTTTATAAAAATTCATGCCACAATCCAATCAAAAAGAATAAAAAAATGCAATGGAAAAGATTTAAGAACATTTCTAATACACCACAAGTTTATTCCAACATAAATATTGAAAGATCACTAAATTTTATTATATTGATGAATTCAAGATTTACAATTTGAACACAAAGTTTCAAAAATTACTTCTCAATTTCAGCAGCATTTCACTTCTATATCCCTGGTGATCATAAATTTATGAAAGAGCATCCTCTTATTTATAGAGAGGAGCTATGAACAAAAATAGGGAAAATATAACTACCTTGACTTATTCTTTGACAGAGTCCAATTTTACGTAGGATTGTGTACTTTTTATATGTGCAAATTACACCAAACAAAATTACATATGAAAAATAATGAAAATAAACTAAGTGTCTGCAGACACCAAAATTTCTTATTTTTTGATCTTCTCCATATATGCTTCGTATCTCTTCAGGTTGGCTTTGACCTCATTATTTTTTGGCCCTGATGTACTTCTAGATATGACAAGGACCCTTGTGATGGAGTTTGCTAGGTTGACTGACATGCCTTTATTTTTATCCAAAATTATTTGTAATTTATCTATTATAGCTTGAAACTCAACCAACTTGTCAATGGAATATAGCGTGAATATTCTTATTTCAATCTTTGTATGAACCAGATAAATTAACTCTTGAACAATTGCTTCCATAGGAAGGATCTTTTTAGAGTCATCTACCACCTGACAAGAAAGTTCTCTAATCTTTTTTATAAGATCTAGACCCTTATTAGTGCATATATCTTGAGCTTCTTCAATATCCTTGATTAGACTTTGAATAACTTTTTTCTTATTTTTCATGGCCTCTCTATATTTTATAAACATTTTCTTGCTTGAAATGACATTTTGCTTAGCCAAGTTCTCCATCTTGAATTGGTGTAATTGATTCCATGTGTGAATATCTTTGTCTATTAACTACAAGTCTTGAGTGAGTATCTCAAGTGTTTGTTGTATTTCCATTTTTACTTCACTCAAGTTATTCAAAAACTTGATGGTAGAATGTCATTGTTGAGTTCCTTGCATTAACAAGCACTTTTATGTGTTTATTTGCCAAGAACAATCCACCCAATTGCATAGTTGAATGCTTGGATATCTTCAATGTTTTTCCCTTTTGGAAGCAGTGTAACCTCAACATACTTGTGATTAGAATCGAAGATCACCCTTGATATGTTTTTAGCCTTCTTTGTTATTTTTCATTTTATAGGCAACTTGCAATCTTCCTTTGGTGACACAACTTGCTTCTTCCTTTTGGGTGTTTGGGACATTAGCCAAGGAGGAAGGGGAGATGGATTTTCTTGTGCAGAAGATGTCAAATATTATGATGATGGGGGAAGATCAATGATTTGTGAGGTGAGTAGAATGGTAGGTGGAATGGAGGTATCTGGTAATGGAATGGATACCGATGGAGTGGTGGTGATAATAAGTAGTGTTGGAGTTGATATGGTAGAAACTATGGTTCCAATTAGCATATTTGATATGGGAGTGGATGGAACTTGAGTTGCTAATTTGGAAGATGAGGTAGACATGAATTTATCCATGTCTTGCTGAGTGAAATACAAGTTGGTGGGTGATCCCAATGACTTTGAAGGACTAGGTAAATTAAAAAGGGAATAAAAAACTTGACCTAATGTGCCTTGAGAAGGAACTTTGAAAAGTGTGTCACTAGTGGGTGAAGGAGGGGATGAAAGAATAGTCTGAAGAGGCATTGTATAAACAATTAGTGCAATAGGAGTGATAGGGGGAAAGTGGAAGATGTTACCCATGAAGTTTCAACTTGAGAAGTCATTGGTAATGATGGTGCTTCACTTGTGATAGGATTTTCTTCCTTCTCTGCTTGAACATTTTTCTCCCCTGTATCAGTGTCTTTTCTTTTTCCCTTGCCTTTGCTCTTGAAAACAAATTTCACTTTCTATGTAGAGGCAAAGGCATATTCTTTATTATTCATGATTAATTTTTCCTACTTTTTAGCAATGTATTCATCATACTCTTCTTCAGATCCAATTTTGAAAGGATTTAATCTAATACCCTTTCCCTCCAGCAAGGCATTGGTCTTTGCAAGAAGAGGTTGGAATTTGTCTCTGATAGAAGTGGACTCCTTTACCAACGATTGAAATTAGGAAAGATGGATTGAAGTAACTTGATTATTCTCATATAATGGATCTAATCTATTCTCATTATCTATCAATTCTTCAGGAATGTCAGCTAGTCTCAAATTAACAATTTTATCTACAATGAGATTATTATAATCTAGCTTTTTCACATCTTATTATATTATGCACTCTGCCTAAATTACCTCTATCCTATGCACGTGAATGTATTTCCATTTGAGATGTTCTTTCATCCTCTTGTAGTCAAAATCTTCCCTACTCTTTAATTTCTTAAGGGCGATCCACTGCAATTTAGTTTCCATTGTCTTGGCTTTTGGAGTGGTAGTGACGGTATACCGACCAATGTTAATTAGAAACTTGAAACTAGGTCTATGAGCATCTGATTGATTTTTGTGTATGCTCATCTTCTATCGACACATATCTATTAGAATTAACTTATCACTCAGGTATTTGGGCAGCATATAGGGTTGTTTATTGAATCCTCCTACCCTGATGTAGGTGTAGGTTGGGAATTATAGAATTATACAACCAACCTTATTGATTTATGCCCATACTACATCTAAAACTCTCTTATTCTCAAGTTCTTTGTCAAAAAAACAAATGTACCTATAAAATAAGGCATCATTGACTCTTTTATAATGTTTCAAGCTCTCCTTCAAAGTCAAATATGGATAGTATTCATATACAAGAACCTTCTTCCTATCACCAACATTGGTTAATCCTAAAAAGTATTTCATGTTAGTTGCAGCATAAACCAAACAAGAAGTCAAGAAGAACTTTAGAGAAGAGGTCACCTCAGAGATTTGGTGACTTATAGCATCACTGATCTACTTTCCCCAAAAGATCCTTTATTTTCCCCTCTTGATGACCTAAATATAATGATACATCCATTTTTGGAAGATATTTATTGTGAGTAGCCCCTTCACTCTATTTAGGAGAGTGATTAGATCCCCTACTTAGTCTAGGAACTCACTATAGCAAAAAAAATTGGGCCACCTAGCATTGGAGTGCCAAGGGGTCCTAAGCCATTTGGAGTTGATATGATTCTTGCACTTATCAAAATTCTTATCATAGTGCTCATGAGTTGAATTCATAGTTATATCTAAATATTCTTCAATATCAGAGAGATGGAATTTTTTTATCAAAATACTCCTCATCAAGGCAAATGACCACCTTACCATTTGCATCCTTGACTGATCTGGTCTGCTTATCAAAGTGTGCATCAATTGTTAAGATGGACTCTAAATTTTGTGTCGATATAGGGAATGTGGCAGCCAAGTAAATTTCATTATTCAAGATAGCTTGCATGTGAGGTGAAATGTGGTCCTTGCCTAACCTATAAAATAATTCATCCATGTCAACATGGTCAATCTCTGTATCTCCAATTTAGTCCACATTTGATTGAACTACGAATGAAGAAATCATACCTTGAAATTTGTACTTCATGGCTTTTTTGGTAGGAGAATCTTTTGACATTGATCAAGTAACTACATGAGAGAATTTCAATCTTCCAAAGTTAGCATTTTTCATCTAATGGGATGATATGCAAGAGTGGGAAAAAAATTCACTTGTGCGTGGGGGAGTAATAAAGTTGTGTAGTTCAAATAATTTTCTTCAAACTACACAAGGTTCAAAATGGTTTGGGTGTAGGTCAAAGAAAATTCCTTAAACTACACCAAATTTGGGTAGAGCTAAGATTGAGTGTAAGTCAGAGAAAATTCTCTGACCTGCACCATATTCAGGTAGGTCTGAGTGTAGGTCAAATAATTTTCTTTGACTTGAATGATGCTTGGGGATTGGGTGAGGCTAGTGTTAAGTTTGGTGTAGGTCAGAGAAAAATCTCCAACTTACACTAATGTTTTGTGGAAAGGGTGCACTCAGGAGAATTTTATCTGAAGTGCATCGATCGGGATGTGGATGCACCTCAAAAAAAAATCTCCAAAGTGCACCATGAGGGGGAATTATGAAAAGGTGTGTACTTTGGAGAAAATTCTTTGATGTGCACCAGAGTTAGGTATTGGGTGTGCACTTCAGAGAATTTTATCTGAAGTGCATACCTAGGGAAAGGTTTTGAAAACCAATCTTTGACATTCATGGGTTTAAAAAGGGTTTCAAGACACACAAAAATTATTATGAAAGGATGTAATGAGATAAAATGAAGCAGGGTCTGAAACCAAATAAATGTGAGGTTTTAAAACAAGAAATTGACAAGGTTAAAAACTAAATGATGTTACGTATAGGGTTTTTAACAAACACAAAAAACATTGCAAGAATATGCCAAAAAAATAGGGAAAGAGAGGAGAAAAACAAGCAAGGAAAAACACACATATCTGATATCCACAATAGAAGAATGAATGCATGATCGAGTCGAGGTAGTTGAAACAATGAGGAGAGAAGTGTAGCAAAGCTCAAAAATGATGATGGAAGAAAGGTAAAAACAAATGGTCAAAATAAATTACATGGAGTTAAATATATAAAAGTGAAGTAATTAATATGTATTAATTACTATGTAGGTGGTGGGCCCGCATGCAGGGGTAGAAAATTTATCTGACCCTGCATATGCAGTGGTAAAGAAATTTTCCACTCCTACACGCTAGGGTGCAGTCTAGAGAAAATTCTCTAGATTTCAAGGTTCGAGCTTGGTGTAGTTCGGAAAAAATTCTCTGGACTGCATGGGATGAAAAATTCTCTCAAAAGACTAACTTTTTGAGGGAAAAAAATGCAAGAAGGTAATGATTGGCCTCATTTTGCATGCCTAGAACTCATGGGCTATGAAATGGACAAGTTTCATAGGGGTTATCCCATGAATGGAACCTACTAAATTCAAAGATAACATGGTCAAATTAGAAAATTGAAAACGGCGATTGATATAGTTGAATGGATCGTAATGTTCCTCAAATATACTAATCCTAGCTAGTTTTTTTCTATTTGTCTCCTTTAAATATAGAAATTCACCATGCATTTATGGATTCATGTCAATATATTGAGTTAGTTGTTGTTCATTAGTGCCATTAAATCTATTAGGAAAGTCCACATATTATTTTACTTGATTAACATCCATGGTACTTATTTCATGAGAAATGTCAGATTCAATATCCATACAAGTTCTAAGAAGAGGGTTAATTATAAGAGGAACAAAGGGAGTCATGCATGCCCATTGGCATATAGTGGTAATAGGAAGCATCTTGACTTAAATTTAAATAACATGAATAATGGTAGGCTTGATCTAGTTCATTATTTATTACACCTTTATTTATTACATAGTTACATATTTTTCACATTAAAGGAAAATGTATAATGATTAATATCATAACTTGAGTCACCCATTAATGGGTCATTATTAAGATTAGGTAAAAAGTTGAGAAATGACAAGTCTACTTGGATTCTTCCACCACCAAGGTGGTTTAAATTAAATTTTGATGGTGCCTCTCAAGGAAATATAAGTTCTTTCGATGCAGGTTATATCCTTCAGGATTGTAGTGGATCCTTGATCAGGGTGATTTCTAGAAAATTTTCAGATGGCACAAACAATAAAGTTGAAGCCCAAATAGCATCCTCTGGAATTGATCTTGTAATTCATCATAAAATCTATAAGTTCATTATTGAAGGTGACTTGTAGATCTTGATTTTTGCCTAAATAAAAGGTCTGCCACTGCTTGGAAACTAGATAATATTTTGTCCAATCTATGGGATAGATTGGATAATTTTACATCCCTGGACTGCAAGCATTGTTTTAGAGAGGCCAACTCAGCTGTAGATTTTCTTGCCAACTATGGGATCGACCAAATTAAATAAATTCAAATGGGTAATCTTGGAGCTACTTAGGAATACTTTCCCAATTTAGCCTCCATTAATATGGGTTTTCAAATAAAAAAAGAAAGGAAAATATAAAATCTAAATCTCTTTTATTAATCCATTATAATAATTAATTGGGTTGATTATTATTTATGGATTTTTCTTGCAATCATTTCTATCTGTGCCACCTCATTGGGCTTTTTGACAATGATTTTTTTGCAAGAGTGACTTACCATGTGATTAAGGGTGGTAGTTGATTGCATTTATGGTAAGGGTGTGGAAGTGTTTTATTTCTATCAGGTGGCTGATCCATATTATCAATTTGGTTGTGTTTTGGATGTCATGGATGCCTAGTGCTTAGCATGGAGAGAGAGGCTGATCTAACACTTATAAATCTGATAATTTATGGTAACAACTTAATTTGGGAAATGGATTTCAAGGGAGGCATCTCTCGAGCTAGGCTTAAACATGTTTTTTGGGTTCCCTTTGAAAAAAAATTCCATTCCATTTCAGCTATTTTTGGCATGGATTATCGGGATCATTGCATGCATAATAAGTTTAACTCTGTAATTGATGTAATGTTTGACTCAAATATCATGGCATTAATGGTAGATTTTAAGGTTGTTTCTAAGTTGGTGGAGTTCTTTATAAAACTAGAGCATCGTATTGGTCTTATAGAGGTGATAGGCAATGTTGAATTGCATCCCTTTCCCAAACTACCCTTCTCTAGTTCTAATGGTGTTGGGTTGATTTGATTTTCCAATTTTGTGGCTTTAGAGATGTGTTTTATGGTTTTGGTAGGCTTCATGGAGAAAATTCAATAAAAGGTTTGAGATAATGATGCCATTGAAGGCTAATTTTTGGCAATGCCTCCATTGTATAGCTCAAAAGTCCAATCCTAGAAATTTATCATTGGAAGGTGGCCTGACATAATAAATCCTGATGGATACAATGAAATTATTGGCTAAATTGATGTCTTGAAGGGTGGTTATTACTCCTCCCTAACTAGCAGGGCCATTTTGTTGGGCTATCATGGCAGTTATGCAGGGCCACATGGTAAGCAATCAAGTTGCTTCTTTGATGGGTGGCATCAAACTCAAACTCAGGTGTTCCAAGTAGAAATTAATAGGTTATTCTTCTTCTATGACTGTTCATAGTGATGAAGTCATCATTTTGGATGATTAGAGGATAAGGTTATTTCAAGTTGAACACTATGAAACTGCATATCTTTATGGTAATCTTTCTCAAAATAGCTTATGTATTCTACGGGTTTATTTCTTGACCCTTCAAGGGTTTTATGTTTTTTGTTCATTGGGTATATGTATTTGGCTACTAGTTGGCATGCCAGTCTATTTGACCATGCCCTAATAATATATAGACATCCATGCTTTGTCATGCTTTTTATTGCTTTGGTGAAAAAATTAATAAGGTAGGGGACCTATTTAAACCCCAATAATAATTAAAAATATATATCATAACTTGAGTCAAAAAATATAAATCATACACATCTATTATAGCCATGTGTAATTTGTGATTTTATGGAAAATAAAAAATTAGTACTGAAACCATATGCTTTTTTTTGAAACCTTAGATTGTAGAAATGAATCCTAAAGGAAACCTAAAGTTCGACATGTTTAATACAATATATAGGTTCAACAATATGTTTTACCATATTTTGGTTTATGAACCTTAATAAGATAGAAACTAATGTATTATTAATATTTTATAATATTATAATTAACACTAATCTGAATGGAAAAGGTAGAAAATTATTTGGCACTTGTATTTATTAAATATGGAAAGTACTAAGAGAGATAAGATACTTAGCAGTTTTCTAAATTGTACAAGTCTAAGGATGAAAGGCATGTAATAGAAAATGTATAAAAGTGGATTGCGAGTTGCTTGGATTAGGAATTGAAGTTTTGGGCTCACTTGGATATTAATGTCAGATTCTAGTCACTACTATCAAATGTTATGTTTTGAATTTGATGGTTTCATCTATGTAAATCTTACTCTTATGTTTAGGTAAATATTGATGTGATTGATTTTTTATGTTTGTATGTGTGATCCCGAGGTTTGACTATGTGTACAATACTTGAAACTTGTCTCCTCATCTTGAAATCCTAGGTACACCATATAATCTAGGTTTAAACCTAAAAAATGAAGAAAATGGTGGGTTGAGATAACCCCAACCACTCCTTGTTGAATGGTTGAGCATTGCCTACATATCCAATAATCTGAAGAGGGAAATCAAACCACATGTAGTTCTCATTATTAGGTGAATGTGTGAAATAATGATCCTTAAATATATGTAACTGATAATAGAGCTTTTGATACTTGGCATATGAAAATTTTGGGTTGGGCTTGAGGTGATTTAGAATTGGATCAAACCTACTGTTTATGACTAATTGTAGAGTTGGAAAGAATAAAGCAGTGCCATTGAATATGCAAGTGTTTGAGTATGCTTTCTATATTAATACTAGGCTTAGACCTATTTTGTATTTATATGGGACTCTTTGAATACTTTTTCATAACACCAACATGAAAAATGTATAGATCAACCCATATAAATGATTTTAATTTTAAATGTGACCATTATTTGGGTGGGATGAAATCATCATGTTTGGACAATACTAGGATTATGATAATGTCCAAGTCTAACGGTTCTATCTGGTAGACAAGAACATTGATTTCATGATCTAGAGATATTTGAGTATGATAATTTATTGGTTTGATAAAAATTAGGGGAATTATTATATATGACTAATAACAACTAAAAAAGGTTAAACCCATGGAAGACATGTGGATGTGAGATAATGGAAAATAAAAGTCATATACATATGCCCAAATCATGTAGGGTGAAGGTAAGTCAAAACTAACATATAAAAGTATCTAATAATAAATTTTAGTATCTACAACATGTGATAACATGTGGATAATATGTCATAATAGTAATAAATATGTTGTCAAAGTATATATGAAACATGTAGTGTAAGGAATAAAAATTTCATGTCAAGATAGATATAACAATTAGGCACACAGTAGTAACCATTGAATTAAAAACTATGCAAAAAGGTGCATAATATAGACATCAAATAGTAAACTATACAAGAAGGTGCATAATATAAATCATGGAACCACACAAATAGAAAGGTGTGTGATATGGATCATAGTACCAAAAACTTAACCAAATCAACAAGAAATTCTATATTTATCCACTCATAAACATAATGTCATGTCCATGACACACACAATAGAACCACGTGCAACAACACTCAATGTCATACAACAAGGCAAGGTCCCAAAAAGAGAGTTATGTAATAAATACTCAATCAATCAAAAGTAGAGAAACAAGGCACGGGCACAAATAAATATGCATACAATGATACACTCAATCAAATAATGTCATATACTAAATTAAGAGATAATAATCATAATCAATGATTAGCCAATATGAAATGAAATAACAATAATGGTATATAGAATAAGTTAAATTGGTTTACAGTATCAATGTATGTCAATGTCATAGCATAGAAAATTAACATATCCATGAAATTTAGCACTATAAAGAATAAAAGCAAGGGCAAGATGTGTAAGAAATTAATTTAGCTACATGATAAATGGAAATGCCATAAAAATTTATAAGCTATAATAATATAACCTATAGAACAAGATGACCCCAAATTTGGCATAACCCTTGGGTAAGATAATTTACTGCATGTATGCATCCATGTATCATGTGTAACCTTTATGTCCTATATATCACTCATATATACTATGAAATTAATGTGCATATAAAGAAGATATGTAATC
Source organism: Torreya grandis (assembly GCA_037957365.1). Lineage (NCBI taxonomy): Eukaryota > Viridiplantae > Streptophyta > Pinopsida > Cupressales > Taxaceae > Torreya > Torreya grandis. The sequence goes on from JARHVA010002320.1 coordinate 614,550, forward strand.
TAAAAAAAATGTGATAAACAACATAAATACATAATAAAAACTAATAAAAATGTCTTGCTTAGGTATTGATTCTACATTTTTAAAATATTTTTTATATTTTTTAAAATATTTGGCTTATGAAAAAATGCTAACTAATTATCGCATCAAGGGGATGGTCATGTGTAGATCCTATATCAAACATGGAAATGGCGACCTCTCATGAATGTAAAGGATCATATGTACTTAAATCTGAATGTGAGAAATGATCTTGTGTTGTAATGTAACTATCATCATCATTATGAATTATAGGATCATGTGTATGATGAGTTACTATAAGGAGCATAGTTTCCTATGAAATAAATTATATATTAGGATAAGTGTGTGCTTGTGTTTGTTGTGAAATAGAATGAACTATTTGTAACACTAGCTTAGGATGCGATATAGTAAATAGTGGTTGTTGTGAGTCTTGAATAACTCTATGATGTAATGGGTGTTAAAGCATTGGTAATCTAGGAAAGTCAAATACCTTCCTTTGAAATGTTTGGATAGAAGGAACTTGAGTAAATTGTATAACTAATTGCTTAGATGGAATCTGAATAGGTGGAGTAATTAAATTTATAGAAGGAACTTGAATAAGTGGAGTAACTAATTATGTATAATAAAATTGAATAGGTGGAAAAACTAAATGCATAGAATGAACCTAAATAAGATGAATAGTTGATTGTGGTTTTGGTGGAGGTGGAGGAGGAAATGCCTCTAGCTGAATAGGATAATCATACAGATTTCAAGACTATGACCATCTAACTGCCATGTATATATTTGACACATCTATGTAATGAATATGGTATCACACAAATTTTATGTATCGAAGGATGACCTAACAACATGTCAAATACCCATTTACCTGGTAAGAATAAAAAAAAATTAACAACTATTGCAAGGCCTAATTTGAGTTATAACACAATGCACCCAAGAGAGTTATATTCCTTATCATCAAATCCTTTGACTATACATGTTGTATCCATAAAATCCTCATGTGTATATCCAAGAGTATGAAAAATGTCCTTGTACAAACATTTTCACTTGAACCATTATCTACCATGATAATTTTTCACTTGAGGCATTGTCTACTATGCCACTATGTATAGGATGTAAATGTTAGGAATCAGCTTGTAGATAAATTAATATAACAACATAAATATAACCAATTTGTACTAAATGGAAAAAATATAAAAATATTATATATGAAATGATAGAATCCCACTACAAATTATTATGGACCTCTTTGAGGGGATAACCTTATTTGAGCACAGCTCAATACAAAATATTCAATATATGATCTTTCATCTTACATAAACCCTCTATTTAAACTATTCTATTCAAGAAAATTACTACCTCCCATACATGTAGGATGAATATAAAATGGGATGAATTAAAAATCATACACATATGATATTTTATTTATAATACCTAATACAAAATAGAATAGTTAGGATAAAGGGGTCATAACATGCTCTCATACTTAAAAAATGTTTGTTCTCAAAGCTTGATTTAGGGAAATTATTAATGTAATTAGAGCAAGGTTCCCATGTCATGCCTTCTATTTGCATGCCACACCACTATACCAAAATATCAGTGATAGTATGATTGCAGAGTTGGCAAGAGTTCATGTTGAGGATGGACTCAAGTTGTAGGAGGATAGAGCCTTCAGTGTCAAGCTTTGAGAGTGTCGTTTGGGCCTGAACATGCTAACTAATGAATTTATTCAAGCATGATACATGGAAAACTAGATGGATATTGGAGGAGGAGGGAAGATCAAACTTGTATGCTATAGGAATAATATTATAAGGCACTTTATAATGACCTTAACACTTTGGTACAAGTATTTGATGATCCTTCAGCTTCAAATAGGACTGCTTATAAATTTAGAGCTAGAGAAAAACCATGACACCAACATTGAAATCCCATTCCTAGTGTGTTGATCATTCTATTGCTTCATACAGTTATGTGGTAGTGGGAGGTTATATTTGAGATTTTGAAGGATAATTTTACATTTGGTAAGTTTGGCATCAACTTCTTGTATCTTAGAGTTGCATGGAATGTATGTTTTAAAATAAGGCATTAGCTAACCATAAATTGCCTCATATGTGGTCATCTTGGTGGTAGTATGGCATGTAAAGTTGTACCACCATTCAAGAAATGGTTACCATTGGACCCAGTGAGTTTTTTAATTAGATGAAATAAAATGTAGATAAGTCTCCAATTTTTTTGACAATTTACATTTGATCATCAAGTTTTATATGGTAGGCAAAATGCATTTTAAGTTGGGTGAAATAGTGGTGGAAAAGTTCCTTCCAGAAGTAACTAGAAAAATTGGAGTCATAGTCAGAAGCAACTAGTAAAATTGGAGTCACCACCATAAATAATTGAGATAGGTAGCCCATAGAGTTGATATATATGATTGAGCAAGGTTTGAGTGACAATAGAGGCAGTAAAAATATGGTCAAGGGTGAAAAAATGGGCATACTTGGAGATTCAATCACCACCATGAGAATCATTGATTTCCTGCCTAACTTATGTAATCCCTCAACAAAGTCATGGAAATATTCAACCATACCCAAATAGAGACAAGCAATAGTTGGAGCATAACTGGGTGGTGATAATTTTATTTTTTTTGCATTGACAAGTATAACATTCTACCATAAGTGATTTGATGTCATGTTTAATGCCTTCCCAAAAAAAATTAGTGTATCCTTTCATAGGTTTTTAAAAACTTTGAGTGGTCAATTGATAAGGAGGCATGCAACTTTAATAGATTTATCTATCTTAGTAATGATTTTGGTGCTAGTACTAGATGACTTTTATGCCTTAAATAGTGGTTATCCCAAGAGTAATTCAGTTGAGAGGCAGGGTTAGTGTTCACTTCTAGAATGAGTTTTTCAATTTTGGTGTCATGGGACCATTATTGTTGTGACTAATACACCCAATATGGTATGGGGAAGGATAGGGCACACAAGGTTATTTTTCCTTCATACTTGTTGGATAATGCATTTGCAATAATATTTTATTTACCCTTCTTGTAGGTGATCTCCTAGTCATAGCCAATTAATTTGGCCACCCACTTCTATTGCTTAGGCAAAGATAATTTTATCCAAGAAGTAATTTAGGATATGTGATCATTTTTGATACATAAGTGCCTCTAAAATAGTTATGGGCACCATTTATTGATGACATGAAGTATGGCTAACATCTCTTTCTCATACGTGTAATAAGCAAATTTTTTCCTCATAAGTGCATTATTTTTGAATGCAAGGGTTTAACCCTCCTACATTAGAACAATTATAATGACACTTATTGAGGCATCACTTTTGATTATAAATGGTTTGGATAAGTCAGGCATAACTATAATAGGTGTAGGGCACATTGCGTGCTTGAGTAGTTAGAAGGATTTTTATGCTACCTCAAACCAATGAAAGGTTTTTTTTTAAATGGCCATAAATGAATTATAATTATATTTATAATCCTAGACAAAATTTATATAATACCCAGTCAGGCCCAAAAAACTAGGAAGGCTCTTGAATGATTTGGGTTTAAGCCAATTTTTCATAGCCTTAATTTTATAAGGATTCACTTTGATGCCTTCTTTAGAGATTATGTGTCCAAGATAATCAGTTTAGTTTCTTTCCAAAATCACACTTGGATTATTTAGCACATAAATGGTTCTTAACAAAGAGTTGGGAAGTGTGGTCCAAATATATTAGATATGTTAGGATAAATTAAAACCCAAATTTATCTCCAAATCACATATAAGAGGAACTATGAAATGAATTAATCAAATATTCTAAAAATAATTAGAAAGCATACACATAACAAGAGACACTAAATTTAACGTGGTTCACCTAAAATGGGATACATTCACCAAACTTATCCAGTATATTATTTCAACAATATAATAGAGAAATAAAATCTTGTAATGAACCCCGTTACACCTCTCGACATTTTCTGCCTCCACTCTGTGTTAATTTTTTTTCACTTACTTTTCTCTCAGCCATATCTCAATACATTTTAGGGCAAAAAAAACCCCTAAACATAACCTCTACCATCAGATCTGGAAATCTATAATCAATGGCCCAGATTGACTGTGAAATCATAATTTAATAAGGTATACAAATAATGGTTCCCCCTTGTAATCCCCCGCATGTAATAGGGATACAAAGATTGGAATCCAAACCCAACTAAAATAATCATCAAAATTTTAACCTCTAATTCTAGAAGACAATATGTGATCTATGAATTTGACTCAAGAGAGGATGGTTAGTATTGTGTTAGTTCCAAAATGAAATCAAAATAAAATAAACACACTAGCATAACATCTCTAGGCCTTGATCTTAAGGGGAGCTTAATGAACAAACAACAATTGAAAACCCAACTAAAATTCAAAGAATAACAATCTTTACCTTCCTTGAAAGCTCCAAATGATTTCTTCATTTAGATTGTTTAGATTATGCATAAGGAGTCTTCATCAATGACATATGGCTAACATCATCTCCTTTATGTACCATTGTTGAATGCTTGGCTTGATTGATGGGTTGGCTCAATTTCAACATTATAACACTATGCTTTTAGCTTATGAATCTATTCTTGCATTATAACTCTAACTTGATTGAGCTTCTTAAATGAAGATCTCTAAACTTGTTTTTACAAGCTTTTAAATCTCTTGGAATGGGTTAAATCTGACCATAGTTGAGTTTATTAAGTTTGGGTGAGTTTGACATATTCCTAGGATATTCTATTTAGATATTTTCTAAAAGAGACAACTCATAAACATGGTTGAGTTTGGCATATTCTTAGAATATTTTTTTTAGATATTTTCCATTTGAGACAACTCACAAAGGTAAGATGCTCTTGAATTTCCTTTTTAGTAATTGATTTATTAGCTCATGGGTGAACTCAATTAAGATTTTAAATTGATTTAACTTGGTAATTGATTTTGATTAGGATGTGCAAGTTAATTAATTCTTTTTAGGCATTTGGTCATTTATTTGATTTTGATTAATTTAATGTGTGTATTTGCCTTGTTTAATTAATTTAATAGGCCAAATTGATTTAATGCAAGGCTATGAAGCCAAATTTGAGACTAATAGAAATTCTTGGGATAGATATTCAATGATTAAAAAGAATTGGTTGAAATTCAAATATGAAGCCATTGGTGGCCAAATTTAGGTGTCTACACAATCAAGCTCCACACCTAACAAGATACTTCTCCCAGTTACAACTATGACATTTTTCTTATTCTCTTAGCTTAAAGATTTTATTAGTATTTCTTCTCTCATTTTAATTTATAGATTATATTTTTCAATTGATTTGGTATCAGAGCTAGGTCTTAGCTTTGTGTGAAGTGTTAATGTTTCTTTAAATTTTGATAAACTATTTTTTGATTGGGAACTATGCATGTGATAATTTTTTTTAAGTAAATGAATGATGGGAAGCATAAGGATAAAGATTGAAAAATTCAATTGTCAACATTTTTGGTTGTGGACATTCAAAATGGAAGATTTTATTGTAGGCATAGATAATTGGGTTTTTATGTCATGAGTGAAACTTGGAATTATTAAGGTATACTATTTGGATAAGAATCAATAGGAAGGCAAAGATTGCAGTCAATTTATGTTTTTCAAATTTAGTTTTGTTGAATGTCTTGATGGATATTTTTTTTAAAAGATATATGGGAGAAGTTGGAAAAAAAATATTAGATAAAGTCTCCAGTGAACAATTTTTTTCTTTGAAAGAAGCTTTATTCATTCAGAATGAATAATGGTGATTATGTAGCTAAACATCTGAATGCTTTCAATGTTGTGGTAAGTTAGGTACTTTTTGTTTAAATTAAAATCGATGAAGAAGAAAAGTGTATTACTTTAATTTTGTAGACACTAAAATTTAATCGATAAATACTTGACAATGATTTTCTGTGACATTTTATCTTGCTTTACCAACTTGCCATTCTGATAATCCATAATATTTAAGAAAGCCTTCAAATTCTTGAAATTATTAAAAACATCTTCTAGACTTCCCTATGTCATTCATATTCATACCTAATTATTAGATACTTTACTTTCACTCTTCTTTCAAAATCTGCTATCATTTTAGGACAAGTCCACACTAGGTAAATAGAGGTGCACTACATAGATGTCCAACAATGTAGACTCATCTCTCATGATCTAACATATGTATTTTTAAAATGGAACACTTCCTAATGAATTTACCACAGATATAAATATGTTGGTTATAAAAAACATTCAAAATATCTAGCTATAATATCACATCAAGGGTCACACTTGAAAGGAACTAGAACTCTCTTACAAGGCACCTATCTTTCTGATTTCAAAAACATATAGTTTTTCAGTAAATATCCCTATTATGATTTTACTATACTTTTACAGTCTTTGGCCAAGCCTAACATTGATTATTTTAGGTTGAGGGCATCCATTTTTAAGCATTATTATCAAATTTTATATTTTTATTCATATGATCTTCCCTAAAGGGGAACTGCATCATCTTGAGGCCCTTTGGCTATATAGGCAACACTTAGTCAACAAAGGGTTTTCTAAGCATAGTTAGGCCATTTCCACTTCCCCGATCCCCCCCCCCCCCCCATTTTACATTCAATATCCTTTAATGTGTTTATATAATGTTAGAGTTATAATTTTATAGGTATTTTGTGCATCAATTTAGGCTCTGCATAGAGACAGGTCACATACAAATGCAAATGAACAAACCTAGATTTTCTAAATCTAATGCACAACTATACAAGATAAAGTCATAATAGACAAACAAAAACATACTATGCTCTTGTACACCTCCTATGGACTTGTCCCAATAGACAATGAGACATTTTTTTATGATTTATTTATGTTTGTGATTTTTTTCAGATAATGAAAGTTCACAAAAATTCAATACAATATAAAATAAATCATTTGCAAGGACAATTTTCTAACCCTAACCCTAGTTTATAATTTTAGAAAATTTATAATTTTTAGGATATTTATATTCTATTGTATAATATATATATATATATATATATATATATATATTATATTATGTTATATATATCACTTGATATTAGATTCCAATAGTTTACATTTACATTGAGAATTAATTTTAATTCATAATTAATTCTAGTGTAAATGTTTTGGTAAACTTGCTATAATTAGAACATCGCGTGTTGCTTGTTTATTTTTAACTTAGGGTTTCAATTTAATTATATAAATTTCTGACACATAAATAATAAAATCCTTAATCTTGGATACTATCTATAACATAATGATTCAATTTTTACTCTAAAGTAATCCAACACTGAAAAAGCTTATCTTGTCACCTTAGATAAATACTGACACATAGGTTCTTTTTTTGACTTCGGTTGAATTTTGATATTTTATTATTAAAAAATATCTCACCTTTATTTTACTTTATTTTTTTGTCTTTTCTTGTTTTAGAAACCATGTTCCAACAAGTTTAAAACTATTTAGTGATTGTCCTGAAGGGTTATGTGGTGTTCTTTTTACAAACATCATGGCATAAGGGCTTTTATTCCTATTGGAAGCATAATTATTAAGAGGGGGGTGAATCAGTGTTTAAAAAAAATTCTTCCAATTATAATTTAAAATTCATGAACCATGAAAGCAACATAGTGATCTAGCAATGCATAAAGAATCATTCACATGAGCATGAAGACACATATATGAGTGAGAAACCCTCAAGGAGAATAAAACCCACTATGATATCTAAAAATAGACTACTTTATTATGAAACAAATTGTCAAATTAATTTTATCACCAACTCAATTTGGAGAACTAACCCTAATAAGGTCAAGCACCCACTTGACTAGGCTTTAGCAAACATCTACTTTCAAGGAAGCACCAACTCCCTAAGTGACTCGGAACCAACTCAACCATCTCAAAATTTTGATTGTCTTCCACACATATGATCTTATGTTATTTTATAAAACTCATTTAAATACCTCATTATACTCAACCATACATCATTTTATTTGCTCATTTTACACTCACACAAATAGGCCTAAACTGCCTTATATATATATTAGTCTCATGGTCACACGCCACTTGATTAGCCACACACCTTAAACCTATTATGTAGGCCACACAATAGGTCTTATTTAATATCATGAACATGTTTCAATCACAATTTTGATCCTTTTTTTTCTACCGCAACTCAATTAGTCCTTACTCTTCTGTATGTCTTATGGAGACCTAATTGCATGAGGTCTATCCTTTTAACATTAAAACTTGATCTTCTTGGGCCTAGATGAACTTATAAAACAATTAAAAATCCATTTAAACACTTATCCAATGAAATATTTTGACCTTATCCATGATTTATTATACCTGCATCCTTCATCCATAACATGAAAGCTCCTTTAGGACAAACTACCCTATTAGGCCTATGTACCTCAAAAGGTTGTCTTATAATAATGAAGCTTAAACACCCTTAAGATACTCAACCATGAAAAATAAAATATGAATACATATTATCCATAACCTCAAGGTCATCACCAAATTATTGAAACACCTTCACTAAGTAAATAAGAGCTCAAGAACATCTTTGCAACTTGCTTACTCAGAATTGCCAAATCACCTCAAAAACTAGTCATGAAGAATTAGACCTCCAAAGCCTGTGTAGACACTTTTCATGAGTTCTTATGCATAAAAAATATAATATGATATCTATATAACATCATGAAATATAAAATTCATATGATCTAATGGTAAATATTGGTTTTGTAGACCAATTTCTTGATCTCATAGTTCTATCTAAACTAGATAAGCCATTTTGTGAGCAATATTTTCACCACATGCACTGACATCCAAAGTTTATCCAAAGAATTATCATAACTTAAAATTAATAAATAAATGCTTCATGAAATTTATTTCATCAATCTATCATGCATAGACCCTCAAATCTAACTCTTTATCTCTACCTGGGTTTTACATTATCTGCACCATTAGGTCTGTCTACGACCATCTTACTTGGATGACTAATTTAGAGAAATTAAATAATAATACCTATATATAAAACATCATGCACACATAAAATTAGTCTCTATCTTCTTCTGACATCCATTTACTCTTCTTGACCAATTCAACTTTTGAGAGCTATAGTAATTTATTAACAAATAGGCATGTACCTATATATTTTCTCTCTCATCTGAATAACCACCACCACTTTGAGGTCCTTAGGAGAGTTTAATACATGTTATAATTTATTATCTAATCATTTGAATCCATCCTAATCTGATTTTAACAAAATCTTTCACATCGGGTCCTTATTAAGGTTTTAAGGAGGTTTAACACATGTTTTGGTGTTAACAATTATTATTAAAGAATTATCATTTGAATCCAAAACTAATACCTGAATATATTATATCCCTACCCCATATCTATTAATCATATTAGACTCACATGCAGATATTACACATGCCAATGAACACATAAAAGTGCTTCTTGAGTTTGAGTACCTCATTTTGTGAGCTTGAGAAGGCCTAAAATAATGATTTGTGCATTTTTATTTCAAATATTAACCTCAAACTTTGTGAACATAACTAAAAAACTTATCTCACTTATATCCATGATCTCATGTGCATACTTGCCTTGAAATCTGATCTTCATACTTCACTAGGCCATGCAGGGTCTAAGACTGGTTTGGGTACATACTTAGACTAAAGGTCCTACCACTATAAGCTCACCTTGAAACTCTCATGAATGCTTATATACCTTATTCACATGCTCAAATAATTAAAAACAACCTTCACATGCATGTGTTCATTCATTTCAACATGCACTTACCTCTTCATGTCATGATTATGCTTCCTATGTACTTGACATCAATGACATGTACATTCCATCTGAAATTAATAATGATATCGATCATGTAGACATAAGACATTTGTTGTATTCAAATTATCTATTTCTCTTTCCCTCATGAAAATACTCTTCCATGTACATTGTCACATCACGCACTACCAATTGTCCTTAGTCACATTTGACATCAACCTTCATAAGATGCACCTTTGACATCAATGACAATACTCAATAATCTCCCCCTTTGTCATTGATGGAAACCACTCTTAGAAAATTTTCTCAATATTTTATTTCTCCCCCATTCTAAACTTTCTCCTCTTTTGACATTAATGACAAAGAGATACCTCAATCACCTTGTCCTTGACATGACTGACATAAAGTTTTAGATCAAACCCTTGATCACTCACTAGGCCACCACATATATTTTTATCTAACATAGACATTATTAATAAAGAATTAGGGACTCCCCCTTTATCCTCACATCTTTTGTTCATCATATGAGTCATTAGGACTGACAAACCATTCTCAACATGTATATAAGAACCTTGTTATTGGATCACACTAGTAGCACAATTAGATTTTTATTTACCTCTCAATTTGCCTATATGCTTGTCATGACTTCATAAATCATTTTGGCATTCATCACTTTTTATTGGAGATAATGAACCACCTTGATTATATCCCATTACCCTTGACTTCATCATTGGCTATTAGAGGAAGGAATTACTCCCAATTCTTGTCTTAGATACTTAAATGTTACCTTTGGAAGTGACTTGGTTAGAATGTCTACAATTTGATCATTTATAGAAATATATTCAAGTTTAAAATTTTGTTCACTTACCTACTCTCTTATAAAATGATACTTGATGGGAATGTTCTTAGTTCTTGAATGCATGACAAGATTCTTTGAGATGATTATGGAACTTGTAGTGTCATAATAGATAGGATTAGGACTATCATACTCCACTTTGTAGTCTTTTAAGGTTTGTCTCATCCATATAAATTGAGTGCAATATGAAGTTTCTACAATATAATCAACCTTAATTGTATAAAATGCACACTGATTATTGATTCTTGCTTATCCATGACACTAGACACTCTCCTAAGAAGAAAGCTCCTCTACTAGTGTTTTTCCTATCATCTAGACTCCCTGCCCAATCTGCATCTATATAGACTACTAAATCAAAACTCCTTGCTCCTTGGATACCATAACTTAAACTCCATAATCCCCTTTAGATACCTAAGTATCTTCTTGAATTTTTTCAAATGGTTTTCCTTTGGATCTACTTGAAATCTTCCCATAAGACCTATTGCTTGCATGATATCAGGTTTAGAGGTAGTAGTGTAGAACAAAATTTCAATTATTGACTTGTATGATGTCTAATTGACCTTTGGAGATTCATCCTCATTGTTTAACTTACACCTTGTTATCATAGGTGTGTTAACTTCCTTGAAATATTCCATCTCAAATTTTTTCAACATCTCTCATATGTACTTAGCTTATAAAATGAATATACCTCTTTCTGATTGAATGATTTATAACCCAATGAATAATGATAGTTCTTCCAGCATGGACATATCAAATTCCTCCATCACATATTCAAAGGCCTTAGTCATACTCTCACTATTTACACCAAATATGATGTCATCCACATAGATAACCACTATCAACTGATGATTATTTTATGTATTTATGTACATATTATTATCTTCAACTCCTCTCTTGAATCCTTGATCCAATAGGTCCTTTTTCAATATAGCATACCAAGTTCTAGGAGATTTATTTAGACCATAAAGAGCCTTTTTCAATATACATACATAGTCCTTGTTATTTGATAATGATAAACCCTCAGGTTGCTCTATGTACACCTCTTCTTCCAAGTTCCCATTCAAAAAATTTGATTTGACATCCATCTAATACATCTTGAACCCTTTAAAGCCTGCATATGCTAAAAACAATTTGATAGCCTCCAATCTTACTACTAGAGTAAAGGTCTCATCAAAGTATACCCCTTATACTTATATATACCCTTGCATACCAATCTATCCTTGTTCCTAGTGACTTCTCCATCTTCATTCAATTTGTTCCTAAACATCCATGTTGTGCCAATGACATTTTGTCTTTAGGCCTAGGAACTAGTTCCCAAGTCTCATTCTTTTCTATTTGGTCTAACTCCTCATTCATAGCACCTATACATAACTTGTCTTTACTTGTTTCTACAAGGTTCTTAAGTTCAATCTTCAACAATATATCAATGTTCTCTTGATTTAGGTTTCTTACCAGATTTCTTCTTGTTTGCATACCCGCATCCTTGTTACCAATGATTTATGATTCATGATGGTCTCTTTGAATCTACCTTGAAGGACCTTTTGAATATTGCATTTGCTTAACTTCCTCTTCTTCCTCATCTAACTCTATTGTTTCTTATTCATCTTTGAAGATAAATTCTCTGATGCATCCTTTGACTAAGAGTGTGACTTCTTAGAACTTGTCTCATCAATCTTCATATTGGTGTTTTCCACTATCTTCTGCAACCTCTTATTATAGCATCTATAGTTTAAACTTATTGATGATTATCCCAAGAATACTCCTTTATCAGACCTTGAATCAAACTTACCTAAGTCATCCTCATCTCTTTTGATGAAGCATTTATTTCCAAACACTCTAAAGTGTTCCACATTAATAGGTTTGCCTTTCCACAATTCATAGGGGGTGTTATTACCATTAATCCTTATCTGTCCTCTATTTAATATATATAATATAGTGTTCACCTCCTCTCTCTAGTATCCATTAGATAATCTTAATTCATTTAGCATAGTCCTTTCCATTTCTTGAATTGTTCTATTCTTTCTTTCCACTACCCCATTCTACTGAGGTGTCCTAGCCATTGAGAACTGTCTCCTTATCCCATGGACCTCAAAAAAATAATCAAACTCATTAGACCAAAAATATCCTCCTCTATCATATCTTAGGCATTTGATATTTATATTTTTTTCATTCTCAACTAGATCCTTGAATGCCTTGAACTTATCAAGAGCTTCTGACTTTTCTTTCAAGAATATTATCCAAGTCATTCTTGTGTAGTTATCTATGAGTAACATGAAATAGTTGTCTCCTTGAATGATTTGGATTCTTTTTGGTCCACATAGATCAGTGTGCATTAACTCTAAAGGTATTTTATTAGAATACTCCTTATACTTGAACCTTCTTCTAGTTTTTTTACCATGTTGACATGCTTTGCAAAGTGTATTTTCAAGTTTGGTGATTTTAGGAATATTCTTCACAGACTTCTTAGAGATGATCTTGTCCAGATTATCAAAGTTTAGGTGGCCCAACCTTATTTTCCATATCCAACATTCATTCATCTTGCTCATAAATCATCTCTCCTTCTTGATCTCATTCAAGACATATAGATTGTTCTCTATCCTTTTAGCATTGGCAATTAGCCTTCCTGATTTGGCTCTCTTTATATCACATCCTCTATCATGAAAGGTTAGTGTGTGTCCTTGGTTTCACATTTGGCTTACACTAAGTAGAATATGTTTCAATCCTTCCACATAAATCACATTTTATGTCTTGCTCTTTCCATTGTCCAAAATCAATATACCCTTGCCAACAATATTAGTAGTTATGTTATCTCCAAATCTCATTATCCCTACAACATTATTCTTTAATGAAATGAACTTGCTCTTGTCCCCTGTCATGTGGCTTAATCAACCACTATCTATATACCACTTCATGTCTTCATCTTGGATATGAAAGGCAGTCTGAGCTAGAATATATTCTTCTCCTTTAGCCTTCTGCTTCTCCTTCACCTTGTCCACAGAATTTGACTTCTTCATCCATTTCTTAATGGTAGGAATATGTACCTTTTTGTCTTGACTGATCTTCCTCATATGCCTCATCTTAAAATCTCTTGTATTATTTCCTCTGTGATTGTAATTATAGCACATAATTCTACTTCTACTATTGAAATGAGCATTCATCCTATGCCTCCATGAGGAATTGATTCTAGCATGATGTCTACAATCCACTCTATGTCTATATCGATTGCATGAAAAATAGTAACCATTGAAAGAATTCATGTACCTTGGCTTTCTAATAGGAATTATCTTTTGAATACTATTGAATGATGCACCTCTACCTTTGTTGTCTCTTGAAGGATTTATATTCTTCTTGACTTATTGATGTTAATTTGGATATCTGATTTGAGAGTTTCTACATAAGTCTTCACTTTGTTAGTACCATCACTTCTTGATAGTCCATTGTCCTTTGAGGTTTGACTCTCCTTGTTTTTATTTTGGTCTTCTTTAAACCCAAGACTTGTCTTATCATGTGGAGACTTCTAACTATTTAAAATATCATTGAGAATTTTAGAGCTCTTTTCAAACTTATGATATATCTTTGATTTGATTTTTTCCTGATCCAATTCTACCTTCAAGGACTCCATTTTTATTCTAAACTTGGTGCATTCTTCTTCCTTGGTCTTAAGACTTGTAGTGACAATCTCAATCTAAGTTTATAATTGTTTAATGATCTCTTCATGTTTATTGGTGTTGTTTCTTAGTCTCTCTTCAAAAGGATTGATTTTTTCCTCATAACCCTTAACCAATGATCTCAATTTTTGGTTCTTCCTTCTTTACAACTTCAACTCCTCTAAAGCACTCACCAATTCTACCTCAAAGTTCACTTTAGCCTCTTCTTCATCTGATTCTTCATCTTTCATAAGACTTTTCCCTTTTAAACAACCTTCATTATTTATTTCTATGGATATGAATAGAGTTTTATTACTATCATAATCAATATTGTCATCATCACTATCAGATATACTTATATCACTTATATCAGAGGAGCTAATATCCTCTTTGGTATAAAAACTTCTCTTGTTCTCGAATGATCCTTTTCTGCATTCATACTTTTTGAAACTCTTTATTATTTTTTCAAGCTTATAGGACTTCTTACCGTCACCATGATGTTCACCATGATCTACATCATGCTCATTCTTATTCTTTTTAGGAAACTTGGATGCAAAGTGGCCAATCTTACCACAGATAAAACACTTAAATGACAACTTGACCTTATATTTAAATGATCCTTTCATTAGTTTTCTAACAAACATGGCTTCTATCTTGTCATTATCAATATCTCTATCAACATCATCTTTGACCTTTTTTTTCTTGTGATTTTTTCTCAGCTTTGAATGCATATTCATTCTTAGAAGGTCTTCCATCACTTGTTCTCATTTCATAGTCAATCAAGATACCATGAAACTCATCCATCTATAGTTTATTGAGATATTTGACCTCCTCCATAATAGAGACTTTTAAATCAAACTTGGATGTTAGGTATCTTAATACATTTTATACTATTATTGATTCTTCCAACTTTTCTCCTAGACCTCTAATGAAATTTACCACTTCATCTACTCTTAATAGATAAGATGCAATGTTTTCATCCAATTTCATTCTCAGACTTTCAAACTGTCTTCAGTGGGTCTACAATTTTACCAACTTGACTTTGGTATCTCCTTCATAGATGGTTTACATTTTTTTCCAAATTTATTTGGCTAAATCACAATATATGACCTTTACAAATTCCTCCTTTGGAATACTACATAGGATGCCATTCATTGTCTTAGAATTGCTTTCACTTGCATGTTGCACTAGTTGGTGGTACAGGAGGTGGAGTGAATCCATCAACAACTAATTTCCATATGTCATATACCAAGGACATTAGATAGGTCTTAATTATTATTCTCCAAAATGCATAGTTAGTCCTATTTAAGAGAGGAGCCTTTTTGGTTGAGAAACCTCCTTGTACTTGATGACTAGACATGTTTATGCTTCTAGGATATCCTTTAAGTTGTTAGGCATACTCAAAAGGATAAAGATATGATACCAATTATTAGAAGTATAATTAATGAAGTGGGGGGTGAATCAGTGTTTAAAAAACTTTCTCTCAATTATACTTTAACATTCATGAACCATGAAATCAACATAGTGATCTAGTAATGCATAAAGAATCATTCACATGAAATTTGAACAAGAGAACACATATATGAGTAGGAAATACTCAAGGGGTAAAAATCACATGATGATATTTTAAAATGGAATACTATCCTATGAAACAAAAGACCAAATTAATTTGAGCACCAACTTAATTTCAAGCACCCACTTAACTAGGCTTTAGCAAGCATCTACTTTCAAGGAAGCACCAACTCCCTAAGTGACTCAATACCAACTCAACCACCTTATAATTTTTATCACATTCCATACCTCTTCTCTTATATTATGGTCTAAAACTAATTTCAATACCTCATTTTTCTCAACCATACATTATTTTATTCACTCATTTTACACTCACACAAATAGGCCTAAACTACCTTGTATATATACTAGTCTCATGGTCACACACCACTTGATCAACCACATACATTAAACCTCTTAATTTGGCCACAAAATAGGTATTATGACATATTATTAACATGGTTCAATAAAAATATGAACCCTTTTTGATCTACCACAACTCAGTTAGGCCTTACTCTTCTTTAGGTCTCATGGAGACCTAATTGCATTAGGCTTGCCCTCTTAAAATTAAAACTTGATCTTCTTGGGCCTAAATGTCCTTCTCCAACAATAAAAAATACATTAAAACACTTATCCAATTAACTCTTCTGACCTCCTCCATGATTTATTATACTTTCATCCTTCATTCATACCATGAAAGCTCATTTAGGACAAACTGTCCTATTAGGCCTATGTACCTCAAAATATTGTCTTACAATAGTGAAGCTTAAACACCCTTAAGATAATAAACCATGAAAAATTTGTTGGGTGATTATTTTTTCAATCAGCTAACTGTTGAGCAAAATAGGTTTGATCAACCACAGCAAGGAAGATTGGTCGACTGATTGTGCAGGTTTACCACATCAAAAGCAGACAAATCTCTCCTCTCATCAAGGGGAGGTTCCCTATAAGTACAAAGGGGCTATATATTATAGATATAAGCAAAAAATAACACTAAAAGGTAGGGTATCACCATCCATCTCTCTTTTTTCAGAGATGATGCTCACAAACAAAGGAGAAAATCTTGGTATAAACATTGAAGACACTTCTCTTCTTTCAAAAGTGATCTTGCAGTAAACAGTAGGAGTTCTTTCAGGTAGTGACAAGTAATTGGTAATAAGGTACAGTAACCAATAGAATAAAGTGTAGCACAAATTCTCCACTTCAACTACCCAAAGAGTGAGATATGAAGAACAATGAGGGCACAAAGTCATCCCAAGGTCCTTTACACAGAAAACAAAAAATAGTTAAACACACCAAAGGCAACTATAGGCAGCACAAAGTCTTCCCACAGTTGGTTTCAAGACACCTTCCTAATTGTCTCCACAAATTCTACTTATTTCATCAAATGGACAAGAACACATTTAGAAGATAGACATAAGAATAGTCTCCTAAATGATACAAGTTATGATAACACAAAGTCTGAAAGTAACTTGCTTTCTCATTCAAACAAAGAAAAATGATTAACAACCTAAGCTCAAGGTCTCAGTGATAGCCTCCCAATTTTGGTAGAGTTTTTGCTTCCTTTATCATAAAGATATCCTTCTTCAAAGAAGGGATTACAACATAATGTAACCAAGAAAGGATTGGCGCTTTGTTTCATGGGGCGGCCCATGTTGCATTCAATGTTTTGACTACATCTTTAATTTTGTCCAAGGACTATGCTAGAACAAGGTGGCTGCCTTAATTATGACATGTCATTTCATCTCAAATGTCTTTTCTTAGGTTTGGATCATCTGATATGTCCCCTCTGATGTCTGTGCATCTATCCATTTTGTCTTTACTCCAAGGGAGACAAACAGGCCATCTCTTCAATGTTTAAGGGCTCAAAAATCTACCTTATAGACTGTTCCACCTACTGGAATAACTACTACTTAGATATTTTGGCCTTTTCCTCTTTTTATTATGATTTGAGCCCTTAGGTTATATTTTCCCCTTTCTGGTTCTTTTGGTTCCTCCTCTCGGTGGTTCTTCCTTTCAGCCTAAAGGTCTTTAAATGCCTTCGGGTCCGTGTTTAAGCCCTACAAAGATCAATGGATACTTTATTGCCACAAATTTGATGTCTTTAGGTCCATCATCATTTGAAATCCAATGGCTAGTTGGTTTCCCTAAATTTGATGGCTGTGGGGATGTCATCAGACGTCTAGATCCCAACGATTAGTTTGCGATGCTCAACTTTGACATGTGTGGGCCCATCATCTTCTTTGACAATTCCTTTGGCTTTATTGTTTGACCTTCTTGAAGGGGACCTGCCCTTCGAGGTCTAGAGAAAGGTATGTGTTTTAGTTAGTGAGAACCCCCCCTCAAAAAAGTACCTGCCCTTCAGGGTCATCCTTTGGGCAGTCTTCAGAGTCCTTCAACTTCGGGCGGTCTTCGGGTTTTAATTCCTTCGAACAAAATGTTTGAAGGAATTCCTTCAGACATTTTGTCCAAAGTAAATGTTCCTTTGTGTCTTTCCCACTTGCTTTGGCCACTTTCCATCAGGCTTCATCCTTTTTACTATGTCTTTGTATTGGGAGTGCTCCGTCTTTGACACCTATCACAGTCCACTACTTCGAAACCTTATCAACTTACAGAAAATGGGACCCATAACACTTCTTGCCTAAGCAGCTTCAAAATGGGAACAAGGATAGGTGGCACTTTTTGCTGATCTTAACAAGTGACACATGGCATTTCCCACTGTGAAATAGTTGAGGACACGTGGCAGCATCTGCTTAACTTATAAAAGCTTTAGATACCTTTTGAGAGTCCTACAGAAGATGACACATGGCAGCTTCTACTGAGCTTTTTAAAACACTATAGAAACATTTGGGACTCATTTGGATTCACATGGATGATGAAACTTGGCATGCTCTACTTACTTTAGCAACTCACTTGGGGCCCACCATAGTCCTTACTCAATAATGAAACAAAAGGAAGAAACTGTAGATGTTGACACTTGGCAGCTTCCATTGAGCTTTACAACGGACACGTGGTGACTTCCACTGCATTTAGAAAAACATATTAAAACCTTCTGCAGTTGCCACTTGGCACTCTCCACTGAAATCTGAGAAAATCTTATTGAAAGAAGTATTGAAACTTATAAGAAACTTGAAACACGGATGTAGACACTTGTCATGCTCCGCTGAGTTACAATGGGACACGTGGCACATTTTGCTGATTTTTAAAAATAAATTATAATGTGTCCCGATAGATGACACTTGGTAACTTCCGCTCGACTTTGAGACTTAGATAAAACTTTAGGAAAAATGAAAAACTCGTGCCCTGTGTCATAACCCTTACAACCTCGAAACTGAAATGCATAGGGACAAAACTTGGAGTGCACAACTGAAACTCAAAATAAAATGTAGAGTATTTTACTCTACAAAGGGAAGAGAAAATTTTTTTGGTTTGTAGGACCAAAAATAGTTCATGTGTTATCCCAAAAATGAGTGACAGACTTTGGAAACAATAGTTGGCTCCAGTTGGGGAACTTATTTCAATTGAAATTTTAGAACAACTAAGGGGAGTAGAGACTAAGTCTCCAGTACCGTGAAGTGTGCCATTGGGCTACAGAGTCGTGCTAACCAACAAGAAATCAAGGTGCCAAAAATGAAAATGAAAAAGAAAAGCACAAAATAGAACTAAAGACTATACAAATATACACATGTACAGATGATCTTATCTGATACTTCAAGAGTTGAAGTGCTTCAGATGTTGCCCATTATAAGGCAGAGAAAAGGGCGTGCCATCTTGATACTTCAAAAACAAACTATTTTCACCATTGAGCTCATGGATAGTGAACGGGCCTCTCCATAGGAAATCAAACTTCCCATGCATTCCCTTTGGTTCCCTTCTCTTGTCCCATAAAAGGACTTGATCTCCAATCTGGAAATCCTAGTTTTTTGCTTTTTAGTCGAAGAACTTCTTCACCAGACTTTGGTGTGCAGCAATTCGGTCCAGCACCATAGTTCATTGCTCATCCAACTCAGTCAAGCACATGATCTTTTTGTCAATGGAGCTTTCATGTGTCTGATCTTTGACCACCTTTGCCAATTTTAGTGCTAGAAATTCTAGGGTGATCGGTATCTCTGCATTGAGACCATATAGAAGTTGGAAAGGTGACATACCTATCACCCTTTTGGGTGTAATCTTGTCTGTCCATAAAATCAACCAATGCTTTATGCCATGTCCGTTGGTTGTCATCCACCAACTTCCTGATGATAATCACCAAGTTTTTGTTGCTTGATTCAGCTTGGCCATTCCCTTGTGGGAAATAATTAAAGGATTGGGATACAGTAATCCCATAGTAAAAATAAAATTGAGTGATCTCATGAGAAGAGAAAAAGGTAGCATTATCTATCACAATCTTGGTTGGGACCCCAAACTTGGAAATAATGTTCTCCTTGAGGAAATTACATACTACTTCTGAAGTAGCATGCTTGGTTGGAATTGCTTCCACCCATTTGGTGAAGTAATATGTCACTATGAGGACATAATCATGTCCAACACTTGAAGATGGGTTTATAGCACCAATGAAATCGATTCCCCATTACTGAAATGGTTCTTTTATCATCACTGGCTTGAGAGGTAGGGCAGCTAACTTGGGTCTTCCAACGAACTGTTGGCATAGTTCACACCTTCATACCTATTTATATGCATCCTAGAACAAATTAGGCCAATAATACCTGGCTCTAAGAATCCTGTGGGCAGTTACAGGATCAAAAAAATGTCCTCCATAGGCCAAATTGTGGAAGGACCTCAAAAGTTGATTATGTTGCTCTTTATCTACGCAGCAAAGGAACACTCCATCAAAGCTCCTCTTGTATAGGCCATTATTTTAGAGGAAAAAATTGGCATCTTTTAGTTTGACAGTCCTCCTTTCTTTACAAGATAGGTGGGTAGGACACTCACCTTAAGTAAAGAAATGAGTAATACTTGAATACCACTCATTCGTGGTGGAGACAAAGAGGACTGTTGGCATGTCTTGTGCTTCTTCAGGTCTATTATCAACAATCAATTGACAAAGGCCCTTTCCCCACACCAGCTTCGTTAGTTTGATAACTAGATCAAACTCCTAGATTTTAGCAATCCAATTCCCCCTTTTGGTTCCAAACTCCTACTAAGTTAATATGGATTTGACTGTGGTGTCAGGAACCAGGGAAGTAGTGTGGGAATTCAAAATGTAAAAGTGAAAATGCTTTACTGCCTTAACCACCGCATAAGCATGCTTCTCCATGTTTGAATACTTCAACTCATGAGCTTTGAGAGGACAGCTCATGAAGGAAATGGGAGATTCCACACCTTCTTCATTCTGTTAAACTAGAATGGCTGAAAGTGTGTGTTTAGAAGCATAACTATACATGATAAAATCCTTGGTATAATCTGGACAAACTAAAATTGGGGTGTGAGCAATGGTTGTCTTGATGTCTCAAAATATTAATTTGCCTTCTTCAGTCCAGTAGAAAGTGGCCTTTTCTTTCATCATATCTACAATATGACGAGTCTTCTCAGTGAACTTGAGAATGAACCTTCGTAAGAAATTCATTTTTCTGAAGAAAGAGTGAACCGCAGTCTTACTCGTGGGCAGAGTAAGCTCCTGGATGGACTTGACTCTTTCTGAGTCAATCTTTATGCCTTCTCTGGATATAATGTGTCTAAGAAGCTTCCCTTCTATCACCCCAAAGATAGACTTCTTGGGGTTCAAAGAAATGTCATTTTAGTGGTAGCATTCCAACACTTGTTGTAAATGGCGCACATGGTCAGGGTGATGCTTGGAAAAAATGGTCAAGTCATCAAGGTATACCATAATGAACTTACCCATTTTGTCTTTGAAAGTAAGCTCCATTGTTCTCTAGAAAGTAGCACCAACATTTATCAGGCCAAATAGCATTCTTCGATATGTAAAGGTGCCCTAAGGCATGGTAAAGGCAGTCTTGTGCTAGTCTGCTTCACCAACTTCTACTTGATTGTATCTTGAGAAGTTGTCTAGCATTGATAACATCTTAGAACCGGTCACTTTTTGAAGTACTTAGTCCATGATGGGCAAAGGATAGTTATCTTTTGAGGATGACTGATTCAGATTCCTAAAATCCACACATAGGTGAATTTTGCCATTCTTCTTGCTCACTGGTACTATGTTGGAAATCCATGTGGAATGATGGATTGGAGAGATTATCCTAGCATTCAACATTTTTTATATTTTAGATAAAATAGTACCTGATATCTTTGGATTGTACTACCTAGATTTTTACTTGTAAGGTGTTGAATCATCCTTGAGAGGAATTTCATGGTGAATTTCTTTAGGACTTAGTGGCTTTAGATCATCATAGGAGTATGTTAAGACACTATGTACTGGCTGAGCAGAGAAGTGAACTTGAACTTTTCTTCTTGAGTGCAACACTTCCCAATGTTCATGATCTTAAGATTTTCTTTAGTACCCAGATTTACTTGATCAAACTCTTAAGAAGATCTTGAATTCATTTGCTACTATTTGACAAACTTATCATACTTGTCAAACAACTTCTCAAGGGAAACCAATCCTTTGAGAATTTTATTCCCTTTAAGTTGTAGGAATTCTTCACCTGTGTCTGAATTTGATTTAGGGGCTGGTTCAAGCTTCTGAGGCTTACTGCCTTCGAAGTGTAGCTGTTCAAAGCTATTTTTTTGCTCCAAAAAGGCAATGATTTGGCTGTCATGGTTAAACACTTGCCAATGAATGACATTATCAGGTACACTTGGTCAAAAGACTAGCTCAATAGTGTACCTATCTCCTTTGAAGTCTGGGTGAGGGACTAAGAGAGTTGTTGAAATAGCCAGTGCATCAGCTCTATCATTGAATTCCCTGGGTATGGTAGAGATGTTGAAAGCATCAAAGCATTCAATTTAATCACAGACTAGATTATGGTAGTGGCATAGTCTCTCATTCTTGGTTTGATATAGGTTTCTCACCTGATAAACCACTAGTTCAGCATCTCCTTTAGCATGAAGGAGCTTGATGCCTTTGTCACGAGCAACCTTCAATCCAAGTAAGAGAGATTCATACTCAGTTGTGTTGTTGGTGTTGCTAAATTGAAACTTGTATGAAGAAGAAAATATATCTCTTTGAGGAGATATCAGCACAATTTTGGCACCTAAATCGGTAGAAGAGAAGCTACCATCAAATTTTAGAATCTATACCTCCTCAAACACTGATTTTTTCTTAGATTCTTCTTCATTTGGAGGGGAAGATTCCTTAGCACTTGTACTGCATTCTACCATCCTTTCTGCTATTCTAGCTGAAGGTATTTTTAGGCTATCACATTTAGGAGTTTCATTAAGTGCTTCATGGACTTCCTCTATGGTTAATAAATAGTTACCCATACCTGAAGACTCAAATAAGATTTGAGCTTTAGGTGCTGATGTCTGAGTAACCACGTATTTTACTTCCTTCTTAGGGAGCAGCCTTTTCATGATGCCTTTGATAGGGATTCTCACCTCGGATAAGTCCATGCTCAACTTTCCACCAACATCCTTGCATAAATTTTAGCCAAGAAGTATGTTGTATGATGTTGGGACATCGGCCACCAAGACAGTCATCTTGATTTTTTTGTCTGGAAATGATGCAAATGCAAATTGAGCATCCTTGATTTGTCCTAACAGTGGCCCTTGCTTATTCTCCATGGAGAAATATCTCCCAAATGTTTTGGTCAATGTGAGACTAAGAGATTCTACCACTTTGGCAGGCATGACATTGTCAGAAGCTCTAGAATCAATGATGGAATTGCTTAGCTTGTGACCATTTATCAATAGGGAAACATAGAAAGGCTCTATTTTCTCAGAGACATTAGGAGGATTAATGACAAGGTTGTTTGGAATAGACATGTTCCATGGGGAATCATGAGTTACCTTCTTAGCTTCTTGTCTTGTTGGGATGGTTTGGTTCTTTACACATTGAACCAATTTATCCAACTGATCAGGGTTGGATTGCAAAAATTCAAATTCAGACATTTAGATCTTAGTTTTTTTGACATGGTCAATTATGTCAAATGTCTAAAATGAACTATGAAGAGGGGAAGGGAGTTCATCTTTCTAATTTTTAGGAGGATGAAGACTGATCTGCAAATTTGAAGTTGAAGGTGAAGGCAAGTTTGGAGCACTTACTTTTTTAGCAATCACTTGGTCCTTGGGCTGGAAGGGCAGGGTGGTTCCCTGCTTAGAAAGTGAAATTGCAGGTTGAGATTGCTCATCTATCTTTTCTTTATCAGCTTGTTGGGTTGACTAGTTCTTAGACCATGTGAAAATAGCATATGATCCTTCAGCTGTTTTACCTTCACTTTTGGGTTCATCCTGATAATTTAGAAAACCAATGTTGGAGTCACTAGTTGATTCTTCTTGGTCTTATGTGAAAAGATCATTATCATTTTCTTGATCAAACTCAGGTTGGAAAGAGGAATCATGTTATATTTCTAGATATCAAACTGCTGAGTTGGTTGGAGGCACTTTAATAGCCAAGTTACCCTGTGGGGGAGGAAGATGATTTGCTTGTCCTTGATTTTTGACTGCATTGCCTTGGTATGACTGATTTTGAAATGTTTTCCTTGGTGCATCTCTGTATGAAGGATTAGATGACATTCCTTGCACCATTTTCTTTCAAAGAGCAAGCAACTCATTTGCCAGCTTTTGCACCATTAGATCAGTAGTGGTTGTAGATGAGTATTCAGAAGATGAAGAGAATTTACCTTTATTAAGATCTCTCTTTATCTTTCCTACCAAGATAAGGTCATCTTCCACCTCAGTGGCCAAGTCTTGAGCAGCAGTAAGGTCTATGTGACCAGCACGTCTCAGCAAGAAGCTCACTTTAGGTAGCCATGAGTTGATGAAGAAGCATTTGAGGTTTTTAGGTGTTGGTTGAGCAATGGTAGGAATCCAGTTCCTCAGCTTGTCAAACTTTGCAATGAAATCTCTCATAGGTTCATGAGGCTCCTTCTTCATCTGTGTGAGTTGGGCTAGCAAGGCATGCACATCTTTTACAGGCTTGAACCTGGCTTCAAATTTAGCTTTGAGTGTGTCCCAATCAATCACTGACTGAGCTTACAAATGGTAGAACTAGTCTGCAGTAATGCCTTGTAATGTCTCCGTGAATAGCCTGACTACTATGTCTTCATACTCTACACCTATCACGCCATAGGCTATGTTGAAGGCTGCAATGTGCTCATCAGGATGAACTTTCCCATCACAAAATAATTTGGGTAAATTCTTCTTTGAACTATGTGGAAGTTCATGTAGAGGTGGAGTCAGATTTAGTGGACCAAAAGAGTTACCCCAGGGGTCTTGAGCTGCCATGATTGGATTATGGAAAATGGGAATAACAAATTTGGTTAGAGTACATACAGGCAAAGTTCTACTAATAATAGAAAAAATAGCTCTACCTTGTGTTGTTGACCTGATACAAGTAGGAAGAACACTCCTAGATCGTTGAACTTGAAGTTGTGGAGGAAACAAATCAAAATTTCTTTGCTGCACCAACTCAAACATAGGGTCAATAACACCTTGGGCTCTTTAATTTCAGGTATAACATGGAGTTGCCAAATTATATAATGGAGGTAGAGAAGGCTATAATGATAATGGGTAAGACACAGAACAGAGTCGCCAGAGTCTATAATGGATAAGGGTAGGAACTACTTCAATCTAAAATTTGAGGCTTTAGACTGCATGTTAGAATCTCCCGCAGAGTCGCCAAAAAATTGTTACACAAAGCTGGGAGGAAAAATTAACAATGGGAAAGCACTAGAGCAGCTCATTCTTCCACAGTGGGATAAATGGATAAGGATATAAATGGATAATGGGTAAGACCCAGATGAGAGTCACCAAAGTAGATAATAGATAAGGATAGGAACTACTTCAATCTGAAACTTGAGGCTTCAGACTGCACATTAGAATCCCCAGTGGAGTCACCAAAAAATTGTTGCACGACGCTGGAAGGAAAAATTAATAATGGGAAAGCACTAGAGCAACTCATTCTTCCATAGTGGGATAAATAAATAAATAAGGCTATAAATGGATAATGGGTAAGACCTAGATGAGAGTTGCTAGAGTAGATAATAGATAAGGATAGGAACTACTTCAATCTGAAACTTGAAGCTCCAACTGCACATTAGAATTCCTAGCAGAGTCGCTAAAAATTTGTTGGGTGAATATTTTGTCATTCAGCTAGGTCTGATCAACCACAGCAAGGAAGATTGGTTGGTTGATTGTGCAGGTTTATCACATCAAAAGGGGACAAATCTCTCCTCTCATCAAGGAGAGGTTCCCTATAAGTATGAAAGGGCTATATACTATAGATATAAACAGAAAATAACACTCAGAGGTAGGGTATCACCATCCATCTCTCTTTTTTTAGAGATGGTGATCATAGACAAGGATAAAATCCTAGTATAAACACTGAAAACACTTCTCTTTTTTTAGAATTAATCTTGTAGTAAACAACATGAGTTCTTTCAGGTAGTGACAAGTAACTAGTAACAAGGTACAGTAACCAGTAGAATGAAGTGTAACACAAAGTCTCCACTTCAACTGCCCAAAGAGTGAGATACGAAGAACAATGAGGGCACAAAGTCATCCCAAGGTCCTTTACATAGAAAATAGAAAATAGCTAAACACACTAAAGGCAACTGTAGGCAACACAAAGTCTTCCCACAGTTGGTTTCAGGACACCTTCTTGATTATCTCCAAAAATTTTGCTTATTTCAACAAATGGACAAGAACACATTTAGAATATAGACATAAGAACATTCTCCTAAATGATACAAGCTATGACATCACAAAGTCTGAAAGTAACTTGCTTTCTCATTTAAACAAAGAAAAATGATTAACAACCTAAGCTCAAGGTCTCAGTGATAGCCTCCCAATTTTGGTAGAGTTTTTGCTTCCTTTATCATAAAGATCTCCTTCTTCAAAGAAGGGATTTACAACATAATGTAACCAAGAAAGGCTTGGCACTTTGTTCCATGGTGCGGCCCATTTTGCATTTAATGCTTTGACTGCATCTTTAGTTTTGTCCAAGGACCATGCTGAAACAGGGCAGTTGCCTTAACTATGACATGTCATTTCATCTCAAATGTCTTCTCCTAGGTCTGGATCATCTGGTATGTCCCCTCTGATGTCTGTGTAGTTGTCCATTTTTTTTACTCCAAGGGAGACAAACAGGTCATGTCTTCAATGTTTAAGGGCTCAAAAATCTACCTTGTGGACTGTTCCACCTACTAGAATAACTACTGCTTAGATATTTTGGCCTTTCCCTCTTTCTGCTATGATTTGAGCCCTCAGGCTATCTTTTCCCCTTTCTGTTTCTTTTGGTTCCTCCTCTCAATAGTTCTTCCTTTCAGCTTGAAGGTCTTTGAATGCCTTTGAGTCTACATTTAAGCCCTGCAAATATCAACGGATACTATATTACCACAAATTTGACATCTTAGGGTCTGTCATCATTTGAAAACCAACGGCTAGTTGGTTGCCCTAAATTTGATAGTTGTAGGGATGTCATCAGATGTCTGGATCACAACAGTTAGTTTGTAATGATCAACTTTGATGTCTGTGGGCCTGTCATCTTCTTCAGCAATTCCTTTGACTTTGTTGTTTGATCCTTCCCAAAGGGGACTTGCCCTTCAGGGTCTAGAGAAAGGTCTACATTTTAGTTGGTGAGAGCCCCCCCGCAAGGGTACCTACCCTTTAGGGTTGTCCTTTGGTTGGTCTTTAGAGTCCTTCGGCTTCGAGTGGTCTTCAGGTTTTAATTCCTTCAGACAAAATGTCCAAAGGAATTCCTTCAAACATTTTGTTTGAAGGAAATGTTCCTTCGTGTCTTTCCCGCTTACTTTGGCTAGTTTCCATTGGGTTTCATCCTTTTTACTATGTCTTTGTATTGGGAGTGCTCCGTCTTTGACACCTGTCATAGTTTGTTGCTTTGAAACTTTATCAACTTACAAAAATGGGACCCACAACACTTCTTGTCTGAACAGCTTCAAAAGGGGAATGGGGACAGGTGGTGTTGAAAATATTATCATTGATGTCAAAGGTTTAGCATTATTGGTGATAAAGGCCCCATTGCATTTAATGTTGTTTGTAATAAATATATTTTGGCTAATATGAGTTAATATTTATTTAATATTAACGAATATATTTTTAGTTGCATATGAGACAAAAGAAGGGCCTATGGAGAAGTCGAAGAGCCACGGGGTAAAGACAAAAGAAGGATGGGATGTATTTTCCCATGAAGAGTCATCTTGGGGAATACCAAGAGTCACCAAGTGAAGACAAAAGAGTAAGGGCACAATTTCTCATGAAGGGACACTTTGAGGAATACGAAAAGTCACCAAAGATAAGGACAAAAGTGGGAAGGACGTTTTTGGTCATGAAGGGTCACCACATGACTTTTCCAAAGCTTGAATATGAAGGGTCATCCAAGATTGGCGCCATTTTCCATGAGGATTGAAGGGTCACAAAGGGGGAAGGCCAAATGTCATTTGGAAAGCTATAAATAAAGGCTTGAGAAGCCATTTGTAATAGGAAAGAAAGAGGTTGATTTGATATTGTAATATCTAGCTTAGAAGAGCAATTGTGAGAGATGAATATGATTTGTATTTGTTATATCTAGCTTATAAGAGCAAAGGTGAGAGAGAGAAAAGAGATGTTGTATTGAACTATCATTTTTTGAGATAGCAACATTGAGAGATAGGTGTGTGGTATACACAAAGGGGTTGGTGCTCCTATGGGTTGGTGTTCACGAATTTTTGTTGGGTTGGTGCTCAGCAAAAGGGTTGGTGTTCTTGTGGGTTGGTGTTCATGAATAGTTGCTAGGTTGGTGCTCGGCAAAGGGGTTTGAAGCTCTTGTGGGTTGGTATTCATCAAAGGGGTATGGTGTTCCTGTGGGTTTGTTCTCATGAATATACTTGAGATTGTTCTTTGTGGTTTTTCTCACATTGGGTTTCCACGTTATATCTGGTGTCTCTCTCTATCTTGTGTGATGTTTATTGTTTGAGTTTTATTACATATCTTGAATTTTTGATTAAGTGGAATTTGGTTAAAGGAAAGTTTTATAAGATATATGATATATTGATTCACCCCCGCTTAGAGTATATCCCATGATTAACAATTGGTATCAGAGCAAGTTCCTTCAGAAAGGGTTAAACAACTTAAAGGTAGATCAAGGAAAAGCACAAGATGGCCAAGCAGCTAAAGAAGGAGAATCAAGAGTTAAAATCTATGGTTGAGGCTCTTAAGGAAAAGGTGTGTATCTTGGTTTCTAAGTTGGCTATAGAAGTAAAAGAAAATAAGATATTTATTCAGGATCTTTAGAATCAATTAGAGGTTGCAAATTCAATTTTAACATCAAAAGAAGAAGAGTGTAATCAGTTGAAGGTTGAGTTAGGTTCTTTAAAGGATAATCATGAGAAGCTTATACTCAAGGTTGAAAAAGATCATGAAATATTAGTCCAAGGAAAGAAGGATGCAAGTTTTGCAGGAAAATCAAAGAAGCCAATCAGGCAGCCCAATGCTTTCAAGTTTTCAAATTCTTTTCATGGCCATTGTTTTGTTTGTCATCATGCTGGTCATAGGGCAAGAGATTGTATGAGGAGAAGCAATGAGTCAAAGGGAGATCTTAGTCACATTCAAGAAAAAGGTATGAGAAATATTGTTTGCTTTTGTTGTCATGAGGTTGGCCATATTGCTAGATTATGTCAAAATAAAGTAAAGAGATATTCAAGGTATGTCAAAGGATATAGAGACCCTAGAAATATGAGAAAAGACAAATTCAGGTTTGGATACCTAAAATAGTAAAGGTTGATCAGGTTGAGTTTAAGAGTGAAAATGAATTACTTGCTATAGTAGATAAAGAATCAGAAAGGAAGGATTGTGCAGAATCTCTTGTTACATTTGAGCATGAGCTTTGTCAAGATAAGATAATTACAAAAGTTGAGAAGATGAATAACATCATAAGTGATAAGGTTAGTAAGTTAAAAAGGTTAGACAAGCTTAAATAGATTCTAAAAGAAAAACACAAGAAGATCAAGGAAGAAATAGAGGAGATGTGGGAATCTCCTAAGATTTGTTTCTAGGACCCTTTTCTATGGGGGTGTCTCTTCGAGGCTTCAAGGAGACACTTTTAAGAAAATTGAAGCATGGTGGATGCTATTGGGTCTTGGCTATGTTGCATGACAATAAAGTGAGTTGATAGATTAATTTGTATATCTTTAGAGTGAATATATTTTTAAAGAAATTTTTGCACCGGTGTTAAGGTTTGAGGCTATTAGAATGATTCTTGCATATGCAGTGTCTAAAACTTTTAAAGTGTTTCAAATGATTATGGTCACAAGAAATTGGAATGTTGAAAAAGAGCTAATAGTTTTAGAAAGAAGGAAAAGAATACTCATGCAGATTTAATGAAGAAGGATCAGAGTTTCAAAGCTCCATTCATCAGGAAGAAGGTTCAGACATGTTCATGGCAAAAGAAACAACCTGAAGATTCTATGTTGGTGCAAATAGCTTTGCATGTAATAAATAAAGATCAGCCATGGTTCGTTGATAGCGGATGCTCAAAGCATATGATAGGAGATAAGAGTAAAGAAGATCAATGGTGGCATAGTGAAATTTGAAGATAAAGCCACTGCTAAGATAGCCGCAAAATATATCTTCTCAAAGGCACGATCAAAGGATACATTCAAAGATTGGCGAGAGGAGTTGGGAGTAATTTCTATTACTTCCTGCCATTGATGTTCAGCATCAAATGAGGGGGAGATAAGTGTTAGCTCTAGGTAGGCCCTTTGCCATTGATGTTAAAGGGGGAGAATAACAGGTACAAGTACAGGTGCAAAAAATAGGTACAAGGAATAGGTACAAGTTACTATAGTAAGGGGGAGTTATTGTATGTTTTCAAATGACAGGATGTGCAGGTGAAAGGATGTGGCAGTTTCAAGATTGAGGTTGCCATCAATGACAAAGGGGAGATTGTAGGAAATATTGTCATTGATGTCAAAGGTTTAGCATTATTGGTGATAAAGGCCCCATTGCATTTAATGTTGTTTGTAATAAATATATCTTGGCTAATATGAGTTAATATTTATTTAATATTAATGAATATATTTTTGGTTGCATATGAGACAAAAGAAGGGCCCATGGAGAAGTTGAAGAGCCACGGGGTAAAGACAAAAGAAGGATGGGACGCATTTTCCCATGAAGAGTCATCTTGGGGAATACCAAGAGTCACCAAGTGAAGACAAAATAGTACGGGCACAATTTCTCATGAAGGGACACTTTGAGGAATACGAAAAGTCACCAAAGATAAGGACAAAAGTGGGAAGGACGTTTTTGGTCATGAAGGGTCACCACATGACTTTTCCAAGGCTTGAATATGAAGGGTCATCCAAGATTGGTGCCATTTTCCATGAGGATTGAAGGGTCACAAAGGGGTAAGGCCAAAGGTCATTTGGAAAGCTATAAATAAAGGCTTGAGAAGCCATTTGTAATAGAAAAGAAAGAGGTTGATTTGATATTGTAATATCTAGCTTAGAAGAGAAATTGTGAGAGATGAATATGATTTGTATTTGTTATATCTAGCTTAGAAGAGAAAAGGTGAGAGAGAGGAAAGAGATGTTGTATTGAACTATCATTTGTTGAGATAGCAACAATAAGAGATAAGTGTGTGGTTTACACAAAGTGGTTGGTGCTCCTGTGGGTTGGTGCTCGGTAAAGGGGTTGGTGCTATTGTGGGTTGGTGATCATGAATAGTTGTTGGGTTGGTTCTCGACAAAGGGGTTTGAAGCTCCTGTGGGTTGGTGCTCACAAATTGTATCTAGGTTGGTACTCGGCAAAGGGGTATGGTGCTCTTGTGGGTTTCTTCTCATGAATAAACTTGAGATTGTTCTCTATGGTTTTTCCCACATTGGGTTTCCACATTATATCTGGTGTCTCTCTCTATCTTGTGTGATGTTTATTGTTTGATTTTTATTGCATATCTTGAATGTTTGATTAAGTGGAATTTGGTTAAAGGAAAGTTTTATAAGATATATGATATATTGATTCACCTCCCCTCTTAGTATATCTAGTGCTTAACAAGTGGCACTTTTCAATGATCTTAACAAGTGACACATGGTGTTTCCCACTGTGAAATAGGTGAGGACACTTGGCAGCATCCACTTAACTTATAGAAGCTTTAGATACCTTTTGAGAGTCTTGTGTAAGATGACACATGGCAGCTTCTGCTGAGCTTTTTAAAAACACTATAGAAACATTTGGGACTCATTTGGATTCACATGGATGATGACACTTGGTGCACTCTGCTTATTTTAGCAACTCACCTAGGGCCCACCACAATCTTTACTCAATAATGAAACAAAAGGAAGAAACTGCAGATGTTGACACTTGGTGGCTTTTATCGAGCTTTATAAGGGACACGTGGTGACTTCCGCTGCATTTAGAAAAACATATTAAAACCTTCTGCAGTTGCCACTTGGTGCTCTCCATTGATCTCTGAGAGAAGCTTATTGAAATAAGTGTTAAAACTTATAAGAAACTTGAAACATGGATGCAAACACTTGTCACACTCCGCTGAGGTATAATGGGACACGTGGCACATTCCACTACTTTTTAGAAATAAATTATAATGTGTCTTGGCAGATGACACTTGGTAGCTTCTGCTCGACTTTGAGACTTAGATAAAACTTTAGGAAAAATGAAAAACCCACGTCCTGTGTCATAACCCTTACTGCCTCAAAACTGAAATGCGTAAGGACTAAACTTGGAGTGCACAACTAAAACTCAAAATAAAATGTAGAGTATTTTACTCTACAAAGGGAAGAGAGAATTTTTTTGGTTTGTAGGACCAAAAATAATTCTTGTGTTGTCCCAAAAATGAGAGATAGACTTTGGGAACAACAAAATTAAACATGAATATATATTATCCATGACCTCAGTGTCATTACCAAATTCTTTAAACACCTTTACTCAAGAAATAAGGGCTCAAGAACATCTCTGCAACTCACTTACTCAAAACTACCAAATCACCTTAAAAACTAGTCATGAAGAATTAGACCTCCAACCCCTGTGTAGACAATTTTTATGACTCATGATGCATAAAAATAGTCCTATGGTATCTCCATAACATCCTCAGATATAAAATTCATATGGTTTAATGGCAAATATTGGTCTTTTAGACCAATTTCTTGACTTTATTCTCACAGTCCTATCTGAACCAGACAAGCCATTTTGTGAGCAATATTTTTCACCACATACATTAACATCCAAAGATTATCAAAATCATGATCATGACTTAAAATTTAAAAAATAACTTTTTCATGTATTTATTGCATCAATTTATCATGCACATGTCCTCAAATTTCACTCTTCATCTATGCCTAGGTTTTACATTATCTGTACCATCAGGTTTGTCTATGACTAGCATACTTGGATGACCAATTTAGAGAAATTTAAGACTATAAACCATCCATAAAACATCATGGTCATGTAAAATGATTCTCTATATTCTTATACCATCTATTTACTCTTCTTTACCAATTCAAATTTTGAGAGCTACAATAATTTCCTAACAAATAGGCTTATACCTATACATTTTCTCTCCCACATGACTAACCATCACTAGTTGGAGGTACCTGTGAGAGTTAAATACATGATCCAATATCTTATCTAGGAATTTGAATCCATCCTGAGCTAATTTGAATAAAATCTTTCACATCAGGTCCTTATTAGAGTTTTAGGGAGGTTTAGCACATGTTTTATTGTTGACAATTATTCATAAAGTACTATCACTTGAATCCAAAAATAATGCCTATATATCTTATATAATACCCTTACCCATCTCTCCTAAATATCTTAGACTCCCATGTAGAGGTTACATGTGCTAATAAATGACTAAAAGTGCTTCTCAAGTTTGAGTACCTCATTCTATGAGTTTGAAAAGGCCTAAAATAATTATTCATGCATTTTTATTTCATATATTAACCTAAAAAAATTTGATCATACCTAAAATAACTTATCTCACTTTTGTCCATGATCTCATGTGCATTATTTCCTTGAAATATGATCTTCATACATCACTAGGCCATGCAGGGTCTAGGAGTGGTATGGTTACAAACATAGACTGAAGGTCTTACCCCTATAGGATTACCTTGAAATTCTCATGAATGATTTTATACCTTACTCACATTCTCAAATAATGACATACAACCTTCACATGCTTGTGTTCATTCATTTCATCATGCACATACCTCTTCATGTCATGACTATGCTTCCTATGCACTTGACATCATTGACATGTACCTTTCATGCTGACATTAATAATGATATCAATCATGCAGATATAAGACATTAGTTGTCTTAAAATTCTTTCTTTGTCTTTTTCTCATGAAGACACTCTTCCATGTACCTTGTCACATCACACACTACCAATTATCCTTTGTCACATTTGACATCAACCTTCACAAGATGCACCTTTTACATAAATGACAATACTAAATAACTCCAATACTCATATCAATAATAAAACACTAAACAAGAAATTTAGTTTCCCTATACCTCATAATATATCATAGATGTGTAGGATCCCCTTGTTTACACTAATATGAAGCATTTTTTATCCATTTGATTTGTGGTGCACCTGAGAGGTGTGTCTTATCAGGTAAGTTACTATTAGCATACCTTTGAAATTAGGGTTAGCAAGATACATGCATGGTTCTACCTCTGTAATTAGTGCAATGAAATATTGGGTTGATAGTAATCAATTAATGAGCAAGTATATATGAGAGCCTATAAATCATTTAAAATCTTGCCTAGATCACCCTTTATCCTTGATTTTTTCTTGCACTGACTTCATATCTATTAGATTTGATTATTTCATTTTCATATTCTTCATGGATTTATCATATACATGTTTTTATTATGTATTAAATAGTGTCATGTAGTTCTTTGTAGCATCTTACATTACTTTTCAACATGTTATTCATTATGTCTTTTCATGGGTTAAATATAAATCAACTAAATAAGTTATGTCTCATGATTTACATCTTTATATTGATTCAAAAGATTATTCTACCTTATGTTGGCATCCTCTTGATCCAATAGTTTGTGTTAAATCTTCAATGACTTAGGAACAAGAGGATGCCTATGTTATGCATTTATCCTCGTAGGATGACTTAGTGCCCACCCTCACCCTCTTGAATGGCACATCATGGCCATTATTTCTAAATCTGATACCCAAGCCAATCATGCAAGGATTCAATATTATGCTCATGCACATGTGGAAAATATTGATTCATTTCTATATGGTGCTCGATATGAACTTAAGAAATCAACTTTTACTACTACTTACAATGTTGTTACTTCTACCATTGCATGTATCCCTATTTATACACCCTTATTCACTTTTAACCATTTATCTCTTGGCTTAGAAACATCCCTTGACATATCTTAGTTATTCATTCCTATGTCTACTCATGCTACCTACACCCCTCTCATTACTACAACCAATGCTTCTTTTGAGAAAGCCCTTCTTTTCTTGTAATCCAAGCTAACTAATATTAACCAAATCATTTCTTAGGCTAGCCCTTCCTAAGATTATTTTACTTATTTCATAACCCTTTGGCTTCTAAAATTGCATCATATCCTCTGCTAGTTATATTTGTGGCTCCTAATCTTCCTCTTTACAAAGGTAAAGGTGATCCTGAACAACATTTGTGTGCCTTCCATACAACTTGTCTAGAGTATACAAATAATGATATTTTGTTAACCAAATTCATAACCCTTTGGATCCTAAAATTGCATCCTATCCTCTTCCAATTGGATTTGTGGCTCCTAATCTTCCTTGTTACGAAGGTAAAGGTGATCTTGAATAACATTTGTGTGTCTTCCATGAAACTTGTCTAGAGTATGCAAATAATGATATATTGTTAACCAAACTCTTTCCACGAAGTCTCAAAGATCATGCTCTTATATGGTTCCATGATATTCCTCTCCAATAAACTATAGCTTTTAATCCTTTTGAAAATAAATTTTTGGCATATTTTTCTATCAATATTGGTGATAAATTATCCTATGCTTAAATTTCAAAGCTCAAACAAGGTCTAAATGAGATAATTACTGAGTATGCTCTAAGATACAAGATGATGTTAACCAAAATAACAAATCAAATGGATGAAAATGAACTTCAAGATATTTTTACTCAAAGCTTTCTTATTAATCTTCAAGAGTCTATCATGTTAGATAAGTTCAAATCCTTTGATGAACTATGCCATACAGTTAAGGAACACAAGGTCAACTTGATTATATTGAATAATCCTAAGTATAACTCTAATGTTCCTTATAATTCAATTATAAAGTTTCAAGGCAGCCTAATTACAAGAGAAAAATAAATGAAATAAAAAAAGAGGCTAAAGTTATAGCTAATGCTATATCAACCACCAAAAAATATTCAACTACAAGCTCCACCAAAGAGGCAATTTTCAAAGTTACCTTCACCTCCTCATGTGATACTACAATATATCCTTGAATATCATACTATTACACTTCCTCTTCCATTAAAATTAGATCTATCCAGACCTCAATATAGAAGCTTTGATCAAAATCTATTTTGAAATTACCATAGATATGTTGGATATTCCACCAACAGATGTATGAAGCTCAAGAAAAAAATTCAAGACCTCATTGATGATAACGTTATTGACATTGATACACCTAATGAAGAGGCTAAGCCACAAGAAAATGAGAATTCAAAGCTAAAAATGTATAAAGATCATTTTTCAATTCATGAATCATAAGATAACAAGAAAAATTATGAAGTAAATTATCCATATAAGGTTCATACTCCTCCATCTTCATATGGACATCCACTTGATAGCATCATTGGTACATTTAAAAGCAAACTAGCATCACATCCATTTATTACATTTTATAATTCTAAAATTATTTATGTTGATTTTAATAGACATGCATTATTCAACAGAGCATATATCAGCATGAAATCTATTTTTAGTGCTATTATAGACAATGGACCAAGTGAAAAAGTGTGCCCCATAAGACTTATACATTCTCTTGGTTTCATAGAGTAAGATATACAAAATACATCTAGAGTTGTGAAAGAATTTGATGGTCATACACAAGACACTCTTAGACATATCATATTAAATTTACAAGAGGAACATCTCATTTGTCCACTTTTTTTTTAGTGTTACCAAGCATGGGTGTCTTTGACATGTTATTAAGGAGACCTTGGTTACAAATAATAAAAGAAATTCCTTCTAAAATTCACAAATGTCTAAAATATATTCATGATAATCCAGTGGTTAAAATTTTAGGCATTCAATATGAATATCCTATGGAACCAATGGTACATAATCCTACACCACAATAGTTGGTTAGCATAGTTATTGAGAAAATTGGTAATGAGTTAGTATCTAAAACTATTTAAGATCATGATTCACATTCAAAGAGACATATTCAAAAAGTATTTTTTGCACCTACTTATGAGCATGAACATTTTTCAGTTTCTTCATGTATTTATGAGCATGAAGATATTTTAGTTTCTCCATATATATTTTTAGCATAATGCAATTACACATGAGCATGATCACTTAGCTATAAAAAGTAAGATATCTTATCATAAGAAAAAAGTAGCACATAACACAATGTATTTATCTAAAATAACGTCACATGTTATTTAGAGGGATTCTATATAGGTACAAGTTATTACATCATCTCCTCTCATGCATGAGGATACAATTTTAGATAAATATATGAGCTAGTGATTCATAGGATTAATTTACAACATATGGTTCTTATTCAAATTCATAATCTTATACACTTGGCACTTCTTCTCTTGCACAAGAGCTTAATCCTCATTATCAATGATTTGGATACACATGTGATCATCATATTGATGAGATAAGTTGTTAGGCACATTATATGATTCCCTCCCAACCTCCTAGTTGGGCCAATACCCTTAAGTAGCTTCCTTGAATAGTACCTACTTCTATATAACTTCTTTGATATTTAATTTTGTTACTTTTTCTTATACACTTATCCAATTTTATCTTATCCCTTCACTTTATATTTCATTTTTGGACACTCATTCCCTTATTTGCTTCACTTAAATTTGAACAACCCAAAAAGTTACCTTACCAATATTTCAATGCACATCCTTTATGAAAACTAATTTTCTTATTATTGCACATCTATACTTTCATGATTTCATCTATCTACCTTTGCATGAGTTCATATGGCCATGTTTTCCATCTTTACTACACTAGATATATGTTTGCATTCGAAGCATTTCATTTTACTTCTTTCTTACCATGATTTGCATTAACATTTTGTTGAGGGTTGTTCGAATCTACCCCTTATTCCATTTTCAAAACCTTGCCACTTACCTTGTTTTAAAAATATTTTTATTATGAATATTTTACTTTTCAAATATGGAAAAGAAATAAAACATTCATATATTCTAAAAAGTACAAAAAAATAAAATATTTGAAAAACTATAAAATTAGGACCTATAAACATATTATCACATTGTTGGATTACATCTTTGCATATGTCATCTATCTTTATGTTTGGTACATAAAATATATCATTACCTTTTCAATACATAATGCTTCTCACAAGGTATCTAAGTGTGAAACATAACATATTTTCACAGAACCAAGAAATAATCATACACAAAAGCAATTACCCTGATCAAAAATTTATTTAAATAGTTAATTTTGACAAATACACTATGCACATGTCCTCATACTATGGACTTGTCCCTATGCATTTTACATCTCTGTTTCTAAATAAAACATAGTCACAGGGACTTATTAAATAGTTTTTATTTAAAGAACAAAACACACATATAGATATCAGTTATATTTTAAGCTAAGACATACTTTTACATGGTTTCGATGTTGGGATAACCTTTTACCCAAAAACCTTGCTTTGTTGGGGGCATCTCATCATTATATATGAACACTTTTGCAGGTTGTATATATCCACAACCTCATTTCCATGTTGAGATATAATGAAAATAGCTTTCTTATTATTCATTCATACTTTACATGTGTCATGATGAATATGATATTTGCTAACATGAACATAAATACATATGATCTAAATATGCTAGCTTCATGACATAACATGATTCAACTTGATTGCTTATTTAATGCAGCCCTTGGCCTTGTGTATGTTCAATATATATCATCTTGATTGTATGGAATCATCATGCCATGTGTGTGTTTCCTTTAACCTTATATGTTTGTGTAAAATATACATGTCCATTGTATTTAGTCTTTGGGCCTTATGCACGTTAGTTATGCAAACTTTCTAACTCTGTGAATTCTTACATGTCACTTGTATGTGGCTTGGGCCTTCTTGCATGGCATTGTGTAACTTTGATAACATGTTCATTATTAACTACTATGGTTCCATGATTATTATCATTCATTATTACATATCTATCACATGTATATATGGTGTCATGATACAATTCATGCACATACTACTTATGTGCTTCAATGCTTCATTTTTAAAAAGTACTATGTTTAAAATACACGTTCAACACTTGAAAGTTATTTACATGCTTCAAACACTAATTCAATTCTATATCCAAATTATATGATGTAATGAAATATATAAACTCTTCATATGCTTCAATGCTACATTTTTGAGATTCCAATACAATTAAAGTATGAAACATATTATGACATGATTATATCTTTCATAAATTCTCACTTTTTATTTTGAGACAAGTGATTTACCATAAATTTACCTCATATGGGCTTGTCTCCAAGCTTTCACAAGCAATAAATTTCATATTTGATCGTTTATAAGATGAAAAATTACAATTTTCAGATTATGGGGGCATTTAGCTTGATTATGCACTCCACTCTTACAACTACTCAAGCATAAATACACTTGTGACATGACAGTTACAAGATCTCAAACAATATTAAAAAGATAAAATTGGAATTTTTTACAGTACAATGGGCATGATATGCATTCATGACCAATCTAATACTTTAAAAAAATTAGATCTCTCGTTTTCAAAGTTTCAAGAAGTTATAGTTTGAATCTAGATATGTCTACAATAGTGTGATTCATATGTGGACCATGTTTGAGGTTAGTGATACTCTAGGTCTTGGTTACAATTTATCAAGCCATGTTCTAGTTCCCACCTCTTCTTTTTAGTTCAACAAGGGAGCCATGTGAGATCTCAATGATGCTTAGCATTTTGGTTACACTCTGGCAAACCACTTTATTAGTTCCCATCTCTTCAAGCATTACAAAATATTCTATGAGGGTTGGAGCATAAAATACTTACAACTCAAGAATATTCACTAATTATTCAAATTGAGGCTTGATCACTCTCAATTATCCACATGTTCAACACTTATTCACATGCCTCAACAAAAGGGCATGCACATCTCCATGATAAATATAAACTATGTATACACACTTAGGTTTGCATTTTACTTGCTCTAGTAATTTTATGCATCACTATAGTAGGGGGAGGAATGTAGACAGTAAAATTTAATCAATAAATACTTAAAAATTCTTGTCCTTGACATATTTACCTTGATAACTAATTCACCACTATGATAACCCGTAATATTTAAGAAAGCCTTCAAAGTCTTGAAATAACTAAGAACATTTTCCAGACTTACTTATTTCATTCCTATTCATCCCCATTT
The DNA here is from genome assembly GCA_037957365.1 of Torreya grandis. Classification (NCBI taxonomy): domain Eukaryota; kingdom Viridiplantae; phylum Streptophyta; class Pinopsida; order Cupressales; family Taxaceae; genus Torreya; species Torreya grandis. The sequence goes on from JARHVA010002320.1 coordinate 655,153, forward strand.
ATCAAGCACTTTATTATCACTCTTGTTTCATAAGCCTTTGTCCTTATAATATAAGTCTACATTATGCAGACATGGGTGCATTGCATAACTATCCAATAGTGAGGATTTATTTCCCTTACTCTAACTACTATATTTTAAATATAACATGATTCCTAATGGCTTTACCATATATATAAATAGGTCAATTATAAGAAACATTCAAAAGATTTCCCTATAAAATAACATCAAGGGTCACACTTGATAGGACATAACACTCTCTTACAAGGCACCTATCTTTATGATTTCAAAAACATCTATTTTTTGAGTAAATATCTTTATTTCAATCCTACTATAATTTTATAGTCTTTGGTCAAGTCTATGATTTTTTATTGTAAGTTGAGAGAATCCATCATCAAGTATTCTAATAAAATTTATTAGTTGAATTCATATGATATTCCCTAAAGGGAAAACTATAATGACTTGAGGCCTTTTGGACTATGTAGGTAACACTCAATAAATAAAGTTTTTTCTAAAGATAGCTCAGTCATTCCCACTTCCTACATTTCCCCCCTTTTGAATTTAATCTTATTTTATGTGTTTATAAAGGATAGGGTTATGATTTTATAGATATTTTATGCATCTGTTTAGTCTCTGCACAAAGATAGGTCACATATAAATGCATGCAAATAAACCCATATTTTAGGTCTAGTGCATTACTTAATAGGAAAAATTCATAGTAGACAGAAAACAATGCACTATGATCTTGTCTACCACCTATGAACTTCTCCTAGTAGACAATGAGTCACTATTTTATAATATATATGTGTTTGTGGGTTATTTTAGATAGTCACAATTCACATAAAGTCAACACATTCTAAAATAAAGCATTTGTAAGGATAATTTTATAACGCTAACCCCAGTTTTTATTTTAAATAAATTTAAAAATTATGTAAATTTTGTAGATCTCTATATTTTATTATATTATATTATATATATCATCCTAGATCAGATTTCAATAGTTTACATTTCTATTCAAAGTTAATTGTAATTCATAATTAATTCTAGTGTAAACAAATATCTTCTTTACCTGAATCTTAGGATAATTTAGTTATGGCAATAACTACTATTCCATCAACACTTAAAATTAAGGACATAGTGGGAGGCTCATTATAGAAGAAATGCAGAATAAATATGTTACAAATTATCAAACAAATGATACATTATTTATAAGAGGTTGTTCCTAATAAATAAATAAAATAAAGTTGGGACAATCAAAGTCTAGAGGCAAATCTAAAAATATAAGAAAAGATAAGAGAAAATGATGGAATTGTGGTAAAACATGACATTTTATGAAAGATTGCAAATCTAAAAAAAATGAAAAAGAGTAAGTCATTTGACGATTCCCAATCTACAAAAAAGCAAAACCATCTAATGAAGATTCAGAGATTTATTCTTGGAAACTTAAAAATCACATGCATATGATGGTGTATGGTTGATTGAATCCATTGCCTCTTTTCATATGACCCCTCGCAAGAAGTTATTTTATGTATATTAAATTATCAACATAGGTGATTTATTCTTAGGAGACAAACCAACCTTTAATATCATAGGTCGATGGAGATTGAAATTGAGGTTTAAATATGGAAGGGTCAAAACCCTCCCTAGTGTTCTACATATTCCAAGTTTGACTAAAAACCTAATATCTATAAGTAAGCTAAATGAAGTAGGTGTGAAGGTAGTATTTAATAAATATAATTACAAGATGGTTCATAGAGAAATGGTATTGGAAAGAAGAGTCCATATAGGAACATTGTTCAATCTTGAAGAAAGCACTATAAGTGATTAATTTAATAGCTATGTGGTTCATGAGGTTAACAATATTTCATATTGGCCTCTTACACCTCTTGCATAGAATTCAATGCCACATAATCAGAGGATGGGACACATTTTATATAAAGGCTCTTAAGCATTAAAATCTAGAGGTATGGCTAAAGGAATTTCTAACTGGCCATAAGATTTTGATTTCTGTGAGCATTGTGTGTTTGGCAAGCAAACTTGAGTGAAGTTACTCAGTAGTGATACAAGATCAAAATGGATTTTGCATTTACCACATAGTGATGTGTTTGGGCCGATGAAGGTGTTTCTTTTATAGATGATTATTTGATAAAAACTTAGGTTTATTGTATCAAAGCTAAATCTAAGGTTTTTAGTAAGTTTAATGAGCTTAAGGCTCTTGTTGAAAACCAAACATAGAATAATATTAAGGTCTTGAATTTACCAATACAATATGGAATACATGGAATTTACCAAAGGTGGCAGCATTCACATGGATATTTTTTAAAAACAAAGCCCTTACATATGACAATCTAATCAAGAGAGGATGGATGGGGCCATCAATTTGTTTGTTCTGCAAACAAGACGGTGAGAATGCTAACCATATCTTCATGCACTATGAATATGCATGGTATATATGGACTTACTTTGTCATCAAAATGAATTTCAAATGGAATATACCATATCAATTCAAGGAATTAATATCCCAATGGTATTACCCAAAAAAAATTGTGTTAAGTGTCCTATGGCAGGTGATTTCAACTTTGATCCTTTGGAATATATGGTTGGAAATAAATAGGTGAGTGTTCAAAAATACATATACTCAAAAGGAAAAACTAGCCAAGAGGATAGAGCTATCAATATCTAAATGGGTTAACAACATTTTTAAAACTATGAAATGTCCCAAGGACAAAGGGAACCTTCTACTTCAAGCTAATTTGCCAGACATAGAATGGGGGGATAAAAGAAAACCAGAGCTACCAAAAATGAACTTAAAACTAAATTAGATGGCTCCAAAAGAGGGAACATTCAAATTAAATTTTGATGGTGCATGTAAAAATAAATTGGGCATTGGAGGCTTTGGAGCCATTCTCCAAAATTACAAAGGGGAAGTCTCAAGAGCAATCTCTGGTATAATTAGTCATTCAATGAATAACACAATAGAACTTATTATGGTTATTGAAGGGGTTAAAATTGTCTCAAAGGAACTTCTCCCCAACCTCACAATTAAGGGGGATTCCATGATTTTCATAAATGCCCTCAAAAAACATTCAACACCAAATTGGAGACTTAACTATTTATTGCTTCAAGAAATCAAAGTCATAGGTGATATCAAAGGTAAGAACTTCATTTATTGCCCCAAAATGATGAACAGAGCTACATATTACTTAGCAAATTATGAAGCAGGTATGGAGATCTTCTCCAATTTGGAAAGTAGAGATTGTAATGATTGGCCTAATTTACCCCAAATCTTTGCATCAAGTGGTTGAAGGCATTGGGACATGGTTTGGGTGATCAATGATATAAGTTACAAACTTATACCTTGAATATCATTAAATTTAGAGAGTGATAAAAGCACAATTGGAGCTTGTGCATATAACTATTCAATGTTATTATTTGGTACTGCCACCCCTCCACATAATATCAGCTCATGGATATAGACACATCCACATGAATGACCCATCATGTAGACATGTTCAAGATTTTTAAGAACATGAAGGCTCAAGAAATCTATCCAAGGTTATGATCATTTCATACTGCAGTGCTTCAGTAATAGAAGGGCAAATCATAATTATGGAGCATTCATCAAAGATTCTACGTAGGGTGCTTAAACTTTTAGGACTTGAAGAAGACTATATTTAGATACTCCTAAAAGTTGAAGGGCTACCAGTGGTGGAAGCCAAACCAATAGAATAGAAGATTAGATGGGTTGTCCTATGCAAACCAGTCATCATACATCCAATTTTTGCATCTTTTAATGTTGTTCATCATGAGTTGTTTAGAGCAAGAGATCAGCTGCCATTGTTAGAGCTAAAGGGATTATAGCTACAATGGAGAGCTAAAGTTGAATATGTTTAACCTACATCAACTAATTCTTTTGTATCAGGGAGTTCCCAACACTAGAATTACCAGTGTTCCTAAAGAAGATTAAGGGGAAGGGCCAAATTTCCAAGGCAAAAATAGTAAGGAAACAAGGGCCAGACCATCTCAATCCAAGCCCCATTAAAAAACTATAAAAAAAGCACGAGAGGAGGCTATGATTAAGGTGGAATTAGGGGTGTCGATGCCCACTAGGAAAAGAGGTTGACCAAGAAAAAATAGTGAAACTCCTGGTTGGGATGCGATAGAGTGGGTGTCTTTGATGGAGAAGAAAATACAACTGCTCCAGATACTAAAGGGAAAGAAATATATGGTTTGGGAACTAAGGAATGTGGGAATGTCGAGGACAATGGCCAGTCAGGTGATGTTTGTTAAAAATGCACAAGAAGATAAAGTTGTATGGAATAGGTGAACAACTTGAAGCATAGAATAAATCCAAAACTTCATGTGGGACATTTGAGCATATCAAACAAGTAGCCATGGAGAAACTATGTAGAGGGAGATTAAAGTGGAAATAGAAAAGTGAATGCTTTTCCCCTTAGGATTAAGATTCATAATCCACTAATGTGCTTTTTTATGCTATGTTTAATTTTGGGGGATATGTTTTGGGTGATGTTTGTTTTGGAGTGGTATGTTTCGTAAATGGGTTTAATACTATATGGATGTATTGGTTTTGCTAATTTGGTTTTTTGAGGGTGGTTTTCTAAACCACCATAATTTCCCATTATGGGAGGATTTTGTAAGAATATCCCTCAATGACCTATTTTCCTTTTAAGTTTTTGGGCCTCTTTATATTATGTAATAGTTTTGTTTTATGTTATATTCGGGTTGGGACCCCAATTGAACCCCCTTGTCTTGCCTTAAAAAAAATTAAGGTCTTGAGAATTGACAATGGTGGAGAATGCTCCTTAAATTATTTTGAGCAATTTTGTAAGGATTGTGGAATAGAAATGAAAAATACAACTCTATATCAACCACAACAAAATGGAGTTGTATAAAGAATTAATAAGACTATGATGGATAAAGTAAGAATCATGATTAATGATGTAATATTGAATTCTTTTGGGTAAAATCAGTCACAACTATTTGCTATTTGATCAATAGATCACCCACATCAGCCCTACTTGATAAAACTCCACAAGAATCTTGGATTGGTAAGAAACACTCTCTAAAAAATCTTAGAGTTTTTGGTTGTGATTCTTATATATATATTCCAAAGGATTAAAAAACTAAGCTAGATAAAAAATCATAAAAGTGAATCTTTATTGGATATGATATTGGAGTGAAGGGATAAATAATCTATAGAACCTTGAAATGAAGAATATTGTTTCCAATTGCAATGTTACCTTCAAAAAGGTAAAAGGGGGAAGGATAACCAAAGGATGAACCTAAAAAAAAATTATTTGAAGACGAAGAGGGAGAATAAATTTATAAACTCAAAGCAATTGTAGAAGATGAACCAGAGTGGGATTTATAAGAGGAATATTAAAATTAATATTTAGATGAAGTTGAGGAGGAATTAGAAGATGCATAACCAAAAAATCCAATATTTAAAAGATCATATTAGGTGAGAAAGATACTTGATAGGTATAGTCCTAATTTTTGTTTTACATTCCTTTTATCAATTTTTTTTGTTACCAATGAGAACCCCAAGACTATAAAGGAGGATTTCACCTCAAAATAAACTAAGTCCTAGAAGAAGGATATGGAGAAAGAAATAGAGTCCTTAAATAAAAAGCAAACATATATCTTGGTGAAATTACCTCCTGGAAGAAAACCTATTAGATGAAAATGGGTATTAAATAAGAATTGCAATGCATATGGGAGAATGGAGAAGTATAAAACTTGCATGGTAGCAAAGGGATTATCTCAAATAGAGGGAATTTATTTAAGTGAGAATTTTTCTCCTATTGCTAAATTACATTCAATTATATTTCTTCTAGATATTTTTATTGCTTTCGATTTGGAAATAGAACATATGTATGTCAAGATAAATTTTCTACATGATGAGCTTAAGGAGGAAATATACATGACATGGCCATAAATATTTAAGATAAAGATAAAAGAAGATTCAGTGTGCATACTAATTTTTTACTTGCATGGATTGTAGCAATCACCAAGAATGTAGAACCAGAATTTTGACATGTGTTGGGACTTCTGCTTGGAAGAAGTAAAGATGACCCTTGTGTTTATTTTAATAAGGAAGGTGAAAATTTTATTATCATAGAATTATATGTGTATTACATGATGCTAATTGGTAATAATAAATAAAATCTTAGTCGAGTTAAGTCTCAATTATCATATCAATTTGATATGAAGGATCTTGGTTCCAAAAAAAATATTTTGGGCATGGAAATTAAAAGGGATCAAGTAAACATTAAGTCGTGGTTAAATCAAAATAAGTACATTGAGATTTTTTATTATTATTGGTGAAAAAGGGTTTTGAGAGGGGCCCAACCCTCATATAAAGAAAGAGAAATAAAATGAATTTAAGAACATAACCTAGATCAACCAACCACAAAATCGGGTTTCAAAAACCCAATGAAATAAAAAACAACAAAGAGAATATTGTCAACAATTGAATAATAATGAAGAAATAACCAATGGACATCAAAATATAATCTAAGTTGTTGGTTGAATATTTTCTCAATCAGCGTACTGATAAACAAAATAGGTCTGATCAGCCAAAGTAGGAAGATTGGTCATCCAAATGTGTAGGTTTACCACATCAAAAGGGGACTAATCTCTCCTCTCATCAAGGGGAGGTTCCCTATAGATATGATATATATATATATATATATATATAGAAAATAATACTCAAGGGTAGGATAAACCATCCATCTCTCTTTCTTCAGAGATGATGCGTGCAAATCAAAGGAAAAATCTCAAGGGAAATGACAAAAAGCACTCTTCATTCAGAAGTACTATTTAGCAAACCACAAGAATACTCCTGGTAGTAATTGCAAAATGTAAACAAGGACGTAGTAACTAGTAAATTGAGATGTAGCACAAAGTCTCCACCTGAATTTGCCCAAGAGTGCGATATGAAGGACAATGATGGCACAAAGTCATCCCAAGGTCCTTTACACAAAAACAAAAAAGAAAACACAATAAAGGCAATTATGAGGGCAGAAAGTCTCTCCATAGTTGACTTCAGGACACCTTCCTGACTACTTTCACTAATTTTGCTTGTTGAATTAAAGGAACAGAAAATATGTTAAGGAAAAAGACATAAGAATAGTTTCCTCAACAACAAAGATATCACAGCACAAAATCTGAAAAGTCACTTGCTTTCTTATTCCAATAACAAAATATGATCAATAATCTGAGCTCAAAGTCTCAATAATGCCTTTCAATTTAGGTAGAGTTTTATTTCTGATTGTCAGAGAGAGATATTTTTTACACTAACAAAAGAGTCCCTTATATAACCTCTTCAAGACAGACTTGGGAAAAGTAACACATCATGTTGCATTGAATTTTTTTAAGAAGACAGGCTAGAATTTAGAGGCATCTACCCATTTACTTTTTTGAATGCAGAGAAACAAGTCACGCTATTAAAAGTTTGCATCTTTCAATATTCACCTGGTGGTCTACTTCTAGAAACATATCTGATGTGCAAATGTTTCTGGTCGTTCCTCCTTTTTTGGTTAATTAAATCAGGTCTTGGATTCAATTTGATGCTCTGTTCCTTAGTCACTTCCTACTAATCTTGGCCTTAAAGCCTTTGAATGCATTCAAGTCCGTAGATTTAAAACTACAAGGATCAATGGCTATTTCATTATCACAACTTTGACATTCGCAGGCACGTCACTTTCTTCAGTAATTCCTTCATCTTTATCATTTGATCTTTCCCAAAGGTGACCTACCCTTTGAGGCCTTGAGAAATGGTCCACTTTGGGTCAGGAAGAGCTACTCACAAGGGTATCTACCCTTCAGGCGATCTTTGGATGGCCTTCGAGCTTCCTTCTTCTGGCAGGTCACTAAGTTCTTTAGCTCTTCTTTAAGGCTTTTCAAAATCAATAGCTATTTTATGAACTTTGAAATTGACATTCGTGCACCCATCACTACGTTTGAATTTCCAATGGCTAGTTCACCATTCTTGACTTTGATGTTTTCGGGCACGTCACCCCTTGGGCTTTCTTCAGCTTTCTTATTTTGCATCCTCTCAAAGGGAAGGTGACCCTTCGACTTTAGGAAGTGTCCTTTAATTTGGTAGCCGAGAGTCCCCTGTAAGGGCATCTACCCTTCAGGGTCCTTCAGTGGCCTTTTATCTTTGGAGTCCTTCAAAAAAAAAATCATGAACATTTTCCCACAGACTTTTTTCACGGACATTTTCCTGCGAACAAAAAGTCCACAGACATTTTCCCGTGGACAAAAAGTCCACAAGAATTATTGCTTTGTCTTTGGCCTTCAGAAATTCCTTCGAGATTTCCTCCTACAGCCTTTTTGAATTCCTTCAGACTTTTTGTCTGAAGGAATTCCTTCAGACAAAAGTCTGAAAGAATTATGCCTTTGTCTTTCGACTGCCTTAAACAAAATTTTGAAAGAATTTACCTTTGTGGCTTCCTTTAAAATGACCCTTCCAAAGGATGATTTTGTCGACCAAGTGCCCTCCACAAGGGCACTTGTCCTTTAGGAGGCTCTCTTGAACTTTTGCATTGAACTGCTCCTTTGAACCAACCGTTGAACCAAGCTTTGAACCAATCGTTGAACCAAGCTAGTGAACCCTTTGATTGAACCAACTGAGTGAACTGAAGCATTGAACCAACTAAATGAATTGAAGCATTGAACCAACTAAATTGAACCAACTTTGATTCAATGGTTCAATGGGTCATTCCCTTTGATTTGGCTAAGTCCTTTTGATCCTCGTTAAACCAAATGCATTAAACCTGTTGAACCTTGAACCTGAGTAGTTCAATGGTTCAATGGTTCAAGCCTCATAAACTTGTTCTTTTGATTGAACCTGCTTGTAAAAGCCTTTAAACCTGACTGTAGAAGCCTTTGAACCTGGAAGTGGTTGAACTCTTACTATTGATGTTGAACCTTTGAACCTGTTGAGCCCGTTGAACCAAAATAGTTCAAGGTTCAACAGTTCAATCCTCGCTTAGAAGCTTGTCAATGAACTCTTTTGGTTGAACCTGGTCATTGAACCAACTTTGAGATCACCTAAGTGTTGAAAGCTTGCTTCTTTCCTACAGATTTCATAGATTTTCTTTTCCTATAGAGTTCGTAGATTTCTCTTTCTGCAGAGTCTGTAGATTTCTCTTCCTAGAGAATCTATAGATTCAAGCTTGTAGAGTCTGTAGATTTCTAAGAAGCTTGAAAAATGAGGAATTTGAATTCCCAGGACAAATTTCAAAAAGGGAAGAGACAATTTTGGTATGTGGGACCAAAATAGTTCAAATGTTGTCCCAAAAATGAGTGATATTTTTGGGGGACAACAGCTAGCTCCAGTTGGGGAGCTTCTATCAATTGTAAAAAGAATTAAAGGGAGTATAATCAAGAATCTCTAGTGTCTTCATGTGTACCATTGGGCTACAGAGTCATGTTACCCAGAAATGGAAGGCATCAAAAATGGAAACAAACAAAACAAAATAGAATTAAAAACTATAAAAATATACATATGTACAGATGCAATAATCTGATACTTCTAGAGTTGAAGTGTTTCAGATGCTGCTTCCTGAGAGACAGTGAAAATAGTGCTCTATCCTGATAAACTAGCAAGAAAACATTTTGTCTCTAGAAACGGTGATGGGCAAATGGAACTCTCCACCAAGAAACCAATTTTTTGCATCTTCCTCATGATTTTTTCTTCTTCTTGCCCCATGGTAGGATGTGGTCTTCAATTTGAAAGCTATAACTCCTTGCTTTCTTGGCAAAGGGTTCCTTTGCCTGATTTTGATTTGTAGCAGTATGGTCCATTACCATAATTGGTTGTTCTACTCGTTCAGTCTAGCACATGCTTTGATTGTCAGCATCAAACTCCTGACAAACCATCAGCTCAACATCTCCTTTGGTGTGAAGGAGTTTGACATCTTCACCCTGAGTAGTTTTCAATCTGAGCAACAGAGATCTACATCCAGCTATGGAAGAATTGCTACCATCAATTTCTAGGATTCAAGCATCATCAAGAGTTGATATTCTATCAGATTTCTCTTCATCAGAGATGTAAGATCCTTCTTGATTTGTACTGCACCCTACTAATTCTTTTGATGCCTTGTTTGGATCAAATCCTTGATCGCCAGCTATGAGACTCTCATCAGTTGAGACATGAGCATCCTCTGTAGTCAAGAAGTAATTACCCCTGCCTGAAGGCTTAAACAAAATTTGAGCTGTATGGGTTGACGTTTGGGTGACCACAATTTTTGCCTCAGACAGGTCCACACTTAGTTCTCCACCAATGTTTAATTTCTCAGGATTGGCTTGCAAGGATTCAAACTTAGTCATCTAAATTTTGGATTTCTTGACATGATCAATCATGGTAAATGATTGAGATGGAATTGGAAGAGAGGATGGGAGTTCATTCTTTTGGTTTTTGAGAGGGGGAGGACTAATCTGCAAATTTGAAGTAGAAGGTGAAGAGATGTTTGATGTACTTACTTCTTTGGCAATCACTGGGTCCTTTGACTGGAAAGGAAGGGGAAATCTTTGCTCAGCAATTAAAATTATTGGTTGGAGTCACTCCTCTGTCTTCTCTTTGTCAGCCTACTAGGCTGACTGATTCTCAGACTTGGTGAATACTGCATATGATCCTTCAGCTACTTCACCTTCACTTCTGGGTTTATCCTAGAAATTCAGGAAACCAATGTGGGAGTCACCAACTGATTCTTCTAGATCCTCCCTGAAGAGATCAGTGCCATTTTCTTACTTGAACTCAAGTTAGAAATAGGAAACATGATCTGTTTCCAGATATCCAACTACTGAGTTGGTTGGAGGTGCTTCAAGGGAAGATGATTTTGTTGTCCTTGACTTTTGGCAGCGTTGTCTTGATATGGTTGATTAGGGAATGTCCTCCTTGGTATCTCTTTATATAAAGGAGCAGAAGACATACCTTGTGTCATTTGCCTTTTCAAGGCTAGCAATTCATTTACCAGCTTTTGTACCATTGGGTCAGTGGTGACTGTAGGTGAGTATTCAGAAGATGAAGAGGGTTTGCCTTTATTTGGGTCTCTCCTTATCTTTCCTGCCAAGATAAGGTCATTTTCTACCTCAGTAGCCAAGTCCTGAGCAGCAGCAAGGTCTATGTGGCCAGCTTGTCTTAGCAGAAAACTCACTTCAGGCCATTGTGAATTGATGAAGAAGCATTTGAGGTTCTGAGGTGTCAGTTGGGTGACCATGGGAATCTTATGCCTCAGTTTGTCAAACCTGGCAATAAAATCCCTCATAGGCTCATGAGGCTCTTTCTTCATCTGAGTGAGTTGGGCCAACAAGGCATGTGCATCTTCTACGGGCTTGAACCTTGCTTCAAACTTGGCTTTAAGTGTATCCTAGTCAGTGATTGATCCAGCTTATAGATGGTAGAACCAGTCTGTAGTAGCACCTTGTAGTGTCTCCACAAAAATCCTGACTGTCACGTCTTCAAATTCCACCCCTATAACACCACAGGCTATGCTGAAGGCTGCAATGTGTTCATCAGGGTGAACTATCCCATCACCAAAGAATTTAGGGAAATTCTTTCTTGAACTACGTGGGATTTCATGCAGAGGTGGAGTCAAGTTGAGTGGGCTAAAGCCATGATTTAATTAAGAAAAATAAAGATAACAAATCTGGATGAAGTGGCCAGATTACAAAACAAAAATGGACAAGGACTGGCCTAGCTTCAACTTGAGGCTTGAGGCTTCAAACTGTGCACTCTTTCCTAGCAACTCTAGTTTTGTAGACTAGATAAAATAACGGAGGTGAAGGAAGATGGTAAGGCTATAAATTGATAATGGATAAGACATGAAATGGAGTCACCAGAGTCTGTAATGGATAAGGGTTATAATGATAATGGGTAAGACACAGGTGATGTTTCAATCTGAAACTTGAGGTTCCAAATTGCACAAAATTATGTATTTCCTTAGCAGAGTCGCCAAAAACTATTGGTTAAATAGTATGTCAATCAGCGTAATGATAAACAAAATAGTTCTGATCAGCCAAAGTAGGAAGATTGGTCATCCAAATGTGTAGGTTTACCACATCAAAAGGGGACTAATCTCTCCTCTCATCAAGGGGATGTTCCCTATAGATATGTTGTATATATATAAACAAAAAATAATACTCAAGGGTAGGATAAACCATCCATCTCTCTTTCTTCAGAGATGATGCATGCAAATCAAAGGAAAAATCTCAAGGGAAATGACAGAAAGCACTCCTCTTCTTTTAGAAGTACTATTCAACAAACCACAAGAATACTCATGGTAGTAATTGCAAAATGTAAACAAGGACGTAGTAACCAGCAAATTGAGATGTAGCACAAAGTCTCCACCTAAATTTGCCCAAGAGTGAGATATGAAGGACAATGAGGGCACAAAGTCATCCCAAGGTCCTTTACATAGAAACAAAAAAGAAAACACACTAAAGGCAATTATGGGGGCACAAAGTCTCTCCACAGTTGACTTCAGGACACCTTCTTGACTACTTTCACTAATTTTGCTTGTTGAATTAAAGGAACATAAAATATGTTAAGGAAAAAGACATAAGAATAATTTCCTCAACAACAAAGATATCACAGCATAAATTTTGAAAAGTCACTTGCTTTCTTATTCCAATAACAAAATATGATCAACAATTTGAGTTCAAAGTCTCAGTAATGCCTTTCAATTTGGGCAAATTTTTATTTATGATTGTTAGAGAGAGATATTTTTTACACTAACAAGAGAGTCCCTTATATAGCCTCTTCAAGACGGACTTGGGAAAAGTAACACATCATGTTGCATTGAATTTTGTTAAGAAGATAGGCTAGAATTTAGGGGCATCTACCCATTTGCTTTTCTCAGTGCAGAGAAACAAGTCACGCTATTGAAAGTTTGCATCTTTCAATATCCACCTGGCAGTCTACTTCTAAAAACATATCTAATGTGCAAATGTTTCTAGTCCTTCCTCATCATTCTTCCTTTTCTAGTTAATGGAATCAGGTCCTGGATTAAATTTAATGCTCTATTCCTTAGTCGCTTCTTGTTGATCTTGGCCTTAAAGCCTTTGTATGCATTTGAGTTCGTAGATTTAAAACTACAAGGATCAACGGCTATTTCATTATCGTAACTTTGACATCCATGGGCACGTCACTTTCTTCAGCAATTCCTTCATCTTTATCAATTGATCTTTCCCGAAGGTGACCTGCCCTTCGAGGCCTTGAGAAATGGTCTACTTTGGGTTGGGAAGATCTGCTCGCAAGGGTATCTGCCCTTCGGGTGATCTTTAGATGGCCTTTGGGCTTCTTTCTTCTGGTGGGTCGCTAAGTTCTTTGGCTCTTCTTTAAGGCTTTTAAAAATCAACATCTATTTTATGAACTTTGAAATTGACATCACGCACCCATCACTACATTTAAATTTCTAACGGCTAGTTCACCGTTCTTGACTTTGACGTCTTCGGGTGCATCTCCCCTTGGGCTTTCTTTGGCTTTCTTGTTTTGCATCCTCCCAAAGGGAATGTGACCCTTCAGCTTTGGGAAGTGTCCTTTAATTTGGCAGTCGAGAGTCCCCCGCAAGGGTACCTGCCCTTCAAGGTCCTTCGGTAGCCTTTTATCTTTGGAGTCCTTCAGAACTTTTTCTACGGACATTTTCCCGTGGAATTTTTCCGTGGACATTTTCCTGTAGACAAAAAGCCTACAAGAATTATTGCTTTGTCTTTGGCCTTCAAAAATTCCTTCAGGATTTCCTCCCGCAGCCTTCCTGAATTCCTTCAGAATTTTTGTCTAAAGGAACTCCTTTGGACAAAAGTCTGAAAGAATTATGCCTTTGTCTTTCGACTGCCTTAAACAAAATTCTAAAATAATTTACCTTTGTGGCTTCCTTGAAAATGACCCTTCTAAAGGATGTTTTTGTCAACCAAGTGCCCTCTGCAAGGGCACTTGTCCTTCGAGAGGCTCTCTTAAACTTTTGCATTGAACCGCTCCTTTGAACCAAGCTTTTAACCAACCATTGAACCAAGCCGATGAACCCTTTGATTGAACCAACTGAGTGAACCAAAGCATTGAACTAACTGAATGAACTAAAGCATTGAACTAACTGAATTGAACCAACTTTGGTTCAATGGTTCAATGGTTCATTCCCTTTGATTTGGCTAAGTCCTTTTGATCCTCATTGAACCAAACGCGTTGAACCTGTTGAACCTTGAACTTGAGTGGTTCAATGGTTCAATGGTTCAAGCCTTGAAAACTTGTTCTTTTGATTGAACCTGCTTGTAAAAGCCTTTGAACCTGACTGTAGAAGCCTTTGAACCTAGAAGTGGTTAAACTCTTGCTGCTGATATTGAACCTTTGAACCTGTTGAGCCCGTTGAACCAAAATGGTTCAAGGTTCAATGGTTCAATCCTCACTTAAAAGCTTGCCGATGAACTCTTTTGGTTGAACCTGGTCATTAAACCAACTTTGAGATCGCCTATGTGTTGAAAGCTTGCTTCTTTCCTACAGATTCCATAGAAATAAACTTGTGAAGCCCATTGAACTTGGCCTACAGAGTCCATAGATTTTATTTTCCTACAGAGTCCATAGATTTCTCTTCCTACAGAGTCTGTAGATTTCTCTTCCTGCACAGTCCATAGATTCAAGCCTGCAGAGTCCGTAGATTTTTGAGAAGCTTGAGAAGTGAGGAATTTGAATGCCCAAGACAAATTTTGAAAAAGGAAGAGACAATTTTGGTCTATAGGACCAAAATAGTTCAAATGTTGTCCCAAAAATGAGTGATATCTTTGGGGGACAACATAAGTGTCCATAATTTTCACTAAAGCTTCATCCATCTCAAATTATTCATTCAGGAAATTAATGACATCTTTAGCCTTGTTGAGATTATTCTTCCTCTCCCAAATCTTTTTCTTATCTTGCATTTGAGTCTCTTACTAAATCTCTTATTGATATGATCTTCATTTTTATCCTCAAGGATCTCCTTCAGCATATGGATACTAGTAGCACAATTCCTAACAAAAAATTTATTGAATTGAATAAGAATCTTCATGTTTTCCTTTTATTTACCTCTTTCAATATCCATATGGAAAATCTTTTCCTTTAGTTTGGAAACCTTTTTGGACAAAGATTCCACTTTATCCAATGATTTCCAATTATTCTATTTGTCAAAGCCTCCATGTTTGTGACCTTTTTCATTTTCAACATAATATATCTAAGAATTTAATTTTCTTTCATTGGCCATTTGATTAAAATTTTGTGACATAGAATGTCCTTTTCCACTAATGCCAGTCTCTCCTAGATATTTCCCATATTTACTTTCAAGATCCTCATGTTGTACTCCACTAAATCCTTGACCAAATATTTAATTTGAAACTGGGGTCCACTCTTCTCAGTTGGGTTATCCATCTCAACCTCCTCATTCCCTTCCAAATTTGGAAGATATATTTTCTAGAAAGGGGAGTTGTAGATCTTATTTACTAGCCACATAATCCTCTTTACCCATTAAATAACAATTTTAAATTTTCTTTAGCTCCCTGGGATGAAGAAACAAGGGTTTTGAAGGAAATGGAGATATACCCCTTAGCCTTATAAACTCCATTATCCCCAACACTTTAAAGAGGGGAGGATATCATTTTCTCTATTTCAATCACTTTGATGACTAGATTTGGCCTAGAAACTTGATTGCTAGCCCAATGATACATTAAAAAGATCAAGGCTTTGTGCAAAAAGAGTGAAAAAAATTTCACTTGAATTTCCTAGATAGAATGTTCCAAGGAAATAAGTAGATGTTAGGGTATACTACATTGAGATGATATTAAAAGGGTTTAAGATGTATAAAAGTAAGCATTTCATTACTCCCTTTCTGATTGGTCAAAATTTATTTGCTAAACAATGTCCTAAAAAAGAAAAAGAAATTGAGGACATGTCTATAGTCCCATATACTAGTGTTGTTGTTAGTTTGATTTATGCAATGGTATATACCAGACCTAACATTGTTCATGTAGTGAGAGTATTAATTATATTTATGTCAAATCTGGGACATGAACATTAGACTATAGTGAAGAGATTTTTTGGGTATTTATGTGGGACGTTTGGCCATTCAATTTACTATCAGGGTAATTGTGGTGAAATAAAAATATTGAATCTACATGGTTTTGTGGATTTATTCTGGGATAGAGATCTTGAGTGCCAAAGATCAACCAGTGGGTATGTGTTCAATTTTTTTGGTGGAGATGTAATTTAGATGAATAAATGGTAGGCTAGTGTTGTGATATCCACCATAAAGGCTAAGTACATGGTGTACTACACAATTTATAACTTTAAACTAGGAAACTAAGCAATGAAAATTGACTTCATGTTCTTATTTGGATGTTATTATCTAAAATTACCTTAGTTGCTTGAGGTGTGTGTTGTTGGGTGATGGGGGATTCGATGCATAAAGGGAGATTATGCAATGGGTCAAACGTGGGTTCATCAAATATGGGTTGACCAATAAAGGCTTGGTTGATGGTAAGTTAGTCAAGAATAGGCTCATCAATTATGGGTTCATCAAAGATAGGTGGATCAACAAAGGTTTGGTCAAAGGTAAGTTGGTCAAGGACATCCTCATCAAATATGGGTTCATAAAAGATAGGAGGTAGGTCATGGTGGTCAAATATTTGTTGGTCAACTATGGATTGGTTGAAAATGGGTGTATCAAAGAGAGACTCATCAAATATTGGTGGTAGTTCATGAACTTCATTTGAAAGTGGAAAAGCTTGATAGTGATTTAGAAAAGGATCTATGAATAACCCAAAATACCGATTCTCAAACTTGGATACACTTGATTCTTGGAAAAATGAGGTTCCTTGGAGTGGTGATGGTGGGACATGATGTATTTTTTTGGCTCAGGGGCTATATTCATAGGTTATTTATTGGGTGGTCATTAATTGCATGATAGTTGATTGGATTGGGATGGATATTGGGATTGTTGAGTAATTTGATTGGATGATTGGGTATTTTGTAATGGTTGATTGTGCAAGTCTTGACTAGGTGATTCTTGATTTTGGGTTTTTTGATTGTTGAATTATTAATAAATTTGAGCAAAGTGTAGTTTTCATTGATTAGGTAATGTGTTATTTTTATTTCTATCTTAGAGGTAAGAACCTACTTGGGTTTGGAATGTTGATAGGCTTGGATATATGTAGTTTTGGTTGCTCAAGAGATTTTTTGGTGTGGGATGGTTGATGATTGATGGTTTGTTTATGTTTTTTTGAAATGGATCAGTTTCTTGGTAGAGGTAAGATAAGCTTGGGTTTGGCTGACTCAGGGGATAGGTTGGTATGAGATTTAGATTTTTTGGATTGTGGATTGGATTGATTATGTGATGGAGGTTTTTATTTTTAAGGATGGAAATCATATTTTAGTTTTCCCACCTCTTTGCTAATATATTGAATTTTTTTAAACACAAACTATTTTTTGTCTTGATAGACTTATTTGGCTAAAACTATTTTTCCAAGGGAGGCATGATGGATAAGGCTTTTTTGATAAGGTTGGTGGTTAGTGGATTGATTAGTGGATGAAGGTTTGGGTGTCAAATAATTGATATGAGAGTCTATGTTGGTTGTAGCTTGGCTAAGTTTTTGCATTGGGTTGATTATGCCTTGATTTTAGAATTGGTAAGGTTGATGCACTAGAACATGTTAGATATTGTGACTATGACTATCAATTATGGATGGGAGCTTGTTGTGATGATTATTATAGATAGTAGATGGTATATTGTCTTGATCTATATAAAAGGGTTTATGGAGTGGATTTAGATGGAAATAGTAATCTTTATTCATTTGAAATGCCATTGGATCGAGTTTGATTTGGTTTTAAAAAAAGCTTTGGATTATGATTTTGGAATACAAGTTTTTGACATGAAATCAAGTATTTGTTTTTAGTTTTCAAAATAAGTTTTAGATTTGGAAAAAATAAAATTGACTTAATTATTGGTTTGGCACAAAAGGATAAAATAAGACACACAAACAATAAAATCATAGAATTATTCAAGTAAGTGTATAACCAATAAATATCTCACTAATAATGCCCTAAAATATGGTAGGCATGTGATGATTGATCTTAGGGAAAGTTATTTTCCCAACACTATTTCTTGATTATGGATGAAGGCTCTTAAACTAGGCTTTACACTATTATTTATAAGGTGGTCTCTATATACCTTTTGATACAATGAGGTTCAAATCCATGGAAGAGGAATATTAATTTTCACACTTGAAAGTTTTAAATCCTAATATTGTTGCATTCCCTATGTCACCATCACTAGAGTGTTACCAAAAAATCAAGCCACAAGGAAATTGTTAAAACCCTAGGTATTAGTGGTCAAATCCACCTCATATCACTTGGGGGTTAATTGAGCTTAGATAATTGAAACAATCGACCCTCAATTTGTAAATCCCATTAGAACATAGGGTTTGGCCTACCATGTGGTGATGATATCCACAATTAATAGATACCCTAGAAATAAACATAAAAGAGACAACTTCATTTATGATTTTTATGATCATTTTGTAGTGCAAGGAAAGAGCATACAAAAGATAGCCCAGGATACATAAATTATTTCTAGGGGTTAGCTTTTGATTTCTAGGGTCACTTTACAATGCAAAGAAAGAGCATACACCAACACTAGAAACATAAACAAGATTTTATAAAATAAAGTAAAAATAGGTGAAATTATAACTTTAAAAGTAAAGTGTTTATAATTAAAATAAACAAAAATGTTTTGATTTGTTTACATCTTTGACTTGCAGTGTTTTAGAAAATGATTAGTAGTTTCAAACAACATCTTTAACTAGCAAAAATTTACAAGTTAGTGAACTTAAAAACACTATTAGTAAAATCAAGCATTAATGAAATATTTGATCATGGCTACATGCATCTTTATAATATCTTCATTTTTCCATGAATAAGAGGTCAAATAGACAGCTAGGTAAAAATTTATGACCTTAAAAATAAATCCACTATAGGTGCAAGTAAAAATTCATCACTCCACAGTAATAATTCACCACTCAACAATAATAATTATCCATTTATGTTATAAATTCACCACTCAACTATATGAGTTCAACTCTCAACTGTATGAATTAACAACTAATAATATGAATTTATCAATCGATTGTACGAATTCACCACTCAACTATATGAATTAATGATCCACTCAATAATATGAATTAATCATTTGGATGAACGAATATATATTAGGTAAAAATCATAAAAAATAGGAAAATAAAAACACAAATAAAAAATAGTTACTAGAACTATTTTGCTGATGTGCAATACAATTTCATTATTGGGTGGTATAATTTCACTGAAGATGATGACAATTTCATTGAATTTAATGATGATTTCACTACTAATTATGACTATGTTTCCAAATTTAATGATAATTTCATTGATGTTGAAGATGATTTCATTGAAGATCAAATGATAGCTACAACCATAATATTTAGCATCATCTTATCAAAATTTACCTGTAACAACAAGAAATTTCTACCAAAACTATGTTATAGGACTTAGGCAATCAAAAGGACTTGAAACAAACTCAAAAATTGAATGAAAAAGAGTTAAAATAAGCCTGGGAATGGTTCCCACCAGGCATGCCAAAATGTAATATGTAGAATTTATAATTTTAAACTAGGAAACCAAACAATGACAATTGAATTCCTATTCTAAACACAACTTAGAACCTCAGATAGAGATTTAAAAGAAAAAAAAAACTTCACACCTTTACCTACCAACCAATGAAGATTTATTATTTTATAACTTGGATGTGCTCTTATAAACTAGTATGTGGTTTCTCAAATTGAATTATCCAATGCAAAGGAAATTCAACAACATGGTAGTAGATAAAATTGATATTAAGAATATTCACAATGGAAATTTGATAGAAATTCAATAGCTCAATAGTGGATGTTTAAGTCGATATAAATTCGTATGATAATTCAAGGAGATCCTCAAAATGGATGAGAGAATGTCTATTTGTAGACTCCTGAAGGAGAAAATAGATAATAAGATAATTATGTGATTAGTTAATATCTTAATTTTGGATGATTGGATTTATGTCCTCATTCAAGTGAGGAAGAAAATTTACTCAAGTGGTTGAGAAATGTGGGGGAGTTAGTTGGGTGATTGAATGAGTTAATCAACTAAATAAATGAATTTGGTTGCATGTTTATAAGATAGTTGAAATATTTCATGAATGAGTCAAAGTAGTTGGATGACTCACCAAGTTAGTTGAATGTCTCAAGGAGTTGGTTGGATGACACAACACCTTGGGTGAGATAATTGGGAAAATGGTTGGATTACTCAACACCTTGGTTGAGAGAATTAAGAAGGTGGCTTGTGGCTTGTGGCTTGTGACTTAGAATTTGGAATTTTAATTAGTTTTATTTGTTTGTTTGTGTAATTATGTATGCATGATTAATTATCAATGGATTAATCAATTAATATTGATTAATTAAATATTTGAAATAGGGGGAGAAAGATGTTAGTGGACTAGGATAAAATCCATATTGTGGATGATGGTTGATTTAGTAAATAATAATGACGATTGTGTCGATATTTAGGAAAGTTAATTATGAAACTAATATGGCATAATTTAGGTGTTTACACATGGAAAATACTCAGGAAAGCAAGAAAGTTATTTAATTTCAAAGGTTATTGTCCACTTTTTGGTTTGTTCAAAAGGTTTTAAGGATAAATTGTGACTTTCAAAGTGCAATTTGTCTAGCAAGGAACCTTGAATATCATTCTGGAATGAAACACATTGATTTTCAATACCATCTTGTAAGGTAAATGGTGGAAAAGAAGAAGATATTGTTATAGAAGTTGGACATAGGTGAGAACATTATTGATTCATTGATAAAGGTTGTGATTAATAAGAAATTTTATTGGCTCAAAAAATTAATGGGCATATATATCCTTAGTTACTCAAGGAATGGTCACATGGCCCCTATGGAAAGTATTCAACAAGTGGAGATTGTTGGAAATGTGTTGTAAATTTTACATGATCTACATTCTACTAGATTATAGAGCTATTATGGGGCCTTTATACCTTATTTTTGAGACCATATTAGAATGTATTTGGTTGGTTTAGCCCATTTTAATTTATCCCATAGTTTTGGTACCCCAGGGATTATAATATCACTTTGACGATTACCTACTGATATGATTATATATACCCACACATACAATATGAGAAAAGAAGACATAGAAAATACATTATTTTATTGTAAATGGTTGAGTTAATATAATAAAGGAGGAGTTATTGTGCTAATATTTTTACCTGAAAGGGTTTTCTCACATGAAATTATGTGTACTATGTAATTTTTTGTATATGCCATTTTTTTTACTATATTAGCTTGATGATTTTGTTAGTATTTCTTCTCTCATTTTATTTTATTGGGTATATTTTTATTTTCATTATTCTTACATTGGTATAGCTTTCTTTATATGTTTCATTTGGTCTATTATTCATGGTTCATCTATCTTTCATTCAAATTCCTTTGATTTTCATCCCCATATTGCTTTGCCTGACTACTCCATGTAAGCTTGAATGGCCTTTTCCATTGCTATATTTTCAACAATAAAGGAAATTAGTTCAATAATTTACCTCTAACTCCTCAAACAAAAAATCATACAGAACTTAAAATACGATGTGTCCCTGCAAGTAAAACTCAAAAATGTACCAGTTAATGGTAGTCTTCACCTAATCATCAATAACATGTGTCTATTTTTTGAAACCATTCTAACTTATATTTACTTCAACCAAAGTGCTTTGTGTTGTGAGGTCGGAAGCAATAATATTCAAGTTTGGATTGCCATGTAACTAATAGCTTGGGAAACTCACATTATAAAATTTCATAAATTTATCCATATATGAGTAGGAAAACTCTCCTGGGAATGCACTCATAGTTTATCAACTTCTTATAAAAATTCACAAATCCTCTAAATTAGACAATTATTAAGGTCCTTTTGATTAGGCAACCATCTTAACATTTAGTGATCTTGACAACAAAACCATTTTTGTTACCAAACCTTCAATCTCATCATTAATACATGCTTATTTATATAGTCTTATGGGGTTATGTGAGACTCAAAATATGTTAAGTTAATATATTGTGTTATAAGAATGATCAAGTGTGTGGAATGAGACAAAAATTTCTTCAAAATTGATTTCAAAGGTAATATCATGCATGTCTTAGCTCCCTATATAAGACATAAATTTCCTTCTCCGTGCTTAGTCTAAATTATAGTAGAGGATACATTAGCTCATACACTCATGACCCCAGATTAAAGTGAATATTTAAGAATCAAAGACTTGTCTATTGAATTCAAAACTATTTTGAAGAGATAACCATATTTATTCACACATGTTGGATATATATAGGATTCTAAGAGAGCATGACTCTTCGAATTATTGAATTTTTGTTTCCTTTTATTTTTAGTCCAATATAAAAATTCAATATTCCATTCATTATTTTGAATTATATGAACAATTAAATTATAAAAAACATACAAAATAATGCCTATGTCACATGTACAAACTTCTAAAAAATGCATGTGAAATATACTTTGCATCCTTGTACTAACAACCTTAAACTACATGTTTCATATATGCTTCATTGATATATTCATACTATGATGACATATTCTCCACATGTCAGCACATGCTTCTAAATGTTTATATATTTCATTAAAGCATGATGTGGTTAACTCTTTTCTTTTGACATGAGTAATTTTTAGACTACATTCATCGCCTCAAAATGGGGACATATTAGTGGGCTTGTCATAGATATTCAAACTTCCATTTATAGATATTTCAAATTTTGGGGAAAAAAACATGTTTTAAAGAGTTCATATTATTAGTTTGGTTATAATTACGGGATAAATATTTACATTTTGAGATAGATTTTGGAGCATATGCAAAAAATTTAAAGGATCATAAGCTATAGGTTATTTTGGAAAAAGTAAGGTATAGATGTATAACATACTATATCATGTTTTAAAACTAATTGGATCAGATTATGGGTATGAACACAATTCATGCATCCACTATAGTAATTTTCTATGTTGACGCATATTAGATAATATTATGAGGCATGAAAATTGATCATTCACAAACATTATTATAGTTTTTTTTGTTTTCTGAACATGGCATTTATGTGACATTGATGGTGAACATTTTGAATCTATAATTTTATTTATAGTGATAGATTCACCCTACATGAGCCTAGTAAAGGCTTATATTTTCATATTGATGTTTAAGATTAGTTAAATGAGTAGTGTGACTAAGGTTCAACATCGCTCAATGGCCTAATGCTACTCTCTCCTCATGAGGGTTGGGGTATTATTTTACTAACCCATGGCCATTACCTTATTACATTTCTCCATTTGTGTGTGATCACCCACAATTCTCCAATACTTTAGAAGGAAGTACATTCTCAAATGCTTCAGAAGGAAACATCATCTCCAGAACCTCATAGCAAACATAATTCACCACTTATAGGCGTATTCTTTAATTTCTCTTTAAATTTAAAAATTTGCATTTATCTAGTCCATTTCATATTTAATTTCACATATGGACATTGATTGCTACATGTTAATTATAGTTTGGATGGAGAGAGCTGCATATTTATAGGCTTTATCTAAATAAAAGTGTGCTTACACACTAAGGTACATATATTTATCATTTTACTCTAACATTATTTTTAATTCCAATTCTATAATAAAAATTGAGGCACTTCTAGACATTAGAATATGGTACTATACATTTGAAAATGTCAATCTTTACTTACCTTCACCTTACATGACTTACATTTCCATATATGAATCTTTCACACCCTTCCGTTATATCCACATGCTTTCTATGGGACTTACCAACTTGATTTTATACCAATCACCTAAAATAATTCCATAGTTTGTGTCTAACATATTCATTATCATACTCAGATAGTTTCCATATCATCAAATCAATATTCTTGTCTTTCAAAAAAATTCATCAAACTCGGATGCTTGTATAATTTTTAAGGCAATCAAATTTAATGCATCTATCCCCATACTAAACAATGGACATTTTTAAAATTTAAATCATGTTTATGGGTTAGCTCATAAATTTTTCACATTTGTGTCATGAAAAATTATCCAAAGAGTCCTATATAAATACACAATAGGTCTAAACCTATTTATCTATCTATCACTCATCAAAAAAACATTTATACACATTTGTGCATTTAAAGGGATAACCCTAAAATTATCAAATTATAAAATAGTTACAAATATCAAGCCTTAGCCAAGTATATATCACCTAAGCCAAGCCAAGTTTTCCATTTTAAAGGGTCAAAAGTTATATTACATGTTGCATTCATAAAAGAATAAGTATTGTACACATACACCTAACATGAAGAACTATTTATAGTTTAAATTCTCTCTATGGAGTATTGGATATGTAGGAAATGCTCAACCATTCATTAGGGAGTGGTTGAGGTTAGATCGACCCACCTTCTTCCCATTTTTAAAGCCTAAACCCAATGTCTAAAGTGGAGGTAGGGTTTCAAAGAAGAGATAGGTTTTTGAATTTATGCATAAAGTGAGCAATTAACATCACATAATAAAACTTATTTAAATTAGGTATAGTAGTTTATGAAAAAATAGTGAGGCACACATTCATAGGAAAAAAATAGAAATAACAAATTCTTGTGTCAGACAATAGCATCCATATTTTGATATACTTTTCCAAGCAAATCTAGACACTCATGTTTATGATCTGAGTGAATCCAAGTCTCTTTCCAATCATTTCAATCACTGGCACACAATATTGGTCCTACACAAAAGAGTAACACACTAAGTATCTAAATCCCTTGTATTGTTTCTATTAATATTAAGTACAATTATGTAATCAATCTTTGATTTTATATTTAGATCAATGCTTTATTTTAATACATTAAACAATATAAATAGTGCGAAAAAAATTATCTTATTAGATTTCACATGAATGAAAAATAGGGTAAAACACCCTCCTAGTAGGGTTATATCTTATGTGTTTATAGTGTGTCTTTTGTTTATGGTTATGTTTTTAAATCTCTTTATCCATAATTGTTTTGTTCTTGGTTGTTGTTTTAGGTTATTTCCCATTTTAGTTTACCTACACTATCGTTAGCCAACTTGCTTAGGTTATTTAATTAGGTTCATTAGGGTAATACACTTTAAGTGATTCTATTATTAAAGGTTCTTACCTTTTAATGACCTGATCTAACCCTATATGTACCTTTCTCTTTCCTCTTTTATCTAATAAATAAATGAACACTTTATGGATCTCTCTTTGCTTTGAATATATGGTTCTCACTTGCTTTAGGGTTTCATGCATTTCATGCCTTGTTAAAGATCTTGGATGAATATAACATGGTATCAAAGCTCTGATCTAATGGAAATTTTTCCATTTCTAAAATCCTTGGTGAGATCTTACTTTCTAGCATTCCTTTAATGAATGTTTTGTGCTCTCATTCCACCTACTACATACAACTCAAACTTGTATAAAGTTTGATCGATAGTTTTGTTTTGAGCATCATATTCTTTAAAAATGCTTGTTTTTCTAAGCTCTTCACAATGATGTTATTATTGGGATCTCTACAACTAGTCTATACCCACTTTATTATACTCTACTTTGAATGCATTATTAGTAGATCCCGACATCACTCCTATTTGCATTTCTTGTGTACTAATTTGGTCAATTATGTTAGAAGCAAAATGATTGAGATGGGGTGGAGGTGAACCAATCTCTTAAAAAAACCTTCTTTCAATTCCTTCTTAGCATACATGAACCATCACATCAATATATAGATCAAACAATGCATAAGCAATCAACCATATAAGCATGAAAGAAGATTACACAAGACAACACATCATATATGTGTGAAACCCTCAAGGGAAAGAAAACCCATTGATATCTACAAACGTACTACAGTATTATAAGTCAAAATATCATAATTTATTGCATTACTAACTCCACATGGAGTACCAACACCAACTATCTAAGCACCAATCCAACTAGGCTTTACAAGCACCAACTTGCAAGGAGGCACCAACCCCCTAGATGACTCAACACCAAATCATCCACATAAAACCTTTGATTACATTTTTTAAAAAAAAATCTCATAAAATATATTATGATCACCTTCTTTATCTCTTCTCATTCTTCTATTCCTCTCAAACTGCCTTCTAGGCTTCTTCACTCAACTAGGTCTCTTCAAGATATATTAGGTCATATGACCTTGATATTCAACCACAGTACCCCTATTAGATATCCATGATAGATCCTATATAATCCTATAATGGTATTAAAGACCTTATTCTACTCAAAAATATGTTATTTCATTCTCATTCTCTCATCTTCACATCTTTAACTAGCCCAACTAGGCCTAATTATCCTTGTTCTTATACTAGGCTCTTGCTTATACACCTCTAATTCGGCCATACACACTTGCCCAATTATATTTTTCAAAAAATATACCATAGTAAATTATAATAACATGAATCAATCAATAAATTAGGTTGGACATAAATCAAATAGACCAAATCCTTCTTTAGGTCTCATGGAGACCTAATTCTATTAGGCCTTCTTTAAGACATGTTGCCCTTTAATCTCCTTGGAACACTTTCAAACTCCACACATAGTAGGAACACTTCATACACCACTAAAATATAAATTCACCAAGCTCATATTAGGTCCATTAAACTTTTTATATCCAACCACCATTTGAATCACACCATTAGTATTGTTCACATTAGGCCTTCACACACACAGAAAGGTTTGTCTTGAAAAACTAAAGATAATACATTATTTAGCCACTGACACTAAATAATATGAGAAAAAAATAAATGACCTTAAAAACATCACCATGTACTTTATACTTCACATATCATGGCAAAAGGACTAAAACACTTCTCTATAAATAGCCCATTCAGACTGCCAGAACACTCCAAAACCCAATCATGAACAAATTGATCTTCAACATCTAAAAGAACACTTATAATGACCACTAAAATTTTTATAATATCATTTGACATATTTATATCACTTTAAATTACACATATCACAATTTCCAATGTTAAATATTGATTTTGCAGACCAATCTTTTGACCTCACTACACATAATCAGATCAGAACTAGACAAGCCATTTTGGATTGAACATTTTAACCACTTTCATTGACTATAAAACATTATAAAAAGCATGGATAGGACATAAAAGTCCAAAAAAAAAACACCATATATATTATATACTTAAACTTATATAATATAGTCTCAAACTCATCACTGCAACTTGCTTACCCAGAACTGACAATTTTACTTTAAAGCACAATCATGGTGACTCAGACCTTCAATACTTGTATAGATATCTTCAATGACTTATGATGTATGTAGATTATCCTATGAGATAATTATAAGTTTATTTTATATAAATATAATATATTCAAATATTAAATATTGGTTTTTCAAATCAATCTTATGACTTCACTGTACATAGACCTCATTGAGCCAGACAGGTCAACTTGTGAGCAATTTTTTACTATATTCATTGATCTCCAAAACTTATACCAAATATGAGAATTTATTAAAAGTCTTGAATAACATCTCAATGCACTTTTTTTTATCACTATTTCATGATAACACATTCCTAATCATCTTCTCATTGTTGCTTAGCTTTTTCACTATTTCCATCATTAGCATTGTTAATGATTGGCTAACTTGGATGGCTGATTTAGCATACTTGAGGGAAAAAAAATTTCTGAAAAACTTCATGGACATGAAATGTGAGTCTCAAACTTCATCCTCCATCTATTTTCATACTTTTACTTGGTCAACTCTGACTATTACAACAAATCTCTGAGAAATGTGTAATTTCTTGTAAGGTCTACTCACACACCTAACAACTCAATCACACTTGGAGGTGACTGAGAGAGTTGACTAAAACCTCCAATAGTTTACCTGAGCATATAACAATCCATTTTGGGCACTTTTTATCAATATCTTCAAAATTGGGTCCTTTTTAGGGTTCTAAGAGGGTTAAAACTTGTTTCCATTCTTAAAAATCATTCATAAAGTATAGCCCCTCAATCCAAAAACAAATATCTAGAATTTTGAGATAGAACCCTTCTCCATATACCATGAATATCTTTGGTTCCCATGCATAGGTTTTACAAGCTAACAAACACAAGAAAATCCTTCTCAGGTTGAGAACCCTTTATTTTGTGCACTTGAGAGACCTAAAAACCACTTTTCATGCCTTGTCCTTCAAACTATGACCTTAAACTATATGAACATACTTGAAAAAACATACCTTACCTTTGTAAATTCTTATATGATCTCAAACCCTTTGAAATCTAATTATGACCCCTCATTAGGCCACACTCTCTCTCTTTTTGCTCTCTAGACCTTATCCTTCAAACCATATTAGGCTTTAGAACTAACCTTTATGCCTCTTTTCATGTGTTATCCACTTCACTCTCATATTCAAGCATCTTATCGCAGGCTTATACACAACCATATATCCTTCACATGCCTTGAAAACAAACCATTATACCTCATTAGGCTAGGTAGGGTCTAGAAGTGATCTAGTTGTACACTTGATCTATAGGTCCTACCCATGTAGGCTCACCTTGAAACTCTCCTTGAGGC
This sequence comes from Torreya grandis, assembly GCA_037957365.1. Taxonomy (NCBI): domain Eukaryota; kingdom Viridiplantae; phylum Streptophyta; class Pinopsida; order Cupressales; family Taxaceae; genus Torreya; species Torreya grandis. The sequence continues at coordinate 683,881 of JARHVA010002320.1, forward strand.
CTCTACACCTTGATCACATGCCTTACATGCTCCTCAAATAATTTCATGAATATGCACATACATATTCATGCTCATTATGCACATGCTCATGATATGACTATGCTTGTTATGACTAGGCTTTTCAAAACACTTTGTACTTAAGAACTAGTACTCAAACATGATTACCTCAATGATATCAAACAAGAACACTCTTAAGATAACACTCTCACACCACTAAAACAATCTATTTCTGATCAACATGCTCTCAAGACCTCGTGCATGTCTAAAGCCTCATAACCATGATCCAATGCTCACTTGACCATTAAACCTCTTTGTGACAACACTGACAACATCAAGTTGTCCTGAACCATGACATTGACCTTAACATCAACCAATGGAAGAGACAATAGGTTGCCTTAAAATTCTCTCTTTCCTTCAAATTATCTCATATCACATGGCTTCCTTGTTACATCAATCACACAAGCTCATACCTCAAAGACCACTCACCATGCATCTTCACCAGATGCACCTTGACATCAATGACATCAATGACAACACTTCTCAACAAACTCCCCCTTTATCATTGATGGTAAAACATTCTTCATTTTGATCACTCTCATGTCCTCCCAATCTGGTCAATCTTCCTTCTTAAGATTTCTCCCCATTTGATATTAATGACAAAGGGTCATACATACTACAACTTTTAGAACCACTCATTCTCCCTCTTTGAAAACTACTCTTAGAAACTTATGAACAACTTGAATAGCTCCCCCTCAAACCAAGCATCCATCATGCTTTTGCTAACTGAATAGTGTCTCCACGAATCCTAATGGAGTCACCCCTTTCCATAGGGCATTAAAATAACACAAAATAAAGAGATTATTAGATCTACATGCTTTCACAAGACCAAATATCCTTCAGGATATTTTTAGGCTTGATTGGCACCTTAGGATTGACTTCTATATCAACCATTTCATCAACAATATGAGCTGATAACAGACATTCCTGACTTGATTTCACATCTAAAGTATGTTTTGTTATAGCAAATAGTCCACTTGAGATTTTAGGTTGATCATGACTCATCTTTACTATATTTGGTTTCCACACATTCATTTACCTTCTCTCTTTCACTCTAGGGGATTTAAACCTCTTGTTTTGACTTGATGGCCTTCTAACTCTATTAGGACATAATCTTGCAATACATCCCACATTTCAACAACTGTAGTGAACAACCTCATTCATACCTCTTGACTGATGATTCCATTCATAATCCCATGTATATTCATTTTTAGAGGATCTTCTACACTCTTTTAATCTATGACCAAATTGATTACATGCAAAATAGTAACCATTGAATGAATTAGCATACCTCATAGCATTAGGTTGTTTGATTGGTCTTTTTATGTTGACCTTCTTATCTTTATTAGCCTTCTCCTGGACCTGATTTGTCTTCTTTTGATCTTCTTTGAAACCAAGACCTGCTTTATCACTTAGACCTCTAACTACTCAAATGTTATCTAAAGCATCAATACTCTTTTCAAACTTCATAAAGGTCTTCAACTTGCTAGATGCTTGATCCAACTCATCTTTTAAGGATTCCATTTCAGTTCCATACTTGGTGCACTCTTCCTCTTCAGTTTTTAAGCTATCAGTGACTATCTTCATCTTTGATTTAATCTAATTGATGATCTCATCATACTCCTTAGATGTGTTATTTATTATCTCTTCATACAATCCAATCTACTCTTCATAGTCCTTAAATAATGATCTTAGTTTATGATTCTTCCTTCTTTAGAACTTCAAATCCTCTAGAGTATTCACCAATCCTGTCTCAAATTTCACTAGTCTCTTCTTCATCTGATTCTACATAATCCATAAGGTCTTTCCCTTTTTATCAACTCACATTGTCTATTTCTATATCCATGAATAAGGTTTCATTGTTGTCATGTTCATGTTCATTACTCTCATCATTACTATCAGATTAACTTATGTCATTTATATCAGATGAGTTATTATCTTCCTTAGTATAGAAACTTATCTTATTTTTGAATGACCCTTTCCTACCTTCATACCTCCTAAAATCTTTCTTATTTTTGTAAAGCTTATAGACCTTATCATCTCCATGATGTTCATCATGTTCTTCATCATGCTCAATCTTATCTTTATTAGAACACTTAGATGTAAAGTGACTAATCTTGCCATAGTTGAAACATTTGAAAGGCAACTTACCCTTGTACTTACCAGATTCAAACCTCAATTTTCTATCAAACATGGCTATTAGTTCATCATCATCAACATCTAAACATACCTCATCCTTGACCTTCTTGAATTTTGACTAAATGACGATTCCTTCTTGGGAGGTCTTCTATTTCATTTTTTCTCATCTCATAAGTAGTTAATATGCCATGAAACCCATCCATCTCTAGCTTGTCCAAATATTACATATCTTTTATTGCAGACACCTTAGAATCAAACTTAAGAGTTAGTGATCTTAATACCTTTTGAACAATTGTAGATTTTTTCACTTCTCCTAATCCTCTAATGACATTGACAACTTCATCAACCTTCAACAGGTAAGATGTAATAGTTTCATCTTCATCCTTTCAAAATATCTTTGGTGGGTTTGCAACTTCACCATCTTCACCTTAGTGTGCCCTACATAGATAGTCTTCAATTTGCCCCATATCACCTTGGCTAACTCACATTGCATCACCTTCATAAAATTTTCCTATGATAGGCCACATAAATGGCATTCATTGCCTTAGAATTTATCTCACTTTCCTTCTTTCTTTTCGCATCAGTTGGTGGTGTAGGAGGTGGAGTGTGTCCGTCTTGAGCTTGTTGACTAGCCATCCTCGCTTTTAGGATATCTTTTAGGTTATTAAGCCTACTTCAAAGGACCTGCTCTAATACCAAATATTGGAATAAAAATAATTGAGAGGGGGCATGAATTAGTCTCTTAAAAAAACTTTCTTTCAATTCTTTCTTAGCATACATGAACCATCACATCAATATATAGATCAAGAAATGCATAAGCAATCAATCATATAAGCATGAAACAAGAGTACACAAGACAACACATCATATATGTGGGAAACCGTCAAGGGAAAGAAAACCCACTTATCCTTGAAAATGTACTACAATCTTATAATTCCAAATATCACAATTTATTGAAGCACCAACTCCACATGGAGCACCAACCCCAACTAGCTAAACGCCAACCCAGCTAAGTTTTAGCAAACACCAACTTGCAAGGAGGCACCAATACCCTAGATGACTCAACACCAACTCAACCACCTAAAACCTTTAATCACCTTAAAAATAATTTTTTTATAATACAACAAATTATTATCACATTCTTTAACTCTTCTCACTCTTCTATCTCTCTCAAACTACCTTCTAGGCTTCTTCACTCAACTAGGTCTCTTCAAGACAGATTAAGTCATATGACCTTGATATTCAACTACAGTACCCCTATTATATATTCATGACATATCCTACATACTCCTACACTGGTCTTAAATTCCTTATTCTACTCAAAAATATGTTATTTCATTTGCATTCTCTCATCTTCACATCTTCAACTAGCCCAAATAGGCCTAATTAGCCATGTTCTTATACTAGGCTATTGTTCATACACCTCTTAGTCAGCCATACACACTTTACAACTTATGTTTTTCACACAATAGAACTTATGAAATTCTAAAAACATGAATCAATAAATACATTAAGTCTGACATAACTCAAATAGACCAAATCCTTCTTTAGGTCTTATGAAGACCTAATTCCATTAGGCCTTCTTTAGGACACGTTTCCCTTTGATCTCCTTGGAACAATTTCAAACTTCACACATGGTATGAAAAATCTATATACCACTCAAATATACCTCCAATAAACTCATCTTATGTCCATGATACTTTTTAGATCCAACCACCACTTCAAGCACACCATTAGTATTGTTCACATTAGGCCTTCACACACACATAAAGGTTTGTCTTGAACAACTGAAGATAATACATTATTTAGAGACACAACCATAAAAATAAATAATATGAATATAAAATAAATGAACTTAAAAACATCACCATGTTTATACTTCACAACTCAGGGCAAAAGGACTAAAACACTCCTCTGTAAATAGCTCACTCAGAATTGCCAAAACACTCTAAAACCTAGTCATGAACAATTTGATATTAAACATATGAAAGAAAAATTCTCATGACCAATAACATTTTAAAAATATCATTTGAAATATATATATCACTCTCAAGTAAAAATATCACAAGTTCTAATGTCAAATACTGGTTTTGCAAACCAATCTTTTGACCTCACTACACACAGTCAAATCAAAACCAGACAAGTCATTTTGGCTTGAACATTTCAATCACTTTCACTAACTATAAAAATTTATAAAAAACATGGATATTACATAATATTCTTAAAAAAAAATCCATATATATTAAATACTTTAACTTAGAGCATAGTCAAACTCATCATTACAACTTGTTTACCCAAAACTGCCAATTTACCTTAAAGTACAGTCATGGTGACTTAGAATTTAAACACATGTATAGACATCTTAAATGAATTATGATGCATGTATATGATCATATGATATCATTAGACCATTATTATATATAAATATAATATATTCAAATATAAAATATTGGTCTTGCAGGCCAATCTTATGATCTCACTGTACACAGACCTCACTAAGCCAGACAGGTCAACTTGTGAGCAATTTTTTACTATATTCATTGATTTTCAAAAATTATAAAAAACATTAGACTATCTTAAAAGTCCTCAATAACATCTCCATGCACTTGGTTTCATAATTATTTCATAATAACATATGCTTAATCATCCTCTCATTGTTGCTTGGGTTTCTCACTATTTCCATCATTAGGTTTGTTAACGACTGGCTAACTTGGATGATCAGTTTAGCATACTTAAGGGATAGAACCTATCTAAAAAAATTCATGGACATGAAACATGAGTCTAAAAATTCATCCTCCATCCATTTGCATTTTTTGAATTTGTCAACTTTGGTTGCTACAACAAATCTTTGAGAAATGTGCAATTTCTTATAGGGTCTACTCACACACCTGACAACTCAATCACACTTGGAGGTGCCTGAGAGAGTTGACTACAACCTCCAATAGTTTACCTAAGCATACCAATATATTATGGTCATTTTTTATCAACATATTCAACATCAGGTCCTTTTTAGGGTTCTAAGAGGGTTAAAAGATGTTTCCATTCTTAACAATCGTTCATAAAGTATAACCCCTCAATAAAAAAATAAATACCCAAAATTTTGAGCTAGGACCCTTCCCCATATATCATGAATAGATTAGGTTCCCATGCATAGGTTTGATAAGCTAACGAACACAAGAAAATCCTTCTTGGGTTGAGAACCCTTCATTTTGTGCACTTGAGAGACCTAAAAACCAATTTTCATGGTTTGTCTTTCAAACTATGACCTTAAAATATATGGACATACTTAAAACAACATACCTTACCTCTGTCAATGCTTATAAGAGCTCAAACCTCTTAAAATCTGATTATGACCCCTCATTAGGCCACCCTCCTTCAAACCATATTAGGCCTTAAAACTGACCTTCATGCCCCTTTCCATGTGCTCTCCATGTCACTCACATATTCAAGCAACCTCTCATGCTTATACATATCCATATATCCTTCACATGCCTTAACAATAGACCATTATACCTTATTAGGCTGGGTAGGGTCTAGAAGTGGTCTAGTTGTAGACTTGCTTTGTAGGTCCTACCCTTGTAGGCTCACCTTGAAACTCTCCTTGATGCCTCTACACCTTGATCACATGACTTAAATGCTCCTCAAACAATGTCATACCTTTGAACATAAATCTTCATGCTCACTATGCACATGCTCATGATATGACTAGACTTCTCAAGACACTTTGTACTTAAGAACTTGTACTCAAACATGCTTACCTCAATGATATCAAACAATAGCACTCTTCAAAAATCACTCTCACACCACTGCAACAATCTCTTTTTGGTCAACATGATCTCAATACCTCATGCAAACCTAAATCCTCATAACCATGCTTCAATGCTCACTTGATCATCAAACCTCTTTTTGACAACACTAACAACATCAAGTTATCCTGAACCATGGCATTTATCTTGACATAAACCAATAGAAAAGACAATATATTGCCTTCAAATTATATTTTTCCTTCAAATTCTCTCTTGTCACATGGCTTCCTTGTCACATCAAGCACATAGGCTCATACCTCAAAGACCACTCACCATGCATCTTCACTAGATGCACCTTGACATCAATGATAACACTTCTCAACAAATTTATATTATTGTTCATTCGCATGGACACATTGTCAGTAGAGTTTGATTTCCATTTATTGAGACATGCATTATCACTTGTGCATTGTTTGCTACTACTTGTCTAGACATATTTTCAGTTGAGTCTAAAATCCTCGCATTGAGCATGATTGTATTTACAACACTTTGGGGGATCATTATTGTTAATTTTTTTCATTATTTGATGTCTCTTCTGTAATCTATTTTTTTCATTGTATCTCATGTACTATTTGCTCACTTAGCTTTATTCTCAGTTATGCCCGACATCCCTATTTTGAGTGTGCACTATTTGTATTAAATACTACACTGGTTGCTCATGTGGACACATTCTCAACTCTGTATGACATTCCAGTCATGAGTGTGACATATTATATCATCATTATAGAGTTTCTTGTGTATTTTTACACTTTTTTGGTGTCTTCTCTCAGTCATGTCGACTCCACTTGAGAGATACTAGCTAATGAGGAGAGTTGATTCTACACCAATGGTTCTTATTGGAAAAACCAACTATGATTTTTGATATGATTACATAGAACACTTTCTCACAAAAAAGAATCATATTCCATTCATATATGGATATATTTCTACTCTCACTTATCCTATTCGATACAATAAGTGGGCTAACACTTGTGACAAGGTTCTTGGTAGTCTACTATTACATGTTTCCATGGATCTTCATTTCAATGTGGAACATACAACATGTTCCTACACTATTTAGAGCATCCTACAGTATCTTTTCAGAGATCCTACTGAGATCTATATCATTCCTCCTCCTCCTCTTCCTATTGTCTCTTCAAAGACTATTTTACTCCCTCCTCCTATTCCTATTTTTTGTGATGACATATTCATGGTGGATTGTGCTCTTCCTTCTATTGAGCCACCACTATAGGATTAGATTCTATCTGACCTTAGTTGTCCTATTACTAATTATACTTCCATCCCTATTCAGGATGTTGTTCTTTTAGAGCCTTCATGATCTTGCACTTCAGAGTATTCTACTATTTATAGTGTGAGTACACCCATTGAGAGCTATAATGACTCATATGTTCCTGTGGATATTCATATTTCATATTTACGTGCTTCATATATATTATTCTTTAGTTTTAATGGTTGTTGAGTTGATCTCTCCACCTCCCATGGACATTATTTTTGTGAATGTTCCATGTCATTCTTCTTCATTGGTCTCACCTATACTTGATGACACTTCTGATCCTGAGCACATTTCTAAGACTAAGGACTCTTTTTTTTGCACGGATGATTATAATAGTGATGTGGATACACCTCCACCATCTCCTTGTTAGCTTCTATATATTAAGGAGTTATTTCCTAATCCACCTACTCGTGGTCCACTTCAGACATTGAAGGGTGTAGTTATATTGATTCAGGACTCATCAGACATCGATAAATCTACTACATAGTTACAGAGCATTCTGCAATCCTTCATAGCCTTTATTTTCATTGCACCCTCATTGCATATAGCAGTTGGCCCTCTTACTATGCATGAGGAGCACAATTCCTTATATATGGACTACACCTTGGTTGGAGATCCATCAAGCACTTGGTGGACTCATTCATTATTCTAGGGTGATCCACTCTTCACTGCACCTACTTCTGACAGGTTCATTTGAGTGGCATTATTTCTAGTTCTTATGCATGATATTGTCGGGCCTATGTCATGCATCTATTTTGGAACCTATTCAAATTTATTTGTAATTTTTCCTCCTTCATATTCAATTATGGAATGGTCATACTTTTAGTACACCATTCATGTTCTTATTTTAGCAATGGGAAGAAACATTGTTTGATACAAATGGAGCTTCTTTAGTCTTCAGGTAGAGGATCTCATCATCAACCTTGGACATTTAGTGAGCTTTTTTGTAGGTAGCTTCAACATGTTTTATGGGAACTTCTTAGTTCTCCTCTCTATGTGCCTTATTTTCTCTCACTTGTGGACACATTCTTGATTGTGCCTGACATCCTTAGATCATGCATAGTTTCTCACTTAGCTCTCTTTTGGGGAGGAATTTTGTCCTACGGGTTTTCTCCTTTTCTCCACCTTATGGGAGTTATTTTGTGCTTGGATACCTTATCAGGCCTCTCTGTTATGACCTAATTCCTATACCCACCTAAGCTACTCTTCAGGGGGTGTTGGTGTAGATTATTTCCCACGTTGGTTTACCTACATTGTCATTAGTCAACTTACTTAGGTTAGTTAATTGGGTTCACTAGGGTAATACACCTTAAGTGATTATATTATTGAGTTAGGGTTCTCACATTTTGGCAACCTAATCTCACCCTATACATACCTTTCTCTTTCCTCTTTTGGCTAGTAAACAAATTAACACTTTATGGATCTTTCTTTGCTTTGCATTTTTGGCTCTCAGGTACTTCATGGTTTCATGTGTTTCATGGTTTGTTAGAGATATTGGATGAATCCAACATAGATAACCCTTTGGATGTCTTGTTTCTTGATATTATAAATAATTATAATATTTCCATGCCTTTTCATAATGACTTAGAAGATAGTGATTGTGATTATTATGATACTGAGGATAACATTGATGAAATATTGGGACAATTAAACTTCAATAACTAGGACCAAATGAATGTGAAAATTATATAAATGTCTTTAGAGTTGGTGTATGCAAAATTCAATTACCAATGAAAATTATTTTAATATAGAAAAAACTAAGCTATAATGGATTTAAACCTATATGTGCATAGAAACATTTTGATACTTGTATATAACATAATGTGGGTGAAAATAATTGGCTTCTTTATTCTTCTAAATGTCAATATCGATAATGATATGAATGCTCAAAATGAATATTAAATTGTAAATGATGATGATTATGGCTTTGAAACTGAAATGGATGCACAATATAAGGATAAATAAATTGAAACTATTATAAAATATATTATGGGAAATCCTTCCTATATTACTAAGACTATGGGCATGTTAAAAGAAGTAATTAGTTAAACTTATAGTTGTGATTTAAATTATGTTCTTGTTATTACTTGTGTTTTCCCTTCTATTATTTTGAATGTGCTTAATGATTTGTGTCTTCACACGTCATCTATTAAAAGAGAGTTCCCCATGCTTAATCCTCAATCACCTAAGGTTGCTATAGACTCTTCTAATGATGATCCTCTTCCATTTAGTGACCCATTATATACTACATCTATAATAAATTATGAAATAGTAACTATGATGGGTGCAATAGTTAATTACAAATAAAATTTAAAATGTGTATCTCTTGTATTCTTTAATCCTGATGCTAGGGCCAATTATCAAGTTTTATTATCAAATCCCTTATTGCATGAGGTTTCAAGCTCACCCTTTTCACATGGATTTGTCATGCATGAGCTTGATGTGCTCAATGGAAGTGTATATCCCTATTAACATCTTAAGACTTTTCATGCTTATCTTAGAAATTATGCTCATCATGATACAATATTACTTTAGATATTTATAAAATGCTTTATAACAATGCCTTAAATTGGTTTCATACCTTACCAAATGGATCCATACATTCCTTCCCTAGGTTATATGAGGATTTTTTTAGCACGTTTCATTACCAATAAGGGCCAATGAGATACTTTTTAGCACATATTATTTGTCCAAAAATATACATATGAGAACATCCATGGTTATGTGCTTCAGTTTAAGGATAATATGCATTTTTTACTTTACCAACCATCAAATCTAGAAAAACAACATATATTTAGTAAAATTTATCTACCACCTCTCAAGGACAAATTTATTTTCAATGAATATGCATATTCAATGAAATTTTATAGGGGTTAAAATAATTTAGGTTGAGCTCTCAAGCACATGTGTGCTAACATATGAGACATGTACTTTGCAACTTCCCATCATATATTCAACTCTCCATAAGCATGTGTTAAAAATGAATGATAGTAAGAAATTGGTCAATACCATAGATCAACCATGAAATGACCTTGTGAATTCTTGAAAATAACGTTGAATATTTACTAATGTTTTTTATAGTCCATGTAAAAGAATAATCTACTTGAATCCAACATGATTACTTTTCCACCCATTAAAACTCATGATTTAAATATAACTCATGATTTAAATATATATCATGAATAACATAGAGTTAAAGGCCATTAAATAAGAGTTTTTACTTTTAAGAAATTAATTTTAGAATTGGCTCTAATGTGCTATCGTGAAGATTTGGTGGGTGGAAATACCTAACGACAAGTTGGGAGCTTCCAAAATTAAGCAGGTTATTATTAGTAAGTGGAATCTCTTCCCCCCTCCCACCAGGCTTACTTCAGATAGGAGTCTCAAGAAATGGGACCGCCCCTCTATGTGGTGGTTGAAGCTAAATTTCAATAGAGCATCTAAAGGAAATCTTGGAAAGGTGAGTTGGTGGAGTCATCAGGGATGAGTCAGGTACCAAAATTGCTACTTATGTGAGGTTGATGGGTATTCAATCCAACCACATTGTCGAGACAAAGCTTCTTATGGGGCATCCAACTAGTTGTCCAACTAAACATTCCTAAACTAGCTATAGAAGGGTATTCACTCAACATCCTCAATGCCTTATCAGGAAATATAAAACCATCTCTCATTATCAACTAAAGAATAGCCAATGCCAGATGTCTCTTTCACTCAATCGAGTGTACAATCTCACACATCTTCTGAGAGGGAAACATGGTGGCTAACCCACTAGCAAATATGGGCATACTCAACTCATAACTCTCCACGTGGATTAGACCCCTCAATATCTCATCCCATATCTAGCCCTTGATCAATAATGATTTACACTTTCAAGCCTCTGTGAGAAAAATAATCATGCCTAAGCAAAGGTTAAAACACACTTTGTGTCATAATAATGAAACCAAATTTGAATCCAACGGTGAAACATGTCATGTCAAAAAGGCTCCTCAAAATGGTTCTGGGATAAAAAATAATAATATTATTTTGAACTACTACTTGGTTCGTTACAACTCTTAGCATCTACATAGAAACAAGATCAACAACATGGGGGGATATCATGATCGTTGTGAACCCATATCCTATGCATAAGTCCAAGCAAACTGGAAAGTGTGTAGAAAGGTGAGAAAGGGTGGACTCACTGAGTTTATGCTTTGGATTGAATGGCATGATGAAATACTAGTTAGGGATTTTACGATGGGCTGGAAAAAATGCCATGTTGTCTTCAAGGGAGTCAAAGTGGAAGTCACAGAAGATCTCATTGGGGACATCGCTTGTATGTCTTGTGAAAACACTAAGGCCTTCAAAGACAAGAGGAAAAAATAAGAGCTCATGCAAGCCTTCTTTGACTATGTATGTCATCTTTCAAATGGACAAGAAGGGATTTCCCCAAGCTGATCTTTTGAGAAGATGGCTAGATATCTACTTATTGGTAATGCACTACTTGACTTTGGAAGGAAATTTCACTCATATCTTTTCATACCATTTATTATTTCTAAACCATTTTAAAGGGATTAGAATTAGTTTCTCATATTATTTCATCATGTCACTAGAATTTACAGTCTTATCTTTCCAATAAAAACCCACTGTAGACATAATACACCAAGGACTAATTCTCCTACTTACTAAAAGAGTGACCCCTATGAGAAGCTAAGAAAAAAATATTGTGGAAAGTAATAAAGAGAAGAAATATGATAAGGACAACTTAACTAAGGTTAGAAAGGATGAGGATTCTACTTTCCCTACCCTATTCACTCAAGGGAGTTCGGGAAGAAGGACAAAAGGAAATGTTGAGATTCTTCTCCCTCGGAGAAGAGTTCAGGCAAGAAGGTAAATAGAAGTCTCCAGTTCCCCCAGGGCATCGAAAACCCTAAATTTGAAATATATGAATCAAAAGCGGTAGAAGTATGGAAGAGGGATGATGATTTGGCTTAGCATCTATAGGGATATAGGTAGAAGTTAGTAGAGTGCCATGACAATCTGTAGAAAATGGGTAGGCAGTTGGTGTCACTAATGGAACAATGAAACAATTTCAAGTAGGAAGTGGATGGGCTGAGAGAAGGGGTGAGGGACCTAAAAATAGTGAAAAGAAGCAAAATAAATCTAGAGGGAACCCAAAATAGAAAAGGGAAAGAAATTCTCACCATCACCCCGAGGAGCTACAGCACTAAGGAAGGAAAAGTGATGATAGATAAGGACAAAGGCTCAATTTAATACAAAAGAAACATGGTAGAAGGCCATGGAACTCAAACTAGAGGAATGATAAGCAGAAGTGTGAAGAATAAGATAGGTGGCAATAGGAAAGAGATCCACTCCAAGGAAATATAACATGTGGCTTTGTGTTTCAGTGTTGTTTTTTGGTTCTTATTTTGCTGAAACTTTGCTGACTTTTTGCATCTAGTAGGTTGTGTTAGCCTTGTTACTTCTTATTTTGTATTTACTTATTTTATGTTGAACTATGGTTTTTAGGGCCCTATAAAACCTGAGTTTCACCTATCAAATAAAAAAAAGAAAATAATTTTAGACCTTATCGATTGTGGTGATATTAAAATCAAAGATACACAAGTCAAAACACCAAGTTTCAAGTGTCAATTTATCAATACCCATAGGATGTCAAAATATAAACCTCAATACGAACTCAAATGGGTATGTAAGAGAAAAAATGTCAAGACCAAATATAAGTATCAATGATTTTAAGGAAATAATATTTACATAGTTTGGATTCAAGCAAGTCAAACTTAACACTAATATCAATGCACCATAGACACTGATTTTGATAAATAGGACTATTTAGATTCACTCCTTGTTTATAATGTTACAAGATCGCATGTTTCAAAATGTGTATCCAACGATGATTCTTCAAGAATTTATGATATCATTGGTTCTCTTTCCTAACATACTTTGTGCTTAAATTCTTCACCATATATTTATGTGTGGTATAATGATTCACTTAGTATTGTTAAGTTAGATGTAAGATCTACAATATATACATATGAACATAGATTCACAGTTGGTTCGAAGGACATTGTATTATGTTTTTCTTACAAAACTATGACTGTTATTTCTTTTGATTGTTCGTTTTATCAATCGATTATTTTATTTAACTTATTGGTTTTCTGAGATAATCTCAAGGTCTTTGATAGAATTGATCCCAATGAGCTTGATGGGGTAGATCCTGAACAAGTTAAAGAAGTGTCCAATTTTTGTTAGCGACTTCGTCAATATCCCTAACATGTGGGGGATGTCAAATTTCTCCTAATATCTAAGACTGCACACCAAGCTAAGCTTGCAATATCTCAAGAATAACAACAAGAGGTTCCTTTTCAAGTTATTAATACTCCCACTTCTAGCATTCTAATTTTTAATATTGTTTTTATTCCTATATTGACACCTTCAATTACATATGTGACATCATCCCTTGGTATGGGGGCATCACAAGGCTTATAAAATATTAATATACCTATTTTTGCAAAGGCAGTATCCACAGCTCATTTGATTACTATGCATGGTCCACCACCAACCTCACCTAATACACATTCCTTGAACAAATTGTTACAACCTTACATGCTAAGGTTTTGAAATTAGAGCAAGGTGTTTCTAGAGCTAGTCATTCAATGAATTCTCATACTTTGCTTCATGATATTTTGGCATCTAAAATAGAATCTTACCCATTATGAGTAGGCTTCATAGTTCCTAAGATTCTAATCTATGAAGGTAGATGTGATCCTAAACAACATATTTGATCATATCATGCAACATGCTTAGATTATGCATACAATGACAAATTATTAACAAAGTTATTTTTTCGATACCTCAAAGAATATATTTTGGGATGGTTCTATGATCTTCCACTCCAATTAGTTAAATTATTTGACCATTTGAAAGATTAATTTCTAGCACACTCTTCATTTAACATTGGTGACAAAATAGCTTATGTGCAAATTGTTAAACTCAAATAAGAGTCTAATGAGCCAATCAATGAATATGTTCTTTGACATAAAACTATGTTAGCTAAGATGACCAATTCTATGGCAGATAATGATTTACAAGATATATTCACATAAATTTTGCTAACACCACTCCATGAGTCTATCATGTCTAACAAATTCAAATATTTTGATGAGTTATGGCATGTAGTGAAAGAACGAGAAATCAATCTCAAAGCTTTGAACAAACTCTAATATGCACCAAAAGCTTAAAAAACTTCAAATACTAAGCTTCAAATAAAACTAAGCTACGAGGTCAAATCTGATAAAAGTAAGAACAAAGCAAAAGTAACAATCAATACAATGACACCCAACGAATAAGCTTTAATTAAAAAATTCACCAAGGAGACAATTTTCATGGTTACCATCACCTTCTCATAAATTGCTACAGAATTTACTTTAATGCAATCTCATATCTCTCTCTCCACCATTAGAGGTTGATATGACTAAGCCTCAACATAAGGGATTTGATAACCTGTATTGTAACTCTCATAGATGTATTGGATATTATACAAATAATTGTTACAAACTAAGGCATAAGATACAAGATCTTATTGATGACAATACTATTGAGTTAAGCACACCCATAGAAGAGGCTAGACCACAACAAAATGAAAATGCAAAGTTGAAAATCTTTAATAATCCATTTTCAAACCATGAAACAATAGAAATTAAGGGTAGTTCAAACGTGCACCATTCATACAATGATCATCCTCCATCTCTGACATATGGACAACTAATAGATGATGTTATTGGTACATTTACAAGCTCATTAGCACCATGTCCTATTATCACATTTGATGACAATGACATTGTTAATGATGATTCAGAAAGATGTGCACTTTTTATTCAAGTTTATATCAACAAGCATCCCATGAACAATGGAACCTATATAATGACAATTCTTCGCAATCTTGGGTACATGGAGCTGGATTTACAAGATACATCAAAGGTAGTTAAAGTATTCAATGGACATATACAAAATACTCTTGAGCATATATTGTTACCTCTTCAAGTTGGTTCAGTGGCAATGGCTACTCCACTCTCATTCTTATCAAACACAAGGGTCTTTGATATGTTATTATAATGCCCTTGGATACAAGAGTTCCACGAAATGGCATCCACAGTACATCGATGTCTCAAGTATATACATTGTAATAAGGCAGTCAATTTTTTAGGAATTCAATATGAATACCCTATACAGTCAATTTTATCTCTTCCACTACCACCACCATAGTTAGTGACTACACCTATGAAGGAGCATAGTTCAGAGTCAATTTTTACACCTATGAAGGAGCATAGTTTAGAGTCAATTTTTACACCTATGAAGGAGCATAGTTTAGAGTCAATTTTTACACCTATGCAAGGTCTTTTCATACAGTCAGTTTAGATGAGAGGCATACACCCTCATAGACAACAAGCTTCATATCATAGAGTTATTCAAAGTTCAATGATATCTTCATCTTCTACAATGCATCCTAAGGTAGTACAACGAATAGTTCAACTTGTTCCACTCCAAACACAAGTAGTGAAACCTTCTCCTACTATATAGTTGACTCCACCAAGTCTTGTGCCCTTCAAAGTTAAACAGCCTACACATATTTCTATGATTATGACAATTGCATTACAACTCCATATTCCTTTTCAGATTTTGATTTGTCTACATGTAGTACTTTTTGTTTGAGAAGTCACCCTCCCATTCTATGATACAAACATGCACTATGGTCCTCCCATTGATGGGATCAATCGCTAGTTTCTTTTACATTTTTCACACTTCAAATATTTAAATTATACAAAAAAATAAATATTTCAAAATAAAATTAAATATTTCATATTTCATAAAAAAATTAAAAATTAGGGCTTGAAACATGACATGAGTTGTTAGTTTACTTCTTTACATATATTCGTTATTGCATATTTTGGTAGATAACACATCATTTTTTATATATACATTCATTTCACGAGATATATGAGCGTGATGCAAGACACACATAGTATGTATGGATTCCTAAATGTTGGACTCCCTTCTATCTGGTGGCCATACATATGTTGGGGCATCTTATTCTACAATTTACATTATCACAAGTTATATTTATATATGACCTCTCTATCATGTTGTGTTACATATCTTATAAGGCTAGTTACTCATATCTTACATTGTGTTACATGGATATGATACTTTTCTATGATGTGATATTGATATAAGTGGATGGTTTAAATTAATCTTCACTTGTTTTATGCTCTTTTGATGTTGTTACTTTCTTGCATGATAGGCTAGACATTGTTTATTGTATGTGGCTATTAGGCCTTGTGTCTGCAATATATTTATGTCCCCTGTTTACAAAAATTTTTGTCCTTTATGTGTGGCCTTTGGCCTTATTTGTTATGACATGTTTATGTCCTTTATATGTGGCCATTGGCCTTATATGTAATAGTGTAATATTATGTGACATTGTGTGTTATGTTTTTTGACCTTATTGATCTTGATTAGTAGTCACACGATTTATATCATGCACTTTTATTGTGTAGTCTTATTCAAATATAATTATTTTATTGTATACCTCATTACCATATCTATATAGACCATGATTTGAAGACATATATTATATCATGATAACATACTCTCCACATATTGACATGATTATACATAATTATAATTTTTTCACATGATATAGTTAAGTTTTCTTTTGAGATGAGTGACTTATAGACTACATCCCTCATCTCAAAAAGGAGGCATTAGAGTGGGTTTGTCTTAGAGGTTCAAGCCTCCACAAGCAAAAAAATTAGATTTTGTGGTAGAATACAAGATTCAAATATCTAAATTAATTCAAAAATTAGATACATGACATATATTGACAAATTGATACATATTATGGAGGCATATGACATGCATATACACTCACTTTACAAAGACTTGCATACAGATTCATACACACTTGAATACATATGCATATAGATATGCAAAATAATTACATGTTTCACATATAGTTATCGTTAAGCATATATATGCATGGAATTCTATAATATTTGGCACAGATTCAAAGCGATGATGTTGGTTTATGCACAAATATGCATTTTTCAAATTCAAAAGGCATGATATTGGTTCATGAGTATATGCATTACAATATAGTTTACATATTCAATGGCAAATGGTTGTTATTTCACTTCAAATTTATTAGCATTGTGGTCATGATAGAGGCATGAATATTCTTCATTTCCTTTCGATCATACAAATAGAATCTAGATCCATATGTAGCCATGTGATTCGTTAAATTACAAGTAATTTATGTTTGATTGTAAAGACACTCAATTGCCTTAGCATCACTTTTAGCGAACCCATTGTGTGGTTTCACATTTTGTTATGGGTGATGTACGTTTAAGTCTAATGACACTCAACAACCTTGACATCACTTCTAGTGAAACCATCGTAGTTCCATCTTTTGAGTTAGTACATTGGGTACTTCTCCCCATTCATGAGAGTTGGAGCATGCATCTTTTTCCATCTCGAGGGCTTAATTAATTATTCAAAATTGAGAATTGATCTCTCAATTTTCTAATGATTCGTCATGTGGAATCATATTTCAAGGTGCTCCAACAATGGGCACATTTTTGAGAAATATGATTTCATCTCCCTACAAGTGTACTCATTCCCTGCTCTCTTTTTAATTTCAAATTTTAATGTTCATATTTATAAACTTTGACATTAACTACTTCATGTGGTGTTGCAAGATTTTATAAATTGAGTGCCCTACATAATTAGAGTTTCCTATCAAAAGACAAAGTGTGTTGTACACACACATAAATATTTTCTCCTTTACTCTAACAATTTCATTATTATAATAAAAAAAGGCAAATGTAGATACCTAAATCTAATCATATGTACTTAACAATGTTAATTCCTAACATATCTTGAACTACATGACTCACGCTCAAATATATGACTCTTATTTGTCATTCATTTAACCATTTATTTATAAGTGAGCTTGACCCCTTTGTTTGTCGTCACTACTAGACAAAAGTTTCCAAGTCATTACTCAAACCACTTTATATCACTCTCATACTGATTCCAATCTCAAGACAGTTGTCCCTGCTTTTCTAGGATAGGGCGCGCTAGGCAAATAAGGTCGCTGCCATAGACTTGTCCATGTAGTACGACCTTGTCCCTACGCCATTTAGTCATTGGCTCTCAAAATTAGAAATATACATATGGGTCATCTTGCGCGTTTTGCAAGTCAACTAAAGAAAATTAATCAAATGGATCACTCGATAAACAAATCAAGGCCTCATTTCAAAGGGATTTAATATCTATTTGGTATCTATCTATTAGATTATTGCACATAAAAAAAATTGTCATATTCTTTCTAAATTCAATATCAATCACTATGAGCAGTCACAAGCTAAGTTTGAAGCATTTCAAATCAAGTCATAAGCTAATATTGTCAAGTATCAAAAACAAATTACTAATTGCTTATATATATTGAAATAGCACAATTGCTTAATCACACTAGGTGGAAGAACTTTATATGGCTTGATTCTTTCCGTGGACTATATAGATACGTAGGTGGCGATCAATCATCAATAGAGGGTGATTGGGATCAACACAACATATTACAATTCCCTCTATTTTTTACAGGTTTTTAACTCTCACAAATACACAAGGTTTCCAAGATAAGGAGAAGAAAACATACGTTTATGCACAATATTAACATAGTCAAATCCCTCTTAGCATTGCAGATGCAGACGGTAAAGTAATCATAATTCATAACTTTCATAGCAAACAAGGTGACACTATGTAGTTATCTTGGGAAAGCAAACTTGTTCGGATACAACCATAAACTTTGTTTCGATATCTAAGCTATCACAGTGCTATTTTATCATGTTTTCCACCATCAGAGCCCTATCACAGTCATCCAAAAACCAGAAAATGCTAAGTATCTTACTCTTTGGTGTACTTATTATATTTAGTGTATTCCACTCATCAATCAATTTCACTCAATTCTACTTTACATTCAGATTTACGTTTAACTACCATGTATCACATTATAAATAATCATACAATGTTTAATGTCTATTAAACAATGTTTTATCCAAAATAGGGTTTAAAAACTATAAAAAAAAACAAAGTGTTCTTCATAAAGTGAGGTGTTGAAAAAAAATTGTTGTATAGTATAAATTTGAATGTGAACTGAAGTTTGATGAGTCATCCCCTAAAATGTTGAGTGGGATAAATAGTCAATTAAATTAATATAATTATCCTCATCACTACTTGAGTCAAAGTGAGGGATGCTAGGAATTGGAAAATCATAAGAGGAATTTCCATCCATGTTGTAATAATCATCAATGGGAACATCCACAATCAAGCTAGGGTCTTCACATTTGTCAAAATCGTCATCATAGATAGAAATATCATTGTATTGATTTTTGACCATGTGAGAAATAACAAAGTTGGGATCATTATAATCTTCATAAAGATCATCAGAAAGTGGAGGCCCATGCTAATAATCTTCAATCCCACTATCAAAATCGTCATTGAGATCTTCATCTTAGTAATAATGATCATCAAGGTCATAAGGGTGAAGATTACTATAAATGTGTGAAAAATGGGAAAATAATCATCGGTGAGGATATATGTTATCATGTTATGGTCTTCACCTTCGTCAAAATCATCATAGATGGGAAAATCATGATATTGATTTTCAACCATGCAAAAAGTGGCAAAGATTGGATCATTGGGATTCTCATAGGGATTATTATAAATGGGAGGAACATATTGATAATATTTGGTCCCACTACAAATATCATCATGGGGATCTTCACTCGGGTCATCATAAGTGGAAAGATCACCATTATAATCTTTGGCGATAAAAAAAGGTGTAATATAATTGCATCATGAGGAGTTGCCTTTAATGGTGGTCATAGAAGGAAGAAAAGAGTGACCCATGCAAAAGTGAAATGGGTTAAGACTCGCTAGAAAAATCCTAAAAAAAGACATCATGATGAAAATTTGAGATGGTAAGATTTAAAAAAAAGAATTAAAAAAATTGGTAAGGTAGTATCACCCTAACAAATGCAATAGAAAATTGAACTGAGAAACAAAAAGTTGTACTAAGTTGGTTGGTATTGTATTATTAAAAATTTGAATTATATCAAGCTAGCCAATACACTTGAAAAGACAAAACGATATTGGGCAGGGCAATACAGTTGTATAAAATAGAATTGTATCGATTTGGTCAATAGAATTAATTAAAAGCTTTACTAAAATGTATAATGGTAGTGAAGAACATGCAAAGAAGAAAAAAAAACATGCTAATGATGATATTTGTAGTTGGACTATCCTAGGATGACCTATGACTATCCTATTTATCTCAATACACTAGGACTCAAATAAGGTCATAACAGTATAACATGCGTATACTTGAATGGTTGGGTAAGGATCTAGAATAATCCTAGACCTAACAAAGGTTAATCTACACTCAAATTTTAAGAGGAAGGGGTTTCGAAGCCTAAATCTATGACATAGGATGTAGCTTTCACTAGATTTTAATGATGGGTGAGTGATTGTAAAAGATGATTGTGAAGATTGTAATAAAGGAAAAGATTTGTGCAATGATCAACCAATACGCAGTGTATGCAACATACGGTGATAAGTGGAAGCGTAAGCAACCCTATATCTATACCAGCATATTCGATATATGAAAGTCTAGAAGCAAGCATGAACACATACATTTTACAATAGTAATAAGCAAACAATTTTTAATCTATATAAAGTAAATAGAAGAAAGAGAGTATGGATAGAGATGTTTACCTTTGGGTGGGACCATCAACACTTTAATCTCCCCTTTTAGCTCAAGTGTCACTTTGCAAAAGATGTTGTAGGTTGAAAACCTCAAATGGCAAGAAGCCCTAGATATCCTTAGTTGAGGACTACAAAGATCAAGTGTATCTCTTTGATTCAACTTCCCCTAATGAGCTTCAAAGACACTACAAGATTAGATCTCCGAGATAAGACTCTAAGCCTCTAACTCCTCCAAATACCACCCAGGAGCATAATTGCAAGCACAAGCGACGCAGATGAGTGTTATATCTCTTTGAGAATGAAATATTACCCCTATATATACGGATCCAACACTCAAAACTATCTTTGAATTCTAAGCAGACTATATCGATCAGGGCAATACATGAAAAATGTCAACTAACACAATATCGTATCAATTGGACTGATATTGTACAGATGACAAAAGACAAACTTAGAACTATATCGAGCTGGTTAATACAATATAGGGAAGATCGACATAAAACAAACTGTATCGACCAAAGCAATACAGTGAGATATATAAAAGCTAGCAAATCTGAACGAAAAATAGATGAAGAGGTAAAATGAAAAGAGCTTATAAAAAGTCAAATTGATAGTAATGAAAATATGACATAATACACAAAAATCTCTCCAAAATACCATGAGTCGACCCCACTTCAGTGTTGGTACACCCTTTAAGGCGTGCACTCAAAGAAATTGTTGCGTCAAGGAATTGCAACAAGAGAAAGTGTCAATAAAGTGATAAAAGTGAAAATATAAATGCATACAATATGGACTAGGTCATTTAAATTAATTATTTATGGAAGGTAAACTTGTAGCTTAATGTTAAATTTAAAGTCAATTTCTTTAACATACATTTGATATTTCATTCTTACAATAAAGTTTTTGTTCAATAAAAATTATGGATCTACAAACACTTAGATCACAAATTTTTGCAAGTTCAAAAGTAGGTTGATCTTGAAGAATGTGTATGAAGTTTTGTACCTTTCACTACAGGGCCATGACCCATCAAATTTGACGAAAATGACTCAAACTTTCACGCATGCCACAAAACCATATCATGCCTTAATCCCATGTCGCAATGGACATATATAACAACTCATCTCATGGGCACAAACTTAAAAACATCTTTTGACCAAGGCTCATCCTTGTGCTTCGGTCAATATTAACCTTGAATTCAAATGGACTCCAAATATAACTTGCTTGGCTATGTATTGTTTCAAGTATTGTTAGATTCTTTCTATTATGAACTTAAAAAGTGTAATTCAACTTTGAAGCCAATGTTAAAATGAATCATTAGTATGTCCTTGAAAAAGTTTCTAACATGGAGATCAAATACTCAAATATATCGTAATACATTTAGTAATTTTAAGTTGTATTTTTCAAGAAATGTAACTAATATTTTTTTATGTAACTAATAAGATAGATGGCTTAATAGATAATAATTCATTAATATCATATTTGAATGAGTTAAATTGTTATGAAAAAAAAGTTGTCTTTGTGATATGAAAATTCAAATATATCCTAATATGAAATTTTGTCTCTTTGTTATAAGCATGCACTTAGGGATGATGGCTTTAGAAAATTCAAATATATCCTATTATCTTAATGGAATGTGTCAAAATTAAGTAGATTCTTAATAGTCCAAAGCCTACTCTTGCAAGTTGCCATGAATGTTGTACTTGTAGTGTTGCATTCATTACAAAATTTGATAAAAGATGAAGAATGGAAGTATTTTAATTTCATATTAAATGACTTTTAACTCAAAAGAAAGAATGAACATGATAATGTGCTCAAGGAATGACCATCCCTAAAACATTATAAATTTAAATCAACTTAAGCAAAGAATGAACATGATAATGTGTTACAAGACAACCTAAATAATTCATGAATACTCGAACATAGAAGCCCTTAACAAAGGGTATTGCCCTTCACGTCAGCATAACAAGTAAAATAACAGTAATAAGATTAATCACACTTAAGAAAAGAGAATGGAATAGATACAACTAAAAGTAAATTAGAATTTAACAAGTACAAATGGTACCCCCTTACGAATCAAGTAGCAATTAAGAGGCTGCTTGAAAACTTAACGATGAACCTTGTGTTGAACGATGGGAAGCATATTATTAATCTTGTTTAAATAAATGACGTGAAGTCGCAATAAAGGAATGGAACCTTTGTCCAAAGACTTATGAGAATTAATAGTGAACATAAACATAACAATGAAAACTCATGTATAAGGAAATTACAAGACTAAGCACAGTTATGTTCACATGCTCATCTTAGCAACCCAAGACGATGGCATAAGTTCCTCGAGAAAACACGATAATATCAATCACCCATCCTTGATTGGTAAAGAATTCACCTCCACTCCTTACAACCTGATTGTTGGGACATAGACATCAACACAGTGCAGTGCAATAAAAAGGAACCAGACCATGGTCATAAACAAACAAAAACGTAAATTTTGGTGGTAGGCTACAGGGTAGTCAATCTCAGACCACGGGCTTATTCAAGCAATCAACTTAAAATACAATATAACACCGACAAGTGTTGCACATTTGGCAATATAATTACATCAAACAAATTATTACAACAAAATGCACAATGTTGATTAAACCAATTGGTTGTTGAATGGGGGCGGGGGGAGGAATTTGAGTCACAATTTTGTAGTTCTCTACATGGGGTTATCAAAGCCCAAACAAATTCAAACCCTACAACTATATATTCTTAATCCATCAGAATTAAAGTACTTACCACATTCATGGTATCACAAAGACGCTTCTTGGATGAAACTATCTTACAATTTTGAATTTTCAAAAAATCATTGTTTCTGGCATCCACATCAACTTATGTGAATTTTATTGTAGCTATCAAGCTATACCCTCAATATTCATCCCAATTCTTATCACAAACATTCATCATCGAATGTCTTTAACCATTATTCGTTCCAATTCTTATCACTGTTTTCCTTTAAATCAAAATCCATTATCTTAAAAAAAATGCATAATTATGATTAAGAAGAATGGCTCTTAAGAACCTTGAATAGAATAAAATAAAGGAAACATTTATATCCTCAAATCCCCTATGTTGCCAGAAACGCAACGAATGGGAGATGTTGCACATTAAAACGGAAGAAACGTAAACAGCAGTGCGAGCCACCATTTCTGCAGGCTCCATCTAGTTTTACTCGACTGAGCAATGTTTCCGGATTTCTCGCAACGTTTCCAGTCAATGGACAGGGCGTTTCGAGTGTTTGATTAATATTTATTATTTCACAGTGCCGAGATTTTGTTGGAAACTGGACCCAGATTTTATAACAATGAAACGAATCTCAACGCATGCCACCCATGTGCCTACTGCTTTAAAAAAACAGCGATCTCCCTATCTATTCACTCAAAAATCTTGGGGAACTCTACACCTAAAGCTTTTCAGGGTTGTCACGATCATATTCAATGGACAATATTTGAAATCAGATCGCACGCTTAAGCCTCTCTTACAACTTGCACTTATTGCGTTGGATATGAAATATTTTATTCTTGAACAACAATGATTAGAAAATTATAAATTATACCCCATAAAGAAAAAAGAAATATAAGGATCAAGTTTAATCAATAACATATTCCATTGTAATTGTTGGACAAGTTTAGTGGTTTGGGTTTTTCAAATTACCAAAATGATATAAGGTGATATAATAATATATTATATTTTTATATAATATCATCTCTATACCTTTTAGAATATATAGAATTTATATATAAAATTATATATATACATATACATACACGTTTCTTACTTGCAACTTTTTCATAGCCGTTTCTCGTCGCATTTTCGTTGCAGTTGCAATTTCTCATTTCTCGTTTGTGGCAACATAGAATCCCCCTAAGAGACCTAGAAGGAAAATATAGTTAGCTGTAGATTCAAAGCAAAATAATCTACAAAATCAAGAATACCTATGTCTGCAACAAACTAATCAATGCATTCTACACTGCAAGACTTGGCAGGAAATGGCTTTCAACGTAGGATTTAGAGAACAACCTTACCAATGCACAATATCTAACATCAAGACCAATGTCCAGTATTTGCAGAACGACAGGTATCTGAAATCTGATAATGCACCATCATTCATATCCTTACTAGACAGTATGGAATCTTTCCCAAAAAAATCTAAGATGGTAAATATGGTTAAGCATGTAGATTTCAAGCAAAATAATCTACAAAAACAAGAATACCTACCTGTGTCCACAACAAACTAATCAATGGATTCTCCACTGGAAGACTTTGCAGTTAATGGCTTTTGACATAGGATTTAAAGCTAAAAAATTTTAGCAATGCACAACAACATCTAACTTCAAGAGCAACATCCAGCAAATGCAGAACAGGGACCTGAAAACTGATGAGCTAAAAAACCTTAGCAATGCACAACATCTAATTTCAAGAGCAACGTCCAGTAAATAATCTTAGCAATGCACAACAACATCTAACTTCAAGAGCAACGTCCAGCAAATGCAGAACAGGGACCTGAAAACTGATGAACTAAAAACCTTAGCAATGCACAACATCTAATTTCAAGAGCAACGTCCAGTAAATGCACCCCAAAAACGAAGCAGATGTTCCAAAACTTTTGGAAGACCTATTTTAATAAATAAATCATTTAATCACTTTTCAGAATCATTCAAACAAATAGATATTTGAATTACAATAATCCAAATCTCCTCTTCTTATGCGGAATATAAAGATTCACAGCATAATCAAGCCTAAAATAATTAAAAAACAAAACTACTACAAGATTCCCCAAAAAGATTCACCTCGTTCATACAAGCATAATGTGCCCCTGCCATTATGTATTTACAAGCCCACTAATCCACAAATTATATGCAGCCAAATAATATATGCATTTCACCCCACAGGCTTAGATAGAACATGAACCTCAAGTTATCTACATTTGATCCCACGGGCTTGGAACATGAGAACCTCAGGTCCAAAACATTTGCAAGAGTCTGATTACTGATGATATTATCTCAAGAAGCCAGATCAGAAATTGAATTCCTTTTGAAGGAAAACAAGGGATTTGCAGGTGTAAAAGATCATCAACTTGCATAGACTGCGCAGAAAAATGCATGACCCACATGGAACAAAGTATAGACCACTATACAATGACTCTCAAGCACCTTTATAAGCTAAATACACAAATGCCTTGCTTGGTGGTGACCTTATAAACTACCTTTACTTAGCCAGCTATATATAAGATATTCGTGCTATCAAATTAAAAAGAAAAATTAATGAAACAACACACAAAAACAAAATATGAGGATTCACAAGGAAATATCATGTTATTAATTTTTAGATCTGAACCTGTGTTAGTTTCAGGGAGCCTTACGACACACTATCCTCCCCACACATTTTCAGTCAGAATAACATTAACACCTATCTGCTAAGAAAAACAAGAATTTGTCCCTACTCTTTCTTTGAGCTGAGAAGCTTTTCAGTGCCGTTCAAATTTATACAAGCCTTTCAGTCACAAATGGTTTTAAGAAATGAACATTTATCAAATTACAATCAGTGAGGAGCCATGAAGGCATACTACTAGAAAAGATGATTTTCAGAACCTAACAACATGGGCTTATTTTAATCTTGATAAGCAAGTGCAAGGCCCTTCTGATATTCTACTTGCAAGAATACTGATAGAGGATGTATTTCTCAATAATAAAACTTTGGATAATTAAAATGTCAGAGCCAACTCGTAAAAACACTAACAGTTTTATCATCAAGAAATATTTTCTCGTCAAGAACCCTAGTTATGATTTTCATTTGAGTCATCACAATCCTTAATTTTCTGAAGAACACAAGTTCCAAGGGGCCTAAACAAAACTAACAAGCCTAAACCAGTTATTATTATCTGGCAGACTTTGTCAGAAATGAAATCTAAAAAATATCCTTCGACCACTTTAAACTTATATCATGCTTATAATCCCAATTCTGTGCCCAACTGCAATATATGACAACTATTTAGGTTTTTTTTTTGACAACTGTAATGGTTATTTCTTGTCTTACAAAACTATAATTTTCCTGGTTATAAGTTTCTCATCTAGTCCAGATTTTCCTTCTCCCATTGGTCGAGAGCCTAAAGGGCCTCATGCTAGTGAGAGGAGGACGAGGGGTTTTAGGGCAGTTATGCTCTCGATCAATGATAGGGTTCATGCATTTAGTTTACCATCAGATGGTAATAATGCAAATGCCTAAATACATTTTATAAATTTATTGAATAACATATTAAATAGCACTAAAATTAAACTGCAATGGTAAATCTTAACACTGAATGAAAGCGTTCACAGTGCAATTGAAACATCGTGATGGTCCTATAAATTGCCAAAACTAAAACCAATTCATGGCTTCCAAAATCACACAGAAGGTTATAACATCAGATATCTTTATATATAAGCAACATAGTTACCATGATCGAAAAGTTCGGATTGTTTGGAAGAGGAAAAAAGTTCGGAAGTTCAGGATTTTGAAAAAAGTTTGGTTCGCTAAGTTCGGTAGTTAGGTTAGGAAATTTTGTAAGTTATAACAAATAAATATATCATACATATTTGTAAAACATAAACATAAATAAATTGATAATTCATGATAACAAAACCCAATAGAATGTTAAACTTCAATGTTCAATGTTCAACATCATACATATAAAATAACACAAAAATAAAAAAGATAAATATATAGTCTTAATTTATTTTTTAAATTAACACAAAAATAAAATTAAAATAAATTATTAAATACAAATAATAATTTCAAACTCTAAAAAAGATAAATAATAAATACTATTGTAATAATTATATAGTATTTTCTAAATTAATATTACTATTACGAAATTAAAATTATTAAACATTCAAAATTTTAAACAATAAAATAAAACTAAAAGTAAATTCGAAGTATTAAAAGACAAAAAAACTAAAATATAAGGTAAACCGTAAAAACTTACCTCACCCAATGTTAAAATCTTTTGTCATTGTTGAGTTGCTAAAGCTTAAAAGTTAAAACGTTCTGCTATCTACGGCCTGCCGTTTCAGTCTTGAAGCTTGCCGGTTCCGGATTCCCACTTCCCTGTTCGCCATTCAATGCAATTACCACTTACTAGACTGTAACCTTGTTCGTCATGTGCCGCAATTTCTAAACCCTATTCGCCACGGTTTCAACTTTCAACTATGAGCTCCCGTATACGCTAAAGCAAAATGGACCATGGTAAATACTAAATTTAGGGTTTTTGAAATTTTTTTATCGCGCCGACTATCCCCCCGCAAAAACGAATTTAATGAATAAAAATTAAAAAAAAAACAGATATTCCTTCAAAAAACGAATTTAACCAAACAAATTCGTTTTGC
The DNA here is from genome assembly GCA_037957365.1 of Torreya grandis. Taxonomy (NCBI): domain Eukaryota; kingdom Viridiplantae; phylum Streptophyta; class Pinopsida; order Cupressales; family Taxaceae; genus Torreya; species Torreya grandis. Next base: position 712,374 of record JARHVA010002320.1, read on the forward strand.
TCAAAAAGTTTGTTTAAAGAAATTCGTTTTACTCAAAAAGTTCGGTTCGAACAGTATATGGACTGTGTTTAAAAGAATATGGTAACTATGATAAGCAAGCAATGGTTAACATATTTGACCAATGGTAAGATTAGCATGTAATTGGACCAATTAACATTTGGATAAGAGGCAATCACAAGACTGCTGTAAATCATAAATCTCGGATATTTAACTCACAGAAACATAATCTTACCATATGAAGTGTATCAAGAGCAAAGCAGATAAAATCAACTAACTACCCCAAATCCTGCCCGAATAACATCCACGCACCCACACAACTTCAGCACAATTTTTTAATAGAAAATAATTGATCATAGCTCATATCATATGATAGATCAAGACATATAGATAGAAAGCTATTAGAAAATGCAAGGAAAACATTCTTGCACATAAATATGAGTCTATAATTCAAGATGTATAAATCCGTGTGAGACAATGATAACTTTAGGAAAAAACACTTTTGAAATTTTAAGATAAAGGGGAGATGAATGCACATCTCATATGTTGGATGTATAATATATCTACCATATAAAGAAACAACCTATTTTCGATGATAGAAACACAAACAAAGAGCCTATTACAAACCAAACCAATGCATAAGTTCCACTAAAACTTGCAGCTTTTACCTTCAATACTAAAAGATCAATTCAACTATACAAACTAATTTTTCAATGTGAAGCATTAAGACAAAAGACGACCCTGTCTTAATCACAGGTTCCATCAGCAAAACCTGCTAATATAAGCAATATAATCAAAAATTGGAACAAAAAGATCATTCAGAGATCACATGATTGTTTTATTTGAAGTAAATTAAAGAATGTACAATTGCCAATGTAGCATATATTGCTCACAGCCCCACACATATAGACTAACTAAAATCTGCCAATATAACTAGTACAGATATCTTAAATACATCTATACGAGTCCAGATATCTTAAATACATCTATCTGAAAAACGCCGAGAGAGGTTTATCTCATGGCCCTTATCTTGGATTTTTCACATACCACGATTATTTATTACTTCATTACCTTCTTCACATATTTCCCACTGACTGGAGTCAAATTGTGTCAATCTAACTACACCAATGTGTCAAACTCAAAAAAGTATTTCCGGAAAAAAAGGATGGCTTCAAACTCCACTATATGGCAGATATTGCAATTTTTTGATAGACTTCTCAAAGAAAAAAGGAAAATCTTCTAAGTGACGGTTAAATGGACATCAGATTTAAGGTCAGAATTAAAAGTGCACACATTCACGGACATTACAGCCTATAACCGACAACACCCCCCCCCCCTCAACGCGGCTGCTGCCATTGTAGAACGCCTCTCAACAAAATTAAATCCTAAATGCACCCACCATCTAATAGCAAACAAACACCATTTTGGCAGTTTTGTGGGAATAGTGATCAGTAACTATAGCTCTGGCACATTGGGAGCCATGTAAGTTCTAACCTTGCCCCATAAATCAAAAACCTAACTTCAAAATACGTTCTTCTAAATTTATTGGAAACGGGAATTAAACCATATAAATGGCATAACAGACATATTCATCCACAGCCCTTCACCCAGATATACCTAAAAAAAGGAAACTATGCCCAAAATCATAGGGACAAGCAATCCATGTAACATCAAAAACATTTCAAAGTCTGCATGAGACTTCATTTGAATCCAATGTATAAAACAATATAAACTCGCCAAAATACAAAAAAATAAACCTTAACTAAGCCATCTCACATGCTTCCATAAATTGAGTGAACTCAAGAGGACCAGTCCAATCAGAAGCAGCAACCCCAACCAAAATCTAAATTACCATGAATGAAGATAATGGTAGTATTTTAGGTCACCACCAAGCAAGACACCATTGGTATGTGAGACCCCACTTTGTGGAAACCCACAAGAGGATTGTTTTCAGATTTATCTTATATATTGTTCAACAAGGTGTACAATCCTACCCCTTCCAGATTCAGTCATGTGACCTCTTCTGTGGAGTAAAGATGACTTCACCATCAGGCCTACTCAAGATGTATAAACATATATATTACAGAGTCATGAATCCTTGTCAGAAGTAATAAAAAGGAGGATAATCTCTGAAACCTTAACAGCATGTGCCCCTGCCCCCAAAGTAAAAATGCGATAATACAAAACAGTAAATTGCAAATTTATCCAAAAGGACAATTTAACCAGATAAATGGCATAAACCCAAATAAGATTTCCTAAATTCCAAGGTCATTATGCATTTTGTAACATTCATCCACACTCCTAAAATACAGAAAACGAAAGATGATAGCCACATGCCTAAAGGCTAAAATGAAAATACAAGCAAAGGAAATCTGCTGGCAAACATTATCGTGGACCATGTAACCTTTAACCAGAAAAAGAACACCTGCAACATTATTCCAACCCTAAAATACAGTAAAGGAAAAAAGACAGCCACATGCATAAACACTAAAATGAAAATGCAAGCAAAGGAAATCTGCAAACAAACGTTATTATGGGCCATGTAACCTTTTACCCAGTTGAAGAACAAATCCAAGGTCATTATGCATTTTGAAACATTCATCACCAGTCTTAAAATACAGAAAAGGAAGAAAGACAGTCACATTGCCTAAAATAAGAATGCAGGCAAAAGAAATCCGCTGACAAACATTATTATGGACCATGTAACCTATACCCGGAAAGAGAACACCTGCAATCAATATACACACTGCCAAACCTTCCAAAAGAGAAAACAAATCCACATATACATGAACTTGAAAATTTGGTCAGAGATTGAACATATTAAACATGATAAACTTTCATTAATTAATCACAAACAGCAAGTGCATATTTATAGCCTCCTAATCTCCTAAAGGCAAGGAGAGAGGCATCATCCAAATCTCTAAAATCTCTCACATATCTCTATCTACGTGATAATATTATTTCTCACAATAAATAAATATTCTAAGTACATCACAAATATCTTATAATATGTGAGTACTAAACTAAGATTATCTAACATTCTCCCCCTTAGTACGAACATGGAGATAGAACAACACTCGATGACTAAGCAGTATGAACAAAGACCCATCAACCTATTCATGTTAAAACATGTTTCATGAACGGGGACCCATCAACCAACTCATGCGAACACATCAACTGAACCAGTCAACTTATCAAGAATACTTCCTGCTATAGTTCCTGTGATCGTAATCTCCGCATTATCATTGCAGCAAGGGAAGATTTAGACACGTCACACAAATAGAATAACATACAAGAAAAACTGAAAATGAAATGTTTTGAGGACTAAGTCCTCATTGTCTTCATTTGTAGCCTTTGTTGTAGACCACTGCCACTCGATTGCAAACAGCATAGGCAACCTCCACTGCCACTGGTTACTGCCCTTGGCTTTAGCCAATTTGGCACAAATGGTTGTCATTGCATCAATTGGATGTCGGTTTCAACCGATAATACATCCATTTACATAATAATTTTTTTTTTGACATTGATGACTCTGACTTACTGACTTAAATAAAACTCGACTCTAGACAAAGACACTAATAGAACTAATTGACGAACACAACATTACAAAAAAAATCTAATAGAAAATATATCACTCTAATAGATAATTTATGGACCCTAATTAACCTAACAATATTACCACATTAAAAAACTAAACACGTATAGACTAAAAGCTATGTAAATGACAAAATAAAATCGTAACAAAAAATCTATAAGACACGTGGATTGAAACACTAAAATGTAATTCAATAACTTAAGACATAAACTATAAGATAGCTTAAGACAAACTATAAACACTATTAAAAATCACTAAATGCATAGTACCAAAAAACAAATAAACTTCTACTGCACACCACAAAATATTATATGCCTAAACAAAATGCTAAACCTGCCTTCGAGTTGGTGCTATTTAGACTCTGATCTGATCAAATGATGAGGTATGAATTATAACAAGCTCGAAGAGAATGGCGAGAAACAATGCCAATGGACTGATATGAAACGAAACACGATGGACAGCTGAGAAGATATGCTCTTGATATAGGATTTGATAGAGGAAGGATGAACAAACTGCAAATATGATGCACAGGCGTCTTCGATGATGTACAAAGGCAGATCTGATTAACACATCTGAACACAGCGGTAAAAGGACCTGCAACTAGAAAAAGGCAGCACTTCAAGGCTGTACGCTGTCAAAGATGTTGACAGATCTAAAGGTGCGTGGCTGGTGCATGGATAAGTACAGGAGTTTGTCAAACTGAGCATGAATCAACACTGGATATAGGACTACGTTAAATCTAAAAACAGAAATAATACAGAATGGCACGTCGCATACGTAAAAAATATTATTATCATCAACTTCTTTCTTCTGATCAGCTGCAGCAGGAGGAATTGTTCTTTTGCTTATGATGTCAAATGCTTTGCTAAGCTAAAAATCTGCACACAGGGCTGTGCACTGAGCATTGATGCTACAATAACTGATTTTATTTGCTCCCACAGTGTCTTGCGTGGTTCTTGAAACTTACAGTGGCAGCCTGTATCACTTGCTCATCCACTGCCTGCTTCAACAGAAGCTGAGACGGAATGCCTTAAATTGAATGGCATTTTACTTTCTTGGGCAATGCCAGTTCTTTCAACAGCTGGGCGCTCAGCTCTTACTCCACTATATTCTATTCCACAAGCTGGCATCTTTACTCTCCAAATATTTGAACTCTTCACGCTTCTTACAAAAATCTTTTCTATTCTAAAAAACTTAAAAAGAAAACTCCTTATCAAAGATTTCAACATGTAAAACATAAACTTTTCTAATTCTCCGTCCCGGACACATCAAACATGCTCTCATATCAAATGAAAATGTGGTCAGAGATTGAACAAATTAAACACAATAAACTTGCATTAACTAATCACAAACAGCAAGTACATATTTATATCCTCCTATTCTCCTTAAGGCAAGGAGAGGGGCATCATCGAAATCCCTAAAATCTCTCACATATCTCTATATACATGATAGTATTATTTCTCACAATAAATAAATATATCTACATGATAATGTTATTTCTCACAATAAATAAATATATCTACGTGATAATGTTATTTCTCACAATAAATAAATATATCTACGTGATAATGTTATTTCTCACAATAAATAAATATTCCAAGGACATCACAAATATCTACATGATAATGTTATTTCTCACAATAAATAAATATATCTACGTGATAATGTTATTTCTCACAATAAATAAATATTCCAAGGACATCACAAATATCTAATAATATGAGAGTAGTAAACTAAGATTATCTAACAAAACTCACAGTAAAATCTATAGTCAGTTTTGTAGCATACATAAGATAAGATAAATATATTCATGTCCGACAAATGACCACAAAAGTACGTCCAAGGGACTGTAGAGTACAAAAGTATCAGAGCAAAGCGGGAAGACCAAACGGTTTCCCAAGGAGAAAACAAAGCTGAAAGAGAAATAATAAAACAAATAGCGGAAGTAGCCAGAAAGGAAAGAGGCGAAGAACAACCCGCAGCCAACAACCCCAGCCAAACGGAGAGGTGGGAAAATACAAAATGAGAGAAGAACCAAGAAAAGCAATGAAGGAGGTCCATCAAGGAGGGGCCCCAACTCTCCTAACATCCGAGGCCGTCGAGAAAAAGCTCAATATAGATGGATAACCAGTGGAGGAGGAGGTGGAGTGTCTGGTCTGTCCCGTTTGCTGCCATCTGGAGGGAGTAGCCCGCCGCGACGATCTGGTGGACCTAGCATACAAATTTTATCAAAAACCCTCCTAAATTCCCAATTACCATAAGAGATCATCCTATGAAATTCTAGGCAAAAGCGCTGCTACAAAAACGCGTTCTGCCAAGTTTACTGGAAAAAAAAGGAATCCACATCAATGGCATAAACTAACAAAAACCCTTAAAAGTTACAATCTGGTGTGATTTTGCATCATACAAAATATATCCAAACCTTTCTGACTATTGTCTGAAATCAGTCTCTGAAACTCTAAGACTACAAACCTCCACCCACAAATCAGAAACCTGCTATCAAAACACTTTCGATCAAATTCACCCACTAACAATATTAAGCCACATAAGATTTCCCAAAATCTAAGGACAAATTGCTTTATGCAAAATTTAACCAAAAAGACAATTGAACCACATAAATAGCATAAACCCACCAAATATTTTCTAAAATATTAGGTTCTTTTCCCTTCTGTATTCATTCACAATCTTATGGTACAAAACGGGGGGAAACAAAATACCCACGTACCTAAAATGTAAACAAAAGCAAGGGATACATGCAACACTAAATCCATTTCGCTAGACAGAACTGCATTTGAATGTAATAAAAATAAAAAAAACAATATAAGTCACAAAATACAGAGGAAACAATCCTTCAGTGCAAAAAACTAGATCATGGCATAGGCCTCCCATGATTTGGTAGATGCAATCTCAGGACCTGTTCATATCATAAGCAGCACCCCTATCTAAAATCTAGATTACTATGAAATCACATACTAGATATATAAGGTAAAGACATGAATACTCGTGAGAAGTAATAAAAGGAGGTCAATCTCTGAAACCTTAATAACATGTATTGCCTAAAAGGGGGTCAAATCTCTAAAAACCTTAATAACAATTAAGCCTAAAATGAGGTAAATAACACAATACATGATAGAAAATTTAGCCCACATAAGATTTCCTGAATAGATAGTCATTTTGCATGGTGCAGCACATCCATGGTCCTGAAATACAAAAAAAATGAAAAAAAAGATCCACATACCTAAAATGAAAATGAGAGCAAGGGATATACACGCAACATTAATTCTATTTCCCAAAATAGAACTGCATTTGAATTTAATAAAAATTAAAAACAAACAACATCGAGAGACCAGATACAAAGGAAAGGTCCTTATGTGCAGAAAACTAAATCAATCTCATATGTTGTTTAATTAAAAAAACATCTACCCCTACCCACTAAGTAAAAAAATGCTAACACAATACATTATGCCAAATTCATTCAAACAACTTCATTTGAATTTAATAAAAAGTAAAAACAAACAACATAAAGTCACCAAATATAAAGGGAATGTCCTTCTGTGCAGAAAACTAAATCTATTTCATTCAAATAAGCTTTCCCTGAATCTAAGGTTATTTTAAATTTCATATTCATCCATGCATGCCTAAAATGAAATTGAGAAGATGGATCTATGTGACATTAAATCCGTTTCACAAGATAGAACTGCATTTGAATTTAATTAAAAAAAACAATATGAAGTCACCAAATAAAAACAAAAGGGTTCTTCTGTGCAGAATACTAATCATCTCATAGGCCCATCACGTATTGGGTGATTTCCATAGGACCAATTCCACTCATAAACAACACCTCTAACTAAATCTAGATTACTATAAAATTACATATTAGACAAACCCATTGTTGTCAGAAGCGAAAAACAGGAGGTCATTTTTAAAAACCCTAAGAAAATGTATCCCCCACCCATAAAGCAGTAACCTGCTAATGCAATATTCCAAATCTATCCAAAAACTCAATTGAACCACAAAATTGGCAGAGACCCACATAACATTTGCATTTTGTGAAATCCACCCAATCATGAAAATGAGAGCAAGGGCTCTAAATGAAATTGAATCAATTCACAGGATAAAACTGTGTCTGAAATTTACAAGAAAAAACGAAGAACGTGATATAAAGTCACTAAATACAAAAGGAAAACATGCTATACAGAATATCAAATCATCTCATAAGCCTACCATGAATTGGGCGATCCCAGAAGTTGCAGGTCCGATCAATAACAGCACCCTTAAGTAGAGTCTAGATAACTATGAAATCAAACACTGTATATATTAAACATACATTAATCCTCGCCAGAAGCAATAAAAAAGAGGTTAATATCTGAAACCCTAAGAACATATACACCTACCCATATAGGAAAAACCTGCTAACACAATACATTATACCAAATTTATCCGTACTTTGAAACCCTAAGAATATACACCCCTCCCCACAAAACCGAAAACCTGCTAGCATAGTACATCATGCAAAATTTATATATAAAGACAATTAAGCCACAACAATGAGCATAAGACCACATATGATTTCCAAAAATCTAAGGTTATTTTGCGTTATGTATTCACCCACGGTTATAAAGTACTAAAACGGATAAAAAACCATATCACTAAAATGAAAATGAAAGCAAGGAATCCAACTGCGTTTGAATTTCCAAAAAAAAAAAAAAAAATCTGTGCAGGAAGCTAGACCACCGCACAGGCCTGCCATGAATTGGGTCATGTCAGGATCACCAGTTTCAATCATTTATTAGAATCCCTAGTCAAATCTTAGAAACTGTGGAATCAAACATTAGCTAATATATTATAAACACATAAATTGTATTACTAAACCTTTGCCAGATGTAATAAAAAGAATATCTCTCTGAAAACCTACCTTCAAAGAGAAACCTGATAACACAGTACAGTATGCCAAATTTATCCATAAAGACCAAATGAACCATAAACCCACACATTTTAAATTTCATAATATTCATCCAGAGTCCCCTTAATACAGAAAAGGAAAAAAGGCAACCATATACCTGCCATGAAAATGATAGCAAGGGATCTATGTACCCAAATCATAAGATAGAAAGCCATTTGAATTAAATTTTAAAAATATATATATAAAATCACCCAATTCGAAAGGAAAATTATCCCAAATCATCTCATAGGCCTGTCATGAATTGGCTGATCTCAGAACTACCATATCCAATCATAAGCACCGCCCAAAATCAAATCGACATAATTAGGATATCAAACATTACATATATATTGTATATACATCCATCCTAGTGATAAAGTAAGAACCAGAAACAGAATCATAGGCGCCTGTGTGACCTGTTAATGTTCCTGAGCTGGTCAGTGACTTCCACAACTTCTTGTCTCATGTCCCTGATCAGATCTAGAGGAAGAGAACCCATTTTCTCCATGAGGGAGGCCAATCTGAGCTGTAAACCTGCTAGTTCCTGCAGAAGGGCGGCCAATTCTCCACCCACCATATTAACCTCAGGGCCCTGTTGGTGATTCATCTGATCTCCATCTTCTTCTTCATCTAACCCAAATCCAGCGGATGGGTTTTGTTGGCATGCAAAGCTTAAGCCCCTTTCAATCAGGCTCTTCCTCTCCCTTTCTCTTTCCCTCATCATCACCATTTTTCTAATGATCTTCCTTCTTTGGCCCTGGAAGCATGGAGGTAAAAAAAATTCCTCTGATCCTCTATAGGTCGCCTATGTATACCGTTTGCGTTCTTGTTTTCCATTGTATTGGAATTTTAAAATTGGATTCTCTTATTTTCAGTCGTACTTTAGCGAGAAGAGTATAGGTTATAGTGAATGTTAGAAATTTTGTTGCCGTAACAGTGAAGAGATGAAGTATGAAGGTGGTTAGATAGTTTTGATAGATAATAATAACATAAAAGAGGCTCTTATTTTGTAGCAGAAAAAGATTTGGGTAGCAAATTAAATTAAGAAAAAAAAAAAAATTTGCTGATGAAAAAAAGAGACGAGCATAAAATCAAAAAATCAAATTGTCACAAAGTTAATAAATCAGATATAAGATAGAAGACCAAATTGTTGAAGCCTAGAAACTTCATAATTCATTGCAGCGTAGGAAAGTTAAAGGGAAGTATTATCATAGAGCCACTCCCAAGAAGCAGGGAAAAGCCATCCCCAGAAGCCTTGGTCACCAAATTGCAGAATGACTTGAGACTACAATAAACACTTAAAAAACTAGACTATTAAATCTCGCAACGACCATTTGAGCAAATGGAATATGTCAGTGGGACAAGTTTTTTCTAATTAATTCTCTGCATTCATTCTAGGGAGGGGGCCTTTCACAATGCCATGCTTCATTACAAGGAAAGTGATAAACTCCAAAGTTAGCTAAGAAATCTACCGAATAGTTAGTCTCATGATAGTTGTGGGAAAAAGAAATGCCCTCAAAAAAAGGAATGACTTGGAGGATATCTTGACTGATTGAATTAAGATGCCACTGATCAAATCTTCTCGATTTTTCAACATTGATAATCAAGAGAGAATCAAATTCCACAGTGAATTCCCTGAAATTTGAACTGATAGATGTTCGCAAATCTCTAAAAAGAGCTAGAACTTCAAACGAATTGTTTGAAGACCAAAGAATGTTGAAAGGCAAAACGTGAAAACACTTGTCCCATATTATCTCTAAAGATGCTTCTACCTCCAGAAATATCTGGGTTACCTTTGGAATCCCCATAAAAAATTAGCTTGACATAAACAACCTTTTGTTGATTTGTTTGTGGGGGGGACGGGGAGGGACAGAGCAAATTCTATTTTAAGAGAATATGATTATCCTCTTTAGTAATTTTGTTTTTAGGAGGTGGCACTTTAGCCTTAAAAACCTCTTACAGGAGGGCCTCAATTTTTAAAGTGAGGAATTCTTTAGAGAGAGACAAGTTCCTAAAGACTCTATTGTTTCTTTCTTTTCATAAGCTCTAGATGATCAAAGACGAGGTCATAGCCCAAATATTGTTAACTTGATCCCCTGCTTCTTTTGTCAAGTTAATCAGAAGTTTATGAATGGAACCAATGGCTACCCAAAGTTCATTCATTTTCTTATTGAACTAAGACCAAATTCTCCAGGCAAAAGAGCAATGGAGGATATGGTTTGGGGTTTCAGAATTATCTTTGCAGAAGACGTACTAGGAGGGCCCCTGAAAGCCAATCTTTTGGAGTTGATCCTAGAAAAGAGATTTCTTTTTCATGATAAACCATAAATTTACGTTAGTTTTTGGAAGTCCCCGAGGGATCCATACTTTTTCCACATTCCATAAAGGATAATTAATATGAGAGATTAACCTATTGTAGCCTTGTTTTACCAAAACATTTATAAAAGAATCTCCAATCCATTTTAAGCTATCGATCTCCTCTGAGCTACCGATATGGTGAGTTCAAGAAGAAGTAGAAAGAAGTAAGAAGATCAGAGGAATTGTTGGCAGCAAAAAGACTTGGATTTTTCCATCTTCTCTAAGGGCCCCACACAGTTTGAGTTTCAACCCAATGAATACAAACTTGTGGTCCACGTAGGTTTGAAAAGTACTCTTATAAAATATTGAAGGAGGGATGATTACATAGACGGCCCACATTAGACTAGGGATCCTTTTAAAAGTTAACAAATCTTCCATTTTTAATATCCCAACAAAGAGAATTTGATATAAGGTCTCTACATTTCCCAAAGAAGTTCCAGATGTAAGACCCGTACATCCAATGCTCTATGGTAAAAATACCATTACACATAAATTTTTTCTTAATGACCATGTCACATAAGTTTTTCATAATGTTAGTTTGGATTTGACACTAACTAGAGCTTGAACAAACATCATATAAACTGGGATTGCTTTGAGAACCATGTGACTTAATTAGTTTTTCCCTGTCCAAGAGATTTGTTTTTCTTTCCAAGAGGCCAATTTATTCTGGAAAGTTGTGGCCGTATTGTTTCAAAATTTCTCTTTTGACCTCCCATCGAAGAGGGGGATCCACAAGTATTTACTAGGAAGAGAAACCAAGAATTTGATTTATCTTATTTTATCTACATGGCGAAGTGTGGAGGAAGAAAATGTTATATTTCAAGAGATTAATCCCCTGCCCTAAAGCACGTTGAGACCAATCTAAATTTTCTTCAACATTCTACCTTCCCTAATGCGATCAAATTTACCAATAATTATATCATTATAAACTGACCATGGGAGAAGTTTATATTCTCAATTATATTGAAGTTGTTAATGAGATTTAGTGATTTTGCCTTTGAAAAGGCTCTACCCAAGGCTTTTGCCATGATGATGAAGAGGTAGAGAGAGAGGATCTCCTCGATGAAGATCCCTTAAATCATTGAAAAATCCAGTCAAGACTCCCTGATGAACTTGGTTGGATGGTTACTGGAGTAGAATTTCAAACATAGATGGAGACAATGAAGGATTGTAATTGATTCACATATAAACAAAAAAAATAGATTAATTTTCTTAGTGTTGACTCTTACTAATATCTTAGATTCATAATTAAGATATCAATATCAATGTTCTTATATTATATTTTACATATATCATATTGATTAATAATATTTATTTATTTATGGTTGATAAACGTGATAATCTAGTTGTACCAATATACCAGGTTAAAATTAAAATAGTCCCCAAAAAAAGGCTTAAACTCCATTGTATGGCTAAGATATTACAAAATTTTATTGACTTATCAAAGCAACATGAAAAAATTATAAATGACAATCAAATAAATGTCAACTTCAAGGTTGAAATTACCTTTGTGATTGTCAAATGGATGTTAAATTTAAGGTTGGCATTAATTGTTTATCCCCAAACATTACATCCTCACACCACCCCTCGACTGTAATTATAAGATACCTATTAGCGTAAAAAGGTATGTTAGCCACTTTTATCTTAACAAGGTGGATTGCACCCTACCTTCAATAAGTCCTCCTTTTAGTCTCAATTACTAAAACAAGCTTAGCTTGAGAGACTTTTAAAAAATATATATTACAAGAGAGTTGGAAAGCTTTATAGATGCTACAAAACCAATACAAGGATACAAAATTATGGAATTGGAAAATCAAGAGGACCTTGTAACACTAATAATTCTCTATGGGTGTTAAGTTTGGGGCAACAATACATCAGAATTGAAATAGAAATAAATATAGAGAACTCAAAAGCCCCTGATCATAAGTAATCTTAAAACTAAAACATTTGTTCCATATGAGATCTTATTAGTTGAAGCAGGAACTTTCCCATTGGAGACATCAACTTTGATATGGATGTTAAGTTACTTAAAGATAACTTTTAATATGGAACTCGTCACTGACCCAAAATGGTAGTGGGGGAAGAGTTAAAAAAAAGTTAAAATGTGTGGATGAAACAAAATAACAGGGGGATGAGTAAATGATACAACAATATATAAGAGGGTATAAACATATAATAAGGACATAAAAAGGTGTGTGAGAGAAAAGTCAAGACACTATGTGGATGAAGCAACTCAAGTGAAAGAGAGAGTACTATGTCAAAGAATTCAATCCCACTTCTGACCATGAGTAAAAAGCATACATAGAAGTAGAAATCAAATGGAAGGAGAAAATGTTGATAGATCAACTAAGGACTAGCTTACATATTTTTAGTTGCAAGATTGATAGTTGGACAATGCCTAAAGAAGACTACGCAAATATAATATATTATGTTTGCACTTTGGTGTTAGTAGAGGAGAAGTGGCACTATATTATGGAGTGCCTAACTTATAAGGATATATGAATCATGTATACTAATAGCTTGAAAGTTGTTCTTGTTTGCATTATTTAAAGATGAGAGATTGACAAAAACAATTGATTTCTCTATCGAGATAGATATCATAAGATCCAACATCAAAAATAAAATGGATACCACACAAACATAGCCCAGCACCCTCTTTTATAGGGTTGAGTAGACACATAATTTTGGTATTAGACACTTGGTAACTTAGATTTAGACATATATGACTAGTGTGTACACATATGACTTGTGCACATTTTTCCCTATTTGTTTACTCATATATTGACTTGGGCAACCCAATTTGTTGAAAAACATACTCATGATTTCCTTAATTTATGTCGTAACACTCTATAATCCTGAGCAGATTGTCACCATATGTCAAATCCCTAATTTTTTATTTTTAGATAATGCTAGCAACAGTCAGACAATAGTAGTTACCACAGGCATTTGCCTTTGTCGATAGTGCCCAAAAACTTCCAATGGTTATTTTTAAATTTCAAAATTCAACCTTAGGTCAACCTAAGTATGTTTCATATGTTGGTTTTGGGGGAAATATCAAAGAGTCATATTTAAATACAAATCAAGCCTAAGGTCATACCTATCATGTACTATATAACACTTACCTTGGCAAATGTTATCAAGCTTGAGAGGTAATTACCACAACATGTACATCTGCAAATTCCTCAAAGGAGCAATCCTAAAGCCAAGTCTAAACATTGAGACAAGGTCAAGGTTGCATGGTTTTAAGTATTGAAAGCCAAGGTATTGCATTGCATTATAATAGAATGTGATTGAACACACACACATATAGGTGGGAGAACTATATGTAGTTTGAGCCCTCTTTGAAGAATTGGAATGTAGGCAACACTCAATCACTTAGCAAGGAGTGGTTGAGTTGTCCACCCCATATTTTACCCCCTTTTTTTAGGTCAATTTGGTGTAAAAAGTGAAGCTAGGGATTCAAGGCAAAGAGAAGGAAAATCAAGATCTATGCACAGGACCAAGGATAAAAAATCATATTGGAGTTATCTATATAGGCAGGCATAAGGATTTGTGACCAAACAAACCTATAAAACTAACAAGGAGAATACTAATAAATAGTGTATAATAACAATTACCACATATGTCTGAGCTTTCAGTAGCAACATCCCAGTAGATTCTGATGATCTATTTCCTCATCCAAACAATTACAAAGTTATTATAAAGTCATGTTGAGGACTACGATACAAACAATTCATAGTATAGATCATAAAATCAGCATAAGTGCCTTCTCTCCCCTCTTTACTCAGTCATTTATATTTAATAAGTATAATCAATCTCTCTTTAGCAAATAATTTTTTTTAATCTATGTCATATCTTGAACAATATGAACTCCAATAGTTTTATTGTATTTAAATACCCTGAATCTAAAATAATTAAAATATTTTAGTGAACACGATCTTTGTTTAATCGTGGCAAACCCTGGGTATTTTGTCCCTTAAGGTTTCATTTTTCCTTCTCAAGGTTTCATATTTCTCTTGCATTAGGGTTTCAAATATGATTTATGGTTGTTCCTTATTTTCACATAATCATAATGGAAAATCTAATTATTGTGGATGCTCATAATGGAAATGATTATATTATTTTCATGATATATTAGATGATATTGACCAATGAGAACTAACTAAATATCTTAAAATGAATTTACATGTGATGGATGCATTGTTATATGTAACTAGAGATGGAATGAAAAAGTTTACTAAAGAACCTACATTTGAGGAACAAAATGGTGAAATTCTAAATAATGGTAATCAACCTTATAGAGGCATAAATTCTATAGTCAATTGTTCAAACCATTACTCCTATTGCTACTATTCATATGTCTATACCTATAACTACACAAGTGGTGCTCGCCTTTGGTGTGGGGCAACACAAGTTACTCCTAAAGTTTCTAGGGCTATTCTTACACAATCTAATTTTGTGTCTCCTAGGTTTGTTACTCGTGTGACATCAACTATTTCTGCTTAATCTCCTATGCCTACTCCTCAAATCCTTATGCAAATTATTCCTAATCGTCAATCTAAGGTTTCTCAATTGGAACAAGGTTCTTATAAAGCTAGTCATTTGAATAATTATCAAGCATTAATACACAACCTGTTGGACCAAAAAAATCAACTTAACCTTTACCTACAAGATTTTTTGGACCTAAGCTTACACTATATGATGGTAAAGGTGATCCATAATAGTATCTTATAGCCTTTCATGCATCATGTTGAGACTATGCATAATGATAAGTTATTCACCAAGTTGTTTCCAAGGAGTCTTAGGGACTATGTCTTGCAATGGTTCTATGATCTTCCATTCAAATTAGTGAATGTTTTCAATCCTTTGGCTAATCAATTCATAGTGCACTTTTCTATCAGTATCAATGAGAAGATATTCTATGCTCAAATTGTAAATTTTAAGCAAGGACCAAATGAGCCCATTAGTGACTATGTACCTCATTATAAGACTACTCTCTCTAAAATGACAAATTAGATGATTGATAATGAATTTCAAGACATTCAAGCAAAAGTTACTTTCTCCAATCCATGATTTAATGTTGGCCCCAAATTTTGGCTAAGTATTGTCCATTTTGGCACAGGACCAACACAGTGCAAAAGGACCATAACACGGAAAGACTATGGCATGAAACTTGATAGGCACAGAAGCACCATGGCACGGAACCTACAAGGCATGAGAGGACAAAGGCACGAAAGCCCCAGTGCAAGAGAACCCAGTCAAAGAAGAATTATTTACGAGGAACTTGAGAACATAGGACTCAAAACTGAAACAAAAGACTTGGGGAGCACGTGGGAAATGGGAGTAGTTAAGGAATGATTCATTTGGGACACTTAGACCTTATTCATTAAAAAATTTGCACCGTCTTATAAAGAGAGAAACACATGACAACAAGGATCCAGCATAGCACAAGTATATAGGGGGCACAAAGGCCTGAGTCCTTAGGCAAAGCTAGTTGATTAAGAGCCATGACTCCCAGTCTTTTGAGAGTCTGTTAGTTATTTATTCTTGCCTTTAATGATGTAAACACTTGGTCAACGATAAACAAGTATAAATACCCATGTTGTAATGGATGGCAAAAGGTTGATTTCTAGATGCTCACGCTTAATATATGGGTTACAGGAATACATAATTCTCTTATGTTCAAGATGGCTAAATGTGTTGTGTTAAGTTGAGATTAATAACTAGAACATAGTATGAAACCTAACTTACCTTTTCTTTTTATAAAGTAATAATGTTAACTAGGGATGGCAGTAGTTTGTATAATCATGGTGGCAGAGCTTGGAAACACTAGAATCAAGTAGTTTACTTTGTGCTTTTATGAAGTATCTATTTAAATACATAAAAGGAAGAATATGACTATGGCAATAATACTGAACAACCAAACTTACGAGAACCAGTCTCCAACTACGTACTTTAGGTGAGAATGCAAGACCATAATCTTGTGTGAAAGGGCCATCACTCTAGCTCATTGGGTTAGACTCCAATGCCGAAGCTATAATAACAATATGAACCCCAACAATTTGGTTCCATTATTGGGACTCGTAACACTTGATACTCAGTCATGGAAAATGTTTGAGCACATCACTCTTAAGAATATAGAAAAATAGATTATTAGAGTTAAAGATAATTTTGTAGTTTCCTACCTTGAACTAATAATTTCCACTCGATAGTGGGTAGAGCAAAATCTCTATAGTGCATTGTATGAAACTTTCTTTGCTGAGATCCTAGTTCATTTGCACACTTGGATCTCTATGTATGCTCAAGGATGGTCCCGAAACATTGGTAGAAGATAGTCTGGGACCCTAATGTGACAAATAGTTTTAACAACCCCATGGACTAGAGCTGTCAACATTTGGTGGAAAGGACTTTTGAACAACTACATTCTGAAGTACATTGTAACCACCTATTCATGACCTAAAGAATCCAAGTTCTAGTTCCTCTGAGAATCATGTGGCCATTAAATTAGACATTTTTCTTTAGAATTAAATAAATTATTTGTTGATTTGGGACTTGAGATTATGCCAATAGAGAGCTAAATTATTTTGTGCATAAACTGCACATTTGGGAGGGGAGTAGAGAAGAGTTGGTAAAAGATTATGGGTTCATAATGGTAACCAGTCAGTGGGCATTATGGAAGCAAAAGTATGATGAAGCTTGACAAAGGATTATATGAGTAAGCGGTACAGGAAGGGACCAAGAAAACTCAGGAAGTGTTGTTAGGATCCACAGGGAAGTGGACACACACAAAGAGGACCCCATCACTTTTAACCCATGCCCTATGCCATTAAGATCATATGAAGGAGAAACTAGCTAGATGGTGGGAACTGGAAAACCAAGTCTCAACCAACCAGGCTCCCCAACCATAGTGCGTGCTTATGTTCTTGAATGAGACAAAGTACACATACATAATTGGGACACAAACAGTGTGGAATTAGAGATTGAATTAGTAAGGGATACTAGAACTGAGTTATTTGACATACATATAGACTTAACACTTTCCTTCCCTCTTTAAGGGAATTTCATGGCATAATTTGGGATACTTGGAGGACCTGTCCCTCAAAGTGGACAGAGTATAATGCCAAGTTTGGTTAATCACCCAGCTACTACACCCCATATCATGAGCGCTATTATTGGAGGCACTAGAGGCAGACTAGGAGGAGGTAATGGACTTCCCCCTCAAGGGACAGGGGTAGGAGGTTCTTAACAACCACCAATTTAGGCATCTCAACCAATAATGGTATATTATGAAATGATGCTTCACTTACTATAATATGAAGGCATGGAGAATGCAGTGGAGCATGCCCATAAATGTGAACTTATTTGTAGGGCACGAGACATAACCTCTTCTGAGCATGAAGCCACACAATATATAACTACACTTTTGGAGCACACACACAAATGGTATAGAAATTTTGAACCTCAATAAGTTGTCATCGACTATGATCAACTTAAAACATCATTTCTTCAAGAGTTTGACATTCTAGAATTTGAGCAACAAAGCATAACTGCATTGAAGGACATTAAACAAGAACTTATTAAAAGTGTGCGAGAGTATGATGTAAGGTTTAAAATGCTTTTATCAAATTTGTCCTTTGAAATCAATGTTATAAAACATGCACAATGGTTCTTGGGAGGTTTATTACTACCCTTATGACAAATATTATCGCAAAAGACTTTCACTAGCTCATGCAAAGCCTTAGAAGTTGCCCTCCGTGCTAAAATAGTTAGAAGTATCGATACAAGGATTAGTCCATTCATGGAAGCTCAAATAGCTTTAATGGAATCATAGCTTGAAAAATTAACTGTAAATAATGTGTATGATACTCGTAATGGTCTATGGTGCACTAACTACGAATCTAAAAGTCACACTTGAAGTAATTGCCCACAAAATAACATCCGCGTTGTATTGAAGCAATCACGTGAAATCTATCATAAAGAACATGATGTATGGTCTTTCCCTCTTTTGTAGTAAGCAACACACATAAAGGTGTCTGATTATTGTAAGATATGTGATGCCTATACTCATGACACTAATGACTGTCGATTGATTAGTGACATCCATAAAGTATGAGCGCACAATATACGCCAGACTTATGTAGCCAACAACCAAGATAATGATGGCTATCAGGGTTGAGGATAAGGATGAGGATGAAGAGGTGGTCATTTCCCTCCCAATACATTTTACAAATGTGGATCCCCAAACCACTACCCAAGAGATTATTTGGACTACCCTACATGTGCTTTCTATAAAAAGGACCACTGATTGGAAGAGTGCCCTAACTTGTACACAACTATCACTAAAGAGTGAAATAAAAAGGGTGTCAACATGATACAAGTTGAGAAACCACAATGGCATATGCGTTTAGGTACCCCAACTATTCAATAAGTGAATATTACCACGTGTAGTGGAGGATAGTCTCAATCTATCTCAAATTCTATTGAAAAAGTTTAGCATGAAGAACCTCAAGCAAGAAAGTATACTGATGTCGAGTAGTAGAAGGATGTCCTCCAAGATATGATGGCATTGGTATGAGAACTCCAAGGAGAGATTCAATTCCTTAAATATAAAGAAGCAACACAGTGTGTTATTGTGCAAAGGGTAGCTAAACCACAAAATGTGGTGCATGATGACTTCTAGGAACTATGTAAGTGCATGCTAGATGAGGACATTGACCCACAACTAAGTGTTTGGCTTAAGAATCAAGCACAAGAAACATACAATGTTCAACCCCAAGTCACTCAACAAATTGAGGATCATCATCTAAATCATGCTAGGAGGTAGGACACTCCTACTCCCTTTCCCCCCAGAAGATAGAGAGATATTAGTCAATGTTACGATCGATAGATGGGTAATTTAGGACATACTAGTTGACACTAGCGTATAAGTTATCACCAAATATTCCTAGTGAAATATGGCTAGTCCAACATTATATCCATCACCTTGCGTGTTGTTCATGGCTATCAAGACTCATGCTTTACCAATAGGTGTCCTCAAGAATGCCATAATTGATATACTTGGAGTAATGTTCAAGGTAGATTTTGAGGTTATTGAATTAGTTTAGGTAGATGACTTAAAAGATTTGTTGGGATAGCCTTGGTGCTATGAAAATAATGTAGATCTAAGTTTTAATAAGCGGTATATTACTTTTGAGAGCATTGACCAATGCATTGTTATTTCTTTAGATCAAACATAGGGGGCCCCTTATATAGATCCCATCAATTTGGATAAAGATATGAACCCCATCTATAACATCACCACTAGAGATGATGAGCAAAGGGATCCAACTATTGATGGTGTTCTTAGATGTTTAAACAATTAGTCCCTCTCTAAAACTACAAGCAATGCTTGTAATTGTTGGGCACATAACAATTACAACCTCACTAGATGAGTGTGTAGTGTAATTGGAAGTTGGGAGACCATTCCATGCCAGTTTCATAAGCATCATAGGTTTATGCACCTTGTCACCAATAAATTAATGAGGGGACCAATCATAGAGGCACCTCTTTAAAGACTCAATGAGGTTCCACGGTTCTATGGACAGATAGAGGTACGTGACTTCATACAGTCCCTTGAAGAATTTTATGACACTAAAAGTGATCATATGAGGTCATTAGTTCATCTTTTAGATGGTATAACTACAATATGGTGGTGAACCCATCATAGTGACTCCTTTAGTGGGACCAAGTATACTTTGCCTTACATCATCGGTTCCATCATGACAACAAAATTAGGGGAGCAATTAGCTATAGTGGAGTACTAACACCTGAACCCCATATAGAATCTTGCAAGAAATTGTGGAGAAATGAAGAGTCATACCTACTGGAGTACTTTTAGGTGCATGCATTCTATATAACTTTACGTACCTGGGCAAGGGCATGGTGTGTTTATGAATAATGACACATGGGAACCTGATTTGGCATCTCTTGAAGGAAAACATGAAATCAACCCTATCTTATTCTTCTCTAAGAATGGATTTACGCCTAACCCTTCAAGCCATACATGAAGCAATTGTTGGCGACCAAAGTCCCATTTAAGATCATCTAAGGAATATACATCATACTCTTGAACAACCTCTACATATCTTTAATGAATCATCATCACAAGTTTTCTCTATGCCAGACCTAGTGCTTGATCAAGACTGATGCAAAGAAATACATCTAGGTAAATAGAAGCTAGTGTTTCACATGGAAGAAGGTGAAGGATCCAATTGACCTAATCCTTTGACAACCCATTTGGATGTCTCTATAGACTATGACACACTATTTTTTCTTTATATTGGTGATAATCTAGATAACCCTTATAGTGGGCCCATTGTAACTATTCAGTGCAACATCGGCATAGAGCAAGAACCAAAGATGGCTACGGTAGGAAATTACTGGATTGAAACAAAGATATCAAAAATAT
This sequence comes from Torreya grandis, assembly GCA_037957365.1. Taxonomy (NCBI): domain Eukaryota; kingdom Viridiplantae; phylum Streptophyta; class Pinopsida; order Cupressales; family Taxaceae; genus Torreya; species Torreya grandis. The sequence goes on from JARHVA010002320.1 coordinate 733,713, forward strand.
TTGAGTTATTAAAGGAATATCAGGATGTATTTCCAAGAAATTATAGTGAAATGAATATCCATCCTTAGGAAAGATGCATATCAAGTTGATTGACGGTGCTTGACCAGTCAGAAAGTGGTGATATAAAATGAATCCCAATCTACAAACATATGTCAAAGAGGAAATCGATAGTATGTTGTGTGCCTAAGTAATCACCCCCATTGATGAATTTAAATGGGTTAGTCCCATGGTGATTAATATCAAGAAATATGGATGCATATGAATTTGTGTAGACTACCAAATACTTAATGCATCTTGTGTCACTGACCCCTTTCCAATGCCTTTCATGGAGGAAATATTTGAAGGTGTTGTTGGATGTGAGATATATACCTTCATTGATTGCTTCTCAGGATACCATCAAGTATAGATAGCTGAAGAGGACCAATTAAAGACAATGTTTACCACTAAATGAGGATCTTTCATGTATATTATCATTCCCTTCAAGTTGAAAAATGCCCTGGTAGTGTTCTCACAAATAACTGTTGAAGCCTTTAAGGATTTCATCCATAAGTTTCTTCAAGTTTACTTGGATGATTGAAGAGTTTATGGTTTAGTCAAGGACCATTATTCTAACCTAAGGTTTATGCTTGAGCGTTGTTGGGTCTTACAAATATCTTTGAACTTTAAAAAATGCCTATTTTCTACACCTTTTGGTGTGCTCTTAAGATATATTATTTATAAGGAATGACTTCTGGTAGACTTGATGAAGGTATCTATTATTCTTCACCTCCCAACACCTAAGACTCAGCATGAGGTCCATGCCTTTTTGGGCCATACCGGTTACTATATAAAATTCATTCGCAAATATGCAAAGATTATTATGCCCCTAGAGGAACTTCTAAAGCATAATGAACACTTCATATGGACTTGCTCCTACACAAAAGCTTTTGAAACACTGAAAGACAAGTTAGTCACTGCTCCTATCCTCTAGTTTCCTAATTAGACAAAACCTTTCCATGTCCATATTGATGCATCTGGGATGGCCATTGGTGCAATCCTTGCACAACCAGGTGAAGGTCACTTGGATCATCCAATCTACTTTGCCAGTAGAAAACTCACTCCAGATAAAAGGAATTATACCACTATGAAGTGTGAGGCATCATCGATGGTTTATGCCTTGCAAAGGTTTTTATAATACTTATTGGCCACTCCTTTTATCTTTTATACAGATCATGAAACCTTGAAGTACCTCATTAATAAACCAATGCTACATGGATGGATCTACCATTGGATCATGTTGTTCTAAGAGTTCCAATTTTCTGTCATGGTGAAACCTAGGAAAGTCAATTGTGGACCTGACTACCTACCCTAAATTAAGTCCAGAGAAACATTGCATGCCATAGAGGATGAATTACCTTATTTCTACCTCTTCCATGTCACCTATGTCCTTGAGGAGCTTGAAGATATTACTACTTTTTTTACCGTAGGTTTGGTACTCGATTATCTCACTCCTCAGGCCAAGAAGTAAATATCGGTTTGTGATGTACCATTTCAACTAGGGGATCTTTACAAATTTATCCATGATGAGATTCTTTGATGCTATGTTATGCAACATGAACATCCCAAAATACTTTGAGAGTTTCATGAAGGTATTGTTGGAGAACACTATGTTGGAGAGGCTACTTTGTGTAAGGTTCTACTAGCTAGAATATGGTGGCCTACTTTCTTTCAAGATGCTAAAGTGTATGTTAGATAATGTGACATATGTCAGCATGTAGGAAAACCTAATTGAAGAGATGCCATGCCTCTATGACCAATTCCTTCTTAGGAACCATTTGAGAAATGGGCCATTGATTTTGTTGGCCCCATCACTCCAGCTAGATGAAGAACAAGTTATCGGTATATCATCATAATAATTAACTACCTCATGTACTGGGCTAAAGCTACACCAACAAAAGATTGTACTATTGGCACTATTACATGATTAATTTGGGAGAATATCATAACTCATTTTGGATGCCCACTAGGTTTCACTAGTGATCACCGTACCCCTTTCCTAAATGAAACAATTTATGTCTTGTTGAATGCGTTCATGATTGCACATCACAAAATGATGTCATACCACCCTCAAGCCAATGGCACTGTCAAGGCCTTCAACAAGATTCTAGGCACCACCCTAACGAAGATTTAAAACATTAGTCTAATAGACTAGGATGATAGGGTATTTGTGGTCCTATGGGCTTATCGAATAACTTATAAATGCCTAAACAAAAACACCCCATTGGTAATGGCAAAGAATCAATCCTTCCAATTGAGTAATTAGTACCATCTCCTTGTATAGTGTGTGTAAGATAATTGGATGAAGAGACATCCTTGAAAACATATTTAGATACTTTATTACAACTTGATGAAGCCTATTTCCTCGCTCATTAGAGTCAAGATGTGGAAAAATGCAAATAGAAGGCATGACATGACCACCACTTAAAGCACAAAACTTTTACTTTAGGCATGAAGGTCTTACTATATGACTCCAAGTTTGTGCACCATCCTAGAAAATTTTAGATTCACTAGGATGGTCCTTTCATCATTCATAGCATTCAACCTAACAGAGCATGTTGATTACAAAGGTTGGATGACCAGTTCCTTCTTGGGCATTACAATGGTAATCAACTCTAGCCATATTTCACTTCTATATAGCTAAAGTATTATAATTAATAAGGCTTTTTCCATTAGTTTAGGATTTCATGTTTTCGATAAAAACTCTACTTTTATTGTGTGCAAATGTTTATTAGTGTAATTCTCTTTGATGTTTTATTTTTCTTCTCATGGAGGACCATGACTCACTTTAGTGTGGGGTAAAAGAGAACTAAAATCTTAATTTAAATGTTCGTAGGCTCATGAATTACATAGGCAGGCAAGGTTGTTAGGGTGTGCAAGGAATCTAGGTGTGTAAAGTGTTAAAGACACGCAAGTCATTTAAGGCACGTAAAATATGAAGTGAAGAGGCTACCATGTGTAAGGTTCTAATGGCTGGATTATGGTGGCCTACTTTCTTTCAAGATGCTAAAGTGTATGTTAGACAGTGTGACATATGTCAACATGTAGGAAAACCTAACCGAATAGATGCCATGCCTCTATGACCAATTCCTTCTCAAGAACCATTTGAGAAATGGGCCATTGATTTTATTGGCCCCATCACTTCAGCCAGATGAAGAACAAGTTATTAGTATATCATCACAATAATTAACTACCTCATACACTGGAATGAAGCTACACCAACAAAAGATTGTACTGTTGGCACTACTACGTGCTTCATTTGGGAGAATATCATAACTCAGTTTGGATGCCTACTAAGTTTCACTACTGATCACGATACCCATTTCCTGAATGAAACATTCATGTCTTATTGAATGCATTCATGATTGCACATCACAAAATGATGCCATACCACCCTCAAGCCAATGGCATTGTTGAGGCCTTCAACAAGATTCTAGGCACCACCATAATGAAGATTTATAACATTGGTCTAATGGACTAGGATGATAGGGTATCTGCAGTCATATGGGCTTATAAAATAACTTACAAATGCCTGAACAAAAACACCCTATTCAATTTGGTATATGGCAAAGAAGCAGTCCTTCCAAAAGAGTTTTTAGTACCATCTCTCTGTATAGTGTGCGTATGACAATTAGATGAAGAGGCATCCTTGAAAACATGTCTAGATGCTTTATTACAACTTGATGAAACCTATTTCCTCACTCATTGGAGTCAATATGTGGAAAAATGCAAACAAAAGGCATGGCATGACCACCACTTAAAGCACAAAAATTTTACTTTGGGCATGAAGGTCTTACTATGACTCCAAGTTTGTGCACCATCCTGGATGGTCCTTTCATCATTCATAGCATTCAACCTACCAGAGCATGTCGATAATAAAGGTTGGATGACCAGTTCCTTCCTGGGCATTACAATGGAAGTCAGCTCTGGTTATATTTCACTTTTGAATAGATGAAGTATTATAATTAATAAGGCTTTTGCCATTAGTTTAAGATTTCCTATTTTCAATAAAAACTCTACTTTTGTTGTGTGCAAACGTTTCTTAATGTAATTATCTTTGATGTTTTGTTTTTCTTCTCATGGAGGACCATGACTCACTTTAGTGTGGGGTAAAAGAGATATGAAATCTTAATTTAAATGTTAATAGGCTCATGAATTACATAGGTAGTCAAGGTTCTTAGGGTGTGCAAGGAATCTATGCATGTAAAGTGTTAAGGATATGCAAGTCATTTAAGGCACGTAAACTATGAAGCGAAGAGGCTATCGTGTGTAAGGTTTTACTAGCTGGATTATGGTGGCCTACTTTATTTCAAGATGCTAAAGTGTATGTTAGATAGTGTGATATATGTCAGTGTTTAGGAAAACCTAATTGAAGAGATGCCATGCCTTTATGAGTAATTCCTTCTCAAGAAACATTTGAGAAATGAGCCATTGATTTTGTTGGCCCCATCACTTCAATGAAATGAAGAACAAGTTCTTGGTACATCATCATAATAATTAACTACTTCATGCACTGGGTTGTAGCTACACTAACAAAATATTGTACTATTGGCACTACTGTGTGCTTCATTTGGGAGAATATCATAACTCAATTTGGATGCCCACCAAGTTTCACTAGTGATCACGGTACCCATTTCCTGAATGAAACAATTCATGTCTTATTGAATCTGTTCATGATTGTACATCACAAAATGATGCCATACCATCCTCAAGTTAATGACATTGTCGAGGCCTTCAACAAGATTTTAGGCACCACCCTAACAAATATTTGCAACATTGGTCAAATGGACTGGTATGATAGGGTATCTGTGGTCTTGTGGGCTTACCAAATAACTTACAAATGCCTGAACAAAAACACCCCATTCAATTTGGTATATGGCAAAGAAGCAGTCCTTTCAGTTGAGTTTTTAGTACCATCTCTTTGTGTAGCACACGTAAGAAAATTAAATGAAGAAGCATCCTTGAAAACATGTTTAGATGCTTTATTACAACTTGATGAAGCCTATTTCCTTACTCACTAGAGTCAAGATGTGGAAAAATGTAAATAAAAGGCATGGCATGACCACCACTTAAAACACAAAACTTTTACTTTAGGCATGAAGGTCTTCCTATATGACTCCAAGTTTATGTGCCATCTTGGAAAATTTTAGATTCACTGGGATGGTCCTTTCATCATTCATAGCATTCAACCTACTAGAGCATGTCGATGACAAAGGTTGGATGACAAGTTCCTTCCTGGGCATTACAATGGAAGTTAGCTCTGGCCATATTTCACTTTTGAATAGCTGAATTATTATAATTAATAAGGCTTTTGTCATTAGTTTAGGATTTCTTATCTTTTATAAAAACACTACTTTTGTTGTGTGCAAATGTTTATTAATGTAATTCTCTTTGATGTTTTGTTTTTATTCTCATGGAGGACCATGACTCACTTTAGTGTGGGGTAAAAGAGATCTGAAATCTTAATTTAAAGGTTCATAGGCTCACAAATTACATAGGCACGCAAGGTTCATAGGGTGTGTAAGGAATCTATTATGGTGGCCTACTTTCTTTCAAGATGCTAAAGTATATGTTAGACAATGTGACATATGTCAGCATGTAGGAAAACCTAACCAAAGAGATGCCATGCCTCTATGACTAATTCCTTCTCAGGAACCATTTGAGAAATGGGCCATTGATTTTGTTGGCCCCATCACTCTAGCTAGATGAAGAACAAGTTCTCGGTACATAATCACAATAATTAACTACCTCATACACTAGGCTATAGCTACACCAACAAAAGATTGTACTATTAGCACTACTGCATGCTTCATTTGGGAGAATATCATAACTTAGTTTGGATGCCCACTAGGTTTTACTAGTGATCACGGTACCCATTTCCTGAATGAAATAATCCATGTCTTATTGAATGCATTCATGATTGCACATCATAAAATGATGCCATACCACCCTCAAGCTAATGGCATTGTCGAGGCCTTCAACAAGATTCTAGACACCACCCTGATGAATATTTGCAACATTGGTCGAATGGATTGGGATGATAGGGTATCTATGGTCATGTGGGCTTATCAAATAACTTACAAATACCTAAAAAAAACACCCCATTCAATTTGGTATATGGCAAAGAAGCAGTCCTTCCAATTGAGTTTTTAGTACCATCTCTCTGTATAGCATGCATAAGACAATTGGATGAAGAGGCATCCTTGAAAACATGTTTAGATGCTTTATTATAACTTGATGAAGCCTATTTCCTCACTCATTGGAGTCAAGATGTGGAAAAATGCAAATAGAAGGCATGACATGACCACCACTTAAAGCACAAAAATGTTACTTCAGGCATGAAGGTCTTACTATATGACTCCACATTTGTGTGCCATTCTAGGAAATTTTAGATTCACTGTGATGGTCCTTTCATCATTCATAGCATTCAACCTACTAGAGCATGTTGATTACAAAGGTTGGATGACTAGTTCCTTCTTAGGCATTACAATGGAAGTCAGCTCTGGTTGTATTTCACTTTTGAATAGCTGAAGTATTATAATTAATAAGGTTTTCACCATTAGTTTAGGATTCCCTATTTTTGATAAAAATGCTACTTTTATTTTGTGCAAACATTTCTTAATGCAATTCTCTTTGATGTTTTGTTTTTCTTCTCATGGAGGACCATGAATCGCTTTAGTGTGGGGTAAAAGAGATCTAAAATCTTAATTTAAAGGTTTATAGGCTCATGAATTACATAGGCACACAAGGTTCTTAGGATATGCAAGGAATCTAGGTGCGCAAAGTGTTAAGGACATGCAAGTCATTTAAGGTACGTAAACTATGAAGCCTAAGGATAGGGTGACCCTACCATTAATTTGAAGTTTGAAAGATAGTTGTCTTCCACAAGGAGGAAAACATGGGACACAACTGTCATCCACTTCAAAAGAAGGCACGAGATGGGATGTCCCATTAATACAAAAAGAATAGTTATGGAAAGAAATGTGCCAATTATGTGACATGATAATACTATTAAAAGCATAAAATGCCAAAATCAATGATCGAAGCATGGTGGCTATTAAAGATCCACATTAATGACTTAAAGTGATGGGTGAAGGGAAAGTAGTAATGATGGTGAACTCACCCCCCTTGAGCCTATAAATTGGCTAGTTAACTTATTTTAACTCTTTATCTTTACATTTAATTGTAATTAATAGAGCTAAAGAGCTGAGAACAAGTGAATACTAGAGCCAAAATATGGAGAAGTCATGTTTTAATACAGGTATTGAGGAAAGTGTCACTTCTCACCAAGCAAAACATAGGGGAAACTTGAGACACGACCGTGATAGAGAAAGCTTACAAATTGTAGAAGTCCACCATTAGAGGGTACTCAAGCTCGAAAAGCTAAAGTTGTTAGTTGCAACCATGTATTAATTTGGAAACTTTGGATGACTACGCATTAACCTTCGGGCTCCTCAAAGGGTGATGCAACCTAAGAAAAAGGCCCTAAGTTCCATTACCTACAATCCCAGAGGAAGAGGAGGTACATGGAGGAGACATGGTTTTCATTAGGGAAGATACTCTAAAAGAGCAAGTTCAATGCATAAAGAGAGGGGAAGCAAACATGACATGACCAGCAAAGAAAATTGAATTATCCCTACCCCCACCTCTTTTGATTAAGGAAATGAAATATCTAGAATCAGTGTTATGAGTGGAAAATTGGGTCTCCAAGGTATCCACTTGCATAATCTTTGATTATAACCATTGACAACCTAGAAATAAGGTTAAAATTCAAAATGACTATCGAGTCGAGTATCAGAACACCAAGAACCAAGTGGTATTTGATCTCAAGATCTTCAATGCACTAGATGCTACAAGGTTGTTCCAACTTTTCAATCTACCATACTTTGGAAAACCCATGGAGGTGGTTTAGTTCCTTCTCTCGTATGTCCATGAGGACTATATCTACTTTACTGAGTGTAGTATAAAGATCATACTTGAGAGGATAAGTAAGGTCATGGGACTATAATGCTTAGGGTTAGATGTGGTTGATGACCTAATAGACACTAGAGAGGTCCAAAAGACTGCTATGATACTCATATACCAGAAGTAGGGCCTTGCCATGCACATCAAGAACCTACATGATCTTGCCCTCCAAGTTATGACGTAAATCATTATGAACAAGATTGGTGGGACCAATCAGTGGAAGGAAGTTCACATGGTGTACCTCTACATTGCCTACCAAGTCACCCAAGGTTTGAAATACAATCGGGCTATGTATTTTAGCTGAAAGATTGTCAAAGATGTGAAAAAGACTCATCGGCTCCCAAGACATAGGTTTCCATGGGGGTATTTTTCTCTTAATGGTTTTTGATGAGATCAGTGTACCATACTACAACTCAGGAGTGGTAAAGTGGACATACCCACCCATGCACAATTCCCCTGCTAAGCACTACAAGGCATTCACATGCCCTCAAAACATCACCCCTCCTATAAAATCAAGATGAGGTATTGGTTTGATGGCACGAAGGAGGAATTCAGAAATGAGTGGTGCATCCTAAAGGATTTGCCCCCTTTGGCTACTAAGAAATCTTAGTTTGTAGTGAAATAACACTTTTCCCTCATGTGAATAAGGACAATCCCTTCTAGAGAGCTTTCTGCATGCTTGAAGTTACCGTATGCCTTCTCAATGTGGTACTTCATCAACTCCATGAATTGGATCCATGATGCACAACCCATTATTCTAGAGTCTGAGAAGATAAACTTGGAGATTCATATCCTCTAAAAAATGTTTGTCTATCCAAGTAAGAAGGCCTATCAAGAAAAGAGGGAGATGGACGTAACAAACATAAAGGTCAAATAGATATTGATGGGAGAACAAGTACACAACTCATTCTATATATTATGCCCTTAAAAGGATCCATAGGGTGGAGACCCTAAGGAAAGCTTACAATAGTACCACCATTAAATAAGAAAAAGATGGCTAAGTATGAAGCCAATGTGAGTGGTTAGCAGGCACCACCAAAGTGGTAGAAGACTGCCCAGGCTCCACAACAAGGCTCCTCATCTTCTTGCCCATCTTTACCTTGCCCTTCTCCACTATGACCACCTCCACCATGCCCATCTATACCTTACTCTTCTCTATCACAACCATCTCCATCATGCCCATCTCTACCTCACCCTTCTCCATCATGATGATCTCCATCGCACCCATCACCTTGCCCATCCCCACCTAGCCCTTCTCCACTACACCCATATTCATCGTGCCCTTCACCTCCCCAACTATCTCTACTCAAATCACCATCACCACAAGTCCCTCCACCTCTAGCTTCTCCACACATTTTTTCCAATTTGTCTTCACCACCTCAAACATCACAACCATCTCCCCCAAAAGTATCCTTAGGAGATGCACAATAGTAGACCATAGGACAAGAGCCTTAGTAGGAAATCCCTACAATATAGGTACAAACATTAGATTCTGACTTTGAGAAGACTCCCTCCCTAGTACGGGAGAATGATGCTATCTCTAACAACTTGTTATTTGATGTGAGGCAATTTTATGATGAAGAGGGGGATGGTGATGAAGAAAAGAGTGAAATGGCTATTGGTAGCACTTCTATGGCTACCAACATAGGGGTCAAAGTAGAGTGCAACCCTACTAAGGGGAAGAAACCAACTGGGTCCATGAGAGAGCCTAATGATGAAGTAGCTACCAATCAACATGAATGTTATTAATTTGACATCTTTGATAGGATGTTATATATGTGGCCACACTTTATTCCCAAAGATGCAACCTTAGAAATAAGGAAGTCGGTGTCTTTTCTTTTAGACATGTATAATGAGGAGAGTGAATTTTATCTCCCCCAAGTTAGCCTCTCCTTAGGACCTGATGTTCTTGCATTGGCCAAATCACTATGGGAGGATCCCCAAAATATTCCCCCTTTTATAGAGAGCACCAAATTTTTAAAGTTGGCCATGGAGGTCATGCACTAAAACATTTTGTCAAATTCTGATACATGCACTACCAAGATGAAACATGTCCAAATTATGGGTATGCATAATAAGGAAGTTATTGCTAAAAAAACACTCATCAAGGAAGTGGCTACTCTAAAGCAACAAGTCAAAGAGGCCACATAGGTAAAAGTTAAAACATTTAACCTCTGTAAAACAATTTTGGAATAGGGGTTAGTGTTAGTGGATGACATACCTCTTGATGGGGATACCAAAAGCAAGTTAGAGACCTTGGTGAAGCTCCTACTAAAACAATGTAAGGAGAAAACCATGCTGAAAGATGAGGGACTAGAGCTAGTAGAGAAGTTCACTGAGGCAACATAAGTTTGAAAGTGCACCCTATAAAGGGTTGATGAATTCATCCCCATTTTAGATGGAATTTTTGAGTGGTTGGCACACCCAAATAAAATCCTAGAGGATTGACTCCAAGTTGAAGAAGCCTAGAGGTGGTAGTTGGTTGATGTTACGCTCTTAATAAGGGATTACACCGAGGGTGCTAAGGCATTCAAAGATGTGAAGATGATGGAGGAAACCATCAATACTCATTGTAAATAACTAAATGCAAGTTTTTCAGCCCTCCAAGGACAAGTTGTCAAGGAAGTCTCAACACTTGAAGACATTTGTAAGGATGCTACCACGTCCCTAGATGAACTGGTCAAGAAGGCCAATGAGACCTCTATCCAACTCGAGGAGATGAAGAGATTGAAGGAGGTTGTAAAAGAAATCACAGCCAAGCTACTCAAGGCATTGTCATATTAGGACAATGTTAGGAAGGAGATCAAATAGATAGGACCTAAATTTTTGATAGAGGCTGCTAGCATGACTTAGTCTAGGATGGACTAAGAGCTTAGTTTAGGGTAATGTTGGCCCCAAAATTTGGCTAAGTATTGTCCATTTTGGCATGGGACTGACATGGTGTGGAAGGACCATAGCATGAAAAGACTATAGTGTTGAAATTGATAGGTATAGAAGTACCATGGTGCAGAATCTACAGGGCACGAGAGGACAAAGGCACGAAAGCCCCAATGCAAGATGACCTAGTCAAAGAAGAATTAGTTACAAAGAACTTGAGAACATAGGACTCAAAATTGAAGTGAAAGACTTAGGGAGCATTTGAGAAGTGGGAGTAATTAAGGAGTAATTCATTTAGGACACCTAGACCTTATTCATCAAAAGTTTTGTACTGATCCAGAAAGAGATAAACACATGGTAGCAAGGATACAACATAGCACAAGTATATAAGGGGCACAAATGCCTAGATCCTTAGGTAAATCTAGTTGATTAAGAGCCATGACTCCCAGTCCGTTGAGAGCCCATTAGTTATTTACTATTACCTTTAATGATGTAAAAACTTGGTTAGGGATAAACAAGTATAAATACCCCTACTGTAATGGATGCAAAAAGGTTGATTTCTGGATGCTCACACTTAATATATGGGTTATGAAAATACATAATTTTCTTATGTTCAAGATAACTAAATGTGTTGTGTTAAGTTGAGAGTAATAACTAGAATTCTTTTTCTAAAGTAAAAATGTTAACTAGGGATGGTAGTAGTCTATATAATCATGGTGGAAGAACTTGGAAACACTAGAAAAAATTAGTTTAATATGTGCTTTTATGAAGTATCTATTTAAATACATATAAGGAAGAATATGACTATGGTAATAACACTGAACAACACAACTTGTGGGAACTGGTATCCAGTTGTGTGCTTCAGGTGAGTGCACGATCTTACATGAAAGGGATAACATGTTAGTTCATTGGGCTAGAATCCAACACCAAAGCTATAGTAACAATACACACCCCAACATTCAATTATGTTTAAATGCTTTCAATATTTCAATGATGTGTCATATAGTCAAGGACCATGAAATTAAGCTGCTTACTATGAAAGTATGGGACTAATCCTCCAACATCATGTAATATCAAGTTTTAAAGCAACCCTATTTTCAAATATAGGGCAAATGATGCTAATAATGAGGCCCAAATGATATTTAATGTAGTTTCTCAACCTACCAATAGGCTTGTCCTTTCAGCTTCTCAAAAGAGGAAGTTTACATGAATATCAAAAACCTCCTCACAAGGTATTACAAAAGTTACTTGAGTGCAATATAATATCTCTTTGTCCACTAATGGATGTTGATATGATTGATTCATGACCTAAGGAGTTTGATATCAATGCATGTTATGTTGGGCATAAATGGGTAGGACACTCTACAAACAAATGCTTCAATTTGAGATATAAGATACAAGATCTGATTGAGGACAATACTATTAAAGTAAATGATGTGAATACACCTACAAATGATTCAATTACATAACCTAATGTGAAGCTCAAGATATTTTTAAATCATTTTCCAAATTACATGGCAAAAGAGACCAAGGATAATCATGAAGTGTATATGACTTACAAAGTGCATCCTTATCTGACTTCTTATTCTCTTAAGATCAAGGAGGAACATCTTATAGATTGTATTATTGATGCACTTAAAGATACACAAGTACAAATCATTAAAATCACATTCAATGAGCATGAGATTATTAATGATGATTCTACAAATGCATCATTGTTTTTACACACTTTCATTGAATCACATTGTATACATAGTGTTATATTGGATAATAGGTCAAATAAAAATATTTACATTGACATTACTTATTAGTCTTGGGTATACACATAAAGATTTGATCGTTATGACTACAACAATAGAAGGATTCGATTGAAAGAGACAAAACCCTTTTAGGGGCATTGTGTAACCACTGATGGTAGGACGTGTAGTTTTTTTCTACTTGGTTCTTAGTTCTACCTAATAATAGGGTATTCAACATATTGTTAAGATGGCCATGGATACATAAGATATATGTAATTCCATATTCTAGATATCAATACGTGAAGTATATCTATATTAATTGAGTGGTTATAGTTATGAATATTCCATATGAGTATCTTATTCAGTTAGAGATGGTTGCTCCACCACCTCAATCATTGCCTATTTTACAATCTGTACAGGTTCATCCAATGAAATAAAATTAGACACAAGTAATTGATCTTCCTAGAAGACCAATTCTCCAAGGTCCATTACATCAAAGGTATGTTTGAGTTCAACTGATGTTATTTATTCCATCATGTCATATACTAGTTTTATAGGGTGTTTCATATGTTCAATGGTGAACACCATCATATTTTCATAGCATAAAATGAATCTCATAAGTTACTATGCTTTCTATATCTATGCAACATACACATGATCATGTTAGCTATAAAAATGATAATGGATATATTATAATACATTATCATTTATACAATTTGGATAATGATGCATATCATAATTTATGCCCATAGTGTTTGACATTCACAACAATCAATCTAGGACCTACACATGAACATCTCATAGACATAATCATTAGTTAGTAAGAATATAATTCAATTTTAAATTATAAAACCACAAAAAAAATCAAATAATTTAAAAATACAAAAGAATTGAAAAAATCAAAATCAAGACCTATGCATCACATGCTCTATTATTTTATATGATTCATTAATGATATTTATCATATACATGATGAATAAATATCCATTTTTTACACACATTATTTTTATGGTATACATGAGGGCATGCGAGACATATAGGTTATATATGACATGTAGATATTCAAATGTGGGACATTCCTTACACATAAGGGTTACCTTTCTAAATTGAGGGCATTCCTACACTAGGGGCATATTAATACACTTTTCAGGTTCTATCCATCTATGAAACTTCATTGATCATATCGAGACAGTTAGACTATTTATATGTGCCTTGCTCTTGTGTATACTCTCGAGGGTGTTATTTTTTATGGATATGTTAAGTTGCTACATGTGATGATTACATTAATTGATTATGCAGACTACCATTGTTTATTCTATGAATATTTTATGACATTTACCATCACATTATGTGATCATTGATGAGTGATACATTGGGTGATCATTGATGAGTGATACATTATGTGATCATCGATGTGTGTTACATTGCATGCTCTATGAGTGTATTGAATATGTTTTGCCACATCATGTGCAAGTGATATTTGAGGATCCTCTAGCCCATATCATGGTCATGTCATGTTTATGTAGGGTTAGATTCAAGTCAAAGTCATGTCATGTCTTGAGTGTTTGTGTGCATCATAATTGTGAAATCTTTTACCTGTATGTGTGATTACATATATGATGGTTGTTGAGCTTGGTGTCATGATAACCATCATTCATTTCTCTATGTGTGTGATGTCATGATTATTATCATTCATCTTTTATATGGCTTATTAATGTGTGCCTAATTATTATATCTGCTTGACATGACACTTGTATGCCCACTACCTTGGATTACATGATTGATATATGCTTTGATGATTCAACCTTTTTATGATGACATATCTTATCATGTCTATATGATTTACATGATTATATTTTTTTTATAACATATAATGTGCCTGATTCTTTATTTTGAGATAAATGATTCACGAATTTTATCCCTCACCTCAAAAGGGGGGCATACAGTGGGTCTGACATAAAGCCTTAGGCTACCATAGACAATTGGTTCAGATTTTGGGTTAGATTATGTGATTTAAATGGGATAGATTGAGGAATATACGAGGCATATGGGGGGCATTTTACATGATTATTAGGAATAGTTGAAAATTTATATGAGATTATGGGATAAGTTAAATGGGTAAGATTGAGAAGATTTATCAAATTGGGTAGATTGATGGACAAATTATGGGATTTTATATCACTTTTAGGTATATATGGATCAAATTTGGGGTATGAATGTTTTTCATGCAAACACCTTTTCTATTTCTATGTTGAGGATCAATGGTACTATGTAAGCACTTTGGATCTAAAATCCATGTATAATTATTGATTAAGAGTTTGAATTTAAATGCATCCCTATTCTGGGTTCCAAATTTACATACTGACCTATGTTAGGGTTTCACCAAAATAATTATATGATATTTTTAGTTGTGCGATTTATGTTTTATGTCGCTCAACTTCTATCACTTCATCTCTAATGAGGTTTAAGGCATTTATACTTATAAAATAATGGTTTTAGCAGTTACATCTCATTAGGGAATAATCACCCCATTTCATTCTCCAAAATATTTCAAAGGGGAAGCTTGGTTTGTGTACCCTCATGTGTATTCATTCCTTGAATTTTCAATTTCAAGTAATCCAATCATCTAGATTATTTCAAATTTTCTATTTTGAGTGGACATTGATTTCTATATGTTTCCTTGTAGATTTTTGCATGGAACAAGTTGGGTATTTGGGACATACCTATCAACACCAAGTACAACTACACACAAGTACCAAATATATTTATTTTATTCTTTTAATCTAGCATTTTTGATACTAGAGTAAAAAAGGGCCAATTGTAGACATATAAATTTGGTATTGGACACTTGGCAATATAATTTTTTACATATATGACTTATGTGTACACATTTGATTATTTTTCACACTCCCCCTATCCATTTTCCTATATATTGAATTTTCTAACAAATCCACTCAAGATCTTACTAGTCTATTCCATAACACTCTAAAATCTTAAGTAGAGTGTCATCATATTCAAGATCCTTGATTTTCCCATTCTATATAGTGTCGACAATAGTCAACTTTTGGTTGTTATTGCAGGTGTCTGACTTTAGCAGTAGTGTTTAGAAGCTTCTAACAACTTATTTCAAAATCAAATCTCTTCCATGGTTCAACTTAAGCACATTTACTATGTTAGTTAGGGGGAAATATCAAAGAGTCATATATAAATACAAATCAAGCCTAAGGCAATATCTAGTGTTTACCTTGGCAAATACTGTCAAGCTTGAGAAATCCATTTATATGCCATCAAGGCAATTACCACAAAATCATACACATTTGAAAATAACTCAAATAATTAGTCTTAAATATAGGTTTGAACATTGAAGCAGGGCCAAAGTTGCATGATGTCATGTATCAAAAGCCAAAGCATTGCATTACATTTTAGTGAAACACGATTGAGCACACACACACATAGGTGGGATAAATACATATAGTTTGAGACCTCTATAAAGTATTAAAATATAGGCCATACTTGATCACTTATAAGAGAGTGATTGGGGTTATCCTACCCATATTTTATCCCCTTTCTTCAAGTCAGTTTGGTGTCAAAATTGAAGCTAGGATTTCAAGGCAAAGAGAAGCAAAATCAAGCTTTGTGCACAAGACTAAGCATAAGAAATCATATAGGAGTCATAAATACATGCATGTATAGTGATCTATGGCATAAAATATAAACAAAACTTAAAAGGACAACACCGATAGAGAGTGGATTGTACTAGTTTTTATAGGTGTTTGAGCTTTTACTAACAACATCTTGATATATTCTAAAAGTGTGTTTCTGGATTTGAGCAGTTATTAAGCTATTATAAAGTCATCTTGAGGATTGTGACATGGATATCAAGTAATATAATTTATAAAACCAACTAAGTATCTTATCTCCCCTCTTTCCTTGGTCATTTCTATATTTAGTAAGTGTAATTAGTCTCTCTCTAGCAATTCAAATTTGTGTAATTTATGTCCTATCTTATATAATTTAAATTTATATAGTTCCATTGTATTTATATCTCTTAAATATAAAATAATTAAAATAGGTTATTTGTATACAAACAAACTCAGACATTATCCTTTGGTCCCATTGACTGCTTAGTCTTGTAGACATCATTAAAATCATTAGTTCACCCATCATCCTACACCTTGATCTAAATTCCATGTAAGATTTATGAATTGTTTGGAGTTCCCTTCTTAAATAGAGATCCCAAGGTGTAAATACTCAAAACATCCCCCTTGGCATTTATTTCATGTTATCTTTTATATATATATATATATATAAATAAATGGATTACAATTAAATAAAACATAAACAAGTATAATAGTTTTAAATAGTATATATATCTTAAATACATATATCTAAAAAGCATCAAGAAATATCAATTTGGAGGCACCTATGGATTTGTGACATAGTGTTTTACTTAATATTGACACAGTGGATAAATGCAACAGTGTAAAATGGGTAAAACAAAAGCATGTTTTGTTGTTTTTTGGATTAATGCAACCCTAATAGGATAAAATCATGGAAATTCAAATTATATAAGATATTCAATTCACATACAAATCTAATTGTAACTAGTAAAATATAATAACTTGATATTTATAAAAATAACACTAGAGGAATGAAGTAATTAGCTTCTTTATAGTGTGTGTAGGTATGTGATAATGGTACAATCTTCAAAAATAATTTGAAATGGGCTTGTGAATAATTAGATCTGTAAATAGGGTGTCTGCATAACCCTAACAAGTTTGTGCTTCTTGGATGGCAACATAGTGCAACATTGTCTACTAGGGTGAAAATTTATCTGACATGTTTGTGTTGATTTCTGACACTTTTTACTATTGTGCTTGCATGTAATAAAGGTTCATATGTATGAAAATGCATTTGATCCCACACAGATAGCTATGATATCCTTCTTATTGCTTCAAACCTTAACTATGCACTATAAGATCAAATGTAAAACATGGACAATGGGTGAAAGGGAAGGATTGAAATGACCTCAAACACCCCCAATGGCTATGAACTCCCTACATATCAAATAAAAAGAGGGAAGTAAAACCAAATTATTTCTGCCACCTATTTGAGTGTGTGCAATCATGTATAATACTATCATGAAATGCAATCTTGTGTATGGCTTTCAACACTTGACAACATATGATTTGACCTTCTAGAGGTATTCAAACTCAATTCAAGGCTTGATCCTTTGAGGGGTTAAATATTTGGAAAGTTTATGATAGTTAATCTCAATGTGTAGAGTGATTTGAGGTGATAGATATATTAGTGATAAATATTGATAGGCTTAGGTTTGTTATGTATATATAGATGACCCTTTGGGAAATTTTCTTTGAACTGACATGTGAAATGTACAATTTGACCCATATGAATGAATTGAATTGGGGAAAACTATCATTAAAGGGTGTGAAAACATGCCCAACTTAAATAGATAGGTCTACAGTGGCAAAACTACATGAGGAAGTGCAAACATATCCAAATAACATGAATAGTGATATGAGATCAAGAGACAATTTAAGAATGATATTTAATTGTTCAGGTAGAGACTACAGAAATTCTATGTAATAATAATAGAAATATGGGAAGGTTAATCCCATATATGGATGAATGGCTAAGAAATAATGTGAACAAGATTAATGTATGTGTATATAATTCAATTATGTTAAAGATTGGTCAAATCATACATTGTCAAGTGTCTATAAAAATATGAGTGTCTACATTTACCCCCTTTTTATTTTAGAAATAAAATTTATAGATTAAATGGATATAGGGTGATACCTAAGGCTAACCATGATGGATGTGCTCAAGTAGGTATTGAGTTTTGTGACTTACTCCATGAAAACCTGTAATGAAACATGTAGAAATCAGTTTTCACTTATGATATAAATATGAATAAAATATTGAACATATGTGAAGTGAATTATTAAGGAACAAATACACCTATATATATGTGAACCATGATGTATTCTAGAGGCAATGGATAATTTTGGGTGGTCATGTCCCTTGGAGATGCTAGTGTAAAACCATGGGTTGAGCTGAGTATGACCTAATACTCATTAAGTTGTGTAAAACTTTAACCCCACATAAATCACTATATAAATTAAATGGAATCCACTACGAGTTCTTACAAATCTAATAACTACCTAAAGTTTTCTTAAATTTTATAAATCATCCATTGTAGATGGATTATATGATTCAATTTGGGTAATATATGAGTAATGCCTGAGTATATATATTCTTCGAATGTGTCACATATGTTCTCAATCTAATAACATTTGTAATTGAAGTCCAAAGTACCAAAACATATGTGAAAATATCTCATATCCCACCTTGGGTAACCTTTGATAAACAAGATTACAACAACTTTATTAATAAGTTACCTTGCTATTCTTTTTGAGCTATCTTGTTAATATGATATGCACTTATGCTTTGAGCATTATGATTTATTACTATTCCTATTGAACATTTGTTTATATCGATGTTTACTTTCAATAGTAGTTTTTATGATTACATTATCTATACAAGTGTTGTTGATTTTATTTGTGTGACTGCAAGTAGACCAAAAGAATGAGTTAGGCCTAAGAAATGAAAAATTTGGTGAATCATCATAGCAATGACATACGAGTATACCAAGGTAAGATGGTGTGAGAGAGAACCGATTGTAAACTTATACCATTCCTTATGTGTTGTTCATATTTTGATGAATTGATATTATGCATATGTATTTTTGTGTTTATTTTAATGGTCATCATTAACATTGCACTAATTGTGCTTATTGTTGCATAATGCACTTACATAGTGTAGGCCTGTTGTGGTGTTATAATCATTTGTGACACCATTACACTGTTGATGTGGTTTTTATGCACACCACTTTGTAACGAGGTAACCTCTAACATTTTAGGATCATAATGGAGGTAAACTACAACCTAGGACATGAGTTGTAGGTATGTGGTTAAACAACCATGTGATGGAATAGCATGCAGAGCATGCAAGTTGTTAACCATGACTATGTATGGATGTATGATATCTAAAAAAAAGTTAAAACTTAGGTGAGTTGGAAGATGTGTGGATGCTAATCTAAAGTGGGCAAATATCAAAAATAAACTCCACAATGAAGGAAGGGTAAAGCAAAAAGAGGGATTTGTGACTTCAAAATTTACCTTTTAGGTTGGATTCTTCATGGACAAGTGTTTTCAAAACTAGTGTTTACTACTAGCAGCTATTGTACACATGCATAAAAACACAGTCAAATAGTCTAGGATAACACAGTCAAAGATTACTCCTTTTGGGGTAGCTTTTGCACACATGTACTTAGAAGATTATGACTTGGATTTGGGAGATAATTAGGGTAGCTGTTGCACACACATAAAATACTATATCTGAGAAAACACCTCTACATTCTCAGAAAGATGAGACAGTTAACCTATTTGCATATAATCAATAATATTGATAACTCTTCAATAGCCATTGTACATCTAAAATCAACATATTCATTATAAACAAATAATTATTCGTAGCTACCGCACACTTAGAATTACTAAATCAAACAACCAAAAGATAAAACTTGATGACACAAAATTTGGAAAGAAAATGAACCAACACATGTGTGACAATCAAAATTGAATTCTTCTTATATTGATTTTTTTTTACCCTTAAAAATGAGGGTTCTAACACACACACGCGCGCGCGCGCGCACACACACACACACACACACACACACACACACACACACACACACACACACACACACACACACACACACACACACACACACACACACACACACACACACACACACACACACACACACACACACACACACACACTTAGACTTGGGGAGGGGTTGCCTCATCCTCTAAGTGCATGCAAACTTGTAAGTACATTTCATAATTAGAACATCAGTTCTAATTTTAGTTTCAAAACTGAATGCATACATATTCATAGTTAACTTACACTTATCAAAAATAAAGTTAGCTTTTACAATGTGATGCAACATGTATATGCTTGCAAATAATTAGGATAACTTTCATATTCACATTCTAACAAAAGCATACTATGAGTACAAAATTGATGTTTTTATATTGATGCACACAAAATTAGCCTTTGAACTAAGGCTAGATGGGTGTTTGCATGGATGCGCTGATTGTTGGACTCATTGTAGTAGATATTAGTGCTAAAATAGAAGTCATAACATCAATCTTATTCTTTGCTTCCAAATCAAGATAACATGTATGTCCCACATCATGCTGCTGTCTAATGATGCCCATGTAGAGTAAGGAGGGTATGTGCACCTCATTTACCTACTTGAGGAGCTTGGCATGCTTCACGTTTGTGTTCTGGAAGTTGATCTTGAGATTTTCTACTTCCATCACCTTATTTGTAGTAAAACTCAACTCAGCTTCAATTTATTCAATTGTTAATCCCTGAAGGCTCGGTTTGAAATTCTCAAATGCTACTTGAAGGAGTTGATCAAAATTGATCCTACTAATAAGCTCGTTAGTAGTGTATCCCTTAGATAACTTTAATTATTATAGGATTTGAAAATTAAGAGACTCATGTTCTTGATACTTTGGCATTACTGCCCCAGCTATTATGATTCACTCTCTAGCCTCCTAGGTTCTAATTACTTCCAGGTTGAGGGCATTTGAATCCTCCAATGGTGTCATTAAATTAAGATGGTTGCAAGCCTTATTGGTAGTATAAAGAATAAGTAGTTTTAATTTATTTTCATCTTGTTTCCAAGAATTAAATAATTGGTGAGTCTGAGTTATATGGGGAGCCAATTCCAACCTCATTGCATTAATTGATTCAAGAGCATTGTATAGATTTGAGACAACCTGCTGAAATTCGGTCTTAATTTCCTTAGGGATATGGACTATTTAATGTTGCTCATTTATTTTTTCTAATTCCTACTCAAGCTCTTGCTTGGCTATTTCAGTCCCCTTGTGCAATGCTATCATATCATCCTTATGAGTTTCAACAAGGGACTTAAAGTCCTCTATATATGAGGACTGCCCCAACTTCTTGTTCTTCCTTTCAACGAAGGTAAGGACTTCTTTCCTTTCTTAAAAAAATGATTTTTCTTCCAACTTCATCCTTCACTTTCCTCTTCCTAACCCTTTTGACACTTCCTGAGGGTTTATCAAACATGTAACTTATAGATGGTAACTCTGTGATTTAGAAATTTGGTTTCAGAGAAGCCTTTAATATAAAATCAACTGCCTATGGAAGTATGACTAGCTACGTTGGATTTATTAGTTGTATGTCCTCAGTTGTAGTCTCAACTGATTGATATTTTGATTTTTGCTCCAAAGCTCCTTAAAGTACTAAGTCATGAAGGGAGGGCCATATGATTTTAGAAAAATATAAACCTCCATATTAAGGTAGTGGGTGGACTGTATATACCTACTTTCCCTTTTTAGCCTTCTCTAAAGATGTTACAGTAGTATCTTGGGAAGAGCTAGTGGAAGACATTAGCAAGTTTATTTGAGTGGATGAGACATGGAGTTGGGAGCTTGCCAATGTTGTTTCAACTTTCTTAGAAGCCTTCCTTTTAGTTTTAGGTTTGACTGAGGTAGTCTCAGAGGGAGTTTTTATAGTGGTGGCAAAAATAGATATGGTTGGAAATATTGGGGAAATAGAAATAATAGGAGTAAAGGTAACATCCTCTATTTTTGGTGTTATCAGGGGTGTTTGTAAGATAACACTAAGGGGAACTAAATCAAATGAACTTACTGAAGAAGGGCCTTAAAGTAGAAGGGACTGAAGGTTGAACCTTCTTACTTGATTGGTCATGTTTCATCGCTAATTTCCCTTTGTCATCTATGAGGCTTAATGCTTTTACTCTTTCTAATTCCCCCTCTTCATCCATTTCTTGATCTACTAGAGTTTGTTGGGGAACTAAAGATGTGTTTGTTGGTTGAATATTTTGTCGATCAACGTACTGATAAACAAAATAGGTCTGATCAGTCAAAGTAGGAAGATTAGTCATCCAAATGTGTAGGTTTACCACATCAGAAGGGGACTGATCTCTCCTCTCATCAAGGGGAGGTTCCCTATAGATAGGCTATATATATATATATAAATAGAAAATAATACTCAAGGGTAGGACAAACCATCCATCTCTCTTTCTTCAGAGATGATGTGTGCAGATCAAAGGAGAAACTTAAGGAAAATGACAAAAAGCACTCCTCTTCTTTCAGAAGTATTATTCAACAAGCTACAAGAGTACTCCTAGTAGTAACAACAAAATGTAACAAAGAATGTAATAACTAGCAAATTGAGATGTAGCACAAAGTCTTCACCTGGATTGCTCAAGAGTAAGATACGAAGGACAATGAGGGCACAAAGTCGCCCCAAGGTCCTTTACACATAAATGAAAAGAAAACACACTAAAGGCAATTATGGGGGCACAAAGTCTCTCCACATTTGACTCTTTAAGACACCTTTTTGATTGCTCTGCTTATTGAATTAAAGGAACAAAAGATATATTGGAGAAAAAGACATAAGAACAGTTTCCTCAACAATAAAGATATTACAGCACAAAGTCTGAAAAACCATTTGCTTTCTTATTCCAATAACAAAATATGATAAACAAACTGAGCTCAAAGTCTCAGAGTGTCTTTCAATTTGGGTAGAGTTTCATTTTGATCATCCCAAAAAAGAGATCCTTATTACAATAGAAGAGATTCCTTTATATAGCCTCTTTAAGGATTTGGGAATAACAACACATCATGTTGCATTGAAATCTGTTAAGGAGACAAGCTGGAATTTAGGGACATTTACCCATTTGCTTTTCTCAATGCAGAGAAACAAGTCATGCTTTCAATGTCCACTTGGCGATCTAATTCTTCTTCATCATTCCTTCTTTTCTGGTTATTTGAATCGGGTCTTTGATTCAATTCGATGCTCTGTTCCTTAGTCAATTCTATTGGTCTTTAGCAATTGACGCGTGGCACATTCCGCTGCTAAACAGGTGAAGACACGTGGCAACTTCCATGGGACTCTGAGAAACATTTATTGATAGAGGCTTTGAAACCTATTAGAAATTCAGAATTGCAGATGAAGACACGTGTCACTCTCCATGGAGTTACAACAAAAAAGGTGGTAGCTTCCACTTGCCTCTTGAGAATCCTATGGAGGATGACATGTGACGACTTCCATTGAGCTTTTAGTTGCCTTTGAAAAGTCTTCGGGACTTATATTAGTTCCTCATGAAAGATGAAACGTGGCAGATTTTGTTGCATTTGATGAGAGACATGTGGCGATTTCCATTGAACTTGTAGAAGCTTTAGATGCCTTTTGAATGTCTTGCAGAAGATGACACGTGATGGCATCTGTCGCTTTTTAGAAACACTATAGAACTATGCGTAACTCATTTAGATTCATGTGGATGATGCCACTTGGCATGTTTCGCTTAACTTACAAAGGACACGTGGTGATTTTCATGGCTCTTAGAAGCAAAGTGAAATGAGACTCAGAAGATGACATATCCGTTGAGAGCCCTACAAAAGATGACACATGGCAGTCTTCACTACACTTTAACAGCCTTTGAAAACACTTAGGACTTATTTTAGATTCACACGGATGATAACACATGGTGGTCTTCGCTATGCTAAAAAAATGTTTAAGATGAGCTTAGAAACTTGTTCGAAACTCAGACATAGACACGTGTCGCTCTTCGTGGAGTTATAAATGAACAGGTGGTGGCTTATGTTTGTCTTTGGAGAGTCAGGCGGATGATGAGACATAGCGTGTTTCACTTTCTTCAGCAGCTCACTGGGGGTCTACCACAGTCTTTATGAAAACAAGAAGAAAGAGGGAGAAATTACAGAGATTAACACTTGTCGACTTCTACCAAATTTTTTAAGGGACACGTGGCACGGTCTGAATACATTTGTTAGTTGCGCAAATGTAGACACTTGGCATGTTTTGCTTCATTTAGTCACTTGTCCCTAGGCCCACCATGGTCTTTGCTCAAAATAGTGAAGCTAAGGGAAGAGACTGTGGATATTGACACTTGAAGGCTCCCAACAAGCTTCAAGAGGGACACGTGGCAATATCTGCCAACTCATAAAAACAAAGTTTAGTGGGGCTTGGCCATCGACATTTGGTAGCATCCATGAGATTCTATCAGGCTTTTATCTTGATCCGTTTGTTTTCCTTGGTCACTTTTTACCATGGGAATTCCCTTCGCAAGGGCACTTGTGTCTTTGACTCTTTGGGCACTCCTTTGAACTTTGTCGCTTGAACCAACCATTAAACCAAGTTTTGGTTCAACGGTTCAAACAAAGCCTTGAACCGATTGACAAACCATTTGATTGAACCAAAGGATGAATCAAAGTGTTTGAAACAAAGTGGATGAACCAAATGAGTGAAACAAAGCATTGAACCACTTGATTGAACCCGCCTTTGAACCATTTGATGTTGAACCAAACGTTGAACCTGCTATTGATGCTTGCCGATGGAGATTTTTGTTTGAACCAAGGCACTGAAGAGTCCGTAGATTTTTGAGAAGCTTGAAAACTGACAAATTTGAATGCCCAGGACAAATTTAGAAAAGGGAAGAGACAATTATGGTTTATAAGACCAAAATAGTTCAAATGTTGTCCTGAAATTGAGTGATATTTTTGGGGGACAACAGTTGGCTCCAGTTGGGGAACTTCTGTCAATTGTAAAAATAATTGAAAGGAGTAGAATCTATAATCTCTAGTGTCTTCATATGTACCATTGGGTTACGGAGTTATGCTACCTAGAAATGAAAGACAACAAAAACAAAGACGAAAAGCACAAAACATAGCTAAAGACTATACAAATATACATATTTACAAATGAACTTATCTGATGCCTCAAGATTTGAAGTGCTTCAGATTCTACCCATTGTGAGATAATGATAATGGTGTCCTATCCTGATAAACTAGTAGAAAACCATTTTGTCCCCAGAATCAGTGACGGGTGAATGGAACTCTCCGCTAGGAATCACATTTTCTGTGCCTTCCCCTTGGTTTTCTTTTCTTCTTGCCCCAAAGCAAGACTTGACTTTTGGTCCAAAAACCATGAATCTTTGTTCTCTTGGCAAAGAGTTCCTTTTCCTTATTTTGATGGGCAGCAACATGACCTAGTACCATAATTTACTGATTTGATAGCTCAGCCCAGCACATGTCTTGATTGTCCCCCTTAGATATCTCAGATTCTTCTTCATTTGGAGGGGAGGGTTCTTCTGCACTTATGCCACACTCCAATTCTTCTACAATTTCATCCCTGCCTGAAGACTCAAATAAAATTTGGGCTGCAGGGGCTGCCGTTTGGGTCTCGACACATTTGACATGATCAATTATGTCAAATGGCTGGATTGGACTAGACACAGGGGATGAGAGTTCTTCCTTTTGGTTTATGGGAGGGGTGGGAGGATTGGCCTACGAATTTGAAGTAGAAGGTGCATAAATGTTTGGGATACTTACTTTTTTAGTAATCATTGAGTCCTTTGGCTGGATAGGCAGAGTGGCCCCACGCTTAGCAATCAAAATTGTAGGTTGAGGTCACTCCTCTATTATCAACTTATTGAGCTAACTGATTCTGGGACTGGGTGACCACAACATATGATCCATCGGATGCTTCACCTTTACTTCTGGGTTCATCCTGGTAATCCAAGAAATTGATGTGGGAGTTACTAGCTGACTCTTCTTGATCCTCCATGAAGAGACCAATGCCATTTTCTTGATTAAGCTTAGGTTGATAAGAGAAATCATGCTCTGTTTCCAAATACCCAACTGCTGAGTTGGCTGGAGGTGCTTCAATGGCAAGGTTCCTCTGTGGGGGAGGAAGACAATTGGGTTGCCCTTGATGTGCCTGATTAGGGAATGCCCTCCTTGGTACATCTCTGTATGAAGGAGCAGATGAAATCCCTTGTGCCATTTGTCTTTTGAGGGCCAACACTTCATTTTCTAGCTTTTGCACCATTTGATCAGTGGTGGCTACAAGTGAGTTATCAGAAGATGAGGAAGATGCACCTCTATTTGAATCCCTTCTTATCTTTCCAGCCAAGATAAGGTCATATTCTAACTTAGTGGCTAAGTCTTGAGCAACTTTAAGATCTATGCGGCTAACACGTCTTAATAGAAAAATCACTTTAGGTAGCTGTGAGTTTATGAAGAAGCATTTGAGGTTCTCGGGTGTGGGCTGAGCAATTATGGAAATCCTATTTCTCAGCTTGTCAAATTTTGCAATAAAATCCCTCATGGGCTCATGAGGTTCCTTCTTCATTTGCGTAAGTTGGGTTAGAAAAGCATGAGCATCTTCTGCAGGTTTAAACCTTACTTCAAACTTGGCTTTGATAGTGTCCCAGCCAGTCACTGATCCAGTTTGCAGATGGTAAAACCAGTCTGCAGCAGCACCTTGTAATGTCTCCACAAAAAGCCGGACTGCCACATCTTTAAATTCCACCCCTATCACACCACAAGCTATGGTGAAGGCTGTAATGTGTTCATCAGGGTGGACTCTTCCATCACCAAAGAATTTGGGGAAATTCTTCCTTGAATTGAGTGGTAGCTCATGCAGGGGTGGAGTTAGATTAAGTGGGCCAAATGAGATACCCCAGGGGCCTCGAACTACCATGATCGGATTATGAACAATAGGGATAACACATCTGAGTGGAGTTTCCAAATTATAGGACAAAAATGGAAAATAAACTAGCCTTGCTTCAGCTTAAAGCTTGAGGCTTCAAAATGTGCTTTCTTTCCCAACATCTCTAGTTTTGCAGACCAGATAATGGAGATGGATGAAAATGGAGATGGATAAAAATGGTAAGGCTATAAATGGATAATGGGTAAGACCCAGATGGGAGTTGCCAGAATCTATAATAGATAAGCGAAGTCACTACTTCAATCTGAAACTTGAGGCTTCAGACTGCATGTTCATCCCCAGTGGAGTCGCCAAAAATTGTTGGTTGAATATTTTATCGATCAGTGTACTGATAAACAAAATAGGTCTGATCAGCCAAAGTAGGAAGATTAGTCATCCAAATTTGTAGGTTTACCACATCAGAAGGGGACTGATCTCTCCTCTCATCAAGGGGAGGTTCCCTATAGATAGGCTATATATATATATAAACAAAAAATAATACTCAAGGGTAGGACAAACCATCCATCTCTCTTTCTTCAGAGATGATGTGTGTGGATCAAAGGAGAAACTTAAGGAAAATGATAGAAATCACTCCTCTTCTTTTAGAAGTACTATTCATCAAGCTACAAGAGTACTCCTAGTAGTAGCAACAAAATGTAATAAAGAATGTAATAACCAGCAAATCGAGATGTAGCACAAAGTCTTCAAAGACTTTTCAAAGGCAGCTAAAAGCTCAATGGAAGTCATCATGTGTCATCCTCCACATGATTCTCAAGAGGCAAGTGGAAGCTACCACCTTTTTCATTGTAACTCTGTGGAGAGTAACATGTGTCTGCAACTGTGATTCTAAATTTCTAATAGGTTTCAAAGCCTCTATCAATAAACGTTTCTCAGAGTCTCGCAAAAGTTGCCACGTGTCTTCACCTGTTTAGTAGTGGAATGTGCCACGCATCAATTTCTAAAGACCATCAAAAATTGACTAAGGAACAGAGCATCGAATTAAATCGAAGACCCGATTCAAATAACTAGAAAAGAAGGAACGATGAAGAAGGATCAGATCGCCAAGTGGACATTGAAAGCGTGACCTATTTCTCTGCATTGAGAAAAACAAATGGGTAAATGCTCCTAAATTTTGGCTTGTCTCCTTAACAGATTTCAATGCAACATGATGTGTTACTGTTCTTGAGTCCTTCTTGAAGAGGCTATATAAGGGACTCTCTTCTATTGTAATAAGGATCTCTTTTTTGGGATGATTAGAATGAAACTCTGCCCAAATTAAAAGACACTTCTGAGACTTTTGAGCTTAGTTTGTTTATCATATTTTGTTATTAGAATAAGAAAGCAAATGGTTTTTCAGACTTTCTGCTATAATATCTTTGTTGTTGAGGAAACTATTCTTATGTCTTTTTCTCCAATATATCTTCTGTTCCTTTAATTCAACAAGTAGAATTAGTGACAATAGTAAAAAAGGTGTCCTAAAGAGTCAACTGTGGAGAGACTTTGTGCCCCCATAATTTCCTTTAGTGTGTTTTCTTTTCATTTCTATGTAAAGGACCTTGGGGCAACTTTGTGCCTTCATTGTCCTTCGTATCTTACTCTTGAGCAATCCAGGTGAAGACTTTGTGCTACATCTTGATTTGCTGGTTATTACATTCTTTGTTACATTTTGCTGTTACTACCAGGAGTACTCTTGTAGCTTGTTGAATAGTAATTTTGAAAGAAGAGGAGTGATTTCTATCATTTTCCTTAAGTTTCTCCTTTGATCCGCACACATCATCTCTGAAGAAAGAGAGATGGATGGTTTGTCCTACCCTTGAGTATTATTTTCTGCTATATATATATATATATATATATATATATATATATATATATATATATATATAGCCTATCTATAGGGAACCTCCCCTTAATGAGAGGAGAGATCAGTCCCCTTCTGATGTGGTAAACCTACACATTTGGCTGACTAATCTTCCTACTTTGGCTGATCAGACCTATTTTTTTATCAGTACGCTGATCGACAAAATATTCAACCAACAGTGTCTATTTATGGTTCATCAACAATTGGGTTCTCTAAGAGGGGAGGATCCCTTGGCTTCCTCTTGTAGCAGATTGTAATCTTTTTAACTAGGGAGGAGGCTCATTTAATTGAGGTAGTAGCAACCTATTTAATAGGGAACGCAACTGGGTGATCTTAGCTTAATGAATCAGACGAGTCCAAGTAAATTTGATCCTCTTGAACTCCTCTATGCTTAGTTTCACTCACACCAGGCTCTATCTTAACAGTCTTCAATACTTGGGGAGCTTCTTAAGAAGGCTCTCCTTGTTCCTCTGTTGATTGCAATGGTCTATTGACCCAGAAGTTTGAAATAGTCCATCCTCCAAGCGGTGGAAGCCTTGTATGCATATTTTAAATCAAAATTGAAGGTTATCCTTGAATTGTCTTCAAATGTTCTTCTTTGATCCCTGTAAGTTATGCCCTTTCCATGACTTGGGGGTCATTTTTTTGCATTCAAAAATAAAAAAATGGTCATAAGGAATGTGCTGGTATGGAATACTGAAGCCCTAGATATGTTTCTAAATTTGACCATGCGGGTCCCAATCTCTATGAGGTAGGGTGGCCAACTGATAATGCTTCCTTTTATTGCCCACATCCCTAAAATATTTTCTCATTATATAGCACATTCGACCTATTATCATATGGGACCTGTAGAATGTGCTTTTCTTTTTCTTTATCAAATCTTTTTATACAATCCACCAAAGTTGAAATGCAATCTCTTTCTATATGAGCTTATCAGGCATGTACTTGGGGAGGCATAAGGGGTTGACCTTACTGTCGATGACCATAATCACTATATAATATAGGTATAACTAATAGTCACCATGAGGTGTCAATGTGTCTATTATACTCTTAGATATCTTGGGTAGTGGGGCTTCATAGATAAGTGGCCATACCTGAGGATATACGTCCTTTGCAATCTGGGTGATATGCTTGGTATACACATATATGTGCATGAATGAATAGTAATCATATATGTGATTCTTTATGTAATAAGTAAATGGGCTCCAAATCTCCCCATAATCCCTATATACAGTTCTCATTACTGTGTCAAGGAGGTACGACATCATGTTAAAATGGCCTATTGAATTGGACCATTTGCCTTTATGTAGAACTTTCTCCCTTAGGTTAAAGATGATAACCTCCCCCAAGGAAAAAGTCATGTCGAAGGTCATCAACATGTCTAGAAGTGACACCCAATATAGGTAGAGAAAATGGATACTTGACATGCCATATAACCTATTTAAAAGGGCCATCCCAATACGGAATCCTATTCTAAATTTGTTAATAGGTATAGGGTCCTTTTCCTTTAGGACCATAGACTCCCAAAGAAGAAGCCATCCACTTAGAGATTTATCAATTGAATTACTCTTATTCCATGCTACCACCCTATGCATGTCAAATATGGCATCTAGAATTGGCAAAGATAAATACCTTTGGAAATCATCACCTGAGTGCAAGACATGACCATCTTATGATCCACGTGATGTAATAAGACACTGTCTATCACCTTGCAAGCGAAAAACAAGTCTTGCAATAGGTCAATACATGGCATAACCTTGAACTTGGATGTCATGAAGTACAATCCTTGTCTCTTAAGAGAGAGTAGGTCTATCACTAGTTAGCAACGTGCTAGTGATATATATCCTTCATGAGAAAATGCATTGACCTCATTAATGGCATCTAATAAGTCTAAATAATTAGCATACCTATCGTTTAAGATTGTAGTGTCAAACATAGTGTTTGTATATTCTATAAAATCTTTAATGGAAAACTGAGATGATGGAAGCACTCCTTTGAACACCTAGAATGATGAGGCCATTAAAATTTGAATTTTTTGCTCAAATTTAGTTTCATGGACTTTGAAAACTCCTTTCTGATGGTTCTATATTTACAATTTATGCACATGTGGCTAGGGATTCATTCATAGAATAACAATGGAGTTCAAGATTTGCTTGTGATCAATGAACACATCAATAGCTACAAGTTGTTGATATGTCTTTTGCATTCAATTCTAGTTCATGTGATTTTAATGCCCAATGTTCATAAAATTGCTTTTCCTGCACAATTCAAACCTGGTTAGTTTATTTGGTTGGGAAGCCACATCTTTTGCATATTTTTGACAAGTGTCATGTCGTAGTTCCACTTTACTGGCTAAGTCTAATGGGCTTTTGGTAGTCGAGAGTCAATTTTTGTGTTGGGATCAAGCCAATAATTCTCGTGAATCAAAGGATCTGAACACAAACCTCAAACAAAATGTTTGAAGACCAAATCCCTCAAAACAACATCAGAACAAAAGCTTTGAATAAAACCTTCAAAGAAGGGAAACCCTGAACATAAGTCATGAACAAAACATCTGACGAATAAATCTTGAACATTCCTGAACATAACCTCCAAATAGAAAAGCCGATGAAGACTATTATGAATAAATGTTCAATGTGTAAATTTTATGAAAAGAAGTTTTGAATAAAATGTTTGATAAATAAGTCCCAAATAGTTTCTTTAAAGAATAAAATTCTAAACTTAAGAATTTTTGAAAAATTGAACTTGTGATACGTACAAAACCTACATAAGTACAAAACTCCTGAAAGACATTAATAAGTTAGTCTGAAATATAAATCACCATTGTTTATACTTATGAGTGTCAAGATTAAGGAGAAATATGATAAAATTTCCATAAAACGAAGAAGAAAACTTCAAAAACATGGGCCAAATCAAAATAAAAAGTGAGTCCCCATTCTCTTTAAAGAGAATGGTAAATGCTGGGTACAACAAATGACAACTTATAAGGGGAATACTTCCTAGTATTCAAGAACTCAGAACTTTGGTTAGTAATTTCAAATCAGACATGAACCGTATGACATTTTTTTTGGAATCAGAGATATGGAGACTCTCAACTACATCATACACCATACTTTCCTTTGCATCCATGGATGTGTGTGTGCTAAAGTGATGCTATTTAACCTTTGTTGTGAGGATATTTACAAAGACTTGGAGTAGTTATAGGTTTTGGTTTGGTTATTTTGAAGCTCATTAAATTGAGGGAGCTTAAGCATTGCTTTACTGCCAACCAAGCATCCATAACCCTGAAAAAGATACCTTTGGGTTCCTTCTCTCTTCTTCCTTCTTTTTTTGAGCATGATACGTGGTACATTGACCTTATTTCATCATGTGAGCCTTTGATCCCCTTTTGATTTTCTTTGGGCTTTACTGATTCCTTTTTTTTTACACATTGGTTCTTTTCTTCTTCTTCTTTATATATATATGAATGAAAGAAGGATAACCAAAACCTCTATGAGATGGTGTAGTTATAAAACAAATTATTTACCAGAATGTCCTTACCAGCTACATCCACAATAATGTTTATCACCTCCAAACAAGTATTAGTATGAAAAGTGTGCTTGATTCAATGGAGTGAGAAAACTTTCTAAATTTTTATGGAGTATTTAAGAGAAACTTTCACACACC
Source organism: Torreya grandis (assembly GCA_037957365.1). Classification (NCBI taxonomy): domain Eukaryota; kingdom Viridiplantae; phylum Streptophyta; class Pinopsida; order Cupressales; family Taxaceae; genus Torreya; species Torreya grandis. Next base: position 766,515 of record JARHVA010002320.1, read on the forward strand.
TAGTAGAAATATTCAATTACAACACAACCATGTATGACTGTTATTACATACTCAAATCCTAAAGACCTCAAACATAAAAGTATAACAAGTTTGTGAATAAACCCCAAGTTATTAATCCCTTTGCAGTTTCCCTTTCCCATATATCAATTTAAGCATGAATAGGAGCCCAACTGGCAGGATGTTAGTTTGGTCGTATCATGATGAACCAATTAGATCATCACAAGAAAAAACAAAATTACTAAACTAGAAAGCTTGAAACTAAATTAGAAATCAGGAAAACTAAACTACTACCTCTACCACATTTTTTCATCAGTCAAGGGCAACTTCAAATGGTATAGTCATGAAGTAATGTTTTAAAAACTGCCCATTGATTGGATATATAACTTGATCACCTTGAAGGTCTCTTAAATGAAACACATTATTACCCAGGATCTATGAAATCTGGCATGGCCCAATCCATAGTGGGGTGAATTTATCATGCTACCCTTTCTTTTCATGGGATTTATCCCACAAAAGCACTAGATCAAAGATCTTAAATGCTTTGAATTTTGCCCTTTTGTCGAACCATGTTTTGACTGTCTTGATGTTTACTAAAAGTCTGTAGAGCCTCAGTCCTTGAGTCTTCCATTTTTATTAGATCCAGTAATTGAGATTTTGCATTGTCATTTGGTTTCATATAGTCTTACATGAATTGATAGGTCAATAACTTCAATATGATTGGGAATATTGGTCATCATCCATACACCAAAAGATAGGGTAAGGCCTTGAGGGATTATTTATATCTTGTTCAGTTTATTATCCCTAGCTAATTTCTTAATTCCATCATTAGGTTCTTATTCATTGCTTTGACCAATCCATTTCCCTGAGGACAGTGGTTAGAAGATGACTTGATGGTGATATAATTGTCATGAGCCCATTCAGTGAATTCAACTTATATGAATGCCAACCCATTGTCATAAACTAGAGAGATGGGAGTGGCAAATCTAGTTGTGATATGTTCTTCTATGAAGTGAATCACATCTTGTGCTATGGAATTATTAGTGGCCACTACCTTAGTCTATTAGGTGTAGTAATATGTGGCAGTGAGTACAAATTTATGACATGCTGAAGGGTTTGGGTTAATGATGCCAATGAAGTCCAAATCCCATTGGGCAACTGACCTTCCCTCAATAATAGATTGCAAGGGCATTTCTGCATGTACTTCTATTTTTGCTAAAGCTTGGCATTCATGACATGTCCTTACTTGGGCATGGGCATACTTTAAGACTATTAGCCAATAATAGCCCATTCTTAGGATTTTATGAGTTGTGGTGTTTCCAGATGGATGACCACTACCTATATTTTGGTGTAGATTTTCCAGAATCTCTTGAGCCTCTTATGTTGATATACGTAGAAGGTAGACGCCTTCATAATTTATCCTATAAATAACTCCTTTCTTAATCATGTAGTGAGCAGATTTGAGCCTCAAAACTCTCCTCTATTCTCAATTGAATTTTGGGGGACAAGTACTTATAAGAAAATATTAAATTATGTTAGTATACCATTCCCCATTGGACACTTGGGCCTCACAACCTTTTCAATAGTAATGCATGGGTCAGGCTCAGTAATGAGTTGGAATTTGCCTTGAACCTAGATGATTTTAGTAAGCTTGATTTCTATATCAAATTCCTACAACTTTTCCATTCATTTACCTTTATGTTCTCCCAATTCATTTTATGACAAGGTAAGCTTGAAAATAGGGTTAGGTACGATAGCGATGGTCTTATTTCTCAGGATGTAGTGACAAATTTTCTTCACCAACTTCACAAGAGCACATATTTGCTTATCTATCATGGAATACCTGAGTTTTGTATCATTAAAATTTATGCTCATGAATGCAATGGGATGCTCAATCTCATCTTTATTTTGTGTTAGAACAACAAAGATTGTATGTTTTGAAACAAATGAGTATTAATAAAAGTCCTTTATGAAATCTGATCTAATCAATACTAGGGCCTGAGATATAACATCTTTGATGTCTTGAAAATATTTTTGGGCCTCAGATGTCCATTCCACTTTATCATCCTATTTGAGCATTGCATTCAAGGGTCTCACAATTTCTACAAATCTTGAGATGAACTTTCTTACAAAATTTATTTTCCCAAAGAAAGACCTGAGCTCGTTCTTACTATTTGGCAACACAATCTTTGAGATCCCTTAGATTATATTTAGATCAATGATGATCCCTTATTTGATAATGATATGTCCCAAAGGCTTACCCTCAGTAACTCCAAATATGCTCTTCTTTGGGTTCAACAAGATGCTACAAATTTAACATCTTTCAAAGATTAATTGTAGATGGTCTACATGATCATTCATATTCTTGGAGAAGACAATGAGGTCATCCATATAGATGATTATGCATTTACCTATTAATTCTTGAAATACATGATCCATTACTCGTTAAAAGGTGGTTCTTACATTAATTAGGCTGAAAGGCATCCTCTTGTACACATAGGCACCCCATTTTATGGTAAATATAATTTTCATTCTATCTTCTGATTGCACCAACACTTGGTTATAACCTAAAAATCCATCCAAGAAGGACATCATTTCAGAGCCCCAGACTATTTGAATAACCTCATCTAGGGAGGGCAGTGGATAGTTGGCCTTCTCAGAAGCTTTGTTCAAGTTTTTGAAATCAACACATAATCTAATTTCTCTGTTCTTCTTTGTGACTGGGACTAAATTGGGCACCCAGGTAGAATTCCTAATTGGGAAGCCTATCCTTACACTCAATAACTTTTCTACTTCTCTTTGAATGAGAGGTTCTAGGATAGGATCCAATGGTCTATATCTTTATCTTAATGGCTTGTGGTCTAGTTTTAGTGGACTTGTATGGGTAATGACCTTTGGGTCATAAAATTTCAAGTCATCATATGTCCATGCAATCACATATTTATAATGGGTGAGTAAATCTTTCACTCATTGCCTTTCTTATGGAATGAAGCTAAGGTCAATGTTGACATAGCATGGGCTATTATCATCCTCAAAATTCTCCCTTTTGAAGTTAGACTCACTAACCTTAGGTTGCCTTTACTATTGATCTTAATGATCTATATCAAATGCTCTTTCTAAGGAGACCATTCCAAGTGGGATATGATTTTCTTTAAGCTAGACAACACCTTCCTCATCTGACTCTTCTTGGTAGAGATAACTAACTTCTTTATCATCATTGATTTAGGACTCAAATTATCTTGAGTTTGTTATAAACTAGATGATCTATTGGTCATCATCAAAGACTTCAAAATTCTCTATATTGTCAAAAAAAAGGACAAGGTACTAGCTCAATAGAGAATCTCTTTACCTTGGATTCTTGGAGAGGCTCCAAATTAGTAGTCAAAGCAGTTAGTGAATCTATGGCTTGGTTTTGTTCCCTTAGAACAACCATTATATTAAAAGCCTCAAAGGATTCAATCAAATTCTATGCTCTATGTTTATATCTTTTTAGATATGATAGTTTACACTGATATTTCTTTTTAACTTGATTGATTACCAGCTCCAAATCCCCATATACCAATTTTTTCTTGACATTGTTTTTTAGGGCAAAGTGCAATCCCAAAATTAATGCTTCATAATCAACTCTATTGTTGGTGCAAGGGAATTGTAATTTGTATGTTACCAAGAATTTATTTCCTTGTGGATTAATTAATTTAATTACTGTCCCTGATCTCTATTTAGATTTGGCATTGTCAAAGTGGAAAGTCCATAGCTGGACAGGGTCCTAGGATTTTGGTTCTTGTATTTCATTTTATGTAGTGAAAGTATAAATATTAAGGCTAGGGGATTCATAACTCACCTATTAATTCTTGAAATTCTACTTTGTGATAGGATACTTCATTTTTGTTTCTTGATCAATCCAGATTTGGTTTGGAATGCCTCTCTATGGTAGCCAAATGTGAGAGAAATCTATTGAGAGACATCCATTGAGTCTCTTAGACCAGTCCCTACTCAACAAAAATATATAGCCTTCAGGTGTGTCTACTCTAAGGATGTTGATAGTCATTTTTACTCATAACTCATATGATACCTAAATATGCACATTAGTCAGCTCTCCAATCATTGGTACCTCTATTTTATCTAACTGTGTGACTGTTCTCTTTGATAGGTTTGGAGTTAGGCCAAGCTTTTGATAAATAAAAGTAGAAATCATAGTGCTGAAGCTCCATAATAGACTAAGAAATTGTGAATATTTTTACCAAATGCTCCAAAGTTTAGCAAAAAAGGTGGTACCTCTGGCTTGATTTTATATATGACATTGGTGTCAGAGGCCTTTGTTTTCTCTATAGGAACTTTTGTATTTTCTATAGGTGCCTTCCTTGTGATAAACTTCCATAGGAGTTATTTTTGTTCAATAATCTATGCTAATTCATGAAGGGTGATGTTTGCATTGAATTTATTCATGTCCTCAACAATGTTATACCCCCCTCTATTATGTTACTCCTTATTCTAAGGCTGATCATTCCCTTTTAGGGGAGGTGGATTATTATCAGCCTTCAGATTCAGTAGAATGGTTGTACTATTTAGAGGAGTATACATTGTGAAGGGTTGACTATTCCTTAGGTTGTAACCACCTTTTTGATATTTAAAGAAAGCATGGATCTCATTAGTGTTGTCCTCTAGTATGTTATCATCTTCACTTAGGAAAGGAAACTCATGGGTCTTAGAAAACATAGTGGTGCTTGAAGAGCGAAAACTATGGTGGAATTATGGTGGGTTATGCATCAAATCTTCCCTCATCACCTCTATTTGAAATATCTCAAAAGCTTCACAAAATTTAACATAGTCAAGTTCACCATGTTGAGATGTGTTATGAATTCTACACTAGTTAGGCAAGGCTATCTTCACTATATTGATTTTTGGAGGCTTGATGTACTGCTCTATATTATTTGTAGGCCTATTGAAGGGTCTATTATACCTTTGAAACCCATAATTCTAAGTATTATTTGGGTCATTAGTGTTGCCTGTCTTTCTTTGCATGCTAAGAAAATCATTGCTTAATTTATGGACCATTTTTTTTATGGCATCCAACTCTACTTTAGTAGAATCTATGCACTGGGCAACTGTAGTAGGGGATGGAACAAAAAGTTAGTTCTACTAGTAACCATTACCATGTGCATGGTTGCTTAAGAAACTATAATTTAGATGTGACATCTAAGTTAGAGGAGGTAGTGTGTATAACTGATTCTGATTGAACACAGGGACATTCTATTCGACATGCATAACTAGATTCAAAGCTGGGAGATCGGTATTGATACTAGGTGTGCCAGGCACCTAAGGATTAACTTGTTTATCAATGCTGATGGCCTATGCATAGGCCAATGCTAAAGTGTTGATAGTAGTATCCCTTTGTAATAAAAATATGGTAATTAGATCCAAAGCATTCTTGTACATTTATAATGCCAACACTTCTACTAGTTTATACGTTAGGCTTAAATAGGTGTACATCTTCTAAAATATTGCATTGAAGGCCTAGATTGGTTTGTTGGGCTCCCTCTTCATGCTAGTAAAGTGTTGGTATATCAAACTAAGGTTGGTGACCTATCCAAAATGTGCAAGAAAGGTAGTTTAACACTCATTCCAAGAAGTAAAGGAAATTTCTTGAAGATTAAGGTACTAATCATAAGCAACATCCATTAATGTGAAAGGAAAAAGTATACATGCGACATCTTCATTAATAAAATTCATCAATCTCAATGCATCTTTGAAAGACTTAATGTGTTCTTCTGTCATTATTCCTCCTGAAAGAGAAAAGTATGGTAGATACTTCTCTGGATTCCTTAGTAGGTCATGCACATCCCTTGGGATGATGATAATAGATCTGACTAACCAAGTGGTTGATCTATAGGATGATTAACAAGGGGAATGCTCCTTACTAAAGAAGGTGTTATAGATTTGTTATTGATAGGGGAAGTTGGTATAAATCTAGGCCTTCTATGATTTGACAAAGGTGAGACTAGAAGACTAGCCTAAGCTCTATATCTGGTCACTTTTCTGGGTGACTCTAGTGTAACTCAACATATATGGACCTCTTTTATTAGAAAGGCATGAGCCCTCCTAGTGCCAAAAAGAATGTTGATGCAATTTTTATTCACACCACTTCATAACAAGGTAGCCTTTAATGTTTTAGGATCATAATGGAGGTAAACTCCACTCCAGGGCACGAGTTATAGGTATGTAGTTTAACAACCATGTGATAGAATAGTAAACATAGCATTTAGGTTGTTAACTAAGACTATGTATGGATGTATGATATCTAAAATAAAGTTAAACTTAGGTGAGTTGGTAGATGGGTGGATATTAATCTAAAATAGGTAGATATAAAAAAACAACTCCAAAAAGAGGGAAGGGTAAAGCAAAAAATATGGCTCTATGAATTCAAAATTTACCTTTGAGGCTAGACTCTTTGTGGACAAGTTTTTTCAAAACTAGTGTTTTCTAGTAGCAACTACTACACACATGCATACAAACACAGTCAAGCAGTCTGGGATAGTTGATATATGAAACTCAAGGGTCTTTGTTAAAAATTTCTCCTTTTGGGGTAGCTTTTGTACACCCATACTTTAGAAGATTATGACTTGGATCTAGGAGGTATTTAGGGTAGATGTTGCACACACATAGAATACTATATCTGAGAAAACACCTCTACACACTAAAAAATATGAGACAGTTAACCTATTTACATATAATTAATTATATTGCTAACTCTTCAATAGCCATTGCACATCTAAAATCAACATATTAATTTTAACAAAAATAATTCTTCATATCTATTGCACACTTAGAATTACTGAATCAAACAACCAAAATATTAAACCTGATTACACATAATTTGAAAAGAAAATGAACCAACACATGCATGCCAATCAAAATTGACTTCTTTTCTTCTTGTATTGATTTTTTTTTACCCTTGAAAATGAGGGTTCTAGACATATATATAGACTTTAGGAGGGGTCGCCTCATCCTCAAAATGTATGCAAAATTGTAATTACATTACATAATTAGAACTTGAATTCTAATTTTAGTTTTAAAATTGAATGTATACAAATTCATAGCTAACTTACAATTATCAAAAATAAAGTTAGCCTTTATAATGTGATGCAACATGTGTATGCTTACAAATAATTTGGATAACTTTCATATTCAAGTTCTAAAATAAGTAGACTATGAGTACAAAGTTAATGATTTTATAGTGATGCACACAAAATTAGCCTTTGAACTAAGGCTGAATGGATGTTTTCATCAATGTGCTAATTGTTAGAGTCATTGTAGTAAATACTGGGGCTGAACTAGAAGTCACAACATTAGTCTTCTTCTTCACTTCCAACTCAAGATAACACTTATGTCCCATGTCATACTACTATCTGATGATGTCCATGTTGAGTAAGGAGGGTCTGTGTACCCTATTTTCCTAGTCAAGGAGCTTAACATGCTCCACCTTTTTGTTCTAGAAGTTGATCTTGAAAATTTATACTTTCGTCACCTTCTTCCTAGAAAAACTCAACTCAACTTAAATTTTTTGAAGTGCTAATACTTGAAGGATCTACTTAAAATTCTCAGATGCTACCTAAACAAGTTGATCAAAATTGATCCCACTAATAAGCTTGTTGATAGTGTGTCTTGCATTAGATAACTTTAATTCTTCTAGGATTTACAAAATGAGAGATTCATGTTCTTGATACTTTGGCATTACGACCCCAACTATTATGATCCACTCTCTAGCCTCCTAGGTTCTAATAACTACCAGGTTGAGGGCGTTTGAAGCCTCCAATGGTGTCATTAAATCAAGATGGCTATAAGCCTTATTGGTAGTATAAAGAATAAGCAATTTTAATTTATTCTCATCATGTTTCAAAAAAATAAATAATTGGTGAGTTTAAGTTATATGGGGATCCAATTTTGACCTCATTACATCAATTTCTTCAAGAGCATTGTATAGCTTTGAGGCAGCCTATTGAACTTTGATCTCAATTCCTTGAGGGATATGGACTATTTTTTGTTGCTCCTTTATTTGTTCTAATTCCTGCTCAAGATCTTACCTAGCCATTTCATCCCCCTCGTGCAATGTTATCATAACTTTATTATGAGTTTAAACAATGGACTTAAACTCCTCTATATATAGGGATTGCCCCAACTTCCTATTCTTCCTTTTGACCAAGGTAAAGACTTCTTGACTTTCCTAAAAAATGATTTCTCTTCCAGCTTCATCCTCCACTTTCCTCTTCCTAATCTTTTGGATGGTTCTTGAGGGTTTATCAAACATGGAGCTTATATATGGTAACTCTATGATTTTGAAATTTGGTTTCTAAGAAGCCTTTGATCTAAGATCAGCTACCCATAGAGGGATGACTAGTTGCATTGCATTTATTGGTTGTATATCCTCAGTTGTAGTCTCAACTAATTGATCTTCTGATTCTTAGTCCAAAGCTCCTTTGAGTACTAAGTCAAGAAGGGAGGGCCATAGGATTTGAGACCAATCCACACCTCCATATTGAGGTAGTGGGTGGACTGTATATACCTGCTTTCCCATTTTAGCCTTCCTTGAGGATGTTACAGTAGTATCTTAGGAAGAGTTGGTGGAAACCATTGGAAAGTTTATTTAAGTGGATAAGACATGGATTTGGGAGCTTTCCAATGCTATTTCAACCTTATTAAAATCCCTCCTTTTGGTTTTAGGTTTGACTAAGACAATCTCAGAGGGAGTTTCCATAGTGGTGGCAATAATAGATATGGTTGGCAGTATTGGGGAAATAGAAATAATAGGGGTAAAGCTAACATCCTCTATTTTGGGTGTTACTAGAGGTGTTTGTAATATAACACTAAGGAAAATTTAATTAAATAAACTTATTGAAAACATGGGAATAAAATCAGAAAGGATTGAAGGCTAAACCTTCTTACATGATTGATCATCTTTCATCGATGATTTCCCTTTATCATCTATGAGGCTTAATGATTTTGATCTTTCTAATTCCTCCTCTTCATCTATTTCTTATTTTGTTGGAGTTTGTTGGGGAATTGAAGATGTTCCTATTTGTGGTTCATTAGTAGTTGGGTTCTTCGAGAGGGGAGGAACCCTTGTCTTCCTCTTGTAGCATATTATAGTCTTTTTAACTGGGGAGAAGGCTCACTGAATTGAGGTAGTATCAACCTCTTGCATAGGTAATGTAGCTAGGTGATCTTGGCTTTTCGAATCAAAGGAATCCAAGCAAATTTGATCCTCTTGATCTCCTCTATGCTCAATTTTGCTCACACTAGGCTCTATTTTAACAGTCTTCAATACTTGGAGAGCTTCTTGAGAAGGCTCTCCTTATTCCTCTATTGATTATAAGGGTCTATTGACCCATACATTTGAATTAGTCCATCTTCTAGGGAGTGGAAGCCTTATATGCATATCTTGAACCAAAATTGAAGGTTATCCTTGAATTATCTTCAAATGTTCTTCTTTCAACCCCATAAGTTATGCCCTTTCCATGACTTTGGCATCATCTTTTGCATTCAAGAACAAAAAATCATGGTTATAAGGAATGTGTTGGTATGGAATATCAAAGCCTTGGATATGTTTCTAAATTTGACCATGAGGGCCCCAATCTCTATGAGGTAGGGTGGCCAACTGATAATGCTTCTTTTTATTGCCCACATCCTTGAAATATTTTCTCATTTTATAGCACATTCAACCTATTATCGTATAGGACTCGTAGAATGTGCTTTTCTTTATATTTATCAAATCTTCTTCTATACTTCACCAAAGCTAGAATGTAATCTCTTACTCTATGAGCTTATTAGGTAGTACTTTAGGAGTGTAGGGGGTTGACCTTATTGCTAGTAACCATAATCACTATATAATCTAGGTATAACCATTAGTCACCATGATATGCTAATGTATCTGCTATAGTCTTAGATATCTTGGGTAGTGGGGCTTAATTGATAGCTTTCCATACCTGAGGATATACATCCTCTGCAATCTGGGTGATATGCTTGGTGTATGAATATATGTGCATGAATGAATAGTAATCATATATGCAATTTTTTATACAATTGCAGTAGCTAGGATCCAAAGCTCCCCATAGTCTCTATATACAGTTCCCATTACTACATCGAGGTGGTATGCCATCATGTAAAAATGGCTTACTGGCATAATTAGACCATTTAACTTTATGTATAACTTGATCCCTTAGCTTAACATTGATAATCTCCCCTAAGGAAAAAATCATGTTAGAGGTCAACATGTCTAAAAGTGGCACCCAGTCCAAGTGGAGAAAATGGATACTTGGCATGCAATATAGCCTATTCAAAAGGGCCATCCTGATGTGGACCCCCAAACTAAATTTTTTAATAGATATGAGTTCCTTTCCCTTTAATACCATAAACTCTCTAAGAAGAAACCATTTTCTTAGAGTTTTTTCAATTAAATTACTCTTATTCCATGCTACCACCCTATGCATGTCAAATATGGCATCTCAAATTAGAAAAGATAAATACCTTTGGAAATCATCACCTAAGATACAAGTCACAACCATCTTATGATACATGTGATGTAAGAAGATGTCGTCTATCACCTTGCCAACAAAAAATAAGTATTACAACAGGTTGATACAGGGCATAACCTTGAGCTTGAATACCATGAAGTGCAATCCTTGTCTCTTAAGAGAGAGTAGGTCTGTCACTAATTCATTTTATGCTAGTGATATATCTCCTTTGTGATAAATTGTATCAATCTCATCAATGGCATCCCATAGGTCTAAATAGTTGGCATACCTATCATTAAATATTGTAGTGTCAAACACAGTGTCTGGATATTCTGTAGAATATTTAATGGAAAACTGAGATGGTGGAAGCACTCTTTTGAACACTCAACATGATGAAGCCATTGTAATTTGATTGGTTTAATCAAATTTAGTTTCCTAGTCTTTAAAAACTCCTTTTTTCTAATTGATTCTTTGTAGTTGATGCACAGGTGGCTAGGGATTTGTTCATAGAATAATAATTGAGCTCATGATTTACTTATGATCAATGAACATGTCAATAGCTGCAAGTCATTGATATAACTTTTACATTCAATTTCAATTTGTGTGCTTTTAATGCCCAACATTCATAAGCTTGCTTTTCCTACACAATTTAAACCTTGTTAGTTTATTTGGCAAGGAAGCCATGTATTTTGTGTATTTTTGACCAGTGTCATGAAGTAGTTTCACTTTACTGGCTAAGTCTAATAGGATTTTAGCAGTCAAGAGTTGGGTTTCGTGTTGGGATCAAGCCAATAATTCTCATGAATTGAAGGCTCTTAACACAAACCCTTAACAAAATATTCAAAGACCAAATCCCTTAAAACAATGTCTAAATAAAAATCCCAAACAAAACCTTTAAACACAAGCTTCGAACAAAAATTCTGACAAAGGAGTTTCGAACAAAACCTCTAAATAAAGGAAACCCTGAACATAAGTTGTGAACAAAACATCTGATGAACAAATCCTGAGCAAAACCTTTGAACACGAAATTCGAGGAAGACTGTTCCAAATAAAATGTCTGAGGCACAATGTTTTTGAAAATAAGTTTGAAACAAAATGTCCAATGAATAAGTCTCAAATAATTTCTTTGAAGAATAAAATTCTGATCTTAAGAATTTCTGAAAAGTTGAACTTGTGATAAGTAAAAAACCTACATAAGTACAAAACTCCTAAAAGACATTAATAAGTTAGTCCAAAATGTAAAACACCATTGTTTATACTTTTGAGTGTTGAAATGAAGGAGCAATTTGATATGAATTCCACATAATGAATCAGAAAACTTAAAAAACATGGGCCAAATCAAAACAGAAAGTGGGTCCCCATCCTCTTTAAAGAGAAGGGGGATGTTGGGTATAACATACACATTGGTGGTATAATTTTTTATTTTATTGTGCAAGGGTGACTTAGCATAGTCACAAGGACCTTGGTCTTAGGTCTTGACTTGTTAAGACCCTATGATGGCCAAGTGATAATCATTGAAAAGTGTTATTGACTAGGTATTGATCACAATTATTAAAAATAAAAAAAATTGATAAAGGCAAAAGGCATTGACCTCGAGCTAACATAATAGATAAAATGGAAAGAAATATGAAGGAAGACAAATTAGTGGAGAAGATAGTGGTTTAAGCCCTATTGTGTGGGTTTTGGGGGAAAATCTTTATTAAGACATTATGAAACATTTCAATTTTGCACCTCCACTTTACCATCTCTTTGATTTTCCCACTCGTGGAGTTGTTGGGGGAATTTTCCTATGGATATTTAATGCATTTGGAAAATTTACAAAGGTAGACCTAAGAAAAAGAGAATGGAAAGGAGATAGCCAAAATAGAAATAACATTATTGCACACAATAATTGTTTGAGAAGTGAGAAACTGGTTATTTTAGTTTATCTCTCTCCTCATTTTTGTTTTGTTGCTAATGAATTTTAATGCCATAGTTTTTTGATAGATAGAGATAGATAAGAGAATCAAAATGAGATTTATGTTAGGCATTCAATTCCATGCATGAATCTTCATTTGATATATGTCCCTCATGTGGTCCTCTCTATAAAGCATAAATGTGGCTCTCCCTTTCCTTCATTGACTTTGGTGTTGTATTGGGATGAAGCACGAGTATGTTTGATCTGGATTAGGGACTAGTAACAAACCCTAATATTATTTGGTTAATATAAATCTTATTGGTTTCGTCCTCAGATGGAATAATAAATATTGATCAAAGCTATAACCCCATATGGTTATCTTGCTTGTTTAGAAGAATGTTTGGTTTCCTAAGCTCATGTTGTGTTATTTGGTGTAACATTTTTATTATGCATTGTGTTTCCTTACATAGAATAAGACCTATTTAAATTGGTGGAAAATGATTATTCTCTCTCTCACCTTTTTACTCTTATATACTCTTATTGCATTGTGATTCTATTCAAAAGACTTTTGTAATCTCATGGATAATGGTTAGGGTGGTAAGGGCCACCAATGGTTGGGCTCATATTAATCTCCTCATTTTTCATCAGTGAATTCACAATAAGAGTTTCTAGTCAGATGCTTAGAAATGGAAGTTTATCTTCTTGTTAATCTCTTACCTATTTCATTCATTTCTTAGCAAGTTTTAATCATTGAAGCAAGCTAGGACTATTGTCAATGAAGTCTTGAGGCACCTAGTAGTATTATAATTTTTGTATTCTGAGTAAGCTTATTAGTAAATTATATTATTGTTATAGACTTGAAGGAATTATGCCCTATTTTGTGCATTTTAAAATGTCAAGGGTTAAACCCTAGTTTTAGTTTATCTCAATGTGTTAATAAGATTTTAATGGTTCAATTTCGCAAACTCAATCTTCTTGGGAATCAAGCTCATTTATTTTATTACTTGGATGTTATACATGTAGTGAATTTATGAGTTGTGCCTTCTATGTTAAATGAGATTTGGTTATTCTTAAAACATTTATATTATTATTTGTTTATAGTTTCAAAGGAATTGCAACATCTGATAGTTTCTCAATCGATATGCTTATGTTGTATTTTCTCAAGACTATTTATAGTTACATAGAAATATGAAGTGCAAAATTATCTTAGAGTTGTGTTAACTTCTAATTTAGAAATTGAAGTTTTGTAATAATGATCCTTTTTAGTTTTGGTAACTAGGAGATGACAATTTCTTATTTCTCATAATTATGTATGGTAACATTGCAAGATATTTGGTAAGATGAGATCAGGGTTAAGTATAATTTATCTTATTTTTATTTAATGTTTCCTTTAGTTTTCATTTTATAAGTTAATAGGCTAAGTGTATATATGCATCTAAATATGGTGTGCATGGTCCTTGTTTACACTAGCATTGGTCAATGCATTCTAAAAATTGGGCCACTACTTATACCTTAATATGTTTGGTAATATATGCATTAGACACAATTATCCTTTGAATGAATTTTTGTATGGAAAACCTTGGTAGTAATATGTAGGTGACTATTTTGAAATGTTTTTGGAAACCCACACTTGGGTGCACCCACTTCTATACATTAAAAAATTGTAAGAACGTATTCTTTAAGCTTTGTTCTCTAGTATTAAATTTATATCAAGCTCTATTAAATCCCTAGTGACATGAATACTTTGGGTTATTTCAACACTATTAGCATTGTGTTTTGTATCTAAGATATCTTGTTTATTCGTATTGATTTTTTTGGGTGTGTTTCACCTCCATCCCCTATATAAATTTTGCACCGCTAGCACATCCCCAACATTTAATTCTTTTTGCAATGGCATGCCATCTAGAGTTTGCATGCTCACTTGAGGTGTATTGAGAGTTTACTAAGTTACAATTAGATTAGTTGTGTAGATAACTCATGTGTATCTATACTATGGTAATTTGCATGTTGTTACATGAATTCATAATGGGAAATTATAGTAACACTCAAATATTAAGCAAGACCACCAACTAATACTTAGTGTTACAAAAAAAATAAAATTATGCACTAATGTAATCTTGAATTCTTCATTAAATTATGCATGGCTACAAAACAATTCTATTTTTCCTTATTTGTGATAACCATATGATTACCTAAATTACTCTTAAAATAACAATTCAACAACATAATGGTATTAAATTTGTTCTCTCCCTCTTATACTAAAATTAGATGGGATTTAATAGTAATCAAGCACCATCTATTCTGTTACAACTCATTAATATGTGCTTTTAAGAATGCATAACATATTTCTATAAATAAAAATCGTAATGGGCTTCTTACATTAAATGTCCTAAAATAGACTAGTTCCTAGATGTACACCATGATGTGCTATATTCACTCAAAGTTTTGCCTTAATATATTTTATAGTAGAATCACTCATCTCACATGTAGTTCCTTATTTTCCACTCTGTGGTCTTACAATCTCCCAAATCTGTACATTCCCTATTTTGCACTTATTAGTATGTCATTCAAGGTGCAACCCATGACTTGGTCAATATTTGATTGAACATTCCTAGGTATTTAGTTATATTTTCACCACCTCATCCTCTTGCACCACTTCCATAGATCTACTTATGATTGGAAAAATTGCCTTCACTTATAGGTTCCATTAAATTTGCACAATCTTCCTCAAAATGCATGTGGGCCATGTGTTGTCTACCTTCTTTGTTAAGTGGGTTCATAGCTATACATGTCAAAATTGGGGCCAACATCACCCCATACTTTATTTTTTATTTATTCTCAGGTATCCCTCTAATCACTTATATGATTACCAAAAAATCACGTCTATCCATTTTCACTTCCTCCTCAAAAAAATTCAATCTTGCAAAAGGTGCCTGAATTATTCATGTTATATAGTCACCACTTCCATGGTTAGGCACTTTAGTGTTAGAGCTTGCCCTTGTATATATATGGCCCTCAATTTAATGGAATCTATGTTGATTATTGTTTCCTTAACAACTTCCTCCAAATCACTTTCCTCATCTATGGAATGGTTTTTATGTGCTCTTTCATTTATTCAACAACCGATCCACCACAAGGATTAATTTGTCAATGTCCTTGAACCCTTAATAATTATTCCCATCTATCAAGCTTGGGACTTCTTCCATGATGCCTTGATAGAGCCTTGGGATTTTTAGTTTCATTATGGCCAATTTTGCTCTATTTGTATGCATCTACTTGCAATCTATACTAAAATTTTATTTTGGCTTCAAATGGTAGCATTGTTCATAATATTCTATTGAGTTACCTCAAAAGCCATTTTGACTAGTGCTCTCCCAACTTCAACCCTATTAAGTTTTGTTAGATCAACATATTTTATTTATCACTCTTTTGTAGAGTGTGGGTCTGATTCTTGGATGGATTCAATAAAGACTTTGAATGTGGGATCATCCATCTATGTATTAAATAAACATGACATATTACTTTGGGTTTATGTGGTTGAGTTCTTAGCTCTCATTATGATCCATAAATATAGGTCCTTCTATTCCACCTCTCTCTGATGATCAGGTCTTCATCATCAAAGCTCTTTGTAATTAAGGGTTCATATTTTTATGAGTAGGTCATGGAGGGTGCAATTTATAGTTCAATTATTTTATTTGCACTTCCCTTAAGTCCTTCATCCGATGTCTCAATGTCAAGCACTTTTTATTTTGTATCTGCTTGTGCTTCATCCTTATCCAGTTTTTTCCCTGCATTTGTAACAACCCCTCAATTTGTGCTTAGAAAATACAGTAGATTTTTTTTACCAGTAACATTTAACATTCATTCCATAAAATAAACAATACAACACATTTAAATCATAATTAAGAACATTAGTACTTATACTTCAAATACTGCATATCATCTAATGTGTTATGGAGTTATTAAATCACATGAATTCCCAATCCCATGTATAGATAAATTCCTATAATAACACCCCTATTCACCTAAGTTTGTTAAAAGTACATACTATCAATACATCAAGGGATTACAAAGATCAATGACTTCCATCAACTGTCATTTCCACATCACACTTTCATGGCCACTTGGGCATGACTTAGAATAAATATACCATAAAGCAATTTTATCTTCTTAATATTCATATGTTAATCAATATTTTTCCAAGAAGCCTAGTAAGAAGGGTTAATAGGATATGACCAAGAAATTACTCATTTTAATGACTCAAGCTATTATATTAAGCCTCAAAAATGTACTTAATAATTAATATTATCCCTGCTTGTTAATTTAACCAGTTTCATAATTCCTTCTTATTTCCATGTTAATCACATTCAAAATGCAACACGTAAATCCAAGGTAATAATAAAGTTCCACCGAACATTTGATTTTACATTACAGGAGATACATAATTTACTTTTATTAAGATGACTTCGATGTTCCACTTAATTACTAGGTGTTTTATTTAATTGACTCAACCTTATAATTAGCTCAACATTATAAATAGTGTAATTTCCTTAACTTAGTGTTGCATATAAAAGATAAAGCTTGCATGAACATTTATAACTCAACATTAAATAAATCAACATTATTATGTTATAATTAGCTTTATATTTGATTAATCTCAATGCTATACTTTATAATCACACTCAACGATTCAAAAATTTAGCATTTACAACTCAACTATAAATATCCACTTATTACATGTAGCCAATTAAACTATAACTTAGCTTTTCAAATTATATTTATTTTTACCCATTTAATATATTCATTTTTAGTGACTTGAGTTATAAACTCAGCATTGACTTGTTACCACTATTAGAATTTAGAAGGATCAACACTAAAACTCATCTATATCTATTTAAAGATTTTCTCTTCATATTATGACACAACGAAATGGATTATATATATATATATATATATATATATATATATATATATATATATATATTTTACATTATCATTCAATTACAGTGTTCCCATTCATAATTCAAGCATTCTAATTTTATTCTGACCTCTATATTATAATTTTATGGATCAACATTACAAGCACAACTAGAATTAAGATTTAAAGATAATAAATATATCTAAAGTATTCCAATTCTTCAAACAAAACAAGCTCAAAAACTTCCTAAAAGGCTACAGCTATTTCTCAAGAGACTTCAACAACTTATATAAACATAATATTATATAATATTAAACTCGGCAACTTCTACTTAGAGCTGGCCATCTTACTTAGGCATGGTGTTTTAGCTTATTAAAAGCTCATTATTTATTTTAATATAACCAATGACTTAGCTTCATCTGGAATATATATGCAGTTATAGAAAATAAGAATGCAAATGTTTATTGGGTAGAACGCTATTATATAAAGCTGCCTTCTAAATATAATATGCAAGATTTCAAACTATATGCATGACATTTCAAAATATGGCATTTCATATATACAAATTTTTTCCTGAATTCTTAACATTTTTTTTCATATAAATATTTAATTCATCAGTTTTTATATATCTATGCAGCCTCTAAAATTATAAATGCAACCTATAAGAATATATTGGATTATTACAGTAAAGCATTGACCTTTCAATTCAAGGTGCTGGTCTAGAGAAAATTAACGCTGCCATATCCATATATTAGAACATAGGCATCATATAAAGGTGGGATGCTTTGTCAAATTCCATTATGTATCATAAACAAAGCCTAACACAATTTATACCAGATTTCTATTCAGACAAGAAATTACTTCAAAAAGTATGTATAAGGGAATAAAGTGCTATACTAATTAATTCCAACACAGGATTAAAAAGGACAACACAGCCTATTGGAAAAAATATGTAGGTTTAAAAATATCAATGAGATGTTAAACTAGATATATAGATGCTGGAATTATTACCATGGTACATCAACATGCAAGTCAAAGATATTCAAACATAACCTCCTTTTAATCGTTAATATATCGTTGAAGAGGACGAAACTCAACATAAACAATAATGCACATACATCCAGGGAAAATAATTACAAAACCTACCTCTATTCTAAATAATAATAATAATCTTACTCTCTTTCTTTTGCTTGCCTCTGTGTATCTGACTTTCCAATGTCTCAATCGTACCCTTTCTTTACTTTCCAATCTTTCTTTTTATGTCCATTCTCTCTATATTCCATGTCCTTTTTAATTCACTAAGATTCCTTTATTTATTATTTTTTTTCCTTCTAAATCCTATGCCCTCCTATTGGCATGAAAACTCCTTTTTGTTTTCATTCTATGCATGTCAAAGTTAACTCATCTTTAATTTTATAATTTTCAAAATAAATTCCTGCATGGTGCCCTAACTCAACTTCTAAATTTAATAACTAGAGTTAAACCTTCTTCGTAGTCATAGTTAACTCCTAACACTATTTTCCAAATTATTTAAAAACAAATTCATGCCTAATTCCAATTTTTATTTTAAATTGAATTAACCCCAACTTCCATGCAATTTTTGAATTAATGATAAATAATTATTTAGTTAGCAGATAAATTAAGTCATTAATTACATCTTACTTCTAAGATAATTATTTTCATAATAATTATATCTATTAGCACTAATAATTATTTTTCAGAGTTTTAATTAAAAAATCAAGTCAATTAGACTAAAAAAATCAAATGCATACTAAAACAAATTTCATACACACAAATATAATTGCAAGTAATACACACTAACATTTTTACACAAATGTCATTTAATATCTATTGCGTGTTTAGGGTCACTAGCATTTCTCACTTATATTTCCTCCAATTATTCCATCTAGCTAACCCTCTCTGATGATGCTCTCTCTCATTACACCATGAGGGTAGGACCTATCCTGCATCCACCTCACAAAAATTAGGTAGTTACTTTGAGTCATCGTAAACCAATGATGCAAAATTAATAATTATACATCCTCAATGTACATAAATATCAAAATATAATTGTTATACAATGTATACTAATCAACAATACTACTGTCTCATCCCAGTATATGTCAAAATTCTCAAATCAAAACAATGATAATCAGATATTAATTAAATGATATTAATTACAAGGTGAAATTGGGATGTGACATCCTTCCCCCTAAAACTGGTCATCACCCCAATGACTCTTACTCAAGCAATATTTTGATTAACAAACATAGTCTAATAGCATAAAATCATAGTATCAATTATCATATCATGTAATTAAATGCAAAATTTACTAGAATAAATTCTATATAAGTCTAACCATTTGCACATATAAATACTCTCACAAAATATAATGTACACAAGATTCATCAAAACATGATTCCACCAATTTGACCTTCTCACTAAATTGCATAAAATCAGTTTATAAGCTTACTATTGTTATGCATACATCATATAAATATTTTGTACATATTCATACCATCCGGGCATGCTAAACAAGGACTAAAACCACATGTATACAATTTTATATGTAAATAAGCACAATTTTGAACCAAGTATGATATTAAAATGATCTTACATACCATTCAATCATATTTAATTTTGGTTCCAAACACCATTAAAATAATAAACAATCTTTCTCAGTTTTAAACACAATTGAGTGTGAACAAGCAACCACCTGAGTATTAAGATGAGTAAACCCAAAACAATAATCAGTCTTGTCTAAGTTATCAACAACTTAAGCCTTCTACACTAAAACCCAAAAACTTAGTAACTTATATTTACTAACAAACAACTATTTTTATATTCTTATACATATCCCATGATAATCATGATTGAAATTCAATTTTCTCAAATTAAAGCAATGGTAACCAGATATTAATTAAAGGATATTAATTATAGGGTGAAATCAAGATGTGATAACATTATTGTCTTCTAGTGTAGATAATAATGTGCGCATTTTGGCTTGGAATTCTAACACAACCCTTAATCATATATCCAATTCCTCCTCAATGGTTTGTGTGTTTATTGTATCATCATTAGTGGTTTCTTACTTATCCTCATTTTATGCAGCTTGTGTGGGGTTTTACTCAATCTCTTTTTCTTTTCCTACTTTTGGGTTGTCAACTAGGGGAGGCATGAGAATATCTGGAGTGGATGAAACTAGTGTAGCCTCCTTCAAATGTGAATGTGAAGGTGAAATATGTTTGGAGGGATATGGGGTTGGTGTGGGTATCTTGGTTTGAAACACAAATTTGGGTGATGGAGGTGTTTTTTGAGGATATGACCCTTATATATGTATGTACAAATCATTATTATAAAGTGGCACAATATCTTCCTCATTCAACTCTATGTTCTTAGAGTCTTCTTTAATAGATTTTAACACTAATTTTTTCCTCTTGTTTTCCCCCTTTCCATTTCATTGGATGACACTTTCATGCCTTACTTATCCTTACCCTTAGAGGCTCCCATAGATGAACATACTTGTACAACTTACTCCTGCGTATCCTTCTTAAATTTCTTTTTGGGATTTGATTCATAATATATCTTACTAGAGACCCCGCTAAGAACTCCATTATTTGGGGATTTAAAATAGTGGATTCATCATCAAACTCTCTTTCATATTTTTATGTGGTCTTCCCAGGGTAAACATACAAGGTTCTTAGAAGCATCATATCCCCATCAATTTGCATAGTTTCTGCTTTGATCTACAGTGTGTTTGGAACCTTATTAATATTATCTAAAAAATAAAGAATAGAGAACACATATGGTAACTTGATCCATTTAGGTATGTTTCCATTTGTGAGGGAATAATGTTGCATGAATACAAACTCTACATATCCCCTGTATGCTTCTATTAGTGCCTTCGAATGAGACACTCATCCCCAAACACTACAATCATATTCATAAACCATCTATCCATTTTAAACCTATAATTTTCATTATATTTCCCAAGGTATAAATGTTAATG
Source organism: Torreya grandis (assembly GCA_037957365.1). Lineage (NCBI taxonomy): Eukaryota > Viridiplantae > Streptophyta > Pinopsida > Cupressales > Taxaceae > Torreya > Torreya grandis. The sequence continues at coordinate 787,844 of JARHVA010002320.1, forward strand.
ATACCTTTTTTATGAAAACTTATCTCTCAGGGGGAAGAACCAAGCTCTGCTATCACAACCATCTAGGATCCTAATCTCTTTTAATGCTGATAAAATTATTATTGCACAACATATGAAATTATCACTAGAGTGATGGGAATTTTTTGCACTTTCAATAATAGAATCAATAATGTATATTGAAAGATTGTATTATACACCACTTGTACCCTTTCTATGCAAAATGCATTGGAACTACTTATTAATGTTATCCCACCTTACAACTCCTCCTAACTTGGTGTTTACTAACCTAGTAACAACTTAAGTGACATAGTCTTTTATCCTCTCAATAAGAAATTTAAACTTTTTAAAAAAAAAAAAAAAAATTTAATAGTTTCACCACCCTTTATAATTATGTGGTGTTGGTCAATGTAACCTTGATATCCTCTCCCAAGCACGATAGTCTTATTGACATAGTTATTTGCCTAAGGGAGAGCTTCATTATGTGCCCTACGAAGTCGAATATGTAGTATGAACATGAGACAACATAAACCATATCAAATTTTGGGGCTTACCAAAATAAGGTATCTCAAACAAATGCAATACTCTAATTTTATCTAACACTTATCTTTGTGTCATACCACATAGTGTTGTTAGCACCCACATTCCCACATTATACTATACAATCAGTTTTTAGGGTAGTTTCATTCTCTCCCCCTTGATGGTTATAATCTTAGACTTTGTATTGTGCAACCTTTGATCACGTTTTACCTTATTTTTAATTTAATAATGTTTAATAGTATAAAACATTGAAAGATTATTTAGAATTTAATATATGCCATTTATTCATAAATATGAATGTAAAACATAATTAATTGAAATTGATTAACATAACTATAGTAAGTACATATGAGATCAAGACACTTAAAATTTTATAATTCTGGTTAATTGTAACAGGTTTTTGACAATGAGAAATAGAATAAAACAAACCTATTATTGCTCGAATATGAAAATATAGTATATGAATCCTTATGTAATGTGGCCTTATTTTTTGACTATAAACTTATCTACTTTGAAACTGATGAAACTATGATATTTCACCTATGTCTACTGAGAGGGCCGAGATATTTCAATTCTGTTAGTGTTGTGTGAAAACCTTTATTTTTATTTTCCTTTCTTTATAAAACCTAGGTGGATTTGTGAGAGCTAGAAACCTACAAAAAAAAAGAGGAAGTGTAATGGGCTAAACTCACCCCAATCACTCTAGTTGATGACTGACCACTACCTATGTATCTAAATAATCTAAAGAGGGAATCAAGCCACATGTAGTTCTCCCACCTAGTGTGATTATGCAATTGTGTTCCTTCACTATATGCATGCAACTAGTAATTTGGCTTTGATACTTGACAATGTAAGCTCTTGATTTGATTTGAAATGCTTTAGAATTGATTTGTGAGCTGGTGATTAATATTGATTTTGGGAAGAAGAGGTAAGATTTGATAAATGTGTAATAGTGTAATATATAGATGTTAGATATATATCAAGTCCTTTTGAAACAAGGTTTTGATTTATTTATGTAGTGATATTTTTGAATAATTTCCTTTAGCCAACTTGCAGAATGTGTAATATGACACACATGGATATTTAAGATTTTATAAACTAGATGTTAAATGGCATGGGGATAAGGCCACACTTAAGTGGTCATGTCCATAGTAATAAAAGTATCTGCATAACACAGATCTATCTCAAAAGATTAGGGATAGATGGTCTAAGGCCAGGAGTAGTCTAATGATAATATAAATTAGTTCGAGCATCAACTTTGGAAATTATTGTGTAGTAGTGATGATATTCAAAAGGGTCAAGATTGCATATAAATAAATTACTAGAGTAATGATGAATAAGAGTCATGCATTTGAGTGTAAGTCAATTGGTTTAAGATATGTCAATAATTAACAATGTCAATTACATGTGACTAGATATAAGTATCTACATTTTCCTCCCCTTTATTTTAGTAATGAAATTACTATAATAAAGGAGAAATATAAACTTGAGTGTGTATAATACACTTTGTATTTTGATAAGAAACTTTAATTCTGCAAGTTACTCATTTTAGCAAACCTTGAAACAACACATGAAGTATTCATTTGTTCATATTTGAAACTTAAAAATATGAACTTTGAAATTTATAAATTGAAAGGAGAGTAAGGAAGGAGTACATGTGTAGGGAGATGAAACCATGTTACCATGTAACTTTTAAAAGGTGATAAATCATTGGATAAATGTTCCCTCTTATCAAATCACTCAGGAAGATGGTTCCTCATGTTGAACCATTGGTAAATTAAGAGGGATCAAGTCCTAATTTTGAATAACTAATCAATCCCTTGAGTTGGAAAGATGTATGATTCAACTCTCATTAATGGAGATAAGTACCCAATATAGTAATCACAAAAGAATATAGAACCATAATGGGTTTTCTATAAGTGGTGATAAGGCCATTGAATGTCCTTAGGTTGGAATGTACATCACCCATAACAAGAGTTAGATCCACACAATGGTTTTGATTGAAGTAATGACAATGTTATTGAGTTTTTCTAGACTTGATCACACATTCTTGTAATAGAACAAATCACACTGCTACCAACAAATCCATTTAATATTTATATCATTGAAATGGATTGAAGAATATTCATGCCCCAATTATGAACATAGTGCCAATATATTTACATGAAAATAAAATCTCTTTACCATTGAATTTATAATCTGTATTTTAGTACATATGTGCATGAGCCAATGTCATAACTTTTGAAAATATGTTTATACATGGATGAACCATCATAATGGATTTTGAATTTTTAAAAATTCATATATGTACATGAACTTGTATCATTCCCCCTAAATCTGTGTAAAAAGATGTAGAGTGTTATGCATTTATATGTTCAATTATAACCGAATGTGAAACATCTAATTATTTTTCATATGCCCATGTATATGCATTAAGTGTGTATGAATCTATAGTCAAGACTCTATAAAGTGAGTGTGCATGCATGTCATATACCCCCATAATCTATATCAATGTTCCAATATCTAGCACATGTCTAATTTTTGAACTACTTTGTCTTTAAGACTTGTATTTGTCATAAAATTTAATTTTATTTCTCATGGAGGATTGAATCTTTAATCCAAGCCCACTATAATGCCACCTTTTTGAGATGATGGATGTTGCATACAAATCATTCATCTCAAAATAAGAGTTAACTATATCATGTGATAAAAATATAATCATGCACAATCATGTCAACATGTGGCGACTATGTTATCATAATATAGTATATGTCATCTAGGCATGTATGAAACATATGTAACACAAGGCATGCAAATGTCATGTCTAGATAGATATAATAATGAGTCATGCAATAAAGTAACTATATTTGAATGAGACCATGTATTGAAAGTGCATGATATCGATCATGACACCACTAATCAATAACAACAAACATAACAAGCACAACACATGATGTCACTCGATATTAGACACAAGGCCAAAGGCCACACACAAGGGACACAAACTTGTCATGGTAAATAAGGTAAAGGGCCACACAAAAAGGACATAAAAAAGTCATGGAGAAGGGACATAAAGGTGAATCACACACAGGGCCTAGTATCCACATGCAATAAACAAGAAATATCTAGCCTATCATGCAAGAAAGTTACAATATAGAAAAAACATAAAATAAGTGAAAACTATTTTATACCATCTATATGTATTAATGTCACATTATATAAAAGTAGAATATCCATGTATCACAATGTAAGATTTGAATAATTAACATGACACTTGTAAGATATGTAACTCAACATGGTAGAGAGGTCATAGATAGATATAACATGTCGATAATGTAACATATAAAATAAGATCACCCCGACATAGGCATGGGCATTAGGTGGAAGAGGGTCCAAAATTTATGAATCAATGTATAATATGTATGTCCTGAATCATACTCATATACCTCATGAGATGTATGTGTGTGAAAAATAATATGCTATAATATATGTTAAATATGTAAACTAGTAACTTGTGTAATTCACAAGTCTTGATTTTATTGTTTTTAAAGAAGATATTAAATGTTTTTTTTGAAATATTTGAATGTTTTTATTTTTGACATATTTTAATGCTTTTTTATTTTTGAAATATATGAATGCTTTTGTATTTTTTTAAATGTGTGAAAAATGTAAAAAAAAAGTAGCTAGTTTTCCCATAAATGGGAGGACCACAATACATGCCTATATTATAGAATGGGAGGGTGACTTCCTGTGCATGAAAAGTGCTTCATACATATATGAATCAGGATTTGAAAAGGAATTAGTTGATGCAATATAACTGTCTTGATCATTAGTCATAGAATATTTTGTAGGATGCAAAACTCTATATGGTGTAGGACTTGGGGCTCACTTTATAGTAGGAGAAGGTGTCACTACCTATGCTCATTGTGGAACATGTTGAACCATTTGAGGTACTACCTTAGGATTCTTTATAGAAGATGAAGATCTATTTGAATTTTGAATAACTCTTTGATATGAATCTTTTTGTTTAGTAGGGTGTACTATTCTCTTATGAACCGAATGTATATAAATATCATAGGTGCAACAACTGTCTCTACACTATGCTCTTGAATAGGTGCAATAAAAAATTATGGTGGTGGTGGTAACAATTATTTTTACAATTCTTGTATTATTGTGATAATTCCTTTGTTCTTATAGATGTGAATATTTCATTGTAATGCATTATAGTGTCTGGTGTGATGTCCCTGAGTCAATCATAATCATAATATTGTATGCCTAATCGATACAAAATATATCCCTTTACTCAATGTTTGTTAGGTGATAAGGTAATTAGATTATGTGCAAGTAATCTGAATAGTATTTTGCATAATTTATCATGTAATATTATTACCTGTAATGATATGGGAGCCTTTATATTTGATCTTCCCACATTATTGCTGCATATTGTCTTTATTTGACATGGATCAATATTGTAACTATTATGTTTATGTTAGATATCTTTGTAATTAGAAACTATTGTCTTGTAATCACTCAAATTTGGTCATGAATACTTGATAATGTTAGTTTTGGCCCACTTTCACTTTAACTAAATTGAGCACTTAATTTGGACCTATTTCACAACCTCACTCTATCCTAAGCACCTAAATGAACTTATTCTTGTCTAAGTCTTTATCTTATGCCTATAAAAATGTTCTAAATTACTAAAAAACCCCTAAGCATTTGTACAGACATCCCAGATCCTAAAATTCACATGTTTCCCTTCAGGACAAGAATGACTAGTAGGGGATAATAGTGGCAATCAGTTTTGTCTCTTATGGGTCGATCCTAACCTTCACCCTGGCAATTATCACTTTTAAAATTTATACCCTCCCTTATAAGTTGGTCCATATTTTTTGGATAGGTGGCATAAGGTTTTCCCCTTTTGGATTGCTATAAAGACACATCTAAGTCACTTATTCTATCACTTGGTAATTTTAATATAGAGGCATAATTACAGTATTGCACACTAAGCAAAGCTTCCCAATCATTTCCAAATCTGATTCTAATCATTTGAAGTAGTATTTAGCCAAGTCAATTTCCTGTTTCTTCCAAGTCAAGCAAATATTCATCAAGTATTCAATACATCACTAGATGCATACATATAGTCAAAGGAGCACAATTACATAAAACACTCTAAGTGAGAGAACTACATGGACTTGATTTCTCTCTTTAGAGTATTGGATATGTAGGCAATGATTAATCATTGTGGGGATGGTTAAGGTCACTTATACCAATTGAATTTTATCATTTTTCAATTTGGAGGTTTTAAACCATCAAGCCCTATTAGGTTTTAAATTTGAATAAGTCATTTATAGGTCATTCACACACATCCAAAGGTCAATTTTTTTCACATAGGTGTGTTTTGAACAATTACAAATAACTGTGCCTTGATTTTCCTATTTTACAATAAAGAACAAAATTGACCAACATAGGATAATAGTGTCGATATATCTTGTCCCATTTTGAATGTTCCTTTCCCTCAATAGTTTCAATCATAGTTTTTATGGCACTTATAAAATCAATTTATGTTGATTAGTTCTAGACACTGTTTAGTTTCACACAGTTAGATCATAGATAATAAACAATTAAGTCTTTTAAAAGATTTTATGACTTCACAATCCATAATGAATAGATAGTATGTTTTTTAGAAATACTATGTGTGAAAATTTTTAAATTGACAATTCAGATCAACATCCATGATCCATCCTTAGGAAGCTAGATTATAAGTGAACAACATACTTTCACTATCTTAAATAGATAAACACATTGGGCACTAAGAAATATTGATAAATAGAGTATCCATTGGGTTGTTGTAATGGTAACCTAAAAGGAAAAATTAATTTTAACTTTAAATTTTAAATTTTAAGTTTTTTTTACCTCTCTCTCCCAATAAGTGAAAAAATAATAATAAATAAAAAGGAAGTCGTTGCACCTAAAATTTGTGTTTTTCAAGGTATGTAGATGTTGGGTGCAACAACTTCCTTTTTATTTATTATTATTTTTTCACTTATTGGGAAAGAGAGGCGACACAAACTTAAAATTTAAAATGAAATTAATTTTTGTTTTTAGGTTACCATTACAACAACCCAATTGATACTCTCTTTATCAATATTTCCTGGTGCCTGGTGTGTTTACCTATTTAAGATAGTGAAAGTCCATTGTTCACTTTCAATATATCTTCTTGAGGGTGGATCATGGATGTTGATCTAAAATGTTGATTCAAAAAGTTTCACATGTAATATTTCTAAAAAACATACTATCTAATTAAGTCTTTTGTTTAGTTCATACTTAGTCTTCTTTTATTCGATTATGCTTTGTTGATTTCAGTACTTTGATTTTATTCTACTTGTTGAAAGTTATTTTATAAAATTTTATTTCCTTCAAACTAATTCATCTTAATTATGGATAATACACTTATTAATTCAAAATTTTGATTAAAAAAATTGGTAAACCCACTTTTTATTCTAACATCGCTTAAAAAAAATTATCCTAGGATTTAGATAAAATTTTGAGCATCTGACACTAAAACAACTTTATTTCAACATTGGATCTAATATTTGATACTAAAATAATTTGTTTAGACTTCAAATTGAATAATTAACACTTAAATTACTTTATTTTGACCTCAAATATGATATATGACACTGAAAGAATTTTATTTTGATCTTGGATTTCAAGGAAATTTACTAATATCTATACATAAAAATTTCTTTCTTTTTCTACTTTATTTTTTCAATTATTTGTTTACAATATCATTTCCATGTTATTTTATATGCCATCTAAAAAACCTACCTTCCTTATTCCCTTAATGCGTAGTGCTAGGTTAAGTGGGGCCCATATGGAGCACAATCAAATCCATTTGACCCCTACTAAAATGCATTCCTCTAATACAAATAATGGTTCTCTTTCTTTTGATGAATAATTTGATCAAAAATATTTTCAAGAAGATAAAAATATTAAACAAGCTAATCAATATGATCATAATTCATAAGATAATTATGAAGGTTGAAATAGGATCCATCCTGATGAGCTCAATGGAATATGTCATTCACAAGTCCAACATTTATCCACATATCAAGAAAAACTTTGTAATTTTCCATAAGATATACTAAAATTAATTTAAGTCCTTTTAGCTTCTAAAACTGCACAAAAAGTGAAAAGTTCTACTTTCAATGTATAATAAAAACCAATCTTTCATATTGTAAACCCTATCATAGGTGTTGCCACATTTACTATTGATATTGTTATTACATCTATACCTTTAGATTTTGGGGCAATATAAGGATTCCAACATATATTTATGCCCATGCCTAACCAAATGACTCATACAAGACTTTTGATAGCTACACACACTACATCTCATACCTTTCCTACTACACAATCCCTCATGTAAACTATTCAAATTTTGCATGCTAAGGTATTGCTATTATATTAAGGTATACCAAAACCTAGCCAATCAGTGGATTCATAAGCCTTACTTCATAGTCTGTTAGCATCAAAGATTGTATCATATCCTTTACCTATAAGATTTATAACTTCTAAACTTACATTATACGAAGGTAAGGGAGATCCAAAATAATATCTTAGATATTTTCATGCAACATGTCTAGATTAAAAAATCATGTCTTGCATTGGTTTTATGATTTACCGATTTGATTAGTCAAAATAATCAATATATTATCAGATCAATTTATTAAGCATTTTTCTATCAACATTGGTGAAAAGATTTCTTATGTGCAAATTTCTAAGATTAAATAAAGAACTCATGAGCCTATCAGTGACTATGTACTTTTTTATAAGATCATGCTTGCCAAAATGACTAACACATTGAAAAATAATGAATCAAAAAATCTATTTAAAAAAAAAAATTTCTTATACCTTTGCATGAGTCAATCCTTTCAAAAAAATTATATCATTTGAGAAAATTTGTCATACAATAAGAGAAAGATAAGTCAAGTTTCTTGCTTTGAACAAACTCAAATATGTACCTACATCTACTTTCACAAAAAAGTTTCAAAGTAAACCATCTTACAAAGCCAAGCCAATAAATATTAAAGCTCATGTAAATATCATAGTTAATGTTATTTCTCTACCTTATAACAAGTTTGTTTTATCATATAAACCAAGGAGGCAATCCTCTAGATTACTACAAATGCCTCATAAATTGCTATAAAATTTACCTGAGTGCAATATTATTATTCTACCTCCACCACTAGAGATTGATATAAGTAAGCCTACAGGTAAATATTTTGATAAAAATACATATAGAAATTACCATAGATGAAATGGTCATTCTAGTAACAAATGTTTTAAGTTCAAGCACCTTATTAAAGATCTTATGACAATAATGTCATTAAGCTAGACACCCATATAGAGGAAACTAAGCCTAAATAGAATGAAAATGCTAAGTTTAATATTTTTAGTGAGCCATCTACAAACCATGATAAAAAAATGATACTTCAGGTAGACATCATACCTATAATGCATATCCACCTCTTGAGTCATATGATCATTCATTAGATAGAATTAATGGTATAATTGTTCAAATTTCTTAACCACATCCTATGATTACTTTTGATGATAGTGAGATAGTGGATGTTGTTTCTGATTTTCATGCCTTATATATATAGACATATATTGATAAAAAACCCATTCAAATTGTATTAGTTGATACTGGATCAAGTGAGAATGCACTTTGGGACACATTGTGTTGCCTCTTGAAGTGGGACATAATATACTACCTACTCTTTTTCTAGTCTACCATATAATGGGGTCTTTGATATGATATTAGGATGCCCTTAGTTATAAAATATTTGTATTGTACCTTCTACAATATATAGATAGATAAATTGCATTCATTTCAATCAAGTTGTTATAGTTTTAGAAATCAGAAATGAGTACCCTCTACAATCCATAGCACCTCCTCCTCCCCATCTACCACCATAGTTCATTAATACATCTATATAATATTAAGATACATTTATAGTTATTGAACTTATGTAAATATTTATATTCAACCAATTCATAAAAATGTGCAAAATTCTCAAAAGTAACCAGTGAAAATGTAGACATATTGGAAAAAGGTATCAAGTTCCCAACAAACCATCACATGTAACATCTTTTAAATTAGTGATACATACAAATAATCATGTTTCACACATAACATAATATGTGGCATAGTATTCTAATATTACTTCTCAGATATCAAACCATTGTACATATCTTAAAGCTACTCCTCCCACACATAATTGCATGAATAATGATCTAGATAGTTTCCTTACAACATTTGATGATTTTTTTATTCTGAGTCATGCACATCTAGCATAATTCATTCATGAAATGTGATCCTTTAAACAATTATGATAGATTCTTATGACTCTCATCTTGATGGGATAATTGGTTAACATGTTACATTTAAAAATTTAAAAATATTCAAATAATTCAAAAAAACAAAAAAATTAATGTACATAGCTTCTTGATTGTTTCATCATGTTATTCTTCTACTTCTTACACATGCGATTGATTTGATCAATTATTCTAAGCCCTTGGATCTACTAAATTTTTGGTCTCTTGGATATTCTTTTTCACTTTTTAAATATGAACAATCCAACATAGTGATTTATAATACCATATATTGCCATTTACCTTATTGTTCTCATAGTTTGAACTGAGCAAATTGCATTTTCTAACAAGGAAAATATCAACTATTATGGGACATAACTAAGTACCAGTATTGCCTTGAGTTGGTTGATCCTGTCCTATACTATTTTTCATATTCAAATTAGAAACTAGGCACATGAAGCCTTGATGCATCCAATTTATTGACATTTCACTCAGTTTCAGTATACAAAATATTACTTATTCTTGTATTTATTTTTTTTTACTATTGTTCATACATGCATGTTATTTACTTTTACAAGTGTAAATTTGATGAGATGAAGATGTACAATCATTACTCCACATATGTATTCTATATCTGACATGATTTTTAAATTTACAATTCACATATGTAGTTGGGGCATCTTGTCAATACATGGCCATGCCATCATTTTTAGTGCATACTTCACATTAACACATGTTGCAAATTATTTATATCCCTCTCTTATATGATACTTTTGAACTTGTGATTTTCATAAGTTTATTTGGTTTTAGTTTCAAAATGCAAAAAAAGTACCAAAAAATTTAAATATGTCAAAAATATAAAAACATTCAAAATATCTAAAAAGGACCTAAACATGATTAGATACCCAATTTACATCATTATCACATGTTATTTACTTCATGATTAGTAGATGCCATAATATTTTTTTATCACATATGCATTTTACTGGCATTTATTAATGTTATGCAGAAAATACAACTTTTACATGGAGTAAGATGTTGGACTTACCTCTACCCAGTAGCCTTGCTAAACTAAAGGCACATATCACATAGGTTACAATAGTATAGGTGTTTCCACTATATGAATCCTATATTATTGAGCTATATATTCTTTCATAAATATCTTGCTAATATCTCTATCTTACATTCTTTACATTGATATGCTATTTGCTCAGATATGATCGCATTACATATACATGGTGTAGACTATTTTCTAGTTCTATGTTCTATTGATGTTATCACTTGTACATAGTAGATTAGACTCTTTTTTGTCTATTGTGTTTGGCTATTGGCCTTGTGTGTAAATTTCTTGAATATCTCTATGAAAGATTTGTTTGTTTTGTGTGACATTTAAACATGTCCATTGCTTGCAGCCATTGGCTAATTATTTTATGTGACATTTGAACATGTCCCTTGCTTGTGATATTATTCATTTTATTTTCATATTTACCTTGGAATTGTATGTGTAATACTTATGAAACATTTAAACGTGTCCCTTATATGTAGACCTTGGCATTATTATATGACATCATGACTATTATGTGTGCATGTGTGCTTGTTGATCTTGTTAAGTTTAACGAGTGCCATGATCTATATCATGAGATAACTAATGCATATAATTATAATTTTATAATTTAATATAATTAGCTTCATTTATAAATATTTATAGGCCTTGCCTCATATGTTACATAAATCATTTGAATGGTACATATATGACTATGTTGACATACTTTTCACATACTCTACATTATTCAATGATTACATTTTCTACGTGTAATACAATTAAATTTTATTTTGATATTAATGACATTTAGGAAACAATTCCCTTGCCTCAAAAGTGAGGTATTTTAGTGTAATTTTTGTACATAAGATAATCGCATTTGAGAAAAAATAGTTTTTTGGTATGAAATATAGTTACAAAGGTTTAAAAATGGTTTAACATTAAATCATTGGTACAAATTATAGGGGCTTATGCCATGCATATGAACTCCCATTATAGGAACAAAGTACATATTCATATAAGTTTGGGTGCATGATACATATTCATGCACAAGCTTTAAATAAAATTTATGATTTTCCATCTACATTTAGTTACAAGTTTTATAATTATCATAATGGGGGCATGATACAAATTCATGCACACTATACTATTTTTCAAATTCAAGGGGCATGATAAAAATTCATTCCATGATTTCAATACTACTTTCTATCTATGGACATGGTAGGAACATAGATGTTCCCCATTCTATTTTGATCATGCATTAAGGAATTAAGGAACAAAGTAATAATTGAATCTACAGGGCATTCATAGTGGTTGACTGAGTAAAAGTGCATAATGAATAACTTAGAGGTTTAATAACCTCTAGCATTGTTTCCCATGAATCCATTATGGATTCCAACCCATTTCAAGTTTTAGGGTTATAATGACCAATAATGTAAATTGAGATTTTTACATCCCTCAATGGGTTTTATTTTATATACAAGTTCAATTCAAATTGGGGTGATCATCACCCTCAATTATCCATTGGTTTAGCTAAGGAACCAACCTTTATAAGTGTTTCAAGGGAAGCACCAATTCTTTAATGCTTCAAGGAAGCATTATCTCCAAGCAAAGTTAAAAGAACAACATTGGTTTCACACATATGCGTACTCCTTCCTTGTTCTTTTCAATATTTTCAAATTCAAGTTACATTTAAATTTTCAATTTCACATATGGACATTAACTAATTTTACATTATTACAATATTATCTATGGAACACCTTGCATGATTTGGATATTTCTCCCAAAGGCAAAGTTTGTTGTACACACTAAAATATATCTTTCCTTTTACTCTAGTAATTTTATTTATATACTACAATGGGAACAAAATAGTCACTCAAATCTAGTCATGAATAATTGATAATGTCATTTTTGGTCTTCATTCACTTTAATTGACTTGAGCACTTAATCTAGACCTATTTCACCACCTCACTTTATTCTAAGCATCTATACTGACCTACTTATTTTTAAGTTGCTATCTTATGCCTATAATTTTTTTTTAAATTAATAAAAACCCATCTAAGCATCTGTAGAGACATAACAAATCCCATAATTTACATGTTTCCTTTTAGGACAAGATTAGCCAGTAAGGAACAATAATGGCAATGGGTCGATCCTGTCCTCACCCTAACAATAATTAATTTTCAAATTTAGACTCTCCCTTATAGGTTGGTCTATATTTTTAGGATAATTATTGTGAGATTTTCACCTTTTGTATTTATATAAAAGCACAACTAAGTCACCTATTTTATCACTTTTAAATTCAATACAAAGACATACTTACACTATTTCACATTGAGTAAAGCTTCCCCATTCTTTTTAAATTTGATTTTAATCATTTGAAGTAGTCCTAGCCAAGTCAAGAGCATGTTTCATCTAAGTTAAGAAAATTACTATCAAGTATTCAAGCTATCTCTATATGCATACATGTATTAAAAATAACACAATTGCACAAATCACTCTAAGTGGGAGAACTACAAGGGCCTAACTTCCATACTCAGAGTATTGGATATGTAGGTAACTATCATTCATCATGGGGGTGATTTGGGTTAGCTCAACCTATTATGCCCCACTCCTTTATATTTGTAGGGTTTTAACCATCACAATCCCTATTAAGGTTTCAACTTTGAAGAAGTCATTTGTAGGTCTTTCATACACATCTAAAGGTTAATTTTCTGCACATAGGCATGTTTTAAGCAACTACAGATGATCGTGACTTGATTTCCATATTTTTTAGTAGAGGATGAGATTAACCAGAAGAGAAAAATAGTACCAATTGATCTTGTCCCCTTTTGGACACTCCTATCCCTCACCAATTTTAGTCACAATTCATGTGGCACTTGTAGAATCAATTTTTGTTGATCAGTTCGAACCATTGTTTGATTTCACATAGTCATATCACAGATAATAAAGAACCATTTATTTGGTTTCATTCATATTTAGTCTTATTTAATTCAATTGTGTTTCGGTTACTTTGATTTCATTTTGATTTTCAAAATTTAATTTACAATATTTGCTTTCCTTTAAATTAGTATATCTTTTTAATTTTTACAACATTTACTTTCCTTCAAATTAGTTTATCTTATTTATTTTTAATACACATGTTAATTCCAAATTCTAATAAAAATTATATTTTCTTTGTCTTCTGATGGTTGTGCTTGAGCATAATTATTATCATTATCTATGTTTTTTGGATATGAATTATCTCTATATTCATTCATTTCGATAGGTGTAAATAGAGTATGAGACGTGTTCATTTTTATCAATGGGATTGAAATTTAACTTACGTATTTTATCATCTATGAGATCTACATATCATTTGTATCACTGCCATAGTAATATTCAATTATATAATGTGGATTTTCTAAATTTACTAATAATGGTAGCATTTGAATTTTCTATTGTGTCTTTATGTGAACTTGTGATGCTTCGTGAGTATGTATGAGTGGATCTTTGTGATTTAATTTACTTGAATCACCCACCTCCCATGTATGCATATGATCAAGTGGGATGGGTTGTGCAGGTGGGATAATAGAACATTCCTCAGATTGAGATTGTCATTTTTAAATATTTGAAAGGGTTATCATATGATGGAATTGTATACTTGTGTTTGTCATATATAAATGTGATGTATCTATGGAATGTAGAAGGTACAACCTCCACCACATGAATCCAAGAACACCCCAAAAGTAAGTTTTAGTGTAAATGGTTAGGCATGACTTGAAAAATAGTAGGTTCTATCTTAGAACCTATTAGTAAATCCCTTGTGATAGTTCCAAGTATTTGATGAGGAATATAATAAAATACCTTGAAATTATATCCTAATTTTTGAATCTTATTCATATTGATACCTAGTTTTTGTAAGAAAGCAAAACTATAAATATATAACCCTAAACCATTGTCAATCAACACATGGTTGACTATATTTTATTACATCTAAACTTGAATGAATAGTGGAATATATTTATATAAAATATGTTTAGGAGGTAAGTCTTCTTTATCAAAAGTGATGACCTTTTTGATATCCTTTAATTTATCTATGATATAATTAAATGATGCTGACTATGTATCACTAGTAAGAGTTGTATTATGAAACATTTCATATAAAATGTCTTTATAGATTATTGATCTCTTTAATAACCCAAAAATAGAAATTTCATCAGGGGCGTTCCATCATTCATTGATGATATCATACCCATTAGATTGATTGGCTTGCCTTGAGGGAGGTGGAGGGGGTTGAGGAGGAACATGTTGACCACCTTTGTTTTATTACAAAGGTTGAGGAGCCTGACCTCATCTAGTGTTGACAAGATGAATAGTAGAATGTAATATAATCCATGGATGAATAATAGGAGTGGAATGATAAGTAAAACAACATTAAATTCTATAAGTAGGAGGTACAAAATGAGTCATGCATGCCCTTTGGTGCCTAGTGGTGATAAATAGCAGCTTAGATTGGATATTATAATAATAAGAATTGAGGAAGGCTTGAGATTGTACATTATTAATTTAAGCCTTTTTATTATATTTGAATTTGATTAATGAAATTATATAGTGAATCCAAATAACACCTTAGAAAGTGACATAAAATGTGTTGATGAACCCCATGATCTAGATTAAAAGATATAAAAAAATTGATTCATTATAGTCATGATTAGATTTTAAAACTTTGAAGTTATAAACTAATCAAGGTGTGTTTTATTTTTAGGTTCTCAAATATATTGATCCCAGTCATAAATAGTCGATAATAACTTTTTGGGGTTAATCATTTACTAGTGCATTACATAACCAAATGGTTGAAAGGGTTTGTAAAATTGAAAAAGCAAAAAATCTATACACTTTTGATATACTTTTTAGTTAAATGGAAGATAAATTCCATATGTAGTGTTGTCTAATGGCTTGATTGTTGGATAAATACCCCTCACACCAAAAATCAAGTAAAATTGATGATATTTTTTCCTAGAATGATAACCCCTATAAGTTTTACAACTACAGGAACACATGTTCTATAATGCAAGAAAAAGAAATTTAAAGCCAACAAAAGAAAATATTTTTGTGAATGGAAATCAAAAATTCATTTGTAAATCCTAGGTCAAAGTGAAATACTAGAGCAATTTTAAATCAAATTATAGGAATGATGATTAGATTTCCATTTAATGTTTGGGAATCATGGATTCACCTAAAACCCTAGAATTTTTTTGAAAAAGCAATGTTAAAGCAACAAACAAGTTCACCAATATGTTTTACCTTATTTTTGATTTAATAATGGTTAATAGATTTAAAATGTTGAAATATTATTTAGATTGTAATATATGACATTTAAGCACAAATCTAAATGTAAATTAGAATTGATTAAAATTATTAAAAAGTGGCATATGCTAAATATAATGAGTATAACTAAGAATAAGATGCTAAGTATTTTCTAGATTTTGATTAACTATAGTGAGTGTCTAATAGTAATAAAAAATATGAAACATGCCTATGATAACTCAGATCCTGAATTAGAGTCTACAACTATGTCTAGACAGGTTCACACTTCCTAGATAACTATGTAGTGCAACCCTGTCCATTGATTGTAGACTTGTTTGCTTTGAAAGTGATATAAATGTGATTTCTCTATCACCTCTGACTATGTTTTTGAGATGGTTGATATATTTCAATTCTATTAATGTCACTTGGAAACCTCTATTTTCTTCTTCTTGCCTTGAAAAACCCAGGTATACTTGTGATATATAAACTTACAAAAAGGATAGGGAGTGTAATGGGCTCAGTTGACCCCAATCATCCCTATTAATGATTAAAAACTACCTACATATCCAAATAATATGAGGATGGAATCAAGCCACATGTTGTTCTCTGACCTAGTGTGATTGTGCAATTGTGTTCTTTCATTATATGCATGTAGCTAATACTTTGGCTTTGATACTTGACAATGTTAACTTTTAACTTGATCTAAAATGCTTCAAAATTTATTTATGACTGATCTTACTAATTTATATTGAATTTGGGAATAATATGGTATATTTTCTTAATGTGTAGTAGTGTAATAGATAGATGCTAGATAGATATCGAGTCCCTTTGAAGTGTGATTTGATTTATTTATATAATGATCTTTTTGAATAATTTCCTTTAGCTAGCTTGTGAAACATGTAGGATGACCCATATGGATATTTAAAATTTTAGAAATAAGTCATTAAATATAACAAAGACAAGGCCACACTAAGTGGATAGGTTTGTAGCAACATACCCATCTGCATAAAGTGAACTTGTCCTAGGAAAGTAGGGACAACTAGCCTATGGCCAAAAACAATCTAAGGGTAATATAAAGCAATTTAAACATTAAATTTGGAAATTATTATGTATTAGTGATGATAATCAGAGGGGTCAAACCCTCATATAGATAAATGAATAGAGTAATGGAAAATAAGAGTCATTTGTTGGAACATAAGTCAAGCAATTTAAGATATGTTGAGAATTAATATTTTCAAGTACCTGTGACCGGATTTTGGTATCTACATATTCCCAAATTTCTCCACATGAAAAATTTATGTATATTGCATTTTTACAATCTCCTCTATCACTTATTTAACTATTTATTCTATTTATTTAAGATTTTATCTCTTAATGGGTGTCGAGTTAGCCCCAGATTGGATTGATACTCATGTGCTTGTGACAAAATTTAGCTCTTAGACCATATGCCCCCTTGGATTTTATTTTCTTAGGCATTGTGGCTCAAAAACCTCAGTAGAAAACCCTTGGTTGATAAATATTTATGAAACCCCTAATTTTGTCTTATTATGAAAAGTTTACTTGTAATTCTAGTTAAACAACTCAGGTTTGAACTTCAAAGCATTTTTAATGATGGATTCCACTTCATGCAACTTGTAACTATGCTCAATTCCACCTTTCCTATGATTTTTACATTTAATATTTTCTTGTAAATGATTTATAATACTAGGGATGCCTAATTTTTTAGTTGAAGGTACCTTAATATTTCTAAACCTTGTTAAACCTTGGTTGAAATCTTTTACTCATTGTGCGTTATGTGGGATCTCAAATCTTCTTAAAAGTGATGATGATGAAAATGACTCATGGAGAATAATTTATAATGCCTTTCAACATTTTAATTTATCTAAAAATGTAGGCCTTAAAGTTAAGTACCTATTAGTGTTGCTTCCACAAGATTACATTTGTTGTGAGTGTATGATAGTGTTTAACCCTAAAATGGTATCTAGATTAGGGTTATCTAGATTATTAAATGGGATATAGAAATGGCAATGTAAAAGGGTGATAATTAGATCTACAATAGTCTAATTGGGTGCTAAACTCAGATATAACATATGCTAAGTTATGTTAAAAATAGTAAGTGCAATTATGATAGATATGGAAATGACAAATAAGTAATATACTTAGCTTGTTCTGATGTCAATGCAATTATGGATCTGGAATAGGTAGAAAGTAGATTAGAAGAGGATTTTAGAACAATCATCAAATTTTGATTTGAAAGATCCTAGAGCCACAAACATTAATGTCAACCTAATATGGTTGCATTGATGTCACTATCTGAACTAGACATAGGTGTCTTATACAAAATACCTACTAGAAAAAGATGCGATTTTATGCAATAAAAAATACATCATGTCTATAAATCAATCCTAACTTAGATAAGATAGATAATACTTACACTTCTGATTGGGGATACATTAGATAATCAAGAACATGACCAATATGGGGATCCACTAGACCCAATTAAGGGATCTCTTACCATAATAAACCATGCTAGGGAGGGTTCCAAAATCTTCAATCAAGCACAATCACGTAATAAACTTAACTAATCCCTATGTTTTATATTCACTAAACTAATAACAAGTAAAGTAATGTCTAATCTAGTGCTCACCAAAGCTTGTGGCATAAAGTGGGGGTAATAAACAACAAAAGTAAACATGCATAAAAGACATATAATCATGTCAATGTATACAGAATCCTAATGCATGAAGAAGAAGAGTAATATTATTCAAAGCCAATACTTATTCTACTTATATATACTAAAGAGAGGAGTAAATTTAGAGAATACTTACCTAAAAGATGAACCCATCAAGACTCAATCTCTCCCTTGGCTAATAGGGATTCTTAAGATGTTGTGGTTTGTAAGGATCACTAAGAAAGACCAAAACATCTAAGACTTCTCCACAAGACTAGATTTTCCAAGTATAAACCCTAAACCCTAAGTTAAGACTCTTTCAGGTGAATGGTGGAAGAGCAGATTGTAAATAAGCACAAGTGAATAATAACTCTTGTTAATTGTTAAATAATGATGAAATGATCTATTATATATAGGCAGATTTATCCCTAAGCCCTTCCAAAAGTTTTCATTGATAAGGTCGACCCAGTTGACCTAGTATAGTTATGGATAAAAATTCACTAGGTCGTGGGATAGGTTGGCTAATAGTTGACCTAGACCCTAAATGAATTTTACCTAAAATAGTATAGGGTCAACCTAGTTAACCTAGTACTACAAACTGTCGAAAGGGGATTAAGGTGAGGAAAAGAGTAATGGAAAGTGGAAAAAGGATGGAAGAGTGAGCAAAAGATGAGTAGTAGCTTAGGGGATGGTTTTTAGGAGTTGTTTGGATTGGTAATAAGTGAAAATAAGGGACACAAATCTTATGAAGCACTAATGATCTACCCACCCCTTTCCGTGTGTACCCTTTAAGGCATGCACTCAGAGAGATTGAGTCTCGATGGGTTTTTACAAGATATAAAGCATCAATATTTGATAAAAGTTAAAAATATTATGTGTATACATATAACCCACTTGAATCTCATCATGTGTCACTTAGGTGCAACATGGGATGGTGCTTCAAGAAAGAACATAGAAACAGACAACGTTGAGGCTAAAAAAAAATTACAATATTTTAAAGAAAAAATAACTAAAAGTAAATGAATGAAAGGGAAATAATTGAAAAGTAACTGTAATGCATAACTTGACTTACCTTTATTGCTAGATGATTATCTGTTGTGTTTGTATTTTTCATTATGGAGGGCATAAAGACTGCTTTCGATAAACCCAAAAATGTAAAACTAAAGAGCAAAAACAAACAAACACAAGAAAGCCAAGATAAATAGTGCTATATGGATAGGATGTACTCAGGAATTTGGCAAGATAGGGTGATAAGTGCTATGCTAGACCAAATGACCAAGTCAAAATTTTAGAGTAAATCATGTAACCAAAAATCTAAGGCTACTAAAGATCGAAAAACTCAAACAAGTAAACCTTAAGTAAGAAAGGCAAACTCACCAAATCAAACCAATGATACATGTCAAAAAGGATGGTAATCAAACATTGATGTAAAAATAGTAACAATCTTTACTTAAACAAAGATGGACAAATAAAGATGGTAAAACAACATTGATGAGGGAATAGTAACAATCCTTACTCAATCATCAATAGAAAAAGGTGCAGGAAAAACAATATTGATGAGTGAGAAGTAACAAGCCAACCTCACTCAACAATAGAAAAAGTACATGAAAGTAGAAACAGACTCAGACATCTCCAAAAAGGGTAGCAAAAAAATAATAAATGGTAAAAATAAATCAATGTATGTTTGGAAATGTAGAGCCATGGTGTGAAAAAAGTAATCCATAGTTGCTTAAGCATGTTGTTTTATTCTAAAGATATATGCAATTGAAATGAAGTAGTGCTATCGTGTTGTTAAGATGTGAAGAATAAGGAAGTATAGAAGAGGGAAAATAGATTTATAATCACACATGCTTGTTAAGGGGGGAAATGAAATGGGTGGAGGGGAGAAAGAAGGAAAAACCAAGGTAGACTAACTCTTTATCAAAGTTAAGACACTCAAATTAGGTTTGTCAAAACAAGAGAACTTTATACCTTATAGACTCTGAAGAACTTGTCTTAGCCACACAAGTCTTAGGTCAATAAATTAAGTGTGTACATAATCCCATGAAGGATATATGCATGAAAATTAAAATGGACCTACCTTCCCAGAACATGTTCCCCATTCTTTAGGACCCCTTATAGATCCATCAGTCTACTATGAAGATTGGTTACTTGCATGAGAAAGTAGGTAGCACCATAGAGTTTGTTAAATTCTCCTATTCCAATCTACTAGCGTACTGCACCCCAATGGACCTCGGCTCTAGTGTGGGGCCAATTGTGGAGTTTGAGCTTCAATTAGAGATAGGAGATGTGCTTGGAATCACATCTTTTGGTGTGATTTTGACTTTTAAAAATTTGTATGTTGCCTTTTGTATAACATTTCCTTTTGTTTCAAATGATTTGGATTTTAACTAGATCAATTTTTTATTCTTCCTCCATATGGATTTGGAAAACCAAATATGGGTGCTAAATATGACTTTCATTTGAATACTTGGGACTTGGTTACTAAGAGAGAGAAACTTTAAAGAGCATGGAGTCTAAGAGTCTCATAAATCTAGGAGAAATAAAAGTGCTATCTTGACTTTGACCTTGTTTTATCCAATTTGGAGTGAAAGGAAAGGAAGTCAAGAGGAATGAAACATGAAATAATTTGAAATACTTCAAATTGCAAAAAATGTGACAAAGGGTGAGAAAGGGATATAATGAAAGTAAACTGTGATTCCTTATCATAAGGATGAGGGAAATGGAGGAAAACATGTTAACATCATTTGTTGTGAAAATTCTATCTATCAAAATAAGCAAAAGCTAAAGATGAGAACAAAAGATTCAAAACTCATAATCATTGCAAAACACATTCTAGAAAAAGAATCACAAGATGCTAATTTTATGAGGAAGGTCAGGTCCTATCAATGGTCTTACACTATAAATCATAAAAGAAAAACCCATTAGGGTGTCAAAAACCATTGGAAAAATAAATGAGGTAGGAAAAAGATGGTATTTGTGAGGAAGGCTAGGCCCTATCCATGGTCTTACACTATAATTCATAAAAGGAAAACCCAAGGGGTGCCAAAAAGTATGTAAAAATATGATAATAAAGATACTATAGTACATCATGAGAAAGATTGGGTCTTATCCATGGTTTTACAATGTAACTCATGAGAAAAAGGGAAACCAAAAGACTAAAAGGAAGGACTAGGGTTTGTGATAAGAGGGGACTACTACAGAGGGTGAGATCCATATAAGTAACCTAAAAAAAGTGTTAGATAGAAAGAATATAAAAAGCATGAAAAAGAAGGGAAGGATTAAGCAAAATACTTCTTGAGGAATTGCACATTTGTGGGCTCTTTGAAAACATGGCTTTCATTGGTTTGAAGGCGATAGGTACTTAGACCAAGAATATCTTTGACTCAATAGGGCCCCACCATTTTTGGGCATATTTACCTTATTTGTCATGAGTGTAGTCTAATTTAAGGACAATATCCCTAACTTTAAATGTGTGAAATTTAACATGTTTGTTATGTTGTTTAGCAATACATGCCTTGTATTGGTAGTTAGGTTGTAAAGCAGAAAGATGATGTTCATTAAGGAGATCAAGGGCATAAAAGTGAACATTATTTAATTATTCATTAGGTATGATACCCTAAAGAGATATAAAAAGAGAGGGAAGGTCAACTTTCAATGAAAGGATTGACTCAAAACCATAGACTAGAGAGAATGACATTGCCCCAGTGGTAGTATGTATACCAGTTCGATAGGCCCAAAGAGCAAGATAGAGATGAATGTGCCAATCCATGTAGGTTTCCTGAATTATCTTTTGTATAATTTTGTTAAGAATTTTTTTGGTGACCTTAGCTTGACCATTATATTGTGGATGATAAAGTGTGGAAAATTTGTGTTTGATATTAAATTTAGCACAGAGCTATTTGACATCCTTATTTTTGAAATTACCACCATTGTTTGAAATGAAAGTATGAGGGACAACAAAGTGGAAAATGATTTGATTAGGGATAAATTTAGAGATGGTGGTGCTGGTGACATTAATAAGGGGCATAGCCTTAGCTCATTTGGTAAATTATTCTATAGTGGTGATGATAAAGACATGCCCATCTTGAGAGTGAGGTGATTTATCGATGAGATCTAATCCCCACATGGAGAATGGCTATGAAGATTCAATAGTTTGAAGCTCAACTAGAGGTCAATGGATTAAATCATCATAAAGTTGTAAAGGAGTACACTTTTTAGTGTATTTAATAACATCCTTTTAAAAATTAGGTCAAAAGTATCCCATACATAAGCCTTTGCAGGATGTAGAATATTTGCTATAGTGGCCATTGCAAATTACTCCATGTACTTGTTCAAGAAGAGGAGGAACCTCATCTTGCATAACACTACAAAGCAAGGTACCTTGATCCAAAAATCAGAAGTTTTGGTTGACAAATATATCAAGAACAAAGAAATAACATAGTAACAATGAATTCTCTTAGAAGAGATGTTTTATTACTCAAGATCACAATAAAACTATATGCTTATCTTTGGGAAGAGATGTCTTATTACTCAAGATCACAATACAACTATATGCTTATCTCTAGGAAGAGATGCCTGATTTCCATTTTAGGTTACATATTCATTTATACACATTTTTAAAGTAGGGGGAGGATGTGAAAGGTCACCAATTTTGAGGGATATTAAGTGGTTCAAATTCCATGATTTAAAATAATACAGAATTCGAGGAATTACTATTTTTAGAAACTTACTATTTTTAGACTTTACTACTAAAATTGAAATTTAGGGAACTTTCATTGGGTTTTTAGGAGTAAAAATCCATTGATCAGATATCAATGCCATCTCATCATGTTCTCCTCATTATTATCTTTCTAATGGTTTAAATAGCGAGTCAATTGGAGCTACAGTGTAAAAGTTATGGCTCCCAGAAGTTCTGTCATCAATTGGGGTGGAACCATCACCCAAATTGTCACCTAAATTATTGTCCAGATCATACCTTTAGCATTATGATAATAAAGGATGTTATATCAAAATACATACTTAAAATATTTTTTATGAATGTGAGTCTTTTCATAGGAGTCTAAGTTGAGAAGATAAGTCTGGTATTCCAGAAATTGAATGATGTTTTATACCATGGGCTTTATCGAATGGTGACAACCTTGATGTGGTAAATAAGTGTTGATTAGAAGACACAATTTTTATTATTTATATAAGAAAAGTGTGATAAAAAATAACTTGGTATGGGTGAAAGAGAGATGCTGAAGAAGTAAGGGAATCAGCAATAGAATTTTAATCTCGAGGATAGGCTCGATAGTGAAAGAAATGAAATCTTTGGTGAGAGTAGCTAAAATTTGATGATAAGAAATGAGATTATCGATTTTTCATTGGTAATAACCATTGAATTGGTGTCAAACAAGATAAGAAACACCTAAGTCATATAGGTATTGGATATCTAAATCAAGAGTATCTCTCAATACCTAAGATTAGAGCTTCGTACTCTACCATGTTGTTAGTGACACCAAATGTTAAGAGAAAAGCTAGAGGTATGATTTTACCAAGATGAATTGTAAGAATGAAACCTACCCCAGATCCTTTAAGGAATTTAACACCATTAAAGTGAAGGGTCCAAGTATCCTCATGCAAGTCCACATTAATTTTAGGAAGTTATTTAATAATTGATTTTGGTTTAGTAGTATCAAGGAGGATAATGGTTTCATCAAGATTACTTGCTTCAAGATAATTAGTGATGTTATGAAAGTAATATTTGAGAGAGATAGCTTGATTAAGAACTTAAATATATAGAGTATTGTCATAAAAAAGACTATCTTAAAGGTGATTGATAACTGGCACAGGACCTGTGGCAAGTTGATCAGCTATGATTTGTCTTTTGACAACTTTTTGAGTGACAATGCAAAGATCAAATTCCATAAGGAGGACCATCCATTTGCCAATTCTATCTCTAGGAAGAAAGGATTTGGAAAATAAGTGATGAAGGGGGTCAAAATGAATGATGACATAAGTGATTTGATAAATCATGTAATGTTGAAGCTTTTTAACTATGAAATATATGGTGAGATAATTGTGTTTGACTTTTGTATAACATTTTTTATAGTCGATGAGGCCTCAAATTATGTAATAGATGGTATAATATCTTTCAATATCATCTTGTTTAGCAAGCTTTGACCTAACTAATATGGGTGTGGAAGAAGTATAGAGGATCAAGGGTCAATCATTTGAGGGAAGATGAAGCGTAGGTGGGTGAAGCAATGATTCTTTCATGTTATCAAAGGCTTTTTGATAAGGATCCATCCATTCTAAAGCATTACTTTTCTTAAGAGAGAATTATTAGAGTGGATATGATAGGCCATTTTGGGGATGAATCATCTAATTTCCCCAAGTTTGCAAGATAAGTTTAAATGTCTAGAATGGAATGAGGAATGGGCATATTAATGATAACACTAATTTTGGTGTGGTCAACATCGATGCCACATAACAAGACTAGGAATCCTAATAGTTTTCTAGATGTGACACCAAAGACACATTTATAAGGATTTAGTCTATCTTGGTATTGATGATCAAAGATGATGGCTAGATCGAAAAGATGAGTTTTGCAAATTTTAGATTTAGCAATAAGGTCATCCACGTAGGTTTCTAGAATTTTATGGATAATATCATGAAAGATTTGAGTCATTACTCATTGATAAGTGGCTCTAGAATTTTTAAGGCCGAAGGTAATTTTGACATAGCAATAGATGTCCCATTTTGTGGTGAAATTGGTCTTATGTTAGTTCTCAAGGGTGATGTGAATTTGATTGTAACCTGAGAAGCCATCCATAAGAGATAACATTTCATAACCAGTTGTGGAATTGATAATGACATATATCAAAGGTAAAGGGAAATTATCCTTGGGATAAGTGAGGTTGAGATTATGAAAATCAATGTAGATGTGAATGACCATAGTGACATTTTTTGAATGGGAACTATGTTAGAAACCCATTCAAAGTAGTCCACTGATTTGATAAATTTAAAATCAAGAAGTTTGATGATTTCCTTATGACATAAAGTGGAAAATTCAAGTGGAAATTTCTTTTGCTTTCGATGTATAGGTTTGACATCAAGATAAGTGATGATGTTATGCACCATAATGTTAAGGTCAATACCAGACATGTCCTTGTAAGACTAGTTGAAAATATCTTGATATTTATTGAAAAATAAGCTAAAGTTATCATATTCAGTAGGTGAGAGTTCATAAGAAACTATAATTGGTAGAGGGAATGATGGATTACTTGTTATCCAAATTTCATTCCTTGTTTTGTAGCTTCTTTTGGCTAAGTTCAACGTTCACTTGTCTATTTTAGCTCACTTGTAAAATACCAGTTGTTTTGTTTTCTTTTCTTTGGAGCTTTTGTTCAGCATTTTCAAGTTTCTTTTTGGTCTTTTACCCAAAGTTTGAATTTTTTCAAGTTTTTTGTCTTGGACTCTTTTCTCAGACAAAAGGTTCAAAAAAATTCTCTTCCTTTGTCTTTTCCTGAAAGATTGTCCTTCACAACTTTTTTGAAAGAATTGTTTCAGACTTTTTGTTCAAAATAATCCTTTTGAAGGGTACCTTTGAGTTTTCCAAAGGGTCTCTCTCTCTTCAAAGTGATCTTTGAGACCTTTCCTAAGGGACACTCTCTCTCTTCAATGTGCCCTTCAAAACTTTTCCAAAGGGACACTCTCTCTCTTTAAAGTGCCCTTCAGAACTTTTTCAAAGGGACACTTTCTCTCTTCAAAGTGCCCTTCAGAAATTTTTTGAAGGGACACTTTCTCTCTTCAAAGTGCCCTTTAGAATTTTTTTTGAAGGGACAATTTCTCTCTCCAAAGTATCCTTCGAAACTTTTTTGAATAGACACTTTCCCTCCAAAGTATCCTTTGAAACTTTTCTAAAGGGACACTTTCCCTCTATTGTCTCCAAATCTTACACCCTAAAAGAGGATGTTCAGGCTTCTTCCAGACTTGGGTAATGTTGGGACATTTCCAAGCATGTGGGTCTGCCTATAGGGGAAATGAACCTCTAGATTAAAGTGCTAGCTCCTTGTATTTATCTTTATAGAACCACTTATGTCTAAACCAATCTTCTTGAAGGGAAAAGAGTTAGAAATTTTAGAAGGGAAACCTATCTTAATAATGGTGATGCACCAAGATTTTATTCCACATGAATGTCATATCCTATTACACAATGCAACAAAATGTAAAGATGCCTTTTCAAGTTCTAGAGATTCTAACATGAATATTTCAATATAAAGGTGAGATGCATGAAATAATAGAAGGAGAATGAACCAAAAATAAAATTACACATTCAAGAATAGTTAAAACTCTTACAGCAATTCCATACACTTAAACACAATCTAGATGACCTGTTAGATCAAGAACTCTTACTCAAGTGTGAAGGATAGAGGATAGAAGGATGAAACATCATCACATCTTATCATTGTACTTCACTTCTACACTCAAGTAATTGTTTAAAACTTTGATAGAAAGGACTGTACTAATGTTCAAAGGCAAAATGTGATATCATTCTAGCAGGGCTTCACCATACACTGTGCAGATGATTTTTTACTAGCCAAGGGGCTGTATATATAGCAAGAAAGAAGAGACAATGGAAAGCCTTTTGCATTATTCAACCAAGGATTGGAGGATTTTGAGGTTAGATATACATTTGTTGAGAAGTAGGCTTTGACAGCGATAAGGGGATTGAAAAAATTTAGGCACATGGTCTCAAACAATAAAATACATGTCATGGTTTCTCATCCCAACACCAAAGAGTTTCTCCTAAGCAAGGACCTCAATGAAAAGAGAGTTGGTTGGATCACAAAGGTGATGGAGTATGATGTGGACATCAAGGTGAAAAAATTAGTGAGAGGACAAGGATTATATAGGCATTTAGCTTTAGATCTACAAGAGCCAAAAGAAGAGGTCTTGATCAACCAAGTTTACCCCTAACCAACTAATCACATACCAGTTCAGAGCTGGACACAAGACACCATTAGTTTTATTTAAAATGGTGAGTGTCCCAATGGTTTGATCAAGTCTCAAAGGAGATAATTTAGATTTTAGACCATTCCTTATTCCCTTGTTGATAATGTTATTTTTAGGAAGGACACAAATGGTGTGTTGATAGTGGTCAATTTGACATGCTAATGGAAAATTTTCAAATTGGTACAGATAGAGGTCATTTCTCTCTTAGAACTATAAATACAAAGATAATGAGGGTTGGTTACTATTGGCCTAGTCTTTTTAAGGACTGCTATCATTGGGCTAAGGTGTGTCCTCAATGCACCTTCTTTGTAGGCAAATAGAATCTTGTAGCCCTTCCATTGAATCCTATCCAAGTGGACCAACCTTTTATGCAATGGGGCTTTGATTTTATTGTTATGATCAACACTCCATCAAGTGCTAGACACAAATGGATATTGACTACTACTGATTACTTCACAAGGTGGGTGGAAGCTATTGCATTGAAGGAGGCAAATGAAAGCGCTATCTTGGAGTTCTATGAGAACATTATAACAAGGTTTGGAGTTCCTCATGTCATCATTTTTGATAATACACATGCTTTCTTAAGTGCCAAAACTTTTGATTGGATAGGTAGGAATGTAGTTCACTTGAGTAACTCATCCAATTATTACCCTCAAGGTAATGGATTCACTGAGTCTAACAACAAGAACCTTATCAAGATCATTAAGAGAACATTGGAGAACAATCAAAGAGCCTAGCACAACAAGTTGAAAACAACTTTATGGGTAGACAAGATTACTCTTAAGAAATCAATTGGTAACTCTCCCTTTATATGTTTTTATGGGAGAGAAGCCAGGTTGTCCATATCCTAAGAACTCCCTACCCTAGAACTTGCACAATAGCTAGAATTACTTGAAAACATTCCAATGGAAGTCAGGTTGACATAACTAATGTAGCTACAAGAGGTAAGGGATGATGCACACAGGGCTATGGAGCACCATCAAGTACTCATGAAGAAGTCCTTTGACAAAAGAACAAGTGCAAGAGTGTTCAAAGAAGGTGACTTAGTCTTGAAATAAGATAAAGATAGAGAAAATCCAGGTAGACATACAAAGTTTGACAGTTTGTGGAGTAGCCCTTACATCATCAGCAAGTGTAAGAAAAGCAACTCCTTTCAGTTATCCAAGATGAATGGAGAAGAGTTGCCTATCCCTATGAATGGGATACATCTGAAGTCTTGCTATTAGTTCTAGAAAGCCATGCTTTATATATACTAGTTTAGATGTGTGTTTCCTTTTAGTTTGTTATTGTGTTCCCTAAGTGCTTTGTAGCACAAGTGTGTTTCCTTCTTTGTGTTGGTGTGCATCTTTGCCTTTGTGTGTTTGATCATCTAACTTATGTGTTTTTGGACAAGAATCTTGTTCAAGTTCTTTTGAATGCCTTATGCATGACTCTATGCCCAATAGAAGGATTTAGGCAACTAGTCTTTGGCATATCAGGCATGCCTCCCCTCAAAATCAATAAGAATGTTATCCAAATTTCATACCTTGTTTTGCAAATTCCTTTGGCTAAGTTCAATGCTCACTTGTATATTTTAGCTCACTTGTAAAAGACCATTTATTTTCTTTTCTTTTCTTCAAAACTTTTATTTAGCCTTTTCAAGTGTCTTTTCGATCTTTTACCCAAAGTTTGAATTCTTTCAAGTTTTTAATCTTGAACTCTTGTCTCAGACAAAAGGTTTGAAAGAATTATCTTTATTTGTCTTTTCTTGAAAGATTGTCCTTTGTAAATTTTATGAAATAATTGTTTTGTACTTTTTGTTTGAAACAATCCTTTCAAGGGGTACCTTTGAGTTTTTCGAAGGGTCTCTCTCTCTTCAAAGTGCCCTTTGGAACTTTTTTGAAGGGTATCTCTCTCTTCAAAGTTTCATTTGGAACTTTTTTGAAGGGACACTCTCTCTTCAAAGTGCCCTTCGAAACTTTTCCAAAGGGACACTCTCTCTCTTCAAAATGCCCTTCAAAACTTTTTTGAAGGGACACTTTCTCTCTTCAAAGTGCCCTTTGGAACTTTTTCAAGGGGACACTTTCTCTCTCAAAAGTGTCCTTCAATTTTTTTTTGAAAGGATACTTTGGAACACTCTCTCTCTTCAAAGTTCCCTTCAAAACTTTTTCGAAGGGACACTTTCTCTCTTCAAAGTGCCCTTCAGAACTTTTTTAAAGGGACACTTTCTCTCTTTAAAGTGTCCTTCGAAACTTTTTTGAAGGTACACTTTCCCTCCAAAGTGCCCTTTGAAACTTTTTTGAAGGGACACTTTCCCTCCAAAGTGCCCTTCAATTTTTTTTTAAAGGGACACTTTCCCTCCAAAGTGCCCTTCAAAACTTTTTTGAAGGGACACTTTCCAATCCTGAAGGGATCATTCCAAAAGGAAGTCACCTTTGCAAGAAGTCTAAAGGAATTGTTGCAAAATTTTTGTCCACAAAAATCCTTTAGACAAGCCATACTCTAAAGGCCTGAAAATACATAGACCATTCAAAGGGGATAGCACGCCCGTGGGAAATCTTTTATTGAAAATCTTTGATGAAAATGCCCACATGAATTCTTTCAGGGAAAGTACCCACGTGAATTATTCAAGAAGGGTGCCTGAAGGAAATATCCAAGTGGATTGATGGTTGAATGATCACCAAATTTAAGATAGTGAGCTAACCGTTGATGTTCAAACAAAAGGATTCACAAGCAGATCAAAGGGCTCACATCCTTCATCCATCAAAATAATGAGAAAACCCATACCATTGATCGACTAGGATCCATGTCATTTCATGACAACCAACTAGAGAAGAGAATAGGCCAACATAAAGAAAATGACCAATCACCCTACCCAATAGGAGGTCATTAACATGAAGACTAATCTAAAATAGGTGGATAGCTACATTAATGCTATGACTCAATCAAGAATATCCCAATTGCATAAACATTGAAAAAGCATCTTTAAGAGAGCAAGACCAAATGTGTAACAACTTGTGATGACATGGATCAACTAAATGGCCCAAGTAAGCATGTTTTGTAAAGGTGGTTGTAGCTGAAGATGGTGACTTAACAAAAATTGATACCTCTCTGTCTTCCTTCTTACTATATATACAACCCCTTGGCTAGTGAAAAATCATCCACACAGTGTATGTCAAAACCCTGCTAGAATGATATCACATTTTGCCTTTGAGCATTAGTACAGTCCTTTTTGTCAAAGTTTTGAACAATTACCTGAGTGTAGAAGTGATGTACAATGATAGCATGTGATGATTTTTTGTCCTTCTGTTCTTTATCCTTCACACATGAGCAAGAGTTCTCGATCTAATAGGTCATCTAGACTGTGTTTAAGTGTATAGAATTGTTTTAAGAGTTTTAATTGTTCTTGAATGTGAAATTTGACTTTTGGTTCATTATCCTTCTATTATTTCATGCATATCACCTCTATATTGAAATATTCATGTTAGAATCTCTAGAATTTGAAAAGGGGTCTTTACATTTTGCTATATTATGCAATAGGATATGACATTCACGTGGAAGAAAATCTTGGTGCATCACCATTCTTAAGATAGGTTTCCTTTCTATAATTTCTAACTCTTTTCCCTTTGATAATATTGGTTTAGATATAAGTGGTTCTATAGAGATACATATAGAGAGCTAGCCCTTTAAATCTAGAGATTAATTTCCCCTATAGGCACACCCATATGCTTGGAAATGTCCCAACATTTATCAAATCTAGAAGAGGCTTGAACATCCTATTCTAGGGTGAAAGATTTGGAGACAACAATACCATATTCAATGTGAGTAGTTTATTCAATAAGCGTAGCATTTCTATGTTAGAAATGGTATGGTGTATTAGGTAAAGAATAAATTGGATTCTCTTTGAGATCAATGCTAGCAACAAAGTTATTGAAGTAAGGGGTTTTGGTTTTGAAATTCCCAAGTTTATGATGTTTTCAAGGAAGTTGAGGTTCTTGAGCATGAAGTTTTTCAAGAATAGATTCATCGCTAGGAAAATTAGGAAGAGGAACATGATACTTAACATCTACTTTGAGATCAAGAATTTGATTACCATGGCAATCATATTCAGAATGTATTTGATAGACATTGGTGGCTTTGGCATCTAGTGTGATCTTAAGAGTAGGAGAAGTAGATGGATTAGATGGGATGGGTGTGTCATTAGTTTCATTATTGGGGGAAAGATTGGATGTAATAATTGGATCTATAGGCAATAGAGAAGATGTAAAAATTTCTAGAGGTTCAGAAGGTATGATTTTTTCAACCACCCAAGGAGTATCAAGAAGTGGAGAATTAGTAGGAGGCACATGACCTTCAGGATCTAATTTGTGATCCATGGAAATGGTATGAACATCTTGATTAAAATCATGGATTTTAGCTAAGGTTTTTTGATAATGTTGAACATCCAAGTCTCGAGATTGAGCTTGGACCATTATATAAGTATCATCATGTGTTGGAGATATTGTACATGATTGAGATTCAAGGGGAGTTTTAGAAGGTGAAATCCTAATATTACTAAATATACATGGAAACATGATGAGAGGATCTTGAAATTATTTGGCCACTCCATAATCATTGCAAGTGAAGGTATCTTCAGGTAAAGAGGGCTCTTGAGCACTGCATGGAGGGGGAAAATCAGTGATCTCATAAATAAGGGAAATATCATGGTTCCTAGGTAATAAAGAATGAGGAAGCCACTCTAAAATTTAGGGAGGTAGCTTGGTAATAGTTCAAGTATGTTATAAATCATTAGGTTCATCATCATCTGAATCAATAAGAGTGACTTGTAAATTAAGATTGATGTTGATGAACTCGGGTAAAGGAGCATTATTGATTTTAGGAATTGTTGGAATACAATACTGAGGTTTAGGATTAGAAAGTTGAATAATCCAAGGGTTGGGATCAACCTCATGCTTATACCATTTGCCATTATGTAAGAATTTAATGTATTGGCTATTGGAAGAAGTAATAGCCCTCATTCTATTAGTCCATGGGTGACCAAGGAGTATATTATAAGATAAGGGTAAATCAAGGACAATAAGCTTAGTTTGAATGGTCTTAAGTCTAATGGTTAGGGGAAGCCAAATATAACCAAGTGGATTTTGATCAGTCTTATCAAAAGCATGACAAGTAAGGTGGGTTCGCTAGAGATGATCATTATTATAACCAAGTTATTGGATAAGACACAAAGATGTCACATTAATAACAAAGCCTTCGTCAACTAGAAATTTATGAATAAGGGTAATATTAATGGTTATTTTAATGCAAAGTGGCAGATCATCAGCATGAAAAATAATTTCATCATTAATCATGTCTTCTTCAAGAAATTCAATAGAATGCTTGGAAGAAGGACACACTATTTCAATATTATGGACGCTGGTAGGTTGAGTTTTAATAGAAGGTGGTTATTCATCTATAGGAGCTGGATCTTCAATTTATTTTAATTATTGCATAAGGAACTTGTGATGATAATCAGAAGTATGAACTAACTCCATAAGTGGAATCTTTCAAGGCATAGAGTTAAGTTCTTCAAGAAAGTCCAATGAGATTTAGAGAATAACCAACATGATGCTTAGGATGTAAGGTATATTTTGAAGGAATAAAAGTTATTGGGGGTTTGGAAAGAAGAGATGGTTCCTTAGGGGATTTTGAAGCTAGATTTGTGGTGGCAGTATCTTTAAGAAGTTATTCTTCTAAATATGGTTTCTTAGGTTTGAAAATAGGATCTTTGTGAGCTAGCTTGAGATTATAATTGACCTTAGTAGTGTTAAGATATTGAGAATTATTGTAATACTGGTCATAATTGGCATCAATAACACAAACATCCTTCATAATTTGTTGATTATTATATGTGGAAAAATATTTGTGGTTATTGGAATAAGAAGCTTTAAAAACTTGTCATTTTTGAAAAGCAATAGTGTATTCTTGATGATAAAGGTTGATCATGGATTCATGATTAAATGAATCACCAAGTATATAGGAGACAACAAATTTAGTGAGCCCTCTATAAGAGTCATGAGAGTGACCAATGCTAGCATGGAACCAAGAAAATTGATTAGGATCATGCCATTTAGGAGGATTGTTAGGATAAGTAAAAGGTTTAGAGGGTGGTAAAAATTGTTTTATTTACTATATAGTGAGTGGTGTGTGAGAAGGTGAGGGAGTGTCAGCTTTGGAAATTATGGGTTTGGTTTGAAGAGTATTATTGGTGATATCATTAGTAGATGTTTGAAAATATCTTTTAAGAAATTTAGGATTAGTATTGAGTTGCTTCATGAGAAAGTCTTGATGCTTAGCTTGGTCAAGAGCTTCATTAAGTGTTTGGGGAGTAAAAGTTCGAACCTTATATTTTATGAGAAGGATTTAAATAAGTTATAAAGAGTTTTAACTAGTTATCATCAGTCATGTTATGATCAAATTTATGGGCAAGGGATATCCATCATTTGATAAAATCATGAGCTGATTCAGTGAGAGATTGCTTAGCATTAATGAAGTGGCTAAGATAATTTTTGAGAAGATCATTATGTTGAAAATTTTTAACTAAAGGATTGACTAAATTCTCAAGTTTCCAAATGGAATATTGTGTAAGTTGGTTATACCATTCTAATACATCTCTAGTGAAGC
Source organism: Torreya grandis (assembly GCA_037957365.1). Taxonomy (NCBI): domain Eukaryota; kingdom Viridiplantae; phylum Streptophyta; class Pinopsida; order Cupressales; family Taxaceae; genus Torreya; species Torreya grandis. Next base: position 822,403 of record JARHVA010002320.1, read on the forward strand.
TTTTAACTAGCAGTTTAGTTGTGGTGAAAGTATTAGTTTGGATCCATTCTTTGTAAAGATTGCCAAAGGCTTTGAGAAATGAGGCAGGGTCTTTAGTCCCATCATAATTGATAGTTGGATATATGTTATCAATATCAATGGACATAATAAAGGGAGCTACAAGCTCATTTTGAATAGTTTGAAGAATTTTGTTATTCAATATAGGTTGATGAATAACATTTCCTAAGTCATCTCTAAGAGGTGGAGGAATGAAATTTGGAATGGATTAAGGATGGAGAGTTGGAGGTTGATTATCCATATTGATCAAATGAAATTTTAATTACATCATTTGAGAGGTGTTAGAAGTTTTTACTATGTTTATTTGTTGTATGACTTGTGCAAGAAGTTGAGTCATATCAATTGGTGGGTTGGTGTTTGTAAGAGCACTCCCTGAATTGGTATTAAGGGGTAGGTTAATAGAAGGTGGATTATTAGTGGGATTATTGATTAAACTTGTGTCAATTTATCTCACATTAGTTTGAAGAGTTCGAAGATGGGAATTGTCTTGATAGGTATAGAAAGGATTAGATCCACCTACTTCATCTTGAGGTGTGATTTTCACCATGTTACAAGCCATAGATGAAGGAGGGGAATGGGTGCCCCAAGGGTGATGGTTCTCTTGGGAGAAAAAGAGAAGGAGAAAGGAACATCCCATATAGTATCTAAATGGATTTAGGTTATCCAAGAAGATTCTAATAGGGGACCTCATGATGACTTGAGAGAAACAAACAAAATTCTAATGAGGATAAACATAGAATTGAGTCAGAAGGATAGGGAAATCAATGAGTATAAAGTTGACTGGGTCAACCTAGTAAAAAAAATAGGGTCTAAAAACTAAGAAAATAGGGATACAGAGTCATCATAGTCAACCTAGTAAGAAAAATAGGGTCTAAAAATTGAGAAAATAGGGATAGAGAGTCGACTGGGTCGACCTAGTTCTGTATCTTAGACATAAAATAGGCAAAAAAAGATACATAGTTAACAAATTCAACCTAGTACTATATCTGGGAGGTAAAAAAAGAAAATTGTGTCAACAGGGTTGAATTAGAACTATAATTAGTGTAAAAAGAGTTTGTAATAGATTGTTGAATATAATGATAGTGTACTGAAAACAAGAAAAAATATTGCAATGTACTTTGAAAGTAAGAGAATAAAGAAACACACAATCAATTGGGTTAATGAGGATGATCCAATTGAGGTACACAACATAAAACCTTGCATCAACATTGACTAATGCAAGTTTTTTCAATACAACATATAATTGAGCAAAGAGCAAGCAGTCAACTTGGAAAGTAAATGCTAAGTGGTCATCCTAAATGTTGTTAGATTATTTGAGTATGATCTTAAGTGTGATAAGAAGTTGGCCAAAAGTAAGGAACTACAAAGCAATCTATGGATGGTTTTAGGACATTATGCTGAAAGGGATATGTGTTGGCAATGGTACTAGCTTGGTATTGGGGCCTACCCCCTTACTTTTCACACCACAATAATAAGGGTGTTGGGTGCTTTTCCAATATATAAAATTAAACATGTGTTTATAATTGGCCAAAAAACTAAGTCAACTTCTCCCTTGGTCATGAAATCCAAGAAGGTAAGCCTTGGGTAGACAATTATTTAAATGCATTTTAAGATTATGTGATTTGATAGTGTGTGCAAAAAATAGAGAAAATAGTGTAACTAAATGGTATATTTAAAAACCACCTAATTAAAATATGTGATCTATTGTAAGCATATAAACAACTGAAAGTGAAAGTATGAGTTAATTACTAGCATATAAATGTTAATTCCAACTTTGAAATATAGTATAGTGTTAGTTCAAATGATAATGTATGTAGAGATTATAGAATAGAGTCAACAATGTCATTACTATATTGTTGAGGCAAGGGTATATTAAAAATTATGTCAATAGTGTTGACCTAGTCTTTCAGATCGAAGATAAAATATAGAACTAGGTCGCTATTGTCAACCTAGTTTACTATATAAGGGTAGTTTTAAACACTACAAACTGTGAAAAACAAAACTATAATGAATAAAAAAAATGATAGTGAAAGAGAGAAAGGAACTTGATGGGTTGGAAGATGTAAAGGAAAGTGAGATTACTATTGAAGTGCCTTGATTTTTACTTGCAAATTTTGCTAACTGTGTCAACCAGGTTGACCTAGTTCTATAGTTCCTTATTTGCTAAAACCTATAAAGAATACTATACTGATAATATTGACCTAATATGTTTTCTAAAACTCTGAATGTGTACCATGTCGATAGAGTTGACCTAGTAGCTTATCTAGAAGTGAAAACCTATACTATGTCGATTTGCTCAACCTAGTAACCTATATATGATGAAGACTTTCAAAAATAGAACATAGTCATTTTGATGTGACTGTGTGTTAAACCTATGCATAAAAGTTATAAACTAAACCAACACTATTGACCTAGTATCACAAATATAGGAAAGTAATAAATAAAATGATAGAAATTAGAAAAATGTGAGATAAAACCTATAAGAGTTAAATTCACGTCAGGTTCAGAATGTATGCAATCAGGAATGCATCATGTTTATAAATCAATCCTAACTTGGAGAAGATAGATCATACTTACACTTTTGATTGTGGATACATTAGATAATTTGGAACATGACCAATATGGGGATCCACTAGACCTAATTAGGAGATCTCTTACCATAATAAACCATGATAGGGAGGGTTCTTAAGTCTCTAATCAAGCATAATCATGCAATAACCTTGACTAAGCCCCATGTTTTATATTCAATAAACTAATAAAAAATAAAGTCTAATTTAGTGCTTACCAAAGCTTGTGGCACAAAGTGAGGGTAATAAACAATAAAAGTAAACATGCATAGAAGACATATACTCACATCAATGCATACAAAATCTTAATGCATGAAGAAGAAGAGTAATATTATTCAAATCCAATACTTATACTACTTCTATCTATTAAAGAGAGGAACAAAGTTAGATAATACTTACTTGAAAGATGAACCCATCGAGACTCAATATCTCTCTTGGCCAATGGGGATTTGTAAGAGGTTGTTATTTATAAGGATCACTAAGAAAGGCCAAAGCATCCAAGACTTCTCCATAGGAATAGATTCTCCAAGTAGAAACCTTAAGCTAAGACTCCTCAAGTATAATAGTGGAAGAATAGATAGTAAATAAATACAAGTAAATAATAACTCTTACTCATTGTTAAATAATGATGAAATAATCTTTTTATATATAGGCAGATTTAACCCTAAGCCCTTCCAAAAATTTTTATTGATAGGGTTGACCCAGTCGACCTAGTACAATTATGGACAAAAATTCACTAGGTCATCCAAGAGTCAACCTAGACCTAATTCAATTTTACCCAAAATAGTATAGGGTTGAACCAGTTGAACTAGTAATAAAAACTATCAAAAGGGGCTTAAGGTGAGGAAAAGAGGAATGAAAAGTGGAAAATTTCTAGAGGAGTGTGCAAAAGAGGAGTAATAGTTGAGGGGATAGTTTTTAGGAGCTAGTTGGAATGGTAATTAGTGGAAATAAGGGACAACAATCCTGCAAAGCACCAATGGTCTACCCACCCCTTTCCTAATACACCGTTTAAGGTGTGCACTCAGAGAGATTGAGTCTCAATGGGTTCCTACAAGATAGAAAACATCAATATTTGATAAAATTTAAAAATATTATATGTATAAAATGACCATCGAGATGCTTCTAGATTTGAATTCACCTTTACTCTAGTGCATTTAGATTTGGGTTATGGACTCTCACTTCTCATGAATTTGTAAAACCCTAGTTCTTCATCTTCATAGTGATCTTGGGGGAAAATGGGTTAGTGGGCACATGATATCAAGCTGACCCTAAATACCCCTCTATCAATGGGCACTAAATACATAGTTAATAATTTGAAGAGGGTATCAAAATGATGTAGTTATTCCCTACATGTTGGCTTATGTGTGAATCATGAAATATGTGATAAACAAGTAAAATAGTGACCTAGCTTATAACATGGAAAATATATCTCTTGGGATGCTCCTTTAGTACTCCAGAGCTGTAGATATGTTGTCCTTATGATTGGTATGGAAATAGAGAAGCTTTGCTAAATTGAATCTTTGATTGAATGCTTTTGATAAGTTACCTTGGTTTCTTTTGGTCTTTTCTAGGTTTTATAAGTGAGGAATGAATGAGGGTTGATTTTATGTTTATATCAATCCCTTGGGAGAATTAAATCACATTAAATCACTTAGGCCAACCATTAGGATATGTTTCATTTACAAATTATATTATTTTAGGGCACTAGATATTTATGTCAGGGCAAGACATTAGTGTCAACACAAGTATTTATTTTAGATGTTAGTGTATAGGGATAAAGAAAGTAGGTTCAGACTTAGAACTTGCAAAGGTGGAAGATAAGTAGGTTTTAAGCATTATGTGCAAGATATAAGGTTTAGGTCATCAACATAAGACTGGTCAAACTAAGAGATAGACTAAGGGGCATAAGATAGAGCAGATGTGAGACTTCAGAAAGTAGGAAATGTATATAATTGAGAAGAACAACTAAGATCTGAGTTTTCCAAGTGTATAAGACTGAGGTGTTATATAATTCATAAAATAGTGTCTACATTCCCCCCTTTAATCTAGTAATGAAATTACTAGTTTAAAGGAAAGGAATGTGTACTTGGATGTGTATAACACACCTTGTCTTTATGCAAGCCCAACTTGAGTGCTTTGATGGTGACTGAACAACAACCAAGAGCATGTTGCAATGTATAATCAATGCACATAATTAGGAATTGAAATAATTAAAAAGATTGAAATTAAAAGAGTAAGGTTTAGGAGTACACCTATGGATCGATGTAATTGCCTTACCTATTGGCAAGTTGATTGGAAAGATGTATCATTGTAAAGCTCTAAAACTAAGATTAGGACATATATATATATATATATATATATACACATACATATTAATAAAACATGCCCCCAACCTTGGAGAAAATGTGAGTTACCACCTAACAGTTGAGATTAGCTCAACTGTGTAACCTAATCATACTTATAACTTGGTAAGGTTGAATAATATAATCAAGTCCAACCTAAAACCTTGGAAAGATTGATTGATTAACTCACCTTAACCATACTAAAAGTGAACCAAATACTACATTATATTGGCTCAATATAGTTCATAAAAGTCCATCTTAGGTATCAATGCATAAAAGTCCATGATAGGGTAATATTCCATAGAAGAGTTTTGAAATCTAAAACTGATTTAGATTTTGTAATATTAGGTGAAAATTACATAGCACATGCACCTTAGATATGTCTCATGATTAAATTGTGTATAATAATGGTACCAATGTATATAATTATTTCACAACTATGAATCTGAATCATATAACTATGTGCTTTGGCCAATTCAGAAACTATGTAACTATGGAAAACATGCTTCCAAAACATGCCCCAACTATATATGGAGAAATATAAAACTAAAATAAGTACCAATATGGATATAATTTTTCTAAAACATGACCCCATTATAATATGGATATGTTGAATACTGAATAAGTTAGAGAATATGCTTCTAAAGCATGCCCCCACTAAATCTAAGAACTATGCCAAATGTGAATAAGTGTGGAGAATATGATTTCAAATTATGCCTTTGCTAAATCTAAAAACTATGAATGTATGTAATCCATTCCTATATGACATTATCCCATTGAATCTAAAATTGATATAAGTGCCAAATACTGATAAGTGTGGAGAACATGCTTCTAAAGCATGCCCCTCATGAATTTGAAACTGTGCCAAATGTGAAGAACATGTTGCTATGCCATTCCCCCACTAATATGCACCACCTTTGAGGTGATGGAAGACTATAAAATAATAGTTACCCTACCTCAAAAGGATAAGACAACTATATAATCTGTGAATGTAACTATTTAACATATAGATGAATATGTCTAGGTAAATGTAGTATTAAAGTAGATTAAACAATGCAATCACATGAAGGCCTAATATACATTAAAATGATCATGACACTATTTAGATGGTAATAATACAAGTTGAATAAGTAAATCAAGCATAATACAAGATTACTCAAAAGTAAGTCAAAAGGTAATGGTCCTAAGAGATTACAAATAAGGGGCATGTTTAAATGTTGCACAATAAAATGGACATGAATTAGTCAAATGTCCACAAAATAAAGGATGACATAGTCAAATGTCCATAAAATAAATAATGACATTTTCAAATGTCAAATTAAGCACACATAGGCACAAGGACCAAAAATAAAATAACATATCCAAATGTTTGAATAAGCAAGATAATAAGAAGGCAAAACACTCAAGGAAGTGCATAAAGAAAATCACAAGCAAAAAATGTCAAGTGAATAGTATATCAAGTACACTATGAAATATATAATCATGGATAAAGGCATGTGTAAGGACATATATGAACTCAAAGAATGATAATGTAGAGTGACCATAGAATGATATAACTTGGCAGTATCATGATCATAGAGGTGGATGACCCCCAATGTTTATATGACATGAATAGAGGGAAGGCCCAGCATTTGAAAATAGGAATATATCATGTATCTATGTATTCCTATATCACACTCGCATAGAATCATAACACACATGTGTATGTAGGAGTAACTAATATGCCATCCATTAACATAGAACTAACACAAAGATGCCAAGGAGCCAATAGAATACATAAGTACCGAAAGTGTTTTTGGATTTATGAACATTTTTTATTTTTTTGGTATTTTTTGAATATGAAAAGGAAATTTTTTCCTTTGATCCCATCCAAATGGTGATAATAGATATCTCCCCATTATGAACCTTGTGTAATAATCTAATGACATTGTTAATGAGCATGTATAGGTACAATATTTTTCACTATAGTATTTGTGATGCTCTGTATTTGTATAATAGGACCCTTTAGTCCTAGAGAAATAGTAAGAGTAATAAAAGTAGGGGTTTGTGAAACCCATTTTTGTGTGATCTATAGTTTCTTTGAAATAACAGTAATAGGAACATGTGTAAGTGCTCTTGATATATGAATATGGTGCATATTAGATGAGAATTATATGGAATCCACTATATGTCTCTGATGTAATGGTCTATCAAGTAATGGCATACGAGTAAAAGGGATTGATTTTTGCTTACCCTTTTGTAATGGATTAACTTGAGTAGGTTTGATAGTTAGCTATTTGGGTATAAGTTTTTCTTGTTCAAGAAGATGTTCATATGGCATTCTGGAAATTGTAATTTTTTGATTGGCATGAATGCATTTAACATAACCATACACTGTATAAGGTACTACTCAAAACGTATGAATCCAAGGTCTTCCCAATAAAATTTCAAAGATGCATGTGGAAGGTATAACTAAAAAGGTAGAAACCACATATGCGGGACTATCTTAAAAAGGTAGGTCAATCTCATTGAGAACCTTTTGGGAGGTCCCATATAATGCTCTAACTAATCTAGTAGAGGATGCAAATCATGATGAGTATAACCCAAGTGTGTAAGTAATGTCATGGTGAAAGCATTCTCTCTTGCACCATTATTAATAATAAAACTACATATAGGGTGTTTATCAAGGTATGCTTGAATGGATAAATAATGAAGATCACATTAATCATCCTTAATATCACTGTCATTAAAATAAATAGAGGGTATATGAACCATAGGAGGTATAAGTCATGTGTAAGTACCAATAATACCATCTAATGGGTGATCATAATGTAATGTAGGAGGATGTGCATTATATTCCATTTTCACTTATAGTTCCTTATTAGAATGATCTTGAAAATGATTGTAAAGATTTTTTTTTTTGTGGTGATCACCAGGTTGTGAACCTAATTCCTTTGGAGGATCATCAAATAAAATATTTTGATCATCAATAAGGTCTTGTATTTTATGATTCAAGGTAAATTATCTATTTGTAAAATGTCCTGGTCCTTGATGGTAATCATAATAAGCATTCACATCATAGCCTTTGGGTAAAGGTCTATTCAAATCAACATCTATAGGATGAGGGTGAGATATAAGTTGACTCTTTATTAACCATATGAGTAATGAAGCTGGGGGACTTAGGGAAATGTGTAAATTATCTCCTTGGTGCATTGGCTAAGACAAGCTGATTAGATTGTGATACTATATTAAATATACTAGTTGTTTCCTTTTTAGGCTCATGAGGTTTTACCTTATAACTTGGCTTGATTGTAAATTTGGTACTAGATGTAGATGAAGCTGGTGTGTTTGCTACATAATTGAGTTTATTCAATGAAATAAGATTCTTTTCATGATCATGTACATAATGGCATAAGTCATAAAAATATTTAAACTTCTTGAAAATAAGAGGCTCATATAGAGGAGCAAGCATGGTTTTATGGAATATGTCTTACAACTCCTTATTTGCCATACGATTGGTCATTTTAGACAACATTGTATTATACCTCAAGACATATTCATTTATAGGTTCATTTGTTCCTTTTTTTATTTTGAAAATTTGAGTATAGAAAAACTTTTCAGAAATATTAATGGAAAAATGTGTTAAAACTAATTTGCAAGAGATTTCAATGATTTTACAAATTGGAGAGGTAAGTCACAGAACCACCTCAAAGCATAGCCCTTGAGGCTTCTTGGAAATAATTTAGTTAAAATTTTATCATTGGAAGCATAGTCAAGGCATGCCACATTAAATTATTGAAGATGTTATTCATGATCACCTTTGCCATCATACAATGGAAACTTAGGTGCAACAAAACTAGTTGACAAAGGGTGTAAATATATCTCAAGTGCAATATGGTTATGCAACACATCTTGTGAATCAATATTATGCAAAGACTTTAAAGTATTTTATTCAATGTTTGTAACCTTTTCCTCCAAGGTCTTTATAACTTGAAGGAGTGTTTGAACTGTAAACCTATTGAGATTTAGATTATCAAGTTGAGTAGTCACCAAAGGGGATGTAAACATGGTTTGAGTAGTAAGAGGCATTGAAACCAATATTTAAGTTGAAATATTTTATAATTCCATGGTAGATGTAGCAATAGTAGTTTTAGGAAACAAAGGCTGGAAGACATAATCTATGCCTCCACTAGTTGTAGGTAGATTGATTGGTATGGAATTAGTTATAGATCCTTCTAAGGACTCACATTCACTAGGTGAAGAAACCTTAGTTTTATCATGTTTACTTATCTCATCTCATATAACATGCAAAAATGCATCCAGTAAGCTCTTGTTATTATTGAGATGAGTAATCGATACCTCTTTATCTTCCATTTGAAAACAAGTTTTTGCATTAACATTTTCCATTGATTTACAAATGAAACATTTAGAATTTCAACAAAGTATAACAATCAAGAAATTATAAAAATAAGAAAACCCTAGTTTTCCTAGGGTTTGATGTTCAAAGATCAGGTTCAACAAATTTAACCCTAAAATGGTATCTAGATTGGGGTTTATCTAGATTATTAAAGGGCATATATAAATGATAATGCTCAAGGGTGATAATCAGATCCATAATAGGCCAATTGGGTGCTAAACTTAGATATAACATATACTAAATTAATTATGTCAAGTTATGCTAAAAATAATATGTACAAATATGTTAGATATGGAAATGACAAAGAAATAATGTACTTAGCTTGTTCTGATGCTAATGCAATTATGGATCTAGAATAGGTAGACAATAGATTGGAAGAAGATTCTAGGATAGTCATCATATTTTGATTTAGATGTTTTTGGAGCTATGGACACTAGTGTTAGTCTGGGATGATTATGTTGATGCTATTGTTTAAACTAGATACAAGTGTCATATATACAATACCTACTAGAAAAAGATGCAAGCACTTAGATTCTTATGGGTTTGACTTCACCTTCACTCTAGTGCATTCAGATTTGGGTTATGTACTATCACTCCATATGAATTTGTAAAACCTTACTTATTCATATTTATAGTGACCTTGGGAATAAATGGGTTAGTGGGCACACAATGTCAAGATGACCCCAAATAATCCTTTATTAATGAGCATTGTCTACATAGCCAATACTCTAGATAAGGCCTCAAACTGATGTAGTTCTCCCTTACCTATTGGCAGGTGTGTGAATCATGAAATATGTGATAATAAAGTACAATAATGACCTAGCTTGTAACTTGAAAAATATAACTCTTGGGCTACTCTTTTAGTACTTTAGATTTGTATATGTGTTGTCCCTATGATTAGTGTGAAAATAGGGAAACTTTGCTCAATTTAATGCTTAATTGATTGTTTTTGATAAGTTGCCTTAGTCTCTTTTGGTCTTTTTAGGTTTTGTAGGTGAGGAATGAATGAGGGTTGATCTTGTAAATATATCAATCCCTTTGGAGAATTAATTTGCATTAAAACACTTAGTCCAACCATTAAGATATGTTTTATTTGTAAATTGGATTAATTTAGATCACTAAAAACTTGTGTAGGGTCAGGACACTAGTGTCGACATAGGTTTCTATCCCATAGATTAATGTCTAAGGATAAATAAAGTAGGTCCAAACTCAGAACTTGTAGAGGTGGAAGATAAGTGGGTTTTAAGTATTCTAGGAAAGATAGAAGGTCTAAGCCATCAACATAAGCTTGGTTGGACTAAGAGATAGGCCAAGGGGTACAAGATAGAGTAGATGCGAGACTTTGAAAAGTGGGAAAGGTCCAAAACTGAAAGGAATAACCAAGGTCTGAGTTTTCTAAGGGTATAAGATTGAGGTGTTAGATAGTCCATAAAATAATGTCTACAAATAGTTAGAGTACCCACTTCTTGGTATATTGACTATTTGTGACATCACCTTTCATAATTCTATTTAGGCAAAACATAGGCCTTCTTCCATTTTTTTCCATTCTTTGGCATAACACATATCATTTTTATTTTGCACTCCTTGACTAGTAGACCTCGCATATCTAGATACTTGGTTGAATTCTTCCTATCCTTTCTAATTTGAGCTTTCTTCCACCCCACACTAAAGTGTGTGCATGGTCCTTCAATGCAAGGTATAAAAATGTGTCTAGTTTGGTACGAACTTGTTGAGACATGTTTCCCATTATAATTATAAGGCATATCTAATGCAAGAAAGGGAATCATATACTTTCATTAGCGTATGAAGAAATCATAGAAGAAGAAATATTGTATATTTTAATATGTAAATAGAATAACTTAGCTAAGAGAAAGTAACAAGAATAGACATAAGTGGCACAACAATACTTGCTCATAAATTATTAGACATTTGGAAAGAAATATTTTACTCAACTCACCTGATTGACCTTATGAGGTTATGTGCATTATTACTATTGTAAAGATGCAATCAAGATTCACTTATTAGTAGAAAGGATCCTAAAATAAAATAAAATTGAAAAAAATAATAAATTATAATGATGGAAAGAACCCTTATTGTGGACGTACTTCTAGGGATACTACATCAGGTAAGGATTTATTCTACTCCCATTCAAGTGTTTAGGAAATAGTTCCACATCCAGTGTACATAATTTTAAACAACCATTTTGCAATATGACATCCCAACATAGGGACCTATCCAATGAGTTTGAAGTTGACCTAGATGTTTAACAAACTTAGAGTTATACAAAATGACTGGTAGACCTATATGTAAGACTTTTCCTTTGATATTTTTATCATGCCAATTTTTTTTTCTAGCCTTTTCAACTCCTTAACTCCAATGGGTGAGGAGATGTTTCTTGTCGAGATTCATGAATTCATTTAACTATGCATCAAGTGACTCTTTATTGGCCATCTATCCAATACATGAAATTTGCAGAGAAGGTATGAGAAAATCCATTGGTAAAATAGTCTCTTATCTAGACAATAATTAAAATGGAATGGACTTGTTTATGCAATTTTACATTATTTGGTACACCCATAGAATAACATACATGTGATTATCCCATTATTTGTGTCATACATTATAAATTTTTGTCATAGTTGTTCCCAAAATTTTATTGAACACCTCCACAGTTCCATTTACTTGAGGGTGGTAAGGGGTAATATTGTGATGCACCACCATGAATTACACCAATAAAATGCATATGGTTTCATTCAACAAATGTATGCCACAATCACTATTCAATATCAACAAACAACCATATCTACTAATAATGTTCTTCCAAAAAACATGTTCTGTTATCACTATTGTATAGTTCTTTGTTGGCATTGCCTTGGATTATCATGTGAGATAGTTAGCGACAGTGATAATGTATCTTGTGTCAATCCATCTCATGGTATGGGATATTGGGTTGACAAAATAAATTTCCCACTTCTCAAGTGATTTATGTGTTGTAACATCAATTAGTGGCATTTCATTTCTCTGGTTGGGTTTACATATGTGCTAACATACATCACACTTTTGTAAATATTATTTCACATATTTTTACAAAGTAGGTAATCAGATATAATAAAACAAAATTTAGTAGAATTACTTATATAATGGCCACCTATAATCCCTTCATGCATTTACATAGGACTATTGAGTGCTCATACTCTAGTACACATCTACACAAGATATTATCATGTCCCATATTTTAAACCTCTCCATCTATGATTTGGTAAGGGGAAACATGGATCATGAGTTCTTTCTTTCCTTCATGTTCATGTCTTTGGGTGGCATGCCTAAAGTGAGAAAACCTGAGATCTAGAGAAATCCTCAAGAATATGTTGAATCGTATATAGTTTTGCATCAAACATACCATGCTCAATGTTGGTAGCTTCTTCCTCAGTTGTGATCCATGAAAAATTACATCATTTTTAATTATGTTTGTCAAACTTAACCACTACAAAAAATTGGAATTATTAAAAGAGAACTATCCATTTGTATATGCGTCTGTGAAGAACTAGTTTATTTACAAAGTATCATAGTAATTCATGATTTGTAAAAAATAAAAATGATGTGTCAATAAGGTATTGATGAAAATAATATAGTGCACATACCATTTCTAGCACCTCACATTCAGTTGTGCTATAGTTGTGCTCTACTTGAGTAAATTTTCAACTAGAAAAATAGATATGATGATCCACTTTACCATCTCATAGTTATGTTAGAATAACACCTATGACTATTCTTAATGTATCAATGCAAACATAAAATGGAGTACTCCACATTAGAAATATAAGAATTAGTGTGCTTTCTATATTTTCTTACAAGTATCAAATCTTTCTTATTGTTTGTCCATCCACATGAATGGTCCATCTTTCCATAGTAACTCTTCTAGTGGTGTAATGATATCCACATAGTTTCTAATAAACTTGTGGTAGTAGCATACGTGCCTAAAAAATGTGTTCATATCCATCTAAGTAGTGGGTGATTATAATTTTATAATGATTTCTACTTTAGATGGATCCACCAATTGTCATTATTTACATATTACATGATTGAGCAAGGTTCCAAATGGTGTTACAAAGAATAACTTCTTCAAGTTTAGAGAAATTTATAGTTGTTTATAGTGATCGAACATAATAAGTAATTTGGTATGATGATATTTCACCAACCTTTAGACCATCTGATCATCTAGGTAGACTTGGAGGAACCGATGAATAAAATCCTTGAATACAACCATGATAATTTATGAGAATACAACTAGGACATTTTTGAGCCCAAAAGCCATAACATTATATGTAAATGAGCACCATTATGTTTCCAATGTGGTTTTAGGATTATCTTACTCTTAAATTTTAAATTGATGATAGCCATATAATCTATTAGTGAAAGTGTAAATCTCACATCCCCCAACTCCTAAAATTTATTTAGTGAATGGAGTTGGGAATGGGTCAATAACACATGTAGTGTTGAGAATTTGGAAGTTAACACAAATTATAATGTGCCCATAGCTTTTGATACTAATCACCATGGGGATTACCCACTAAAATTCCTCAACTGGGTAGATGACCCCAGTAGCTAACATGTTATCTATTTCTTCCTTTACATTAGCTCACAAATTAAAATTCATGATGTATAGTATTTTCTTAGCAGGTTTTATGCTTGAATTTAATTTTATCTTTATTTTCTTGAATGATGGGTGTATGCCTTTTATCTCTTTACATCTACATGGAAATATATCTTGGTATTCACACCACAATTCAATAATGTAGACCAACTCTACAGCATACTAATAATCAACCACATTGGATTTTTTGGCTCCTCCTTTGTACTAATGTTGATTTTAAGTGGATCTTTGTAATATTTGTGCATGTTATTTTTTCCATCCACCACCTCGTGCTCACTATAATAAGTCTTGTCCTTTAAGTAGGCTAGTGTATTTTTAGGGGGTATCTCATCAATTTGGCAAATCATCTTTTTTTATTCATTTTATATCACCAATTATGAAACATCCAGACCTCTTCATCTTCTTCACTAGAATCATTATTCACATTGTGATATTTAAATAATTTCAGCAATCCTAATACTTTTTCATTATGCATTAATTGTATGCACTCTTCGATTATTGTGTCATCAACTATAATTTCACATTGTAATAAGTGCAAGGTCTTAGCAAGATCTAGCTTCAATAAGGAGAATGGAAAAGTTGTTGTAAGCACAACCACTAGGGGGTGAATTAGTGAGCTCTCAAAAATTTCTTCTAAACTTTAGTTTATTATTCAAGCATCAATACAAAATCCATAGAGAAATAAAACCACAACAAATAATATAAAGACATAACACATGATATAGGTGGGAAATCCTTAAATGGAAGAAAACCCACAATGATCATTGCATAGACTACATGTCCTAAATAATATATGTAATGAATCAACAGGATTATTGAGCACCAAATCAGCTTGAGGCATAGACCCTAAATAATCAAGAACCAACTTAACAAAAAGATTGAATAAGCACCCATTTAATAAGAAGCACCAACTCCTTGATTTATAGACACCAATCTACAGGAGGCTTCAACCCCCTTTTCGAAGCACCAACTCAGCTGCTTCATATCATCTACCTTTCTTAGTTTCTTCTATCAATAAATAATGGTACAATTCTGCTCTCTACTTATTGATCACATATTCATTCTACTAATTTTTTTCTTATCAATCTTAGACACATTAGGCTCTCTTTCTCTACTCCTTATTTTCAAAGACTCTATTCTCTCTACCTTCTTTACTCATCTCTTTTATCATATTCTATATACTCTTGGGTTAATCTCCCTATGAGTCATTCAATGATTTCATACTCATGCCTCTCTAACCATCCATTCCTCAGTAGACCTCTGCTCTACTCCTTAGCAAATATTAATCTTCTATTTCCCTTTTTACAAAAAGATAATTCGATCTTGCTTATATACAAGACATTGATCAATAACCTATTGAAATTTGGCCAAATAAAACTCTATGGTTGGTTGTCTAATGATTTATTCTCTTTTGAAAACATAATTCACATTAGCTTATATAAAATCTCACTCATATAGGTCAGCCTAAGTGAAACAAAGTTGGGATAGACCAAGCAATCATTAGAATACATTTAGTGTCAACCTAATGAAATTTGTAGTAGTCTTGATGTAGATCATAGAAGCTCTGATGTAGTTTGTAACACCCTTGATGTAGTCTATAACAAGCTTAATGCAGTCTGTAGCAAATCTAATGTAGTCTATAACATACCTTATGCAGCTTGTAGCATGCCTAATGTAGTCCATAACATGCCTGATGTAATCTATAGCATCCTTGATGCAATCCATAGAAATATTGATGTAATCTATAACAAACTTGATATAGTTCATAGCTGATCATAGAAATTCCTTTACATCAATCACCATATTCTTTACTAAATAACAAACCCTTTGACATCAATGACAACATCTCAACAAACTCCCCCTTTGTCATCAATGGCAAACATTTACAATTTGATGACCTGAGCATATTTTATCATTCAATGAAAATACCTTTAGACTAGAACTTGACCTTAGTTTACTCTTTCCCTTGTCATTTTTTCACTAAAAGCAACTAGATAGAAGTTACACACCTTACTATTTCTCTCCCTTATACAACTGTATATACTACTGCACTATTTCTCAAAAATAATTAACTTGATAATTTTCCCCCTTTGACATCATTGACAAAAGGTTACATAACCTAAAGTGCTACTTCTTCAAAACTGATAATATCCATATTCATTTCCTTGATGAGAATTCCATAAACTTCTCCTTAGAAAACTACAAGATATTACTCACTGTCACTTGAACATCTTTTGACTGTCATAGACTCTTGACTCTTGATCCTGAGAGCTAAAAAATACCCAAATGTTAGCTTCCCATCAACCCATACCTTCCTTAATGACTAAAAAAATAAGGAATTAATCCTAATTCCTTTTTTAAGAACTCAAATGTTGACCTTGGAAGAGGTTTTGTAAAAATGTCTGCAACTTGTTCTTTTGTGGTTACATACTTTGGTTTGACAATCTGGTCAACTACCTACTCCCTTATAAAATGATACTTGATTGGAATATGCTTAGTAATAGAATGCATGATTGGATTCTTACATATGTTAATGGAATTGGTATTGTCACAAAATATATAAATTGGACTATCATTCTTAATCTTAAAGTCACTCAAGGTTTGTTTCATCTATAAAACTTGTGTGTAATATGATGCTACTATTATGTACTCAACTTTAGCTATGGACAAGGAAATCGATGGTTATTTATTACTCAAACATGACATAAGACTCTTTCTAAGAAAGAATGAACCACCACTTGTGCTTTTTATGTCATCAATACTACTTGCCCAATCTACATTAGTATATGCTGTTATAGTGAAATCCTTACCTTTTGAGTACCACAAATAAACTTTATAGTACCTTTGAGATATTTGAATGTCCTCTTAACTGCTTGTAAGAGTGTCTCTTTTGGTTTTGCCTAAAATATCTCCACTAGACCTATTACCTACATGCTATCAGGCCTTGATGCAATAGTATACAATAGACTTTCAATCATAGATCTATACAAGGTTTGATTGACTTCTGATGACTTATATTCTTGACTCAACTTATAAATTGTTGTCATCAGAATAATTACTAATTTACAGTCTTCCATATCAAAATTATTCAACATGACTGTAATTTACTTAACTTAAGAGATGAAGATTCCCTTATCTAACTAAACTATTTACAATCTAATAAAAAATGATAGTTCCCTTAACATAGACATCTCAAATTCTTGCTGCATTACTTATATGAATTCCTTAGACATCTTGTCATAGTCACTACCAAAGATAATATCATCAACATACACAACATGGTTAATTTTTAGATCCCATGTCGAAAACCCCCTTAGGTTTCTTTAGGTGAATTAGATTCATAGCCTTGGTGAATCTGAGTGTATCATGCAAAAAAAATCACCTTGTTTTCTCTGTATAAATTCCCATCAGTATTATACCAGGTGAAAACATAGCTGATGCAAAGGTTCCACAAAAACTATCCCCTTAACCTTGTTTCCCTATCCATTCTTCTTTTATTCAAAATATTCTTCTTTGGTAATGGCTCCTTGATTCAATCTTCTTGGAATGGTTTGAGGTTCATTGGATTAGTTTGAGGTTATTGACAATTTAAACATGCTATTATGCTTTCAAGAAATATCTGAACTCATTCATAATATGCTACAAAGCAACAAACCATCACTATAAAATTCTACCTTCTTACTCTTGAATTTCTAGTAGCCTCTTTATAGGCTCTTTGAATAAGTACAGAAGTGTATAATTGGATTATATGCCTTTAAGGCCTCGATTTTATCCCTTGTTAGGTCTTTAGGGCTCTAATCTTTTACAATCAATTATATCCATACATAGACGTATGTAAAAGAAAAGTAACCACCAAATTATTTTTAAGCACACTAGGACAAAGTGTTTCACAAATTTTCATACTTTTTTGATGGTGGAATCATTTTATATAAGTAAATTTACACTAAAACCCTAACATAGGTTTAATAGGGGTCTATCAAGCCTAAGAGGAATTTAAACTCATTTACACATGTTTCAAACACTTTCAATGTACTATGAGTAATGGTTAGGCTTGTATTATATGTAGACATCTATCCCAAACAATAAATTATCCCTTTAAGACCTTCCTTGATTCCTATCACATGAATCTTTTCTTAATTGTATTAAAAACTTTGAACAGGGAACCCAAAAGCACTTAATTCATCTTTACTTGGTATCCACATGTTTTTAAAAATCTATGATCAGTGTTTCAAGTTTGCGTAATCTTTAAGCAAAATTTTCAATCACTAAATTTGCAAATTATCACCTCTATTCAAGACTACTTCATAGGTTTTTGCCTTTCTGTATGCATAGTTACAGATTGTTGGGTTTGTGGACTTTGAGTTAAGGTTTTAGACTATCTCCTTGGATTTCAAAAGGGTTTGAAAAATTATTAAATGCTTAACAACCTCTGCACTATATCTACTTATCATAAACAATGGATAATTACCATCTGTGACTATTCTTTGGCATTTTCTCCTCAAGAATGACCTTATTATGCATACAAAATAGGGTATAATTATAAAACTAAGTTAGGTTTATTTATCAAGTAGAATATGAAAATGCATTCTCTCTTCCTTGAGAGTATTTGAATAAAATAAAAAAATCTCACAATCACAAATGCTTCCAAATTACCTTCCACAGAGTTCTAGTTGCATAATGTGTTTGCTTAGGCTTCTATCTATTCACACAACCAACACAAGGGTTTTTATTCAATTTTTGCCATAAACCTTTATCAAAGAATAATGATATATATATATATATATATATATATATATATATATATATTATGAAGGATAATTCAATGTGTATAAAGAAATTCATGCACATAATTCATGCACATAATTCAATGTGTGTATATATAAATATACTTACCTTTGTTCTCAAAATATCAACAAAGCACATCCTTGTAGAAAATATTTGCATTTTCACTATTTAAAGTACACAGATTTTACAAGGTCTATAACATTGATTTGAAGAACATAAGACAACTTTATTCTTTCATTTTTGGGGCTTACATGTTCTTTCTCCTTCAACCCCTCAATGTACTCTCATTTGAATAACTTGACTTCTTCAAACCAAAAATGACTACTTATTCAAGAAGTTTCATAACTAACTTTATAACTTCTCACTTGTATGTTGGGAGTCTACTTTATCTTACTAACAAGTACCAAAACAACATTAATTTACTCTTAAGACCCCTAAAGACATAAGGTCATAACACTTGACCTAACATACAAAATGTTTCCTACATATTTAAAAAGACCAAAACAACCTATGAAGACTCAAAAAATGTAACTAGACTAATATTTACAAAGGGGGTAGTGATGCCCCTACATCAATACCCTCACTCGATATCATGTTGTCATATGGTACCAAGGTACTGCCTGACATTACACTATTGTGTGGCTCATGCTATGAACTAAAACCATACTACTACCTAGAACCATACCATTGGGTGATAGAGATATGTTGTTAGTTGACACTATGCTACCAAGTGGTAGTATGCTACGAGGTGGTAGTATTCTACTAAGAGATAATGATATGCTAATGGTCAAAAATATGCTATCAGGTGGTAGCATGCTATCAATTGATAATGATATGTTTCTAATCAGTACTATGCTTTTAGGTGACTCTATAATATCATCTAAATGCAAGGTGTCAAGTTGTGTTGTTAGTGCCCAAAATTATACTGAAGTAATTGGGCCTTTGTCAAATGAAAATTCCCAAGTCCTTAGCCCAAATGCCATCTCCAAGTGTTCCTTTGAAAGTTCAAGTTCATGTTAATGTGTCTAAATCCTAATTTGGTCTTACTTGGCATAATGTCTTTCCCTTAGACATTTTCAAGTTTTTGGCATGAGCACTTTAACTGACGAAAATAGGTCTTTGAGATTTTTGTAGGACAAAAATTCTGAAGACTTATTTCCATCGAGAGAATTATCCATGACAAAAAAGCCTGAAAGAATTATGAAGTGTCAGGAAAAGGTCAAGTCTTTATTTATTTCAGACTTTTTGTCCAAGGCAAAATTTTTGAAGGGAACTTACCCTTTGAACATTTTACCCATGGAAAAAAGCCTAATAAAAGTCATTCCTTTGGCAAAAGTGCAAAGGTCCAATTTCTTTAGAAAAAGAGCTAAGTCCAATTCCTTCAGAAAAAATGCAAAGATCAATTTCTTCAAAGAAATTATTTTAGACAAAATGTCCCAAATAATATCCCAATGAAGATGAAAATCTGAAGGCCAAATTCTTGCAGTCATTTTGTTCACATGAAAAGCTCGATGAAATTGCATTGTTCTAAGAAATAATGCAAAGGCCTTATTTGTTTCAAACATTTTTTCCCACATAAATTTTTTGAAGGGTTAATTCTTTCAGGCATTTTTCCTATGAAAAAAGTCTGAAAGAATTGCATTATGTTAGGAAAAGGTAAAGTCCTTACTTGATTCAAAAATTTTGTCCATGAAAAAAATTCTAAAGGGAAATTGCCCTTTGGGCATTTTGCCCACACAAAAAGCTTGACAAAAGTCCTTTGTTTCAATGAAAGTGTCAAGTTTAAATATTTTGGCAAAAGTTTAAACTCAAATTCTTCAGAGAAAAATGCAAAGGACAATTTCTTTAGGGAAATTGTTTCAAACATTTTATCCAAAATAATTATCCCGATGAAATGTTGATGCAAAGGAAAGTACAAAAGAGTTCATATACTTCATAGAAATCATTTCAGACAAAATGTTTAAAACAATTATCCTAACTGAATTACCATGGAATAAAAGTCCCAAAGAAAAGCCCAAAGTAGAAGTGTTGAGAATAAAGAAAAGCTAAAAATAGGAATGACGAAAGATAGAAGGCCTAATAAAATTCTTCTGAAGACTAAAGGGCTGATGATAGTAAGAATGCCAATTTTAAAGGGATTGAAGTATGAGATCTGACAAACAAAGTCTTGAATAAATTTTAGTGAATTGTAAGTGTGATGGTCTCATTAACATCTTTTGACAAGCACGTGAACATCAAATTTAAGGCATGCCAAATAGTCATTTAATTTCAAAAAGAGGTAGATCCAATAACATGCATTTATTTAAGTGGGGTTGATCTAATGATGCAAGCATACATTTAACAGTTCAATAGGGCTAGAGATCTAGCAAGATGATACCATGCGATATAATGACTTTTAAAGCAATACAAACTATGTTTAAGGAATAAATCATGCTCAATCTCATGAATTACAATTTGATGATGCACATTTGATCAGATGGAAAGATCTAATAGTGCGAGGACATAGTTAAAAAGTTAGTACATGATCATAGGCTAAAATATTGAGCATATTCCCAGAGATCGATGGTATGCATTCAAGTGTACATAATCCAATCTCTAACATGTATTAATTCAAGACTTTTCAACAAAGCCTAGAATGAATGTAGGATTGCCACTTGGCAAGGGTACATTACCCTGATAGGACTGATAGAATAGGGTGTAGAGAGCCTATAGGGCTACTAAGTGGCATGAAATCGAGACCAAAGATAACTAGTAACCAATAGTGCTTGGTCTTTCAAATCATGATCGATGGTTCACGTCGATCCATACACATAGATCTAATGGTGTGAGCTAAGATGGATTGATCAAATAGCTCAAGACCAATAAAGAAATGACATGTTTTTTAACATGAAAAATGGTTAAATTTCAAGGATTAATGAGTGTCATATAAGTACCAAGTTAGCATTAAGAGATCTGTGGGCCATTCCAAAGCATATTTTTTAGATAGTGATCATGGATTATTTTCTATTTTCATCACAACTAGAGATTTACAATTCTAATCATCACAAGGTAATGGGTTTTATTTAGCATACATAGAAGGGAAGATTTATGTCTAGAAGCTTATGTGATTTGAAAATTGATTATTAAGAGAGCATCTTTAGATGGTTACACATGAGGACAAATTCAGTTTGGCTCCTCAAATGATTCCCTCCCTCCAGTTGTACAAGTAAGTGGTCAAAATCATCTCCAAGAAGTTGCATATGATAAAAAATTATTGATTCAAGCCTCCACCATGAAGTTCACCATCCCAATTATGAATTCATTGGCATCTTCAGCTAAAATATCAAAGAGTTTGTTGCATATCCTCATCATTCCTTAGAAAGGTAGTTGCAACAATTATTTTTTAAATTACAAATGGATGAATATTTTAGGTGTGGCAAGGGAATATTTTTGAATTAGAAGTATCTTAGCAAACTTAAAAGTTTTCTTTAAAAATTTGAAAGTTGTGACCCATAGTTCTAGATCTAAAAATGTATAAATAAAGGGCTTCTCCTCTATTCAAGAATTTGGTTGGCCATTGTGTTGGCTATGGTTGGTATTTGTTTCTCTCCAAGTATAGGCTCTTATAAATTTTTGGGATCATGGCTATGTGTGTATTTTTCCTCTCTTACTAATGTGGTTGCAACTGTACAACCATTAGCAAGCTCTGAGAGCATATCTATATGTCTCCCCTTTCCAACATGGAGCAAATCTACCATGCTTGTCCCCTTGGCAACATTTTGAAACATTGGTGTATGTTCGATTTTATTTCAAGTTAATGGAAAATACTTGTGGTTCTTTATTGTATCCTGTTAATGAAATGCAATAGTGTGTTTTCCAAGTTTTTACTGATTTGATATTTGGGTCTATGTTCATTACTGGTTGTCATTTTGAGCATGTACCTAGGTTATAAATCTTTTTCCGTAGTCATATTTGGAAATATGTTGTTGAATACCTTTTAAAGGCACCCTGAGTTCATGAATTTAGTAGGATAAAGTATTTGAGATTTTAGTTTCAATGTATGTTATAGGGTTTCAAGGATCATTTGAGAATTTGCATTCTATTGGCACTAATGGATGAAAATTACTCATAGTTTTCATGGCTTGCATTTCAATTTTCCTACATCTTTGATAAGAGTAATGTCATGGATATTACAAGATACCTTTATATTTGAAAAATTTCTAGCTCACCATCAAGCCCTTCCTCTTTATAATTAATAAACTAAGCTGCCCTGTCCTACCCTACAAATGATACAATCCTTATTGCCTATCATAAGTGTCATTTGCTAGTAGTTACATAAATATTACATACTTAACATGTGTCTACATTTTATGATTTTATATCCCAGTATTTCAATATTTTATTCAGCCCCTATGTTGTTGAAAAAACTTTCGAATGAATTTTACAATCACTTTCAAGTCTATCTTCAACAGCTTGTCTCTAGCCTAGAGAATTTTCTCATTCCATATGACAACCCTTCTCGAGTGGAGTGAGCAAGTTTTGGTTGTGTTATAGTTAGATTCATGTCTCTTTGTGCTGATAGTCACTATGGAGGTTGAATTTCATAATCTTTCCATGTGAGCAAGCTACCCTAAGATCCTCTCACCTTGGTTCAGGCAGAGCTAGAAGTGTCAGGGTGCTGATCATACCCTTCCTAGGTGCCTCTTAGTCATTTACTCTATTCGGTCCATTCTAGATGCCAAACCCTCCCTTGAATACAATGACATATTAGTGGGTTTCTCATTTGTGTTTTCCATTTTATCTAAGTTTTTAAGGCTAAGCAAAAGAGGTGTACAACTAGGAACTAACACTCAATTGAAGCCATTGCTGGGGACACTTCTTGTCACCTATGTTGTTGGGGAATCTTATAGAGAGATAGAGCTATAAGTATTTTAGTTTGAAAGCTCTCTATTATTATTTTCTACATTTGAATTATCTTGGCTATCAATGTTGCATCACTCCACTGGGGATGTGCTGGGAATTGAAGGATTTGATAATTGATATTTACTACATTTATTTCAAAGGGCTGTTAAAGTTGCATGTTGGAAGGTGGCTTTTTCATTTTTGAACATTATTCTAAAAATTTTAGTATCTTTTATTTTTATCTCATCACTAACTTTAGTAAGATATGGTTTTAGTATGTATCAATTCAAGTTTGTAAATGGTTATATTCTAGAACTTTGCTTCTTGTGGCGACTCCAAAACATCATCTAGTTTAAAATAAAGATTAGTGTCTATCTTTAATATATTTAGCTTTGAGAGTTCTCTTGATTGTGAAGTTGAAGGGACTAAGATCATCCATCAAAGGTGACTCATTTAAGAAACTTGTCTTGCCCCTAAGTAATCATCAAAGAAGAAGCAAACAAGTTTGGAGGCCTATTGAAGGACATAGTGTATCTACAAAACACTGTTTGGGTTATCAAGATTTTGGTAAGTCTAAATTTTTGTTTTTTGAACTTCCTATTACTATATATTTCCATAGTTCTTTTGAATATTTAGAATCATAGAGTCCAATTTATTATCCATCTCCTTCTTAACCAATTGAATCCCCTCCGAAGTTTGATCTTGCAAGTCCACCTCATTCACCCCCTCACATCCCTTTGCCATTTAATCTTGAATGTACCACTGAACCAATAATGAGGCATATGGATCAAGATGAGAATGGACATCTTGAATTATATGTTCCCAAATTTAGATCTATCAATTTCAATGAAATGGAAAGTTATCTCAATGAGGTCTTGAATGAAGTAAGAAAATGCCTTCCAAAGTTTCAAGGGAACAATGCAATGAGTGGTGATTAGCACTTGAGGGATTTTCATAATATTATTGAACATTATGAGGTTGAGCATGAGGATGTGTGCATTAAATTGTTTATGCATCTGCAAAAAGAAGATGCATGTGAATGGTTCAATTCCCTTCCCCATGGATGTATTGATTTATGGGAAGAGATACATAATGTTTTTAGAATTCAATATGGTGCTAGGATTGTTCCAAGGTTTCTTTTAGATAAGTTTGAAAACATAAAGAAGAACCCTGATAAGTGTGTGTAGGATTTTAATACATAGTTCAATAAGACCATGATGTGGCTACCTAAAAACATCAAGCCTAATGATACAATATGTTTGATAAATTACTGTGATGCCTTTGACAATAATGTTGTGTATTACTTGAGGGATAAGGATCCCACAAATCTATAGTTGGCATTCAATATGGCCATCCAAAGTGAAATTAATATAAAGGCTATGGGAAAGCCTATGAATAAGGAACTGATGTAAAGTTGGAAAGGATGCAGTCCAAGATAACCAAGCTTAAAGATACTATTAAGAATTTGGCCTCCACTATCAAAGAGATGTCCTACAAGCTGGATAAAGCTAAGAAGGGGATGCCCAATAGGTCTGCATATGATGATAGAAATTAGAATAGATGGGCTATCAAATAAGTGCTTGATCCATTACATGCCAAAGTAAATGCTATAAATTTTGATTTTGATGTTGATTGGTGTGACAAGTGCTTCCTTCCACATCCCCTATGTGATACTGCTAAACTAAGTGATAAAGATGTGGATGATCTTGAGTTTGCGTATGATGGTGATGATAAGATTATGATGTTCATTTATCATGACTCCCCAAGTAGGTTTTTTGCCTCTACAAAAATGATGAATACTACTTTTGTAGATCAGTTTTGGAGCATGGTCAAGAAGGTATGTGTCTCAACATATGAGTTTCCTTGTGATGATAATATAAAACAAGTAAATGAATTACCCAATCATGATGTAATCAAAGATCTAAACTGTGCTTTGAAATAAGTGCTAAACATGGATGCAAAATTAGGTAGTTCAATTGGGAATATGGACACTATTGAGTAACTATTTGTTATTGATACTAGGTTTGACAATGAAGATATTGTTTGGAAGATGTCATTTGATGAAGATGGGTTTGTCATTTATGCCCCTAAGGATGAATTCTTTCAATTTTATTTCAAGCAATAATTTGAGTGCATAAATGACATTGCTGATCCTGGTGTATTCTTGCTTAGTACTCATTTGATTACAGTCAAGAAGTAGGCTTATTTATAGCTACTAAAAAGGTACCAAGATCTTTTAGCATGGTCTTATCTAGATTTGAGATCATGTAAAGAGGATTTATTTCAACTTGTTATCCTACCACAACCTAACAAAAATACCTTCAGGCATGTGCAGAGATTGTTTTACTTCATCTTGGACACCAAGATGTTGGGAGAGTTAAAGAGATTAAGGAATGGTAGAATTCTAAAGCCATCAGTTAATTGTGAATATCTAAAGCATTTATTTGACTGAGTTTAAATTATGTACATATTGTATAGTGTTTTGTGGCTTTGTCCTTCTATTATTTTATTACCCCTCTACTTTGGGCCTTATTTGTATAGTTCATTTTTATTCCTTTTGTATTGTGTTCATTTTTAGATCCTCTTGATCTATTTTTGTCAATCTACCATGTTTTATTCAGCCTTCATGAGTGTTTTCTAGTAATTTGCTGAAGTCTTGACTTTGTGACCCAATTGATTGGTACCTGGTCTTTTAGTTTGGGGTTATTTGCACACCTATAGGGGGTATACATCCTCGAGTGAGAGCCAATGTTAGTGCCCAAAATTTTACTTAAGCAATTGGGCCCTTGTCAAATGAAAATTCCCAAGTCTTTAGCCCAACTACCATCTCCAAGTGTTATTTTGAAAGGTCAAGTTCAAGTTAATTTGGCTAAGTCCTAATTTAGTCTTACTTAGCGTATATGTCTTTCCCTTAGACTTTTTAGGGTTTTTACATGAACACTTTACCTAATGGAAATAGGTCTTTAGGATTTTTACGACACAAAAAGTTTGAAGACTTATTTCTATTAGGTAAATTTTCCCTAATAAAAAGCTTGAAAGAATTACGAAGTATAGAGAAAAATTCAAGTCCTTATTTGTTTCAACCTTTTTATCTGAGGCAAAGAGTTTGAAGGGCACTTACCCTTCGAGAATTTTTTCCACAGCAAAAAGCATGACAAAATTCATTCCTTCGGTAAAAGTGCAAAGGTTTGATTTCTTTGGCTAAATAACTAAGTCCAATTCCTTCAAAAAACTAAAAAGATCAATTTCTTAGGGAAATTATTTTAGACAAAATGTCAAAAATAATTGTCCTAACAAACTGATCATGTAAAGGAAAGTCCAAAAGAGTTCATATGCTTTGGATAAATTGTTTTAGATAAAATATCTAAAATAATTATCTTGACCGTATTGCCATGGAATAAAAGTCTCAAAGAAAAGCCCAAAACAGAAGTGCTGAGAATAAAGGAAAGCCAAAAATAGGAACGATGAAAGATAAATGGCCCAAGAAAGTTCTTCCAAAGATCAAAGGGCTAATGAAAGCAAGAATGTTGAAAATAAAAGGCTTGGAGCATAATATCCAAAAAGAAAAGTCTCAAATAAATTTGCCTAAATTGCAAGTATGACAGTCTCACAAATGCCTTTTGACAGGTACACATATGTCAATTTTAAGGCATGGAAAATATCCATTTGATTTCAAAAGGAGGCAGATCAATGACACGTATTTACTTAGGTGAGTATGATCCAATGATGCAAGTAGACATTTAACAATTCCATAGGGCTAGAGATCTAGCGAGGTGCCACCACATAGTGTGATGGCATTTAAAGTAATAAAGACTATTTTTAAGGAATAAATCATGCTCAATCTAATGTATTATAATCTGACGACGTGTATTTGATCGAATGGAAAGATCTAACAGTATTATTTTAGCATAGAAATTTACCCTTGTGGGAGAGTTTATCAGGCTCTCTCAATCCTAAGTACAAGCGTTGGGACAACCTCAAGTTGTGGGTATCCTGTAATGAGGTTGAACCTTTGGAGTAGGCTAACTTCCACTTTGATGATCACCTAAAACTAATGCTTCATAGGAAAAAGGGTTAAAAAGGGAAAAGGGCTCCTAAGGAAGTTAACCAAGTGATGCACCAAATAAAAAATGGGGATCTCCCATAAGCTTGAACCCACACTAGATCTATAGAGGACAATATTAGCTCACACAATCTCAAGATCAAGCTGATTGCATAAGTGTTTCATGGAAAAGGTTCAAGAAGAAATGAATAGAAATAAAAAGGATTTTTAAGACTCACTGAAAGCTCACATTAATGACAAAATGAACACTAATCCAAACTTACAAATAACATTGAAAACTCCCTAAACAAAGTAAAAAAAAAGGACCATGGATGAGGAAGATTCTTATTCACACAATGCCATAGTGCACAACTTACCAAACACAGATTCAAGGCAAAAGATAGGTAAGAAAAATCCTATATTGCATAAAGAGGTAGATATTATAGATGCTTGATAGGGTTTAGCTTAATCAAGAGGAGCATACTTTACAATATCTCAAAAATTTCCCTAGTTCCTCTAAAATTTCCAAATCAGAGAGAACTAGTTTCTCCAAATTTCAAATCAGAGAACCCTTTTCCAAATGAAAAGAATGAGATATATAGAAGAGGGAAGAGAAATAGAGATAGAAAGGAGAGGGGAACATTGTCCATGATCATTAAATGAGCTCTACCTTTCAAGGGATGCCCTGCCACCCCTTTGTCTAATCAGAACAAGTCCATCATCAACATTTATCCTTCAATAGCTCCAGTTAGTTCTCAAGTTCTTCTCATTGGCTGAGAAAATTGCACTAGAGGACAAGAGTTTGTTTTATAAGTTGAGTCATGATCCTTTTAAGGAGAAAATATGTTCAAAGGTTTTGATCATTATTGAATGCTCTAACTATTTCTCCAATCTCTCAAATTTTCTCCATGAAACTTGCCATACCTTCCACTTGGATTCATTATGAGGACAAGGTCCTCATATCTTAAAACTGATAGAGTCATGCCATGTGTGTTTTGAGTAGAGGTTTGTTGAAATCATGGCTCATGCCACTCTTTTCATTAATCACATACCTACTCTATGGTTTGGAACCTAAACCTGAGTTACCTATGGGTTGAAAACTAATCTAGATTATTGGTTTTCCTATAGTTATAATAGATGACACTCTGCTTGATGCTTGGTATTTTTTCATCAATTGATCTCCTTGCTAGATCTTGATAAGTGTCAAGCTCATAGAAATATTGATGAACCTTTTATCAAAGGCAATGGATACTTACAGGGGCTCAAACTTGACATTTGTAGACCCGTCATTAATTCTTTTAAACTTTTGTTTGGACCACTTCTTCGAACTTTCCTTCAGAAGAATTCCCTCAGGCTATTTATTTCGGCCTTGTTTTCGAATGAATTCATTGAATTTTCTTCGGGCTTATTCCTTTAGAGGAGATTTTTTAGACTATTTGTTTGGGCCCCTCAAAACTTTGAAAGTGATATTTTGAAATTCTTGAAATGGTCTTTTGGAAAAAGTGTTTGGCTCTTTGCTAAGGGAGAGTACCCTTTGGATTTTTTTTGTTCAAAAAGTACCCTTTAGAAAAACTGTTTGGGCACTTTGCTTCAAAAATACCCTTTCCTCAAGAAAATAATTTTCAAAACCTTTATTTAGGACAAATTGTTCAAAATAATTACAACACTTAGTCACAAAAAATTCCTAAAGAGAGAACACTTAGTTCCATACAAAGTCTAAAGGAATGAACAAGAAAGACTTAACCAAAAAATAGACTTTGCACTTAGCTTTTTAGCTTGTAGGCTTATCCTTGAACACTACTACTAGATCCTTAGAAAACCGTGCTTGGATCCTCTCTATTTGCAAATGTTGGATTCATTTCTATGCCTTTGATCCACTGCATCATCAAATCATGCAAGAGATTTATATGTGGGTCAAAAATGGCCAATAGGTATGAGGGCAAAATTGAAGGGTCAATACATTGTCATGGGATAAAACATTGAATACATTACCAGAGATTGATGGTATGTATTCAAGTGTACACAATCTAATCTATGATGCATATTAAGTTAAGACTTTTCAACAAAGCCTAGAATGAATACATGACCACCACTTAGCATGGATGTGTTAGCCTGACAGAACTGACAGAGTAAGGTGAAGAGAGCCCATGGCACTACCAAGTGGCATGACCTTGGGCCAAAGATAGCTAGTAGCCAATAATGTTTGGTTTTTTAGATCAAGATCAATAGTCTGCTTTGATTTGTGCACATAGATTCGATGGTGTGAGTCAAGATGGACTAATCAAAGGGATCAAGACCAATAAGAAAATGACACATGTCATAACATGACAAATGGTCAAATTTTAGGGATTAATCAGCACCACATAAGAATCAAGTTAGTTTGAAGAGATCTATGGGCCATTCAAAGCATATTTTTTAAATAGTAACCATAGATTATTTTCTATTTTAATCACAGCTAGAGCTTTCCAATTGTAATCATCACAAGGTAATGGTTTTTTTTGCATGCACAAAAGGGAATATTTATATCCATAATATTCCATGATTTGAAAATAGATTAGCAAGAGAGCATCTCCAGATGGTTACACATGAAGACAAATTCTGTTTAGCTCCTCAAATGATTCCCTCCCTCCAGCTGTACAGATAAGCAGTCATAAGTATCTCTAGGTGGTTGCATGTGATAACAAATTATTGATTCAAGCCTCCACCATGAAGTTTACCATCCTGATCATGAATTTATCGACATCTTTAATCAAAATATCAAAGAATTTATTGCATATCCTCATCATTCTTTACAAAGGTAGTTACAACAATGATTTTTTTATTATAAACGAATGAAGATTTTAGGTGTGGCAAAAGAATATTTTCCAACTAAAATCATCTTGGTGGACCTGAAAGTTTGATTTACAATTTTAAAAGTTGTAACCCATAGTTCTAGATCTGAAAATGTATAAATAGAGGGCTTCTCCTCTATTCAAGAGGTTGGTTGGCCATTATGTTGGTCATTATGTTGGCTATGGTTGGTCTTTATTTCTCTCCAAGTATAGGCTTTTCCAAATATTTGGAATCATGGCTGTGTGTGTATTTTGCCTCTCTTGCTAAGGTGGTTGTAGATGTATGACTATTAGTAAGATCTGAAATCATCTCTATATGTCTCCCCTATCCAACATGGAGCAAATCCACAATGCTTGTCCCCTTGATAACAATTTGAAACATTGGTGTATGTGAGATTTTATTTCAAATTAATGAAAATAATTGTGATTCTTTATTGCATCTTGTTAATAAAATGAAATAATGTGTTTTGCAAGTTTTGTTGATTGGATATTTATGTTTGTGTTTATTACTAGTTATCATTTTGAGCATGTACCTAGGTTATAAATCCCTTTCTGTAGTCATATATAGAAATATTTTGTTGAATAACTTTTAAGGGCACCCTGGGTTTATGAATTTAACAAGAGAAAGTATTTGAGATTCTAGTTTTAGTGTATGTTTTATGGTTTCAAGGATCATTTGAGTATTTGCATTCTATTGACACCAATGGATACAAATTCCTCCTTGTAGTTTTCATGGCTTGCATTTTAGTTTTCCTACATCTTTGCTAAGAGTAATGTCATGAATATTACAAGATATCCTGCTATTTGAAAAATTTCCAACATATCATCACGCCCTTCCTCTTTATAGTTAACAAGCTATCTTGCTCTATTCTACCCTACAAATAATAAAATCCTTATTGCATGTCATAAGTGTCATTTGCTAGCAAATTCATAAATATTACATACTTAACATATGTCTACATTTTATGCTTTTATAGCTCAACATTGAAATCTTTTATTTAGCCCCTATGTTGTGGAAAATTCTTTTGAATGAAGTTTGTAATCACTTTCAAATCTATCTTCAGTAACTTATATCTGGCCTAGAGCATTTGCTCATTTTATCTGACAACCCTTCCTAGGTGGAGTGAGCAAGTTTTGGTTATGTTCTGGTCAGATTCACATCTCTTTGTGTTGATAATCCCCATGGAGGTTGAATTGTAGAATCTCTCCATGTGAGCAAGCTACCCCATAGGTCCTTTCACCTTGATTCAGGTAGAGCCAGAAGTAGTAGAGAGCTGACTATACCCTTTGTAGGTGCCTCTTAATCATTTTAGCCATTTGGTCCATTCTCGTTGCTAAACACTCCCTTGGATACAACAAAAAATCAATGGGTTTCTCATCTGTGTTTACCATTTTCTCTAAGTGTGTAACACTGAGTGAAAGAGGTGTATAACTGGGAACCAACATGTACCACTAGGTGACATGTTACTTTCACCTGACTGTATGATGTCAAGTGACAATGTGTTATCACCTCATACCATGTCTCCACTATTGGGTGGTAGCATACCAAAACATGATTGGTCCTCTCTAGTTACATAAATTGGTTGCTTAGTTACATAAATTGGTTGCTTTCATTGCCCTAGTAACTTATAAATACCCCCCATGGCCCTCATTTTCATAGTATATTGTTAGGTTTTTCTCCCATTCTCTTTCCTTCAGATTTTGAAAACCATAAATTCTTAATCAAAATAAAAATGGATTCAGAGTCTACAAATCAGGTAAAATCCATAATATCATTTTCAAAAAATTATTAAATTTGAACTTCTTTAGGTTGGTGGAGCGGCTGGAAGCATATGTCAATTGGATAGATGCATGCAAACTCCAAGGCCTAGTGGAAATGCCTCAGTATAACACCATGACCAATAATAACTAATTAGATCATTGGTTTCTTTTTAAAAACTTGACTCGATTCCATGTGAGGTTTAACATGAAATTGATACCCTTTGACACCTCTCGCTTAGATATCCACAATTTAATAAGCCTTCCACATTACAATGCAAACCATATTAACAATAAAATTCTATTATCTGATGAATATAAAAAGTATTTTGAGTCTATCTATAACTTGGCCATAGACCTGGTTGGTAAGTGATATTTTATTATTGATATAATTTTTTTTATTATTCCTGAATCATTATTATTACTTAGTTTGATGTCCTGATTGCATGTTTTTTCTTTCATTGTATATAGTCAGCTCATAAGGGTAATACAAGCAGAAAAATTATCCAATCCATTTTTGAAAGACATTGTGCATTTAATTTAAGCCAAAATTATTTTATAGGGAAGACCAACATACATTCCCTATTGGGATATTTACTACATTCTTTGTTCTTTGTCAGGGTTAAAATATGATTGGTGCACGTTTATATCAAGCAAGATTAGGGCTGAGTTGAGTCATGCCTTTTCAAAGGATACTTACACCATTTCTTCCTCTAATTATATTTTGGCCTTATATTACGAGGCCTTCTATGATATACAAAAAACAATAATTCCCATTGCCCTCCATACAAAAATGGCAGCTAATTCTTTGTCCATCGATGAATAGGAGGCAAGTTTATATTTTGAAATAATCAACTTTGTTGATTTATACTTATTTAAATTGTAACATTTCTTAGCTTGTTATAGATAATAATGTGTATATATTGTACAATAAAATAGTTGGCATCGAAAGGTCATTGTGCTCCTGAGGCCTCTGATGATACCAAGTCCATGGAGTCTTCATTTAATTTATTTTGAATTTCTAAATGCCCAAGGACTGATTCTATATCATCTTTACTTGCAAGTTCTCCTCCCAAATTTCCATGATTATTTATTTCTTTTATTATTTAATGTAAAAATTATTTTTCATATTAGTTTATTAATTTATTTGTTTTTTGTAGTGGACTCTCGAACCATTGCCATTGAGGATTCTTCCCAACAATGAATTCAATGTTTGCCACCTTGCATCTTTTTTTTTTGAATTAAAGTTTATACAATTAGATAGTTTTTTAATAGGATAATTTAATATTTTTAAAATTGAAACCACCACTGTCACTCTGATCAGGACAAATAGAATGGAAGAGGCATTCTCCCCAACTACACATAATAACTATTTCATTTTAAATTTGCATTAATTTATGTTTTTGAATTTACCTTTTTTGAATTATTTTTTGTTTTGTAGGTCACCCTAAATATGTGAGGAGAAGCATGACACCACCTCCACCACCTATCTAGACTCATAGAAGAGGGAAGAATATCTCCCTCCCTGCACAGAGTAAAGAAACCCTATAAATTTTAGGGTCTGAATTCCCAAATTTTTCTCTTGGTAATATTTTTAGTGCATAGGGAGTTAGACATTTATAGCATATTAATATTGATGAAGAGTATCTTAGGATTGAAAGTGGGTCCTTGACTGGTGGCGAATTCAATCCACATGATTTTATTCAAGTTTCTAATGTGTCTGTAGTAGAAGTGCCTTTTACCTCTTCCCTATCTACCGCACCCACCACTGATAATTTGAACATGTCTGATGATTCCATAACATTTTTTTCATTAAATAATTTAGTTTTAGAAAATATAATTGTTAATATAAAGGAGGGTGTTTTTGATGATTTTAATGCTTTAAAATAATGGGAGATAAGGGAAAAAACATTGATCAAAGAAATCAATACCTATTTTCACAAGCACTCCCAAAGAGTTAATTTGTTTTCGTTTGTTCAAAATGAACCCTCAAAGATTGATGCTTTATTTCATCAAGCTCAATCTAAGATAATTTTTCTTAATAATGTTTATAATGATAATATTTTAGGAATTATGATAAACATATTAGAAAATTTAAATGGAGCATTCCAGGTCTATTTCAATAAATGGGCTAGAGATATAAACCTTGTTACCATTGCCCAAACAGAGAAGGAAAAAGCTTTGGTAAGTTTTCATTATTTATAACATGTGTTCTTGTTATTATAATTTTTATGTAATTGAGTCTTATATATTATTTGTCAATAATAGGCAAAATATGAAAATTTGAAAAAAGAAGCACAACTTCTTAATGTCCATTTGAAAAATGCCCACAAAAGTATAACCTCAATGATTGCATTCAAGAAAAATCTTGTTCTATTAAATAAATATAACAATGCTTTGAAGGAAATTATTAAAGAACATGGGATGGATCCATATATTTTATTGAAGCAAAAAATAGATACAGATTCAAGTATTCTTTTAGCTCACAATGCAACGAATGAGAAGAGAGAAAATCTTGCAAATATCAATTCTGCTACAGAGGATTTTTTTAAGGGGTTATTAGGGAGAGTGCATAGGCAAGTCAGGAGAGTAGGGTTTTCATGGAGGGTAGTGGCATGCAACAAGTGGGTAGAGAGGATGTTGTAGGAAGATGTTTGTTTTTAAAAATTTATAATGTTCAAAATGACTGATTTCTATTCAATATAGTTTATTATGTTTGAAAACACTTATTTTATTCAACATTATACATGTCAATGCCAAATGATATCTGTTACACTTTATGTTTGAAACAATCTTGGTTTATAATTTTGTGATTTTAAATGTGTTGTGGTTTAGCTTAGTTAGCCTTAAATATTCAATGGTTATATTGTTATAGTAGTTGTACTATTTGAAAAAGTCTTGGTTAAATATATTGTTCACATATTCTTCAGTCTTAACTATTCTATAGGCAATGTTCAAAATGATTGATAACTATTAAAGACTTATGTTTAAATGTATCACTATTTAATTAATACTTTGGTATTTAATTAATTAATACCTTGGAAAATTCTTGGTTTGTACTTTTATGATTTTAAATGTGTTGTGTGGTTCAATGTAGTTAGCCTTAATTATTCAATGGTTATACTATTATAGTAGCTATACTATTTTAAAAAGTCTTGGCTAAATGTATTGTTTAGACATTTTTTAGTCTTAACTATTTTGGAGGCAATGTTCGAAATGAGTGATAACTATTAAACACTTATGTTTAAATGTATTATGGTCTGGATTGTAAATGTTTTCTAGTATTTAATTAATTAATACTTTGGATTTTAAATTTATTGTTTAAATAATTATTAATTTATAGGGGCAAAGATATAATATTTGTTACATTATGTTTGAAACACTCTTAGTTTATAATTTTATGATTATAAATGTGTTGTGGTCACTATCAAGCATAGCGGCTAGCCTTAAATATTCAATGATTATAGAAGTTGTATTATTTAAAATACATAAAATTGTAATAGGACAAATAAAGTGCTTAATTATAGTCTATTGAAGAAGTATTGCTACATTTTTGATTGTAAATGTTTCATAATTTTTAATGTGAAAATGAAGACATTAGTTCTAATTAACTCTCAATTAATCCATGAAGTTTAAGAAGCTTGCATTTAATTTACATGCATGAAATATATTACACAATTTAAACTATTTGAACATGAAAAGATATGAAATATTTCAAAAAATATTAATTGCTATACTTATCAAACTAAAACTTGGGCAGCTGAAACAATCCTCTAGAGCTTGCTCATCATAAGTGTCATTTGCATCTACCATGTTAGTGCTATATTTAATCTCGGTATTCACATCATTTGTATTGGTTTTTATATTAATAACACCTCTTATTTAAACTATAGAACTACATTTTGATAGTGCTCTATCATAAGGAAACTTGTCCACAGAATAAGGTGAAATATAGAGTCTCAAGCAAGTCTCTAGATTTTTATCCAATCTATTTATAAGTTTTGACTTCATGAAAGATAATGCACTAAATACTTGCTCATCTTCCACAAAACCCAAAATCATTATTTGAAAAAGTTCATATAATCTAAAATATTCACTAATACTTTATTGTAAGATGCTACTAGGATAAAGGTTTTTCTACAGCCGTGTATTTGCACCATTTTCAGTTGGGTACTTAAACACTAAAATTGATCCATCATTATAAATCCAAAATATGTTGACTGAGACATTAGTAATTTTTTATTTAAAAACCATTAATCTAAACTCCATTAACCTCTACAAATTTATAAAAATTCTTTACAATTAAACCCATGTATTTGTGAAATAAACTACTAATCTATTCTTGACTATTAACACTGTTCAAAAAAATGGGATTCACAACTCCCATGCCCTCTAACAACTCATCCCTTTGAAAACATTCTCTGATATTTGTAGATAAACTTTATGATATTTGGCTTAATTTACTTCATATTTTAGATAAAATATTATCATATAGTAGATGTGTTATAGGTAAATCATCAGGTTCAGCGCCCATAACTTCAAGTCTTTTATAGCAAGTGTGTATTGGTATCTCATTGACATTTACCATGACACAAAGATGATCATTGATATTGAATTTCAAATAAATCTCAAGATTATGAAAATATGTTAAAAATTTTCAAGTTCTAAAAATAGGTTCATGAAATATTTCATTTGATGTGTATAACATATCTAAATATTGACATACACGTTTCCTCAAACATATGAAGTCAACAATATAGATAGATCTCTCTTGGGCATGTTTCATTAAATAGTTGATTTCCTTAAACATTGGAATAATGACGTATAATGTTATTAATGTTTCTAAATCTATTAAAATACAAAAAAAATATTTTGCCTTGTCAACTTCTCTATGATATTTATACATAAAACCTGCTAAAGATGGATATTCCTCAAAAATTCTGCATGTAGGTTCATACATGGAAATCCATCTTATATCAACATTTTTCAATAGTTTTTTACCATCAATAACCCTAATTAATTTTTTTTGGAACTCTAAAAATATTTTTAGATTGATTGACATATAAGCATGCAAGTCATGAATGAGCTATTCCAGTTTTACAACATTACCAAATGTGCTAACAATTTTTTATGCAAGATTCATCCTATGAGCCATGCAATGAATTGGAATCATAAATTGAGAAGCCATTGTTTGAAGACTAACACAAAGACTACTTCTATGACCTTGCATCACTGATGCACCTTTAGTACCAACACACACCAACTTTGTAGCTATGGCATAATCATCCATCCCAGGTTTATGTCTTGAATTGGATACAACCAATTTAAGAAGGTTTTTTGCATTGCAATTTTTTAACATTTTATGGACATCTAATAGATGAGATTTCCTTGAATAGTTTTCAAAAGTATAAACATGCATGAAAACCCATGTTGTGTTGTCAATTTTAATGACCTCATTGATAGACAATAAGATAAATAGTGATATTTAAACATTTTCTTTCAAATCTTCCTTCTCAACCATTGCTAGAAATTTTGCCATTTTCAAAGCACTGTTATTTGACCAATGTGATTATGGAATATTGAGAAACCTATTATGTTGAAACAACATCTTATAATCTAAAAAAATTAGAAATGGGTCTGCCCTTTTTAAAAATATGGTAAACAATAGAAAACTATACATATTTTGCCTTAAGATTGGATTGCATAACTTTTCTAAATTAATCTTTGATTATTCCCCCTTTCTTAGCAAGATGTTTTTTTCATTTTTAATCATTTTCATATTCATGTGCATATCTTACATGCATGCATTCTTCTCCATTTTTCCATATTATGTGTTCTTGTTATTTGTCCATCTAGGTGCTTTATATATATATATATACATATATATATATATATATATATATATATATATATATATATATATATATATATATATATATATATATATATATATATATATATATATATATATTACCATAATGTTTCTTAATTGTGTCTAATTTAAGTTGTATTTTGTGTTCTTTTCCAACTTTCCAACTACATATTGTATATCTACATTTTATTGGTGGCTCATTACCATTTTCTAGTTTTATAGGTTCTATAAATGGATATTTTACAACCCAGTCAACTTGAAAAAACCTTATTATCCATGTACTTCTCTTTGTCAAAATTTTTGAGTGTAATTTTCAAATGAATTTGGTGTCTGAAGTTAAGTACAATTTTCTTCTGAATTGCCTAGAGGAATGTCTTCTAGGGGTGGCATGTCATTAATAAAATATTTAGGTGGTGAGATGTTATCAGGATTAATTCTTTCTAATGAAATAATATCATTATCAGTGGTGATTTTTGCATTGAAATGATTTTGAAATTATTCTACAATTAAAA
Organism: Torreya grandis; assembly: GCA_037957365.1. NCBI lineage: Eukaryota > Viridiplantae > Streptophyta > Pinopsida > Cupressales > Taxaceae > Torreya > Torreya grandis. Next base: position 861,103 of record JARHVA010002320.1, read on the forward strand.
AGAAAAATTATATATATTTTTAAAGTTTTAGAAATACCTATATTTGGAGTGCATGCCATTTACACAGTCTTCTTTTCTAAATTTATAAAATAATATAATATATTTAATTTTATTGATATTTTTTGTGGTGTTTTACCCTTATAGTTATCACCTGATGCCATTGTCACTAAAGGAGGATGTTTCAGGACTCAAGACATAGATAGGTGAAAACAGTTGGAAAGACACTATTGGATGACAACAACTGGGCAATGTGGATCTAGGAATTTGACTCAAGAGAGGATGGTTAGCATGGTGTTAGTTTCAAAATTAAAATAAAATAAAAGAAACACACTAACTAACATAACATCTCTAGGCCTAGACACTAGGGAGAGTTTAGTTAACAAACATGAATAAAATACACAACTAAAATGCAAGAGAAACTTTCTTTTACCTCCCCTGGATGCTCCAAAATGCTTGTTATAGTGGCTTGCTCAATTTGTGCTCATGAAGTCCTTGGCAATGGAAGCTTGGCTACCTCCATCTTTCCTTGGCACCTTTGGCTTGTGGCTTGGCTTGGATTGGAATCAATTTGGCATGGTAACACTAATTACAATGGATTTTTGAAGGTATTTGTGCATTATAACTTTTCACTAAAATAGATTTTTGAAATGATGTTCATGGCCTCTCTATTTATAGATTTTTGAGAATGTCTAGAATCAACCTGAACCATCCATCCTGAGATTGAGATGTGTGGTTGAGGATTAATTCAATTTTGTAATTAAGTTTATAATTATATTCATCATGACATTGGAAAAAAGATCAATTAAGAGGCATGGAGGGCATCATGGAAGGCATTGATGAGGCATGGAGGGCATGAATCTTGATATTTGTGATATTTATGACCTAGGGATGTCTTTCCAAAAAATGAGGTCACCTGATGATGTATATATTCAATATTCATTTATAAAAATAAGTTTTCAACAAGTTTTCATGGAATTATTAATTATGCCTTGATTTGGGTTAATTATATCTTAAGCATGTTTAAGTACTTTGTACATAAATTACTCAAATTGCTTAGAATGCTTTTTTATTGGTCCAAAATTTGACTAGATTAGAATTAGAAGGCAATGTCAGATGCATTAGATCTATTATGCCATTTAGGATATTACTAATAGAAAATAACAAAGGCACATATCTTGTGTAATATATTTGATAGGAAAGAGCAATCCAGAGCACCTAGGTACAAAATTGGTACTTTGACTTGGAATGATCTGATCAAAGTTAGCTGGCCTATAAATTGCATTTCCCCATTGAGGGATACCCTGGCCAAAATTGGCACTTGAATATGTGAGTTTCACATCATTTAGCATGTTTTAGTGTTTTTAGGCAAAATTGTATATTTTTGATGGAAATTGGTCAAAAGCCTAGTTGGAGGTCATCGGTGGCTAGCTTTAGGTGTCTACAGTTTCCCCCTATTTGGGAAGGTATTACAAACTATAAGCACAATAACATCTTCTCAAATAATGAAAAGGTCATGTATGCCTATAACTGCAATGATGATAAACTAACTATATGATGCCCCCTCGAGGGAATAGTTGGCAAAAGTAGTCGACAAATAGTCCCTAAAAAAAAGAAGCAAAATGAGGGGACAAAAGAAAGGAAAGATGATGGGGTGAAAACACAATGATACTAAAAAAATAGTCAAAATCATTGAGAATGCAAGTGGGATGGTGTGCAATGATTTGTCCAAAGATAATTATAAACATTGTACCCAAATAGTGGCAATGTGGTATGATAACATAATGATTTACCCAAAAGAAATTATAATCATTGAGAAGATGGAACTACCCTAGTTAGGACAGACAAATAAGAGAATAACATGCCCCTATATGGGTAGAAAAAGTAAAGTGGTGATAACATAGTGATTTGCCCAAAGGTGGTTATAATCATTGAGAAATGTAGGTGGGATGGTGTACAATAATTTGCCCATAGGTGGTTATAATCATTAGACCCTGATTATAACAAACATGATAAACTTGGCCGAGGATGATGATAACTTAACATCAAGGGTAATGACGAACTAGAACAACTTACTCATAGGGAGATGCCCATTCAAACTAATAAAGATTAAAATTCTTTTATGTTTAATTACTTTATTTGGGATATGATTAAGATGGAATCAAGCTGTCGATGCCAAAGAGATGTTGCCATTGTTGAATAGAATTCTTAAAGCTGACATTTGCTATAGGCAAGTTTTGATAGGCATCATGGTATAACATCATGAGGACTTGGCTGAAATATGCATGAGGACTGACTCTCGTAATCCAATACTCAATAGAAAATAATACACTAATGATAGAAACCATGATGAAAATGTAAACATATGAATATGGATGGATTCAAGTATAAGTGTGGGCAAGCAATCATTTAATGAACACACATAACATAAATCAAGGCAACAATACTAAAAGCAAACAAATAGGCAGACAAATAAATAAAATAAGCAAAAACAAACAAACAAATAATGTAATAGAAACTCTACGAACATTGCCCCTAGAAAATAGGTGACAACTTAACAAACAAATAAAATGGGGGAATAAACGAAAAGGAGGGGTGTGGCTGAGCTGTCTTCATATGCACTAGGTAAGTGGATGCTACCTACATAGTTCCATGAATGTAATATCCAATAAAAAAACTTTAGGCCAAATGTAGTTCTCCTAGGAAATAGGAAAAATGTGATAAATAATGAAAACAAATAGAATTGATGTGGGAGGAGAAGAGGAATGGTCTTGAAAAATGGTAAGTACGTGAGAGAAAAAGGCCAAAAAGTATGGGGAAACTAAATGATAAGAGATGTGCTTGTAACTTAGTAAGGGTTCCCAGAATCCTTAAGGTAAAGAAGTGGTCAATGTTTTTGTTATTTTCTAATGATTTTTTAAAATGTTTTTGGAATTATTTTGGAATGTCTCAACTCAATTGAGAATGATGAGACACTAAATAGTTCAATCTCATAAAACAATGAGAGCGTTTAAACTAAGGTTGCTCACAAAATGGTGAGAGCATGGCTTAGGTTGCTTGGAAAATAATAAGAGCATGGCTTAGGTTACTCACAAAATGGAAAGAGGGTGGGGAAAAAGGTGATTGATCTAACCTTAATAAGTATCAAATGCTACCTACATAGTCCTAGAGTAGGACCTCAAGTCACTATAATTCTGCCTTTACAGTGAAATAATTCGATGAGTGTAGCAGTCAATTCAAATAAAATATGCATAATTAGTAAAAAAGGATAGCATGACATAGGACGTGGTAAGCTGATACATCAAGGCTTAATGTTGCCCTTAGTTTGTCGATAGGTGGTTAAAACTAAGACACAATGATATAGATCGATGGTAATAATTTTCCCAAAGGTGGTTATAATTACTATCAAGATTGGTGGTAAGAAAGGAATAAAAAATTAAGGATGCAACTACTAAAACTTCTATCATCCTATCCCAAAATACAATCTCTATCTGAAGTACTTAAACCAACTAATGAAATTGATCTGATACCTCGATGCTGAAATTGCATAATGAATGGTAAAAATCAAGGTCAAACGAGCTAGGCTTTAGAACACACTGGGTCAATAAAATAGAAGTAAAAAGTGGATACAGTGAAGAGGACAGATAAGGATGGTATGTGTACAAAAAAGAATAGTGATAAAATAGCATAACTAAAATGGTCCTTACAGACAATACACCTTAGCATTTAAGCATAGTACCACTTGAGATGAATAATATTCATCAGCTCAGGAAGTTCATCTCCATTTGGTGTGGCAAGCTTATATGCTCCTAATCCATAATCTACAGTAATGATGAAAGGCCCTACCTAATTTAGTTTGAATTTTCCTTTATGCTTCTTCTTAGCCACGATATTTTTTTGGTTTTCTTTAAGAACAAGATCACCAAGTTTAAATGTTCTATACTTAACATGCCAATTATAGTAGCCTTTGAGTCAGTTCTGATATGCTTGAATATTATTGAGTGCAATAGTGCATATTTCATCAAGTAGGTCTATCTCTTGCAGGTGAGCTACTTGATAGTCATGATCATCTAGGACATGCTTGAAAGAGATGTACAGTGAAGGCAATTCAACCTCAATGGGAAGGATGGCTTTAGTACCATAAACAAGTAAGTATAGAGTGGCTCCTATGGGGGTACGATGACTGGTATGATATGCCTAAAGGGTAGGGAATATATGTAGGTGCCAATCATGACCAGCATCATTAACAGTCTTTTTGAGAATATTGATAATGGTTTTGTTGGATGCCTTATCTTGGCCATTACTGTGAGGGTAATATACTGTAAAAAAATGTTGTGTGATGTTATATTCAATACATAGCTGGTCTACATCCTTGTTCTTGAATGATACTCCATTATTAGATATAATGTTAGAGGGGATACCATAGCGGCAAATGATATGGTTGAAAATGAATTAAAAAATTTGTTTTCCAGTTATGTAAGTGAGGGGTATAGCTTCAACCCACTTAGTGAAATACTCAGTGGCAATAAGGATATGTTTATGGTCATTAGATGAAGTGGGGTTGATCTTCTCAATGAGGTCAAGTCCCCATGTAGAAAATGGCCATGATATCAACGTTGATTTTAGAGTTTTTACTGGGGCATGAATTAGATTAGCATGTTATTGACATTTTTCACACTTTTTTACATATGCAACGGCATTTGCATCCATTTTGAGCTAATAATAACTAGTACAAAAGAGATTTTTGGATATGACTACCCCACTAGAATGAGTGCCACACACTCCTTCATGAACTTCTCTTAATGCTAGTGTAGATTATACCAAAGTTAAACAACGAATCAAAGTTCCATCAAAACTATGATGGTAGAGGGTAGATCCAAGTAAAGTATAATGAGTGGAATGATGAATGAAGGCTTTGGTTTATTTTCAAGATAGGTTAGGTGGTAGAACTTGGTCATGAAGGTAGTTGTAAAGGTCTGAGTACCAGATAGAATTAGGACCAATAATATCACAAATCACTGCAATGGTTGAAGGTTCATGAGTTGGTGCTGACAAATTCTTGATGAGGAACTGATACTCTCTATCTTTATCTATTTATCAAATTAGAGATCTACTAGTAGCCATGACATCTATAGTTTTGTTACTAACCCTTGGTATATGCTTAAACTAAATGTTGACAATTTGTTGCTTAAGAGTGTTGACCATGGCTTTATATGGAACCGACTTGTCATCTTTGGTCTAAAAATGATCTATGACCTAATTGATGATTAACTAAAAATCATCATAAACCTAAATATGAGATATGTTCCAATGCACTACTTGTCGAAGTCCTACAATAAGTGCTTCATACTCGACAATGTTGTTTGTATAAGGAAAGTTGATTTTGAATGATTTAGGGATTAGATCCCCCTATGGTGTAATAAACAATATGCCTACCCCCGATCTATGTGTAGTAAATGAACCATCAAAATATAGTTTCTAGGGCTGCTCCTCAAGGTGTGTGTTAATGACGGTCATGCTAGATTCATCAAGAAATTGAAATGTGAGTGGCTATGTGTCTGTGATAAGTGATTCACTAAGTTAATCTACAAGAACTTGTCCCTTGATTGCCTTCTAATTAACATACTCTATGTTAAAATCACTAAAAAACATGATCCATTTAGCCATTCTACCTTTCAATGCTATTTTAGATAGTAGATACTTGAGCAGATCTACTTTTGAAATGACCATGGGCTTATTATTCAACATGTAGTGGCACGATTTTTGAGCTATAAAGACCATGGCCAGACAAGATTTTTCAATAGGTGTATATTTATGTTAATATGTAATCAAGGTATGACTTAGGTAGTATACAGCATGCTTTTTTTCATTGTCATCATGTTGAGCCAAGAGTGCCCTGAGACCATGGTCAGTAGCTGATAGGTATAACAAGAATGCCTTTCCTAGCATAGGAGGTAATAAAATAGGTGGATTAGTCTTTGAGTTATTGAAAAGCTATTTGGTAGTGACCATCTTAGTGAAATGCAACTCCCTTCTTAAAAAGGTGTATAAATGGATGACACTTGTCTTCTAACTGAGAGATGAAGCATCAGATTGACTAGATCTAACCCTATAAACTATGAAGTTGCTTTAAATTAGCTGGTGGCAACATCTCGATTATAGTATGGACTTTAGCTAGATCAACTTTAGTACCTCTATGAGACATGATGAAGCTAAGTAATTTGTGTAAAGTTACACCAAACACACATTTATTTGGATTAATTTTGACTTTGTACTACATAATCTTTCAAATATCTTACGCAACACTACTGGATGGTCAACCCTAGTTTTGGATTTTCCTAATATGTCATTGACATAGTATTCAATAATATCATGCATCATATCATGGAATATGATAGTTATGGCCCTTTGATATGTAGCTCCAACATTCTTAAGGCCAAATGGCATTACCTGAGAACAAAATGTTCCTCATGGAGTGGTGAACATTATTTTATGTTGGTCTTTTGGTGCTATTCTAATCTGGTTGTATCCTAAAAAACCGTCCATGAGTGAAATCATTTCATAACCTACCATGGAGTTGATGATCATGTTGATATTAGGCAAGGGAAAATCATATTTAGGATAAATTTTTTTGATGTCTCAAAAATTAGTACAAATTATGATCCCTTCAGGCTTTTTACTACTAGGTACCACATTAGAAATCTATTTTGAGTAGTCAATAGATCAGATACATCCTACTTCTAAGAGTTTTTCCAACTCTTTCTTTACTAATACAACAATGTGAGGATGCATCTTACGTAACTATTTTTTATTGGTTTGGCATCAAGATTAACCACAAGGTGGTGCAAAACCAAGGCAGGGTCTAAACTTGACATGTCAGAATAGGCCCATGCAAAGATATCTGCAAATTCTCTCAATAGAGATATAAAGATGTCATGTTCCTCCTCAGTGAGGGATGCTCCTAATTTTATCCATTTTAGGTCTGATGGAGTCTTGATATTTACCTCTATTGTATCTTTGAATAGAAGGGTTGAACTATATTTTAGGATGATAGGTAATGACTTGAACTATTAAATTATGTTAGGGTTCTCCGTTCGGACTTGCTCTTCAACTTCTCCTAAGCATGATTAATATGAGTTCCCTAATGGGAGATCTGGCCATATGACAAAAATAGTTGGAAATTACTGGAGAAATTGATCAAATACTTGTTATTACTCAAAGCTAAACTCAGATCCACAAGCAAGTTCATCATTAGTGGTATCCTGGTCTAAATTTGAAGAAGAATGAACACCCCCATCTAATAATGCCTAAAATAAGTTTTCACCACTAGAATGGCCTTTATCTTTACTTTTTCCTTGATCAAAAAGTACCTTAAAGAGGTTTTCACTTTGGGACCTCAATGTTTTACTTATTTGCTTTTGGCTAAGGGTGTTCACTCACTCTCTAAAATAGGTTGCAAGATCCAATGAGATTGAGAATCCTGATTTGTGATCTCCTAATGGAACATTGTATCTAAGGCCTAAAAAGTCATAGAATGCCTCATCATTCTAGAACTCATCAATTAGTAGACTGGATTCTTGTTGGTCTCAATCTATTAGTTGGGGATAATATAATGGCAATGGGTTATGATAAATAACCAGGGTAAGGGTACAAATGACATTGTTATCAAACAGGTTGCTTTCAGCTAGGTCATCAAAGGTGAGGCTATGATCAGACTTTGCTTCACTATCAACATCATTATCACTAGTCATTGGTGATGGAGTTTGAATAAGATATGTGGGGTCATCCCCAGGTGGTTTAAATCCAAGTCTATAAGGTTTTTCATACTTAGTCATGGAAATTGGCTTGATAGTTCTTTGCTAATTTGGTCTGAGGCCTCTTCCTTCATAATTATGATGCTCCATGATCCTATCGAGAATATGATACTTTATATTTTTGTAACAATCAGTTTGGTTGTCATTGTATAATCATGATTTGTCCCCTTCAAGAGGGCTAGGATTTAGGCTAGATGCTGGTATAAATGTGACAGGTCCCTTATCTTTATTCTTTTATTGCCAATGCATATGTGGGGTGACTTTAGGTCACCCAAAGGTTTTTGGATTCTAGGGAAGATTGGAAATATGAAATGTATCATGGGTCACATACTCTCTTGGTCTATTATCTGAAATGGTGAAATGATTAGAAGCTTTAGGAGGCAACATGTGGGAAAGGAATTCCAAGATATTAAGATCTATGCAATCATTTGGTGAAGGATCAATAATTATAACCTTTCCTTTATCTTGCTTGGAACTTGTATTTATGCCATACTGATAATTATAGCTTTGAAATTTGGCCTCAAGATGCTTGTAGTGTTCATATGGGTGTAAATCTCTTGCAATATTCACTTCCATCCCTAAGTGGGAAAACTTGATACATTGGTGCAACGTTGACGGGACTGCACGAATCTCATGTAACCAAGGCCTTCCTAGAAATATATTGTATGATAACTCAAGATCAAACACATGATAAAGTGTATCATGGGTCAAAGGCCCAATGATAACTGACAAACTAATGGTGCCTTGTGATTCTCTTTCCTAATTATCATAGGCTTTGATGGTTATTATTTCTAGCTAGAGATCTACCATTGTGTACCCAAGAAGATTGATGAGCTTTAGAGACAATATGTTGAGGTCAAATCCATTATCTATAAGGACATGTTTTACTTTATGCCATATTATATAAACTTATATGTATAATGGATTATTATGGAGTGGGCCAAGGGAAGACAGATCATTTTGGTTGAATATGACTTGTTGGGTTAGAGCTAGGTGTCGAACCAAAGCTTGAAATTTATCAGGGGATATATCACTAACAATAGTGGATTGGGTCAAAAAGTCATTCAAGATTTTTTTTGGATTATTGACATTCATAGTAGATCTAAAATAGAAATTTGTGTTGATGTCTTTTGCAATTATTCCACAATATGAAATTTCTTGTCTTGGTCAGTAGTGAATGGTTTATTCTAAGGTTGAATGGTTGGTTGAATGATAGGAAAAGTGGTAGATGGTTGTGGGCCTAGGATAGTAATCTTTGACCTCTAAGTTGTGATTACATAATTAAGATTAAGTACTGGACCATTATTGCTAACCAATGTTGGGAATGGTGCGGGATCAGATAGGATAAGTCTCAATTATTGGTGCACTCGCATGTGGTCACATGACAAGGATGAGTTGTCGATATAAGGTCCAAAAGGAGAAGTCCTATTTTGTTGGTTTGCCTATATGCATTCTCAGGTCAAATAAGGATCATCCATGTAATTTGGCTAAATGTTGTTGTTTAGTAATGGTCTAGGCTAATTTGTGCTTGGTCTAAGATTAATGTAGATGGTATTAACGTTACCCCCTGCAATATGACCTACAACCTTGTTGTAGTTATGTGAAACTGCATGATAGGTTTGTTGGTTGTTATCATTTTGACCTTGTTTTTGTCTATTATTTTGTCATTATGGGTTTTACTGCTGATTTTATTAATTTTGCTATTTTGGCATTTGATTTTGATACTGTTGATTTTACTGTTGCACTAGTTGTTGTTGTTGATTATTTTTCTATTATTGATTGTTATGTCAGGGAAAGAGGTTTTGATAAATCTCAAGAGTTTGATTGGAATTGAAATCACCATTATCTAATGTTATATCCCCATTCTCCAATATATTCTCAATTAAATACTTGATTTGGACACATCTTTGTAGATTATGCTCATTGACTCGATGATAGTCATAGAATTCATTTTCACGATACCAATCAGGATAAGGAATGCCTTGTGGATAATGCTTTGGTATAGGCCAACTAATTAGATTAGCTGTAGCAAGCTTGTGAAAAATAGACTCAACAGGTTCTCATAGGTCATTAAAGACACGATGTGTAGGCACGATTCTCCTAGGAGGAGGGGTTTGTAATGGTAACGATTGTTGTATTTATTGTGTAGGTCTTGGTTGTGCTTATGGTATTGGTTGGAGAGGATGAATAGGAGTAAGATGAAAAGGTGGTACGAATGATGTTTGCACCATTTAGAAATGATGGGATTTGGTTACTCTATTTCTCACAACATTTTTATTATGGTTGAATTGTTTTAGTCTTTCATGGTTATTGGCCTTTGTCGATTACGATGCTGGTGCTTGAATGGGATGTTGGTCATTTCCATGATTGGTACTTTGATTTTGATTAGGTGAATTAATCTTGATGAATCCTTTATTGATGAGTACCTGCTCGATCAACAAACATTTATTGATGATTTCCTTAAAAGTATGCACACATTGTAATTCCAAATGATAAGCTATCTCACTATGCAAATTTTTAGTAAACACAATAGCTAATTGCTTATTTAGTAAATTATGGGAAAAATGTATTGCAAGGGCTCTCTATCACTGTACATAACATGTAAAACTCTGACCAACTTTTTGCTTTGCTTGCATTAAGTCCACTAATGAAATATCATGCTTGAGATTATAATAAAAATGCTATACAAACTTATCAGAAAGATCATCGAAATCTGTTAATAAATTTTTGGGTAACTTTAAAAACCATTCCAAGGCTTGTCTAGCCAAGCTCCTTGGGAACAACCACAAAAAATATATGTCGCTATATGCCATTGGTTGACATGTGACAAAGAATTCAATCAAATGAGCCTTAGGGTCACCTTTCCCTTTGTATTTGTTGAATTTTAGTGGTTTGTATCTTGGAGGAATTGATATCTATAAATACTCCATGTTGAATGGGTAGGAACACATGCCATCCAATTTGAAATTTTTAATCTATTTACCAGCTTGAATGGCAACAATTACATCCTTCATCTACTACAATTCTTAGGATAGGAAACTGGAAGGAACATTAGTTTGAAGGAGAATATTGGTTTGGGTAGGTGGTTGGGAGGTCACAAGTGGGACACTTTGACCAGGGTATGATAGAGATAGCTATTGGGGTACATTGGTTTGGTTGGGGAACGGAAAAAAAATACACATATGTGGATTAGGATGTACTTGGAATTGCATAATTAGTTACATGATATTATGGTTTGGGTTGGCAATAAAGGTTTGATTTAGAGGATTTTATGGTTGGGATGGAGGGATATAACTATACTATGCTTGTTGTGGTTGAAAAGGGGCATGCTACCGACTAATCAAACCTTACTCTTGAGTGGAAACTTGTGGACCAAGACCCTGTCTCTAAATTTATGGCACATTTTGAACCAATGATTATCTAGTAGGTACTTGAGAAACATGGGGACCTCCTTATTGCATGAATCCTTGTGAGGAAGTGAAAATAGGTTGTAGATTCAACATCTATCATTGACCAATATTTGCACATTATTGACTAGTCATTGCTTGGTTTTAAATTGGAATATTAGTCTGCAATTGAAGAGGTATGTTCATCATTACCTAATGAATTAGAACATTTGTTTCCCCTGATTAAGGTGGTTATGTATTTATCCTCTATTGTGTTGATACACTAGATTATGTCTGCTATTGTGGAATACTACTCATTACTTGTTGAGTTGAGGAGGGGTAGTATTTGTTACATTTTGTTATTAAGGAATGATATTAGCCATTATTTGATTACCTAATCCTATAAGTTGTACACTTGAGGAGGCAGCCGATTGAGGTTGGGGTGTAGAAACTCCCATTCCCTGGTATGATGATCTACCCATGGGATTAACTATAAGCACAGGTTATTGGCCAATTGTTTGTGTGTTAGTACCACTTTCATCAAGATTAGATGTTGTTTGCACATTCTCTACTACATTTAGTTCACCATTCTATGTAGAGGCCGAAGACACATCTTCAATAATGGGCATATACAACAAGTTATCTATCAAAATAGTTTGTATGAATGGGTCAAAACTCAGATTCTCTTATCTAGTTAACTCTATCAACACTCCTGTTGAAGGAACTAGGTCGATGAGAGGCTTACTCACCATGTTCATCTAATTTAAATCACATGTTAGATTCAGGGAGGTTTGATATGATGTCTACATTTGGTTAAAGTAATCTTCCATGATGTTTTTACCTTGATTAGATATATTAAGATCTTGGTACGTTGTTTGGACTAGAGCCATTGGATTGCTAGAAGAAGCTTGTTAATCATAAATGATATTGTGGGGCACTATTACTAGACTTGGTAAATTTTCATGGGGAAAGTCTGATGGAAACTTGGTCCCTACCTCTATGGGTCTAACCAAAATCTCATCTTTATTCTCTAACAAATGTTTCTCAAACAAAAATGGATCACATGTGGAAGCCGTATTAGTAAAATATGATTATTGAAGAACTGGCTCATCCACTATGGGTATTGTAGCTAGGTATTGTGTAGTTTATTCTTGGTCTTATTTAGAATAAGGTGGTGTGTTAACCAGATAATTAGCCAATGGATCTTGGCTTTGTGCCCCTGATTGAGTATTATAAGAGGGATACAGATCCTGCTTAAAATTAATATTATCCACATAGGGGTCTTATACCATTTCCTTATATGCCACTAAATTACTAATCCCTGGATTGTACATGAGTCTACTATGAGTGTAGGAATACATGTTGGGATCCATAGTAAATGTTTTACAATAAAAAGGTCAAAGAGTTCTACAAAATCTAAAATAGATGATGTTCCAACTTGGTCTAGGTTCGTCAAAAGGATCAAAAGGTTTAAGCAAAGATTTGTGAGGAAACAAGTTAATGTGAAGTATCTAACATTTCACTATTCACACAAAGATAAGCAAGTAAATGGACTGAAAATCAAAATGCCAAACTCTAAGGTTAAAGTGTTTCAAATCAGTCTAATCTAGGAATTTTAAAAGTTGGTAGGTCTTTTGGCCAAATGTGACATCAAAAGCTAGGCTCAAACAAGACATGCGCTAGGACTCTTGGCTAAATGACATCAAAAGCTAGACTTTTAAAATAGATGAAAGGTTTAATCTAATTAATTTGAAACATTTCTAACAAACACTAGGCATTTGATTCTTGGACATGAACTTGATCAATTAGGTATAAGGTATGAAACAAAAGACACTTTAGAAATAGTTTATTTTCTCACAAAAAATGGTATTAAACTTGGTTATTTTGACAAATAAGATAGACAAAAGTGAATGATATAACTTTGATTTAGACAAAAGATCAAAAAAGTACACTCAGATTGGTTTGAAAATGTAGGAAAAAATTTGAACTCTATGCAAGAGGGTCTATGAAACAATATTTGAAAATGCTTTTGGGTAGTGCTACATCACCCAAAAGGTGTGACAAAAAAGTTTGTTTCAAAAAATATCTAAGGCAAAGACATTTTCCTACAATTTTGACAACGTAACACTACTTTTCTTGACTCAAAATGTTGTGGTGCATAGACTTAAAGTGCAAGTGTTTGACACAAAATGGTTTAAGTCTATCAAGTGATTACAATGATTATGAGTCTTAAACGACCTTTAACCCAAATTAAAAATTAAACTTAATTTCCCTCAAGTTTAGTGCAAATGGTAAACCCACTTAACACATCAACCCTATGAATTTATAAATGTGCAATTTTGAATTTAGATTATAAGTGGCGGATTTAAACAACTTTGGTAGAGATCTAGACTCAATTGGGTAGCATAACTATGCCAAAGTGGATGATATGACTCTCAAGATTTTGATGAACTTTAAAGAAGGTAAATTGATGATCTTACGTGGGAAACATAATGCCTCTTTGTTCAAAGGAAAAATTAGGACTATGTGCTTGGTTTGAATTATTTGCCTACACCAAGTTTTGACTTTAAACAAGACTTTAATCTAGGACAAGACCAAGTAATTAATCACTCCTAGATCCTAAACTGACAAGGTTGCTTGGTATTGTTAGAATCTATCAATATACATCATTTGAGAAAGTGTTCATCCAAAAGTAAATTTTCATTATATAGTACGGTTTTTACACCCCCCTTCTCTCAAATGATAGTACTATGACATGGACCTTGGGGCGCACCTTGCACCAACAATACTTTTGTGGTAAGTGGGGATTTATTTAAGATATAACAAGTTTCCAAATGTTCTAGGAGAATCAATTGCACAATGAATTTAATGCTAAATAATGCAAAAGAAAAGCAAAATTTTTGGGTATGTATCACTTGGCTTATTGCAAAAAGGTCTAGTCCTTTTTGCAACCACTACATCTTGTTATTCGCTTAGTGTAGTGCAATGTCCAAAGTGCCACTACATTCCATGTTTAACTCTAATTAGGAGACAAATGAATTCAATACTAGGAGGTGAAACCCCAGGTTAAAGCTTCCCTAAAGAACTCATGAGAGGTGATGAAGTCCCCCTCGCAAGCCAAGTTTGCATAAAAATAAAAAAAAGCATAAAAGTAGAAAGACTTTAGGATCATTTTCAAGGTTACCCAAACTTTGATGAGTTTTTGGGTAGTGATTTAGATGAATTTATTTCTAAGTATTGGGCTAGGCTACTTGTAATAGGAATGGCGCTTTTGATTCCAAGGGTTCCCTAAAGGGGACAAATGGAAGAACATACACGCAACATCCCTATTTTTGCCAAATAAAAATTTAATCTAAACAACCAAGTAAATACAAAAAACTTTGAAAAGGTTAGTTCATTTTAAAGCCCAAATGGAAAATGAGGTGGTGTTTATTTAACCCCTTGGTCTTAATTACAAACTTTGAAAACATTCACCATAAACATCTAAAATTTATTTTTTGTTAAACACCAAAACAAGGTTCCTAATTAATTTTTAAGCATGCAAAAGGTGATCTAAACATGTTTTAAACAAATGTCAAGCTTGGTCCTACAACAAAAATGTTAGCATGTCCTTTAATCTTGAAGCTCTTTTATGTTTGAAACAATGAAATTTAAAAAAATAACTCTTAGGTCTGTGTTTTAATAAAAACACAGTGATCGATATCGATTATATAACCAATGATGATTACATTTTCTAACCAATGATGATTATCTAACCGATGATAGTTATCTAACTAACATCAATTATACCAATGTGACCAATTATAGGTATCTAATCGATGTCAATTTTACCAATTGATGTCAGTTAAGCTATCTAATCAATGTTTGTCTTACTAGCCGATGTCGGTTACTATGTAAACTTGTAGCAAACAAAAAATGGCAAAATAAAGTTAGAAAATCAATTTGCAAGAGTTTTAATGGTCTAAATAAATATTTTAAAGTTGTAAAATGATCTTCTTCATGTGTGGGATGTGCCTAGTCCCACTGAGTGTGCCATATGTAGATCTAGGAATTTGACTCAAGAGAGGATGGTTAGCATGGTGTTAGTTCCAAAATGAAAACAAAATGAAAGAAACACACTAGCTAGCATAACATGTCTAGGCCTAGACACTAGGGAGGGCTTAGTTAAAAAGTATAAATAAAACACACAACTAAAATGCAAAAAATACCTTCTTTTACCTCCCTTGGATGCTCCAAAATGCTTGTTGTAGTGGCTTTCTCAGTTTGTGCTCATGAAATCCTTGGCAATGGAAGCTTGGCTACCTCCATCTCTCCTTGACACCTTTGGCTTGTGGCTTGGATTGGTTTGGAATAAATTTGGCATGGTAACACTAATTGAAATGGCTTCTTGAAGGTATTTGTGCATTATAACTTTACACCAAAATAGCTTTTTGAAATGATGTTCATGACCTCTCTATTTATAGATTTTTGAGAATGTCTAGAATCAACTTGAACTGTCCATCCTGAGATTGAGATGTGTGGTTGAGGATTAATTAAAATTTTCAATTAAGTTTATAATTATCCTCATCATGACATTGGATAAAAGATAAATTAAGAGGCATGGAGGGCATCATGGAAGGCATTGATGAGGCATGGAGGGCATGAATCTTGATATTTATGGCATTTATGGCCTAGGGATGTCTTTCCAAGAAATGAGGTCACCTGATGATGCATATATTCAATATTCATTTCCAAAAATAAGTTTTCAACAAGTTTTCATGGAATTATTAATTATGTCTTGATTTGAGTTAATTATCTTTTAAGCATGTTTAAGCACTTTATGCACAAATTACTCAAATTGATTAGAATGTCTTGTTATTGGTATAAGATTTGAATGGATTGGAATTAGAAGGAAATGTCAAATGCATTGGATCTATTATCCTATTTAGGATGTTATCAATATAAAATAATAAAGGCACATATCTTGTGCAAGAGATTTGATAGGAAAGAGCAATCCAGAGCACTTAGGTGCAAATTTGGCATTTTGACTTAGAATGATTTGATCAAAGTTAGCTAGCCCATAAATTGCATTTCCCCATTTAGGGATACCCTAGCCAAAATTGGCACTTGAATATGTTAGTTTCACATCATTTATCATGTTTTAATGTTTTTAGGCCAAATTATGCATTTTTTGTGGAAATTGGTCAAAACCCTGGTTAGAGGTCATCAATGGCTAGATTTAGGTGTCTACAAGCAATGGTAAAATATAGGTAGGTGATAGCAACTAGTGACATAGTGCTAGTAGATAGTAAAATAGTATTAGGTGATACAGTGTTGTTGAGTAGCACTATGTGATCAGGTGGTATAGTGATACTAAGTGACACACTATGATCGGGTGACACAGTGTTGCTGGGTAACACAATACAATTGGGTGACACAGTGCTATCAAGTGATAGAGTGTGTTATCAGGTGATAATAGTTGGGAGACATAGTGTGTTGTCTAATAGTAATAGTGAGGTGGTAGAGAGAGACTTACAAAGATGCAATTAGGTAGTTATAAGAATGTTGTTGGGTGGTCTCAAGGCTTAAGAAATTGGCAATGAGGTAAAGAAAGAAACTTTGATGGTAACCCCTATGGACATATGTAATATATACATAAAGAAAATTACATGGCAAGTTGACCCCTAAAAAAAATTACATCACAAAATTATTGTAAAATACTGGCAAGTTGACCCCTAAAAAAAATTACATCACAAAATTTTAGGTAAATGGGCCCTATGTACTACTCCCAAAAAAAACCAAATTCAATTTCTTAAAAATTGAATGTTCATGAATTAACAAATATTCACCACTAAAATTTACCCTGATACACAACTATAATTAATTTATGCTCACATTCTATTTTGATATAAAGGTTGATATCAACAAAACCTCTTTTGAAACCTTGATCAAGCATTTGCCAAGTCTTGCATACCATGCTCTAGGGGCTTGTTTTAGCCCATATAATGTTTTTTTTAGTCTACAAACATAGTCCTTATTTACTAACAAAGAGAAAACTTTAGGTTTCCCTATATACACTTATTCTTCTAGATTTACATTGAAAAATGTAGACTTTACATCCATCTGATATATCTTGAAATTCTTGAAACCACCATATGCCAAAAATAGTATTATGGCTTCTAGTCTTACCATAGGTTTAAAAGTTTCTTTAAAGCCAACACCTTGTACTTGAGCATAACATTTACATAATAGTATTGATTTATTTTTCATGACTTGACCGTATTCATTCAATTTGTTCCTAAAAACTCATTTGGTTCCAATGAGATTCTTGTCCTTAGGTTTAGGAATAAGTTCCCAAGTCTCATTTTTCTCAATCTGATTGAGCTCTTCCTCCATATCATTCACCCAAAGCTTATCACTTCTAGCTTATGATTTTTTTTTGGTTATATCTTTGAAAATAGAGAGAAGTTTAAATTTTCTAATGTATTCATAAACCTTTTCCTAGTTTGTACTCCAACATCAATATCACTGATGATCTGACTTTCTACATAATTTTTTTGAATGAATCTGGAAGGTGCCCTTGTATCTTCCCATTCTTATTCTTGAATTTCTTTTGATACTTCTTCTGATGTTATTTATTCTTCCTTGAGGTTAAATTACTCTACATAAATTATTGGTTGTGTGCTAACCTTCTTAGATATGGTTTCATCCACCCTCACATGTGTACTCTTTACAATCTTCTATAGTTCTTGTTGTGACATCTATATGCAGAACTAACTAAAGAATATCCAGGGAATATGATTTCATCAACCCTTGAATCAAATTTTCCTAGATCCTCTTCATCTCTCTTGATGAAACATATGCTTCGAAACACTCTAAAGTGCTCATTTAATTTGGTCTACCTTTCTATAACTCATAGAGGGTCTTATTGATGTTTATTTTGATTTGATCTTTGTTTAGAATGTGTAATGCTATGTTTAGAACCACTCTTCAAAATATATGAGATAATTTGGACTCATTTAACATTGTCCTGGCCATTTATTGAATAGTCATATGTTTCCTTTCTACTACACCATTTTGCTATGGTGTCTTTGTAGGTAAAAATTATCTCTTAATTCTATGTTCCTTACAAAAGTCATCAAACTCATTTGAATAAAATTCTTCTCCTCTATTAGATCTTAGACACTTGATTTTTAAGTCCATCTCATTCTCAACTATAAACTTTAATGCCTTGAACTTATCTAAAGCCTTAGATTTCTCCTTCAAAAAAGCAACCCACATCATTCTAGTGTAATCATTAATAAAAAGCATGAAGTAACTTTCACCTTGAATACTTTGAGTTTCAGTTGGACCACATAGATCTATATGAATCAATTATAATGGTTTTTTTGTTGAGTACTCTTTTGATTTGAACCTTTTTCTTGTCTATTTTCCATGTTTGCATGCCTTACATAGGGTGTTTGTAGGATTAGTGATCTTAGACATGTTCCTAACTAATTTCTTAGTACTTATCTTTATTGAGTTATTAAAATTTATATGTCCCATTCTTCTATGCCAAAGCCAACTCTCATCCACTTGACTCATAAAACACCTATCCTATTGATCTCATTTAACACGTATAAATTATTTGTAGTCTTGTTAGCATCTGCTACCAATCTTCATAAACTTGATTTTCTTATTTCACATCCTTTAGCTTGAAAAGTTAGAGTATATCATTTATTGCACATTTGAATAATACTCAACAAATTATGCTTCAATCATTTTACATATAACACATTCTTAGTTTTAGTTTTCCCATTGTCAAGACTTAGTATTCCATTGCCAAAAATATTATCTGTTGTATTGTCTCCAAACTTGACTGTACCTTTAGTAGTTTTCTTTAAAGATA
This sequence comes from Torreya grandis, assembly GCA_037957365.1. Taxonomy (NCBI): domain Eukaryota; kingdom Viridiplantae; phylum Streptophyta; class Pinopsida; order Cupressales; family Taxaceae; genus Torreya; species Torreya grandis. The sequence goes on from JARHVA010002320.1 coordinate 880,167, forward strand.
TACATTTATTATTATTACCTATCATATGGCTTGAAAAACCACTATCAATATACCATTTCAAACTCTCATCTTGAACGTGAAAAATAACTTGTGCTAACATGGATTATTCTTCCTTTGGACCATCATTTTTTTGCTCTTTTTTTAGTATTTTCAAAGGTTCTAACTTCTTATCAATTTAAACATACACCTTCTTATTTTTACTAGGGGGTTTTGCGTATCCCAATCTACAGAATCTTGTAATATGTCCTATTCTATTACAACTATAACAAAGCACACTATTTCTATTGATATCTGACCCTTAGACAAATGAATTTGAGAATCTTTTTGGAAATACATGACTATTCATATCACTTCTCCATGCATGATTGTTTTTAGCATTTGATCTACAATCTACAACTCTATGTCCAAACTAATTACAAGAAAAATAATATCCATAAAATAAATTCATTTACCTTATTGCATTTAGTTACCTGATAGGAAATGATCTCTAAATATTTTTAAAAGGCATATTGGCTCTTTCGTTATCTTTGAGAGGAGTGATAATCTTATTGACTTATCCTGACTTCTGACTGTCATTCATAATCTCAAATTTCTTGAGAGCATCAACTTATATCTTTGGCTTACTAATATTCTACTCTTCCTTTCTACTCTTTTGGTCATCCGTGTATCTAAGGCCAAATTTTATGAGAGGTGATATTTGACTATTCAATATGTCATCAATAAATTGCTCTTTTCAAACTTTTGATAATTTTTTAATTTGACTGTGAATTATTCCAAATCTATCTTCAATGAACCTCTTCATATTTGTACTCATTGCACTCTACTTCTTTGGACTTCAAAATTGCATTAGCTTCTTATCTGAGTCTTTATATTGTTGATGACCTCCTTAGCTTCCTTAGCACTCTTAGTTATCTTAGTTTCCAAGATACATATTTATTTTTCATCTTTTGACTAGAGACTTAAACTTTTGGTTTTTATTTTTTTATCTTTAATTCATTTGAAGCACTAATAAATGTCAGGGGATCTGTCTCTACCAATTAGAGCACAATTGATACTTTCTTATATGCAATTAAACACGGAATTATACTAGAATGATAAAGTAGCTAGAAACTTGGCAAAGAATTTGAGAGACAATACACACTCTTGTATTAAAACTATTACAATAAGGAAGATGCCACTTCTTCCTCCACCTCAAAGGCTTGCCACACCTCAAGACCTTCTTCCCTCTCTCTCTTGCTCAACACAACAACTCTAAAGCCTGAGTGCTATCCTTGAATGCTTCAGCTGATCTCCTTGACCTTACACCTGTAGATCTCCTTGACCTTGCAAATGCCTTTACTTGCCTTGATGCCTTATGGGTCTATAAATAAGATCCCATGCTTTAGAACTCTAACTACTAAAATTAGACACACAGCCCGCGACTTAAAATAGCATGCAAACACTCGATTCAACTAACTGACTGTTCGTCAACAGTAGTTTCGAAAATACACAGTCCCTACTGGTCTGGTGCTGCCGACGTCGGCTGACTTCCTGTCGTCGCCTGTCTTCTTCTTGCACTTGACCGACGTCGGTCATACTGCTGATGCCGGTGGCTTTGGTTCTTCAGCAATCTGCAAATAGTTGAAGCTTTTATCCACACCACAAACCTAGCTCTTATATTTGTACTATGATGCAATCCCTGTATCTTATGCCACAAGAATTTTGCTGCTCCCAAATCTACATACTTCTGAACCAACTCTACCCTTAGCTCATAAAACTCCCTGTATATGAAACCCTACAACAAGTAACACAATACAGTAACAGGATAATTAGCTAATATTATCCAACCTGGTAAAGATAAAATACAATGGTTAAACCTCCATTGTTCTCATAATCAAGACCATATACCATAGCCTTCTGTCTCAGTATCCATCCACTCTCTTCTCTAAAATTATATTGTTGACAACAATACCAACAAATACCTGTTTGGTTCTCCAAGGACTCACACTCCTCATCCACAAGCTCCCACTGTTTTTGGATTCTTATTGCTTCTTCCATCTTCCTAGTTCGTGACTATCAGTAAGCTGAACAATGAATATGAGGTTCACATACCTTTTCTGACCTTACATGGGTGTTTCTTAGTAATTCACCCAACATTTCCAGTGACCGATTTAGGCCATCTCCCATTTCCGACCGATGTCGGTTCCCTGCACTTTGACTACCAATGTCGTTTCCCTGGCCGACACCGGTGTCCCTCCTGCCGATGTCGGTCCTTATGACCGACGTCAGACTTCTCTTGTCCAACCTACCGACCCTTTTGGTTGCACATGACCGATGTCGGTATTTGGATGATTCGTCGGTGCCAAGCTTCCTGTAAGTGATGAATCTTCAATTCAGATTTATTTTGAAGCACTCCAATAAATTATACCTTTTTCAATGATCTATGCTTTCCAAATTTAAACACATACCTCAAGAACTTTTTCTTCTATCCAATTCTTCATCATCCATGAAGACTTATTCTTTTGAACTATTCCTCATCTCCCAATATTCAACTTCAATGGACATGAACAAAGCTTCATCACTTCTATGGTCTGAACTGCAGTCATCACTATCTGAGATATCTTTATCATTGAATTTAGAAGCACTGTTGTCTTCTTTAGAATATAGAATTTTTTTGTTATTGAATAAATTGTTTATTATAGTCACCTTGTTTAAAATTTTTCTTACTCTTGTCATACTTTTCAGACTTCTGAAGCTAATTCTCTTCACCAAGTTCTTCATCATGATCATTTTTTTCTTTATGAGAACGTTCCATTCTTCATCCTTCACTTGGCAATAAAATGACCAATCCTACAGATAGTCCTCGCATCCTCCAGTGTTGATAATTCTTGCCGTTAAACTTCTCCATTCGTACAATTGAAACATTTGAATGATAGCATGCCTTTGTACCTACACTGAACCTTTTCTCAATTTCCTCACAAATGAAGGCTTTGACTTTGTCTGCTCATCAATATCAGTGTCACTTATCAATTTTAAAATTTTGACCTTTAGCTTCAATGCCTTTACTTGCCTTAGAATTATTTTACAATACATGCCTTATGGGTCTATAAATAAGATCCCATGCTTACAAAAATTTTCTTTACAACTTTGACACTGTTGACTTCCCAGTTTTTGAAGATCGGTTCTTCATCATCAATCATACTCATCTCATAGGCAAATAGTTAAGTATACCTCATGAAGATTTTTCTTCATCCAATTCTTCATCATCCATGAAGACTTATTCTTTTGAACTATTCCCATATTCAACTTCAATGGACATGAACAAAGCTTCATCACTTCTATGGTCTGAACTGTAGTCATCACTATCTGAGATATCTTTATCATTGAATTTAGAAGCACTGTTTTCTTCTTTAGAATATAGATTTTTTTTGTTATTGAATAAATTTTTATTATAGTCACCTTGTTTAAAATTTTTCTTACTCTTGTCATACTTTTCAGACTTCTTATTCTCTTCACCAAGTTCTTCATCATGATCATTTTTTTCTTTATGAGAACACTTGGCAATAAAATGACCAATCCTACCACAATTGAAACATTTGAATGATAGCATGCCTTTGTACCTACCTAAACCTTTTCTCAATTTCCTCACAAATAAGGCTTTGACTTTGTCTTCATCAATATCAGTGTCACTATCAATTTTAAAATTTTGGATTTGTGTTTTCTTTACAACTTTGAATGTTGCCTCCCTTTTTGAAGATCTTCCATCATCAGTCCTCATCTCATAGGTAGTAAGTAAGTATTCCATGAAGTTTATCCATTTATAACTTGTCTAAGTATTTTACTTCTTCAATTGATGACACATTTGAGTCAAATCTTGGGGTTAAGGATCTTAAAACCTTTTGAACAATAATTAACTCACTAAGAATGATTATGTTGACTACTTCATCAAATCTAAGAAGATATACTACAATATTCTCTTCTTCCTTCATATTTAGAACTTCAAACCATCTTCTATAGGTTTGAAGATTTGGCAATTTTACCTTGATGTCACCTTCGTAAATGAGTTATAACTTATCCCAAATTGCCTTAGCTGATTCACATTGCATCAACTTAAAAAATTTAGATTCTACCAATCCACACAATATTTTGAATTATTCTCACTTGTTTTCTTTCTTACAACATCAGTTGGAGGAGTTTGAGGGATAATATACCCATCTACAACTGACTGCCAAATGTCAAACCTAAGAGCCATCAAATAGGTATTCATTCTAATGCTCCGAAAGGTATATTAGTTCTAGTGAATAAAGGGGCCTTGTTTGTTGAAAACCCTTCTTGTACTTGATGACTAGACATTGTGCTTCTTAGGATCTACCTTCTAGCTATCAAGTTTGACCTTGAAGGACCTACTCTGATACCAATTATTAGAAGCACAACCACTAAGAGCGGGGGGTGAATTAATGATCTCTTGAAAATTTCTTCTAGTACTTTAGTTTGTTAGTCAAGCATCAATACAAAATCCATAGAGCAATCAAACCTAAATAAAGAACATAAAGGTATTACACATGATATAGGTGGGAAACCGTTAAAGGGAAGAAAACCCATAGTGATCATTGCATGGACTACATATTCTAAATTAGATATATAATGAGTTAACAAGATTTCTAAACACCAACTCAGCTTGAGGCACCAACCCCAAATAGTTAAGCACCAACTTGACAAAAAGATTCAACAAGCACCCACTTGCTAAAAAGCACTAAATACTCAATTTGTAGACACCAATCTATATGATGCTTCAACCCCCTTTGCCAAGCACCAACTCAGCTGCTTTAGATCATCCACCTTTCTCATTTGTTTCTATCAATAAATGATGGTATAATTCTTCTATCTATACTTATCGATCACAGATTCATTTACTATTTTTTTACTTATTAATCTTAGACACATTAGGCTCTCTTTCTCTACTATTTATTTTCAAAGACTCTATTCTCTCTACCTTCTCTACTCATCCCTTTTAATAGATTATGTATACTCTAGGGTTAATATCCCTATGATTCATTTGATTATTTCATACTCACATCTCTCTAGACATCTATTCCTTAGTCGACCTGTGCTCTACTCAGTGAATATTAATCTTTTATTTCACATTTTTTAAAAAGACAATTTGATCTTGCTTATATATAAGATGTTGATCAACAACCTCTTGAAATTTAGCCAAACAAAACTCTATAGTTAGCTATTTAATGATTTGTTCTCTTTTGAAAACATAATTCACATTAACTTATATAAAATCTCACTCACATAGGTTAGCCTAAGTGAAATGAAGCTGAGATAGACCAAGCAATCATTAAAATACATTTAGTGTTAGCTTGATGAAGTTTGTAGTAGTCTTGATGTAGTTTATAATAGCTATAATATAGTTCATAGTACCCTTGATGTAGTTCATAGCAAGCTTAATGCAGTCCATAACAAACCTGTTGCATTTCATAGCAAACTTGATACAGTCTATAACATGCCTAATGTAGTTCATAGCATACCTAATGTAGTCCACAACATGCCTGCTGTAGTCCACAATAAACTTGATGCAATCTATATAAAACTAGATAAAGTCCATAGCTGCTCATAGAAATTCCTTAACATCAATGAACATATTCTTTACTAAATAGAAAACCCTTTGACATCAATGATAACATCTCAACAAGAAATATGGATACAATCATCCTTCATACTCTCCCACTTAGTAGTCTCCTAAAACATCTCAACGATGATGTACCATTTAGAAGCCCAAGACCCAAAAGTGCCATAAAACACATGAACCCATAGATCATATGGAAGTTGATGTATGCCCTTTATCCAAACTTCCTCATAACCACACACATGCTTCTCAAGGTTCGTATCTCCCTAATAAGTGAGTATCCCATGTTCTAAATTTTTATATTTAAACCTTATGTAAATAGATTTATTTACCTCAACTCATGTGTAAAATTTAAGCATGTGGGTTGTCCACTAATGAGAAACTATGCTCTTTGAGGTGTGGTAGATGATATTTTATGATTATATAACACCTCAGTCTTGTACACTTGGTAAACTCAGACCTTGGTTGTTCCTCTCAGTTTTATGTTTTTCTCGCTTTTAAAAGTATCACATTTACTCTACCTTGTGCCCCTTGGCATATATCTCTTAGTCTAACCAATATTATGTTGATGACCTAGGTATTATATCTTACCCATAATAGTTAAAATGTACTTATATTCCATCGCTATAAGTTTAAAACATGTACCTACTTTCTTGCTCCCCATACACTAATGTAAAAGATAAAAAATAGCATTGATGTTACTATCTTATCTTGATACAAGTGTATAACACCCTAAAGTCATCTGATTTTCAAATTAAATGTATCCTAATGGTCAACCTAAGTGATTTAATGCAAGTTATTACTCTAATTTAACCTTCTCAAGGTTTTACTATGAAAACCTATTTTTAGATTAAAGGGATGAGATGTCTAAATCAATCAAATAGATATGCAATAATTAAGTACTGATTTGTTATGAACTTTAAACTTGTTTGAATTTATAATAATAGAAATAAATAGTGATAGATAGAGACTTATCTAAAAACTAATTATCAAAGATGATCTGGGTTCTAAAAGTTGAGATCTGACAAGTTATTATATCATCAAAAATATTATAGTGTTCATTGTCTGACTAGATAGTAGCACCCATTATGGATAGTAATGCCATCTATGTGTAGTGTCCTCAATGTGGTGCTAATGTTCCCTCTGCAAGACTATTCCTATTTTCTAGGAGCACATGTGCTTATGTCTATATGTCATGTTCTTGTGTGCATGAAACTTAGAGCTTTATGTTGTGCCTTAAAAACCTAATTTAATGTGAAAACCCTAATCCTCCTTACAAGTATGGCATGGACAATAATTTTGTGTGTGTTAGGAGGATGGACTAGATAGCCTCAACACCCCAATGCGTAGAGAGCTACCTACGTACTAATATTTTGAGGATGTACTTATCCCACCTAGTGGTTGATGTATATGCACATGAATGTTATAATGAGAGTGGGATTGGATGCCTTGAATGTGATTGAGCTTTAAAATGTTTGAAAACTAGGCTTAAGGATGCTATAGATGGTAATATGTAAAATTAGGGTATTATAAGGATCAAATACCTTGATTTTATTTAACTTTGTCTTTGATTTGAATAGCTTTTGCATCTATTTTCCATCTAATAAATAAAGGTGGATTAGATTTATATTTATAGGCTTTTGTTGTTTATGTAGATATGAAAATGAGATTAGGCCAACCTTAAGATGGACACACATTTAATAAACTATCTATTGGGAAGAGCTAGGGCTAAGGACAATAGCACCTAATTGGGGAGACTAGCGCCATGTGGATATAGTGTCCCAAATGTGGCACCATTATACTCTTTTTAGATTGCTAATTAATTTGGATTGGGATTTGAGATGATAGTTTTGGGACTATGTTTTAACTAGTTATAGGTGATTGTGGTGTACTGAATGATAGGAAAAGTAAGTTTAATGCTCAAGGAAAGGTCTATGAATAGCCTAGGGATAGGTTAACTCAAACGACACTCTTTACATCCAATTACCACTTTTAGGTGATTACATTTACCACCCCCCCACTTTATGATAGTAATGTATTAAAGTGAATGAATAGTATAAAGGAAAAAGAAGCATACCTGGACTTACCTTGGAAGTGAAGCTCATGTAGATGAGTTTGAGTATGTGAATTCGGGTCTATGTATGTGGAACATGATCCAAAGTAATGTCTTGCAATTAAACATGCAAAAATCAATCCTTAAGAGACAATCAAAAGTAAAAGACTATGCTAAAATAAAATAACTAAGTAAAGCTGAGTAAAGCGAAAGGAAAGGAATGAATACACCTCATTGGGTACATGGACCAATGCATAAAATTGGTGACAAACTATGTGCGTGAGTGTGCATAGTGATTATATATTTGAATAGCTTAAACTAAGTTGATGGCTTGCTCAATCCTCATATGGGTGGATCAAGAACTCAATCCAATTTTGACTCCATAATTGACCACTCTTGCTTGGTGGATCTTGAGCTCTGTGAATAGATTGGATAAGACTGTAAGTGTGTTTAACCCTCTCATGTAGGTGGATCAAGAAATTAAGTAGGCTATGACTCCATCATTGCCCACCTATGTGAATTATATGTATTTATAATTGAACTACACAAAGTGTTGGAAGTATCTAACTGAGTAAATATAATTATGTATTTGGCTCCATGGCCACTTGGGGTATATTAGGAAGCTCTGGGCCAATCGAGAATGCTGAACATTGTATATGGAGTAAGGCATGAATCTGGCGACAACCTAAAATGTGATAGCAAGTGTATTCGGTGTAGATAATGACATGGATTTTGTCATTATATTTGATCAAACTATCTGAAGCTAAGTATATGGAAACTAATGTGCCATGCACATACCCCCAATCTGATATTTAAGTATACTAAATCTGAATTTAGTATGTAATAGTTGAATCTATGTAATTGATTTGAATGTATGAGTGATAATGCCACACATGATGCCCCCAAATATGAGTAACTAGTATGAAGCTAAGTTGAAATGAATGTATCTAAGCTAAATATGAACATAACTACCAAACTCATGATTAAGTTTGTGCAAATCTATACTATACTTGGTATACTATTCTAAATGATTTAGACTATCTTAAAGCTGGGGATACTAGACAATAGTAACCTATAGTGGACAATAGCTCCCTATGGTGCTAGTGTCCCAATATGGGCACTAATGTCTATCTAGTCTGATTTTTGTATGATTTGAGCTGACTACTAAGTCTTTGTTCTATTTTATGTTTGTGCTAAGTTTGATGTTTAAAACTAAGCCTATATGCTGAAATGTATTTATGAGTAGTAAAGTAGGAACCTAATCTCTATGACAAATCCTTGTGAATTCCCCCTTTTTGAGGGTAATTGTGAAATTTATGTAATAATTGCCCTCTAAATATGTAGCTCTACAAAATGTATTATCCAGAGCATGTGCATGATATTCCAATATGATGTACAAACATAACATCAAAATGTAAATGTATCTGAGCATAAGTAGGTAATGGAAGATTTATGTTGTAATATAACATTACATAAGGGTATCAATATAGATGTAATCAATTTATATAGCATCAAAATCTAAGTAACTACCTAGGAAGATGGGGCATGATGTCCATCACAATTCCCAAGTAGGAAGGGTATATGCATGAGATCTCTCATGACATCAAAAACCAGTGTGTGTGTAATAAGAAAATACAAGTGTCATGGTGTAGAAGTATACAAGTATTAGCAGAGGTTCTTAGTTTCCCAAAACTTGCTAATTATGAGGACAACTATGAGAGAGGTAATGGGATCTAAATTGGTGGACGTACAGATTCCTAAGGATATATAGTAGAATTACCAAAACCATATATATTTAGACTAGTGAAATTCTCATATGAATTCATTTCTAGTTAAAAATATAGATTCATCAATTACTACATAATTTAAATAGCAACATGCCTAGAAAATCTTTATATATACTGCTACTTTATCATAGATAATACAAAAGTCTACAAAAATATTCTAGAACAAGTTTGATAACACAATCATAGATATTGATAATTACACAGGGATCAATTCATTACATATCACTTTTACACAAATCTCTCTTACATGGTCTATAATCAAATATTTAATGTCTAACCTCCTCTCATCCTTTTCAACTTACATATATACATACTTTAATATCTCTATCTTGGGCGCATGATTACAACAGACTATGTTTGGAATCTTCAACAACTCTGACCTCAATGTAGGCTTCCTTAGTTAGTAAAACTTGAATCCATATAATATATTCAAAATGAAATATAGTTGTTGACTAAGTATCTTGTGTATGCTGATCAAGAAGATGGCTGACATATCTTTATGTTGTGATGGCACCTTGTAGATTGTTGACATGTCATTATGTTACAATGACTCCTTGTATACATACTATCTTGCTAACACTTTCTTGGACTTAATGAGTTGTCTCATCCCGAGAAAATGCAGAAGAAAAATAATTAGAAAGGAGTAAAATTTAACTTCACCTATCCACAACAAAGAAAATTATAAGGTAAGCTATCACCCTTTCAGGTTTTTAATAAATGACTAAGATCAAATGGCTGCCCTTTTGGGTTTTTAACCAAACTAACCTCTGTGAACCAAAACAATAGAGGAAGTAAAAAAAAAGACCAAAGAACTGAACATATTGAACACCTAAGGCTGAGTAGGGAATGGAAGAGGAACAATGGAACATTGTGTCACTAAAGAGGTAGCCTTGTTTTGATATAGAACCACCAAGAGATGACTAGGGGGAACAAAAACTTGATCATTAACCATTAGAGCAATGGAGACATCTAGTGTATCACAATCCTACTTATAAGTGTGCCACTCCAATCAAATTTCTTGAACTACCCAAACCAAGGCACATAGGGGAGCTTGAGCATACAACAAATGCTGTAAATTAGCATCATCACATGAAATAGAAGTAGCCTTGGTAGTCACAACCTTATCATCAATATCACCTAAAAGTAAGATAAGATGGCCTACATATAGATTCACTTGAACTAAAGAAAATGTATTGCATTCACCTAAGTCTACCACCTTACTAGATGATTCATAACTATATCTCATGTGCTAATCAAGGCATTTAATACAACATCCATAGATTGCGGGTAGCTTGTAGGTTTAAAAATTCCATGGAAGTGGTTTATGTGATAGCAAAATTAGGTTGTAAACTAGTCCAAACATCTTAAAGTTGTTGTTGACAATCCAATAGATGACAAGTGATTTATATAGCTTATTGCATAGTCACACTGAGTTGTACCTGATACATGATAAGCAACACACATAATTTGATAGTCTTGACTATGATCATTGAGCCTTGCTAAGCATACTACGTATGCATTTTCTTGTGCTTCTAGTCTTGGACCAATTGATTAAGAAGTAAAGGAAGGTGATCCACAAAGGACAAGCTATGATCAATCATGACCTATGAAACAAGGTCTAGGTAAGTAGTCTATAGAGTATCACATACATGCTACAAGACATGCCATAATGTAGCATTATTAGTGTCCATATGTGAAACTTTTTGGACCAAATATTTAGCCTACTGAGATAAAGATTCTTGGAATACAAACACACCTTCAATTTGTTTACTCAGTGACAAATGAGTAACATCGAGAGAAGGGTCTATGAAGGCTAGTGTGCTATTCAAAGAAGTGGTTGAAATAGGGGCTAAGGCATGCTGAAGAAGAGTAAATGGAAATAAAAACATCATTCTTTGAGTTGGTGATATAGGCACATCTAGTATGGAAATCATGGATAAACTAGTTGAAGTAGATGGAAGTTATGTAATCAACTATTTTGGCACAGTATGAGGAAGGATCTAAAGACAATTGAATAGAAGACAATTCTATGATAGGGAAAGATGAAGTCTCATTAGTAGTCAATTATGGTTGCTCCATAGATAAAATGATTGGTTAAGAAGCTTATGGATTAGTTAGAGTAGTAACATCAATATTAACACCTTCAAATTCTTGAGACTCAACTATGATATCTTCCATCTATGGATGTTGAACTTCCTACTTAGTTTTAGTGTTGTACTATTAGTTGTCTTTAGAATAACTTATCAAAGGTGTTCCTCATCTATAACTTACTGGTCAGTAGCGAGGGAAACATACATCATGGTGGATATCTTTAAAGTATTTAGAGGGGTAGGAGATTGAACTCATACCTATGTGTGCTACATCTTTTGTATAGCTTCAACCTTAGCCCTTTTATTTTCTTCCTTACTACATCATCAGGTAGCAGCATGGTTAGTTTCTTATCGAGTATCATGTTCTCTTCCTTAGTTAGGGACTCAGATGTGACTTCCTTAGGATCTAAAGGTGGTTCATCCAATTTTGAAAATGAATAAGATTGTGTAGCAATCTAAATTGGTGAGCACAAAATTGAGCCCTTCCTTAGTCAACCTAAGGAAACATCCTATGCAGGCACCTATGGAAACATCATCCTAAGCCAGGCATTAGATGGTGTCAAAGGTTGGGAAGTGGATATGGTATATATAGGTTCTTCCATTTTATCAATGTCAGAGTCTTCAGGGTCCTCCTTCACCATGTAAAACCTACATGTGGACTATTTCTACTTGAGTGTAGATTCATGTGAATTTTATAATAAGACATCTAGGGGTTACGATAGAGATGCACCTCTAAATAAAATACCATGTGTAGGGTCCATATAAGCTTTTTAAACTTGTGTTGCTTCTCCCAAGGGCTCCACCACAATGGATGGTGGACAAAGTGGAAGGGAAACCCATAACTCTGGTGGTAACTTGTTACGAATCTGCATAGTTCTCACGACCTTCCAAAAGAAAAATTCCTTTTCATTCTCATCTTCATATAATTTACCCACCATGTCTTTCAACATTAGGTGATATACTTTGGTTGCATCAGTCTACAACTTAGGCCAATTGCACTGAGATGTGATCTTCGGAACATGAGGATCATTGTACCAAAAATCTTGGCTCCTTATTTTGCATTGGGGTGATGAAGGTGGGCTATGGTTAGCTGGCTGCTTACCCTTTTTACATTGTGGTAGATCTATTGGTGTAGTAGATGAATTTAGAGGTGGTGTGTTAGGAGGAACAACCTGAAGAGGTGTAGCCCATTATGTAGCCTAGGCTTTTTTTAATGCCACCTCTCATTGTGTAGTAGCCATGTCTAAGAAAAAACCCAATGGCACAGTAGTCATTAGAGGGAGCTCGTAGATCCAGATAGATGTTACTTTTGGAAGGTGTTAAACTATATCATGTTAGCCTAAGAATTTTAGAACATCCAGTGGAATTTGTGGATACCTAGTGACCATCTATAGAAGCTCATTTTCCTAATTGTCAAACAAAGGAACTTGATCCTAATAGCAATTTGTAGAAGAGATGACCAAATTAGCAAATTGTTCATCAAGCCAATAATCAGTGTTTGGATGAACTTGTATGACTAATGATTTCCATTAAGTGAAGAAAAGGAGAAATAACAAAAATTCATACTAGAAATATTATTTACAGTTCCCAAGACTTTGGCAATTTTTTATTCCAATTCTAAAAGCAAGAATTCTAGCTAATTAAACTCTTCTCCACCATAGATTATTTGATGCATGATGTTGGTGACACCATTTGTAGCCTTGGTCATGGTCTTAATCATCTGCTAGAACCTTTGAGAAATATGTTTGGATAAAAACCATATTGGTTCATTAGGGAAAGTCACTAGTGGAATACCTAAATTCCCTCTAACCATAGTGGCTTTGATTTCAATAGAGATTGGTGGCACTTTAGACTTATATTCCATGAGGGATTTTCCTCTGGTAGGCATCCTGACTCCATGAGTCATTGATTTTATGGACAAGTACACTATTATATCTTGTAACAAATGAATACAATGTTGGTTATACCTTGCTAATAATAACTGCATGATGATAGACCAATCCCTAAAAGTGGGAAATTTCATGAGGCACTCGGTGTCTGAGCCAATGAAAGGATGTATCAAGCTATTTAATGCAAATAATTAGTTTTAGGCATTATACACCATAAAATTACCATGAGGATAAAAAAACTTGGTCTATTATAGCGAGACTCCTATCCCCAAATCCTCCTTCAAATTGGTGAGTCTCTTTTTGAAATTATGCTCAAACTCAACAACACTAGGGGAGGCAGCCATGATTACAGATTAAGAAAAATTAGAAGCACATAAAATTGAGAAAGTAATCCTAAAATGGAAATTAAAGAGCTCAATTATCAAGATTTAGTGGTCTATAATGCCATGAAATGACTTGTTTATACACTTTTTGGTTCATTTGGCACTTCAAACTTGCACATTTAATGTTTATGATCCTAAAATCCTTCACTTGTGTGATTGACTTCAAATTTGAATTGATGTTGCACCCACATTATTGCACGTACGAGAAGACAATTTAGCTTAGAGGATGTGGAATTCAATGAGGTCGATGTGGCACCAACCTAGCTCCTAAAGAATGTCTGATGGGACATGCCACAATCTTTTCGTTGGCCTTATCTATTTGATAGGTGATCCTGACTATGACATACAACTCTAACAGTGACATTATAATTGCTTGCTTGCATGCTTTGGCCATAACTCCCTTTTTGGCAATTGTTATTCATAATCATAACCCCAAATCTTGTTTAGGTATGGTTCTTAGACTTAATAGATGACCCCCGCTTATCTATCTTCAAGGATGCCACTTAGAAGCTTGTCTACCTGTGATAAATTGACAATCAACATGTGTTAGTCCAACTAGACCATGCCTATCATGCATTTTTACAAAATTGAAATTGATCCAATGCTTTACTAACAAGCAACTTAGGAAAACATGTGACACACATAAAACACAGACCAAACTCAAAGAACTTGCATGAATGAAATTTTCCTAACTATGCTAAATGTGAAGAACCACACTTTCTTACTGAAATGTTGATCTAACAGTGGTATAATTTAATTCTATAACCATTAACCTTTTTGGGTAAAACATTACCTTCTATATCCCATAATATTACAAATCCATTTTGTAAAAGCTCATGAACAACATAAGGACCTTTCCATCAAATGGTGAGTTTACTAAGAAATGCATGGACCAGGCTATCATATAACAAAACCAATTGCTCACAATGGAATTCTTTGTGTGAAGATTCTTGTCATGACATGATTTTTGAATCCTTTTGTTAATTTTATGCACCCACACCAATATGTGCCTATCTTCATCCATATGACTGAGATCCAACAATTGATTTGTAAGTGATTCTGCATAACCTAGACACATTACATTAGCAACTCATAAGTTAGCCATGACATATTCCATAGGCATAATAACTTCCATCCCATAAACCAATTGGAATGGAGTAAATCCTGATGCACACTTAAAATGGGTGTAGTAAGCTCAGAGTACCGTAGGAAGTCTATCCTCACAATCATCTTTCTTAACATCATAAACCTTTGTCAGGAGTTTACCTATCACTTTGTTCACAACCTCTACTTTCTCATTCACTTGTGAATGATAGATTATAATTTTATGATGGGAAATCATAAATTCTTCTGTTAGTATTTTAATGGTCTTGTTCAAAAATTGCATACCCCTATCACTTACCAATCACAGTGGGCACTTATATCGAGTAATGATGTTCTCATACAAAAACTTAGTAGTGTCTTTAGCTCCACATCTTGGTGTAGCAACAACCTCTACCCATTTGGTAAAGTAATCAATCATAGTAATTATGTATCTATCATTACTAAATTTACTTGTTGGATTGATGGTACCAACAAAATTAATTCCCCATTACTCAAATAGTTGTTATGCTAATATGGGACAAAGAGACATCTCATCCTTCTGAGTAGGTAAAATCACACTGTTTGGCAACCCTTTGCACATCCTAAAAAATATGTGACCACTAAATACCACTTTGTAATATTTTTATTACATTAGCTTCTCTTGTAAAATGTTCACCTGCAATGCCTTGATGTGCCTCTTTTAGGACTTGTGATTGTTCATACTCTAGTGCTACTCATTATAGAACCTCATCTTTCCCCATATGATAAAGAAATCCATTTATAATGATAAAAGGAAGTACCTTGGTTAAGAGGTGCTTCTTTTCTTTTTCAGTGTAATGTGTGGGTAATGTCCCCTAATCTAAGAATTGTGTGATTTCAGCTAACTTTTCAAGAATCATAGAAACTCTAAACAAATGAGCATTAAGAGACTCATCGAGGATATCATCTAGATCCTCACCATTATGCAATCTGCTAAGATGATTAGGGCCAATGTTTTCCCTCCCTAGTTTAACATCGATTCAAAAATGAAACTCTTAGAAAAGCATCAACTAATGAGATATCCTTCTACCAAACAATGGCTTGTTAATGCGATATCATAAAGCTTGATGATCTATAAATAATTCAAATGGGGTAGCCAAAAAATAATGTCTAAATTTTTATTAGGAAAACATAATTGCTAGAGCTTCCCTTTCAATTATGGTATAGTTCTTCTCAACTGTAGATAATTTTTGGCTTGCAAAATGGATTGGATGGTCTAAGCCTCCTTTGCCCAACTGTGCCAACACTATGCCAATTGTGGTGCTAGATGCATCTATATGTACATGGAAAGTTTTACCCCAATCAAGAAAAATAAGGATTGGCACAGTAACCAACCAGTGTTTTAGATCCATAAAATCTATTTGGAAATATTCTATCCATATAAAAGGAACACCTTTGCACAGTAATTTCTCCATTGGAGCTGAAATAACTGCATATGATTTTATGAATTTATGGTAATACCCTATATGTCTTAAAAAGGATTCACTTATATTGAGTAATTTAGTGGTGGCATACTCATTATTATAGTAATCTTTGCTTGGTCCACCAAGATTCCCCTGATACACACTACATGGCCTAAAAGAACACCAAACAATGTGAAAAACAAATATTTTTTTAAGTTAAGCACAAACCTGTGCGCTCTACATCTTTCCAACATGAGTCTTAATTTTAATAAATGTTCTTGAAATAATGAGAACACTTCCCAATCATCCAAATATACCTCTAGAAAATCATGAATAAATTCCTTGAATGCAATTACTAGGGCCTTGGAGAAAACCATAGGTGCATTCTTTAGACCAAATGGCACTACCTTGTATGTGAATGACCCCCATTCGGTAGTAAATGTCATCTTAGTTCTATCCTCAGCTTTGATGGGTATCGAATGATACCCAATAAATCCATTAGTGAAGGAATACACCTCATGTCTAGCTATAGTTTCTAACACTTCATCAATAAATTGTATTGGAAAGGGGTCATTAACGTAGGCATCATTTAAGATGTGGTAGTCTCTACAGATATGAATCTTGCCTATTTTCTTTGGCTATATGACCATAGGACTTACCTAGTCTACTTTTTCTACAAGAAATATTATTCTTGTGTTTTTCATATGATCCAATTCAGCTTTAAATTTCATCTTCATGTTAGGATTGAGATTTAAGGCCTCTTTTTAATAGGTCGTGCACTTTCCTTGAGTTCTATATGCATTTACCCTAAAGAAGGATCCACCCCTTTGACTTTTACAAAAGTAGTTAGAAACACATCTGCATAATCTTAGAAAATTTGTAATTCTTATGAAATGTCTTGCTATTCCCAATAGTCACCAACATGTGCCAATTTTGGATATGTTTTAGACCCAATGTTCATAATTTGTTCCTTTAGAGGTTCTTGATATACTTGTCATTTGTCTTCTAAAATGGATTGTGTAATGGCCCACTCACCCTCTTATTCTAGAAATTATATCTATTACAATCAATCTTCTTTAGCTTCTTCATCCAAAGGTTTAGGTAATATTTCATATTCTAGCTCAGGCTTGAAAAACTCTATGAAATATAAATAATCCTCACTAACCAAATCATGATCATTAGTAGACTCTTCTTGAATACGATGGCAAGGATGAATTTACATATTTAATTTTCATCTACATAGAGTCTTTATAGTCTCAGTGTCATTGAGATCCTAGGCATCTTGTTGATTATGATTGATTTCTATGGTGACAACATCAATAAGTTGACAAGCCTCCATATCCTATAGCTACGAAGCTTGGTCGTTACAAAAATCTTCCACTCATCTATGGCATAGAAATGTTTTCATCTTTTGTAACAAAATGCTCACAAGGGGATTGCCACTTTCAAATATAAAGGTTTGAATAAATTCATTCTAGAATTGGATCTAGTGTTGTGTCTCTCTACGACGATCTTGATGAATGTACCAAGTAGTGGGAAAAACCCTTAATGTGTAAATAAAATAATGCAACCAATACTTTGAATTGATTTCTTTAGCCATCCATATTTCAATGCACTATTGAACATGGTTTTAAGGACATTCTCCTTCATGGAACATGGGCCATTTTTTTCACACTTTCTCAGATAATTAAAATCATGTGATAAACAATTCACACACTTCTACCCATGTTTTACTACCACTTCAATGTACAACCCACCAGTTAGCTATAACTCCTTTCAATGCATAATTAAGAGCACTTACCCTTTGATTATCCTTTGGTATATGCATTTAGAACCACACTATAAAATTGCTAATGTATTTAGTGGTAAAGTACTGAGGAATTTGCTGATTAGTTGCATTAACCATGCACAAGGGTTTAAGCTCATGATCATTTTGAGCCCAATTGATCATATAAGTGTCAAAATCACCATTGATAGAAGAAGCTCAATCCCATGTAATTATACCTTAAATATTAGGTTCAATATAGTCACGCTCCATAGAACCAACTTGATATAACATCTCTATATCAGACTATGTAGGTGAGTGAATAGACAAAGATCACACTTCATTTTCTTCTTCTATGGAAATATTCAAAGATTTTAAGGAACACTTACCATACAATTTGCTAGTGATTGGCTCTTCTAAAAAAGAGTTATACTAGCTCATTGGTATATGGAATTGTATATTAGGTAACTTCTGCATCATAAGTCACATCAAGCTATTGCCTTTTGCTACATAGGGAGAATTAGGTTGCCTAAGAATTATGTAAGATTTGAAATCTATATTAAGAGGAATGATTATTATACGATCATCTTTCTGTGACTCTATTTGATTCATTACTATGTTGATTGTCATTTATCCATCATAACCCACTTTTTCCCCAACAAAGCTAGGTAGTGCATTTCATCTGTCTTCATATCTATTACTTCAAAATCACCATGTGGAGTTAAATCTATGACTTTAATCTCCACATCTTCCAATCATCTTATGGGATCTATCCTACCATAGTCCACTAGACCAAGGGTTACGAGGATGTAACTCAAATGTGGTCTACCAATTGCCTTATAGGTAGATCATGGGATCATATTCACTGTGCTCCAAAAATCAAACACAACATTTGGTATTTCATACCCTGCTATCTCAATATCGACCTTAGCATCGACATCCCATGGCTTCTTTATCTTAATATACCAAGCCATCTTTTTGGTACTTTCCTTTCCCTTCTACACACATTTGATCAGATTGTGAAAGATTTTAGTGATATTTTGTGATATATCCTCATTTCTTAGAGTATTAAACAATTTCATCAAGTCTGTCAATGCTGTTACAATGCCCTCTTATTTCATGATTCACACAATCTATCTATACATCTATGCATCAGGTGTAGCTTCATCTACTATAGCTGAACCTTATTATTGAATATTCTATATAATTTGCATGGCTTACTTCATGAGTCCATTCTATTTTACTAGTTTTGGATAGGTATCTACTTTAGCTTTTCGTATGCCAAAATTTATTGGCATTTCTAAAGGAGGCAAGCCTTTTTGTGCATACTATGTTCTTGTTATTACTTGCATAAATGCATTATAGTTGGGCTTAGAACCAACTCAATTTACATTTTTCATAGTTTAATCTCTATGTTGTCTTTCTAAAATAGGGAAGTCATGAGTATCATGCTGTTTAGATACTCAACAATATGCACAATAAACTTGTCATTATGGATTTGTGGGGCAATTTTGTTGTACATGATTAGGTTCCCCACACAAATAGAATATAATGGGGCCTATAAGACCATTGCCATATCCTCACTACACACCACCATGATATTCACCTCTAAATCCTCCTCTAATTCCTTGATATCCCCAACCATCTACCTATTGTGCCCCAAAGTTTGATGTAGTCTACGGTACATTCCACCCCTACTAGTATTGTTGATTATTATAACCACCATATTGGTGTTGATTTATATGTAGAGTCCAACAGATTATTATGCCTAAAGAATCGTAGGATTCCATGTAAATTGATAAGCATATTGTAGTGGTTGTGTGGCTTTAACTCTGCTAGCTAATCCTTGTGGTTGAAATAGCTATGCATTTTGATCCCATGCCAGTCCAACCTATACTACACTGGTAGGATTGGTTTCTACTCTTATAGTGGATTATGATGTTTTTGGTGCTTTTTATGTGGATACTATAAATACATTATTATTAATGTCTTCCTTTAATTTTTGTAGAGCCCTACAATCCTTATCTTCATGATTACTAGATTTGTAGAATTTATAGTACATACTCTGTCAATTTTTTACATATTATTATAATAAATGACAATGAGCTATTGAGTATCCCACTATGTGACACATGTCATAAAACTTTGTACGTAATTTTGGGCATTCATTCCTATGGTGGTCTTCCTTACCACACTCAATACACCATAGGCCAATTCTAGGTCATTTAGTAGTATTCTATGGAGCCGTCAACCTCTGTAAAATAGCTTAGAGTGTGCTTTCTAACTATGTTTTTCTCTCTACTAGTGTACCATAATATTCTATCTACTCCACTCTTACTATGACTATTCTATCTTTTGCTTTATTAGTGAACTTGGTTTATGTATCATAAACCATAATTTTGGTCACAATCCTTAAATGAACCAAATGGCCTTATCTTTACCTTCCAAGGCAAATTCGATGTTGTTAACCACATCAAAAAATCTATGGTCATAATCATGAACAGTTTCCCTTGGACCTTGATGGATTTCTTTGAGGTCTTGTATGGTTTGGCTCATTATTTTCTTAACCTTGAAATCTGTGCCAACCATTTTTACACATCATCAAAACTTGTTGTTCTTGATTCTCTACAGAACATGAACTCTAATGCTCTTATAAACAAAGCACCAATAAACTCATACTTCTTAATATTTTCATCTACAATGCCTTTAGCCTACCATTTCATGTCACACATAAGCAAGTATCACTCTGGAGCCACAATTCCATCATAGGGTGATAGTGTGATAAAGGATTCTAGTTGTAAAGCCATATTACCTAGGGTTAGTTGTAAAAGAATCATTATCTATGCTCTTCTAGATGGTGGTAATGATACCATACTTTTTGGAATTGATAACTAAGAACTTATTGGTGTTGGAAGTGGTATTGTCACTTAAGGAGGAGTGATCACTGGTGGTGTTTGTGGTGATGATCTTGCAGACCCAGTGGGACTATCTTAAAGTACTACTATATTTGTCAAAAATGGGAAGCCTTGTGAAAATAGAAAATATTCCTAAGATTACAAAGGTGACAGAGATTGCTCAGGGGATGAAAATGCCTCTGACTCATCTTTGATCTCTGTAATGGTGTCCGTTTGTGTTCTATTCTCCTCAACAAAAATTTCAATCTATGACACCCAATCAACAACATATTCAATCAACAAGGGGTCAGTCAAATTATTCATTACCTCTCTTAAATAATTCTTCTATGATTTAGTGAATCATTGTGTGTTTTTTTTGAAATTAGAACCTACTAATTATTTGATACTTCTTCTTGATTCCTTGATCTCTTGATCTCTCTAACTTTTAAATCTCTATAGATGAATGTAAATAGGGGTATTTTTATAAAATATGGGCTCAAGGGATGTGTATTATGATGGTGAAATTTATCTTTGTCATATTCTTCTTGTGTAAAAATTTGAGCCAGTACTGTGCCTTCTATTGACTGGGCCTCCAAAATCAGGCAACTCCCTTGTAAACAAGAAAGGTGTTTCATTAAGCGGCTATGATCTACTACCATCTATTAAACTACCTTCTTCTATTCTTTTTCCTTTATTGACATCTTCTACATGCATCTGTACTTAATTTTTAGTGTACTTGATTTTTAGTCTCACTAATCCTAAGTCCTTATCACTCATAGACTCTTTCCTCTCCTATCCTTTCATCAACTCATTCTTCTTCTTTTCGATCTCCTATAATGATTCAAACTCTACTCTTAATTATACCTTTACCTCTACTCGTAGTTGCTCGTGAAGTCTTTGATATATTCCACCTCTTTTGCTATCATAGTTCTCACTCTATATCTACAATATTCTTTTGGTCTCTTTCATCTTGCCTTCTCATCTAGTTTATACTAACCAACTTTACCGATCAGCTCTACACCATCTCACATCCTAATCACACACATCCCCATAGTGCTTGAAAGACTACTCCATCATGAATGGGTAGGACACTACAAAATTTTTAATGACAAAAATCTTGATAAGAATTGGTATTCTCTGCAAAAACTTTCCTCTAGTACCCAAATAAGTCTTGTGTGGCTTCAAAATCAATATAACCATAAGCTACAAATTCCATTATATATCTCTCTATAGTGGTTTGTATCTAGTGATCGATCGTATGGGTCTAAGAAACCTCTAGGATCTATAATTATTCAATTAGTTCATCAATCTAATAAATTATAGATACAGATCTAGTTTGGAAACAAAAATGTTCTAATCTCACTAGCCATGTAGTAAGCAACTCAAAAATTT
The DNA here is from genome assembly GCA_037957365.1 of Torreya grandis. NCBI lineage: Eukaryota > Viridiplantae > Streptophyta > Pinopsida > Cupressales > Taxaceae > Torreya > Torreya grandis. The sequence goes on from JARHVA010002320.1 coordinate 902,556, forward strand.
GCACCATAAGATTGCATGTACATCACCATACAAATGATTCTTTATGAGTTCCTTTTCGGTGAATCTTATCCTTATCACCTCTTTCTATATGAACTCTTATTTTTTGATCCCACCATCCTTCTAAATCCCTCTGACTTGGTAACAACTGGAGCATATCCTTTCTTTAGCAACCCATAGCAGGGTCCACGCTCACCACATAATTGTTAGCATAGGTTCCTAGTTTCCCAAAATTGCTAATTACAAGGACAACTATGGGAGAGGTAATGGACTCTAAATTGGTGGATGCATAGATTCCTAAGGACCTACAGTAGAATTACCAAAACCATAGATATTCAGATTGGTGTGATTCTCATATGAATTCATTTCTAGTTAACAATATAGATTCATTAATTACTAAATTTAAATAGCCACATGCCTAGAAAATCTTTATATATATTTCTACTTTATCATAGACAATACAAAAGTCTATGGAAATATTCTAGAACAAGTTTGATAACACAAACATAGATATTGATAATTACACATGGATCAAATCATTACATAGCAATTATACACAAATCTCTTGTACATGGTCCAGAATCAAATCTTTAATGTCTAACCTCTTCTCATTCTTTGCAACTTACATATATACATACATTACTATCTCTATCTTAGGTGCATGGTTACAACAAAATATGTTTTGAATCTTTAACAAATCTGACCTCAATATAGACTTCCTTAATTAGAAAAACCTGAATCCACATAATCTGTTCAAAACTGAATACAATTGATGACTAAGTATCTTGTGTATGCTGACCAAGTAGATGGTTGACATGTCTTTATGTTGCAATGACACCTTGTAGATTGATGACATGTCATTATGTTATGATGAATCCTTGTATACATACAATCCCAATTACAAAAAGGAAGCAAATAGATAAACACACAAGGAATGTAAAAGATAGGTCAAGTGGGAATAATATAAGGGACATGGGTATAAGTCACTAAATCTGAGAATGAAGACATATAAGGATATGTTTAAATGTCCACATATGTAAACAATAAGTAATTTGGTTTAGAGACACATAGAAGGACATGTTCAAATGTCTGCATATAGAAGCATGGAAGCACACACAAGGGACATGGGCACATGTCCAAGGCATACAAATAGAAAAGTGGTGTAGAATCCAAATAAAAATGGCATATTCAAATGCCCTTGAAGATGGATGAAGCATAGGAAACACAATCAATTCTAATCTAGTAACTAGAAACGAAAGTATGTATAATTGTGTAGTACAAATCCATTTAAATTCTAGGATGCATATACACTGAGGATAACTAGTGATAGTCAAAAAAATCTAAGTAATGAATAATAATGATCAATATCAGGATACATTAATGCATAAACTAGAATTGTATAGTATTTAAAGATAAAAATTGGTAGTCATAACTGCGTATGATATGCCCCTGATCAAATGTATAAACCTAGATCGGTGTAAATGACCCTAATGGGTAGATTATAAGTGGTATGGATTATTGGAGTGGACTGGAGTCATGTTTGGAATCTGCAAACACTTGACAAGAATAAGTGAAGCATATGTGTATGATAAAATAGACTATCTTAGGATAGTTAGCAATATGCAATATCTAGCTAGTAATATAAATATAAACATATCAATACATACAATCTATAAAATTTTATGTTTTTGAAATATTTGAATGTTTTTTATTTTGACATGTTATAGTGTTTTTGTGTTTTTTAATTATAAGCTATGTATAAGCAAATGAAAATAAACTATGTACAAGGAACAAAAGAGAGAAAGAAGTATGTACAAGGGTAAACACCATACTAACTAATGAGTCTCATGGGATACTCACTATCACTGTGGCTTGTGTTGAAAATAGGAACAATAATCTCTTGTGCAGTGTGATTTCTATGTTATAGTTGAAAGTTGTTACAATAATACACTGATTATTGTTCATCATTAGAATTATAATATTATCCATGATCAAAATCATAATAACTTGGAATGCTAGAGGGAAATGTCTCATACTATGGATTTAACCTTTTTGAATTGTACTTTGGCATATTAATTGTTATTTTTCCCTTTAAAACTATGTTTATTGTAGACATATGGTGTTGTGGAGGCTCTTTTACTAGAAAACCTATTTTGAGAATGTTTGTTGGTTGAGTATGATTTTGACTTTGCAACTAATTTTTTTACTCTTTCTATAACATTTATTATGTATTTGGATGTTTTACCTTAATAAACTATATCTGTGACTGATGTGCCTTAGGATGTTAAATAAACCCCAAACCTTTTTGACCAATATTGTAACTGCTAGAATAGAAGTGATGCTTTAGGCCTGTTTGCCCAAACCTTGACCATGATAATAATACTATTATAGATAATTTTGACTAAAACCATACCATATTAAATGTTTAGCCTCATTTTGGAGAGGTATATTTTATTGATTTATTTATGCTCATCATACTATTTCTTTCTATGATTATGCTTTTGGAATCTTTTGTTGTTCTGAGTTATATTTTGGTAATCATTTTTGTATTGTTTCTAAATTTGACACTTTTTGAATTGGTATATGTGCTAGTGTATGTTGTTTGGATGAAGTTTCATTAATTGAGTCATTTGTATCCATAATATTTTGTATTTTCCTTTTCAATGTTAAACATGAATCGATGTGTTGCCCATGCATTCTATGATATGCATAAAAATATATGAATCTCCTCATTGGGTATAAAGGATGTAGTTTGATCAAATTAGCATTAATCATTTCCCTTAGTGTCTCATTTGAAATATTATTTAACCTTTGAGTGATTTTTAAATCACTAGTTGTAGATGTATTTTGTTGTGATTTCATGTTCTGATATGTAACATTATTTGCCACAAATTGACTAGTTGAAGATGTATAAACATGATTTACACTATTATGCCCTAGAGGCCTTTGTATTGTAAATTATTTTTTCAATGCTGTAATATTTTCATGTAGTAGTTGTTTGATTTTTTAAACCTATAATTATCTTGCTCATACTGATAATTTGATACATAGAGTCTCACAAGTGCAAACCCTAGCTAAACATTTCTATTTCACCATTAGGCACACACCCTATAGGGAAGAGGTATGAATAGGATGAGTAGGGGGATTAGTGATAGTGTTATAGGTTATTAAATCTCTTGGAAGAATGATAGCATGGACCTAGTTAGAGGGAAAGTAGATATCATCCTCATGGAGATGATGAGGAGAAGGATATTCTTTCCTATGCATAAGATATGACACTGAAACTTGAAACATAGTTGTTAGATTATGTGCTAAATACTCTATGTGTATATGGGTTTGCTTGTTAATGTAATTCCACATAGGAAAAATATATCATGTTATGATATATGACATATATTTTAATTTATATAAATCATCATCTATACACGTGTTTATGTCTTTTCTAAGTTTATTAAGGGAACAAGCATGTAAATGAAAGTACTACGATTTGAAACAAAAAATGATTGATTTCTTCTATCATTATGATCATGATTATATAAATTAGAAGATATATGAATATGAAATCTAGGTTTTGGAATTAAAATTTGAGTATAAATAGAAAAGGATACAAACCCCAAGTGTGTTTAGGGTTAAGATTTTTTTAATCTAGGGTTTATTTGTAACGATTTAAATCATATGTAAATAAATTGAAACCCTAGTGTGAAATTGATTTTAATTATATATGTTGTCTAAAAAATCAAAAAATCAAAAATATGCAACCCTAAATTTATTGCACAAAATTTGGATGAATGCAAGCTAGGGTTTGAATCAATATTCAAAGTAAGATGGGTTCACCAAATGATTTAACCTTCTTAAGGTTTTACTATGAAAACCTATGTTTAGATTAAAGGGATAAGATGTATAAATTAGTCAAATAAATATGCAATAACTAAGTCCTAATTTTTTATGACCTTTGACTTTGTTTTACTTTCTAATAATATCAATAAATAGGGATAAATAGAGACTTATCTCAAAACTAATTATCATAAATGATCTAGGTTTTAAAAGTTGAGATCTAGATAATTATCTATGTCATCAATAGGATTATAGTATTCGTCTGCTCATTGGACACCAATACCTAGTATGGATAGTAGTGCCATCTATGTGTAGTGTTTTCAATGTGGTGCTAATGTCCCCTTTATAGGATTTTTACTATTTTTTAAGAACAATTATGCTTATGTCTATATATCTTGTTATAGCATGCATGAAACTTGGAGCTCTATGTTATGCCTGAAAAACTTAATTTAATGTGAAAACCCTAATCCTCATAAGTATGGCATGGAAAATAATTTTGTGTGTGCCAGTAGGATGGATTGGACATCCTCAATACTCCATTGTGTAGAGATTTTCATACATATCAATGCTCTGAAGAGGAATCAATCTTGATGTAGTTATACCACCTAGTGCTTGATGTATGTGCAAGTGAATGCTAGAATGAGAGTGAACTTGGATGCATTGAATGTGATCAAGCTTTTAAATACTTGAAAACTAAGCTTATGGATGCTGTAGATGGTAGTATGCAGAAGTAGGGTAGAATAGGGATCAAATACCTTAATTTTCCTCAACTTTGTCTTTGGTTTGAATAGTTTTTGCATCTATTTTACATCTAGTGAATAGAGGTGGATTAGACTTGTATTTATAGGGTTCTATTTCTTGTGTGGATAAGAAAAATGAGCTTAAGCTAACCTTAGGAGGGGCACACATTTGAAAAACTATCTTTTGGGAAGAGCTAGGGATAATGATAGTAGCACCCAGTTGGGGACATTAGTGCCTTGTGGATGTAGTGTCCCAAATGTGGCGCTAATATCCTCTTTACAGACTGCTAAGCAATTTGGATTGGGATCTAAGATGATAGTTTTGGGACTATGTTTTAACTAGTTGTAGGTGACTATGGTCTACTGAATGATTGGAAAAGTAAATCTAATGCTCAAGGAAATGTCTATGTCTAGCCTAGGGATAGGTTAACTCAAGTGATGTCCTGATTATCCAATTATTAGTTTTAAGTGATTACATATTCCAAAAGGATTGATATAAATATAAGATCAACCCTCATTTATTCCTCACCTAGCTAGACCTATAAAATACCAAATAAACCAAAGGCAATTATCAAATATACTTGATCAAACATTCAATTTATCAATGATTACCTATTTCCATACCAGTCATAGGTACAACACATCTACAAGTATGAAGTACTAAAGGAGTATCCCAAGACCCTGATTTGCCAAGTTACAAACTATTTCACTATTGTATTGATTTTACATATATTTATGATTCACACACAAGCCAACACATATGGGAGAACTACATTATTTTGAGGCCTTGTTGAGAGTATTGGCTATCTAGGCAACATCCTTTGATAGTGATGTCATTGGGGTTAGCTCAACACCATGTGCCCACCAACCCATTTTCCCCAAAGGTCACATTGAAGATGAAAAGCTATGGTTATGCCATTTCATAAGCTACAACTATTTATGACCTAGATTTAAATAGACCAGAGTGAAGGGAAAGAAAAACCTATTAGCATTTAGGTGGCCACTTTATATTTTAATAAATACTTTGTATATAACACTAGCATCAAACCCAGACAATAGTGTTAATACAATCATCCTAGGCTAATGTTACTATCCAAAGAGCCAGAGGTGTCAAATCTAGATTCTAATGACTATTTTAGAATCTACTTCCCACCTACCTTTAACTTGTTCTAGATCCAAAACCACATTATCATTAAAACAAGCTAAGTACTTCACTTCTATGTAATTTATATATCTAGCACAGTTGTACTTTCCATATTTGTACTATCTCAACATAATAACTTTAGTGTATGCTTATATCTAAGTTCAACATCTAATTGGCCTGCTATAGATCTAATTATCACCCTTGTGCCATTTGATTTATTTATACCCATTTAATAATCTATATAACACCAATCTAGATCCATTTTAGGGTTAAACATTTGGTGAACCCTATCTTTGAACATCAAACCATAAAAAAAATTAGGTTTTTTTTCTATTTTTCTATTACTAATCCTCAATTGCCATAAAATATGTGCAACATGGATGCATCTATTACCCATTTTGGATTGAAATATATCATAGTTGTTTTGGTTTGCTACATTACTTACCTTGTCAAATCTTATAAGCAAACTCTTTCCAATAATGAGAGGATTTTAAAGTGAACAAAATAATTAATATCTTTTAAAATTTCATTTTACAATGTTATAGATCTAATATCTAGATGCCAATGTGCATACTCCACCATTTGTCATACCTATGTCTTATTTGAATGATAGCTACCATCCTGCACCCATTATTTCCCCATGGCTTATATTGGATTCTATGGTCCTTAATTTTAGTACTTGAAGGGGTAAGGTTGCTCAACCCATCCCACCACTTATTAATATAAAACATGTGCCACCAAAACCTAGGTTTTTAATAAAATATAAGGGATATGACATTGTTGACCAATTGAACAATACACATGCTATGATTTCAATACTTGAGCTCTTAAAGCAATCTACTATTTATAAGGATATCTTATACAAGGCATTTATGAGATACAAGTTCCAAGTGATATTGAGCCTACTTATTTTGCATATATTATGAAAGATCTTATGAAAAATAACAAGCTCATCACCTTTGATCCAAAAGATTTACCATCCAAAGATATTATTGACCAAAATTTGCTTTGTTCATACAAGTAACAATATAAGCCAAAGGTATCAAAAGAGTGATTTTGGATGATGGATCAGGCCTAAACATTTTTAGTATGAAATTCCTAACCACCATGGGTATTAACACTAGTCTTATTAAATATGCTCTTATACACATCAAAGGATTTGATAATTCACATAGCCCTCTAGTTGGACAATTTACATTGGATGTGACCTTAGGACTAAAAATAATTTCTACTACTTTTTAGGGCATGTCTCAATCATTACATTATAATTTAATTTTAGGTAGACCTTAGATACATTTAATGGAAGCTATCGCATATAAACTTCATCGATGTGTGAAATTCATACATGATGGGATCTTATTATCCATGCCTGCCAATGATGAACCTTCCAAATTTTGTAAAATGGTACATTCTGAAACTAAAGGCATCCCCATAGTAGTACCACCTAAGCAATCCATTCCTCTTGAACATATACATATATATGAAATAGGTGAGTTAAGTATAATGGCTCCTTTATCTCTAGATACAAATATGACATTAAGCTCTAAGGTACACATAGATATGCACAAGGAGAAAGAACCATCCACATAAAAATATGTTTTATATTATTATGAAAATAATGATGATATATCCTATGATATGATAGATGAAAAAATGTGAAACTTTAAATTTGATCCACTTGATCAGTTATCACATAACTTATTTGAACCTAGGGTCCAGACACATATAAACTAAACCCACTTGCAAAAAATACAACATTGAATCTAGATACAGACATATCAAAACTAGTAGATGAGCATGTAAATTCTTGTTATTCCATACATCCCTCTTGGTTAAAAGAACTGATTCAACCTTAGAAGGGATAAATGTAAGTACATCATGTGAATAATGTGGAATATTCTCAAAAGGCTTTACCCCAAATACTACATATCACAACAGAACATGATACCACCGATACCATCTTATCTTTATTTATTGAACATAGAATGATTTTTTTACCTTATACTAGACATAGATTAGGTAGTAGACTACTCCCCACAAAGGGCATACCATATTGTAATTAACATCAGATCATTGGCCATACTACTAATCAATGGGTGGAATTGCAAAATTTAATCCAACAATATAAGAATGAAGGACATATATGTAATGCATCCACAATAGGCAAAAGGAATAATAATTTTTATCTTTCAGAAGAGAAGTATACCTCAAAGAGACAAGTGCATGTTGATTATACTATTATTGTTAATATTGATGGGGTATATTTACACCATATCGAGTTTGATCCAAGAAAGCGTGATACAAATTATGGGATTACTTTTATTGCAAGTTTGGGACATACTATAAATGAACTAATATATTCTCCCTTTGATCCCAAATATTAAGGATACATTCACTTACCTATTGCTTACAACCCATGTGCATAAGCTTAAACTATATGGATATCAGTAACTGAACCATATTTAAAACTAAAGTTTGGACAAACTTGGATAGTTGAATGGAATGCTAAGTTAGACATTACAAACATGTGTGTAAACTTTCCTCATATGGGTACATAGATTTGTATATAACATGATGGACATAATTAATTTTCTAAACCATTGGCTTCAGTAAAATCATTACATAGAAACATTAAAATGTTGGTACTAAATTGATATTAATTAAGCTTAAAATCCTTTGTAGGTGGCCCTTCACCTTTTGAGGATGAGGAATTACTTGATTAAACCTATGTCAAAAATTAAAAAAATATCAAAAAATTAAAAACATACAAAACTCCAAAAACACTTTTGACAACTAAATGTTCTATTAGATCCTTTGCATCTATGTGTTAGTTCCATGTTGATGGATGGCATATTTAGTTACTCCTACATACATATGTGTAACACTTCTACTTGAGTGTGATACATGCATACACATATACATGATACATTTCTATTTCAGATGTTGGGCTTTCCCTCTACTCATGTCATATGGACATTGGGGGCATACACTTATTTGATATTGATACACACAGGTTATATGACTCTATGAACACTCTAAATTATTATGTTTGAACTCACATATGTACTTACACATGCCTATTATCCATGACTATATCTTACAAAGGGTAATTCATATGTTATACACTTGACATAATTTTCCTAACACATTGGATCCATGGGCCACTATGACATATTTATGCTAGTTTCTTATGATTTACTTTATGCACTTCCTTGAGTGTCTTGTATTCCTTTTTAAAGAATTTGAATATGCTCCTTTGCTTGCAGCCCCCATGCCTATGTATGATTTCATTGACATTTACATATATATTATTGTTTGATGTATAGAAATTTGAATAAATCATTCTTGCCTTTATGTAAATTTAAATAAGTCATGTCCCTTCAATTGTGTGACACTAAGCATGCCCCTTGTTTACGGTCTCTTTGGACCATTGAATTTTGACTTGATTTTGAGTGTTCTTGTGTGTATTATTATTTTTTTGTTGAGCTTATACTATTACTATCTAGATTTTTCCATGATATTTATCATGTATCTTAGGATTACATATGATCACATTGGTTCTATTCACTTCAATGATACATTTACCTAGACATGTTCTTTCTATATGTTACATGGTTACATTCATAGATTATGCAATTATCTTATCCTTTTGAGGTGAGTTAACTACCAGTTCCTATCTTTCCCTCACCTCAAAGGGGGGCATGTCATAGAGACATGTTATCCACACATGTAATAGTTTCAAAATTATAGTGGGGGCATGCTTTGGAAGCATGTTGTCTACACACATTTAGTATGTGGTACTTCTATCATTTTTTAGATTATAATGGGGGCATGATTTGGAATCATGTTCCCAACATTAATTTAGTATATGGTACTTATATCAATTTTTAGATTTAGTGGGGGCATGTCATATGGGAAAATATTCCACACATTCATAATTCTCAAATTTAGTGGGGGCATGTCATATGGGCATGGATTCCACACATTCAAATTTCTCATATTTAGTGGGGGTATACTTTGGAAGCATGTTATCCACACCTATTCAATAATCAATATCTCTAGTTTATAGTGGGAGCATGTTTTGGAAACATGTCCTCCTCATTGGTACTTATATTAATTTTTAAATTTCTCCATATATAGTGGGGGCATGCTTTGGAAGCATTTTCTTCGCACTTACACAATTATCTGAATTGGCCAAAACACACACAATTATATGATTCAAATTCCCAATTATGGTAGATTTATATACATTGGTACTATTGTAATACATAGTTCCAACATGAGACATATATAAGGTGCATATGCTATGTAACATGTGCCTAATATTACAAAATCTAAATTAGTTTTAGATTCCAAAACTCTTTTATGGACTGTTACCATATCATGAATTTTTTTGTACTAATACCACATAGATCTTTATGGATTTTTATTGAGCTAATACATTGCAGTAGTTATTTCACCTTTTGGTATGGTTGAGGTGATCAAATCACTCAATGTTTCCAAATTTTTAGGTTATACTTAATTATCTAGCCTCACCAGGTTATAAATATAATTGGGTTTCATTTAGCTAATCTCAACAGCCATGTAGCAACTCACTTTTGCTCAAAACTTAGGGGCATGTGCCTTGCAATCTCTCTCTATTTTCTTAGAGATATGAACTTTAAATATTTATCTATATTCATCCTAATCTTAGTTTTAGAGCCTTATAATGATACATCTTTCTCAAAATAAATTACCAATAGGTAAGACGGTTACATTGACACACATGTGTACTCCTAAACCTCACTCTTTCAATTTCAGTCTATTTCAAGTACTTTAAACCTAAATTATATGCACTAATTTTATACTATAACATGCTCTTAGTTGCAAGCCAGTAACCATAAAAACACTCAAGATGGGAACATGCAAATAAAAGGTGCACATACACACCCAGGTACACATTCATTTCCTTTAAACTAGAAATTTAATTGCTACATTAAAGGATGGAAAATGTAGATAATATTTTATTATTATATATCACCTCAGTCTTGTAGGCTTGGAAAACTCAAACCTTATCTATTCTTCTATGTTCTATGTCTTTCCCACTTCCATGAGTCTCACATTTGGTTTACCTTATGCCCCTTGGCCTATATCTCTTAATATAACTAGTCTTATGTTGATGAACCTAGTCTTCTATCTTATCCATAATTCTTATATATTATCTCTACAAGTTTAGAACTTATACCTTCTCTCATACTTCCTAGACATTAATGTTTGGGATGAACAATAACATCGATGTTACTATCTTATTCTAGTGCAAATATTCAGTGACCTAAAGTCATCCAATTTGTAAATGAAAAATATCCTAATGATCAACCTAAGTGATTTAATGCAATTTATTATTCTGAAGGTATTAATATAAATATAATATCAACCCTCATTCATTCCTCACCCAGATAAACCTATAAAATACCAAAGAGACCAAAGACAATTTATCAAAAGCACTCTATCAAACATTCAATTGATAAAATCTTACCTATTGACATTACATTCATAGGTAAAACACATCTATAGGTCTGAAGTACTAAAAGATCATCCCAAGACCCTGATTTTCCAAATTACAAGTTAGGTCACTATTGTACTTGATTTTTACATATTGTATGATTTACACACAAGCTAACATGCAAGGGAGAACTACATCAATTTGAGGTCCTCTTCAGAGTATTGGTTATGTAGGTAAATTTCTTTGAAAATAGGGTCATTTAGGTTAGCTTGACACCATGTTACCATTAACCCATTTCCCCCCAAGGTCACATTGAAGATGGAAAGCTAGGGTTTTTCCATTTCACAAGTAACAACTATCCTTGACCTAGATCTGAATGCACCAGAGTAAAGGTGAAGTAAACCCCAAAAGCATCTATGTGGTTTCATCCCATTTCAATAGATATTACATAACACACACTAACATAAAACCTAGAAAGTAGTATCGAGGTAACCATCCCAAGATGACTTTACTATCCAAAGAGACAGATGCCTCAAATCTAGAATCTGATGATTGTTCCAAAATCTCTTTCCTACCTGCTTTTAGCCTATTCCAGATCCAAAACTACATTAACATCATAACAAGCTAATTACTTCACTTATTTATAATTTATATATCTATCATAGTTATACTTTCCATATTTAGAATATCCCAACATAATAAATTTAGTGTATGTTTGTATCTGAGTTTAACATCTAATTGGCTTGTTATAGATATGGTTATCACCCTTATGCCATTTAATTTCTATATACCCATTTAATAATATAGATAACACTAATTTAGATCCATTTTAGGGTTAAATAGGTGTACACCAAAGCATTTAGTCACTCCTTCACCCGTGAGATGGAATTTTCCAAACCTTGGACAAATATGGAAATATTATTTGATTCCTCATACAGTGGTAGTGTTGCGAGCTTACCTATAATTAACTATAATACTCAGTTCATATTAAACACATTTCATGGAACCCATAGTTTATAAGTCATTAGAATAGATTTAAATGTTTCACATGGGAAACACTATGTATTTGATGGCTTTGCCATATACCTCATAGGAATTTTACATCCACCAATCACATGGAACACTGATAGTGTCATAAATAGGGTGTGCATCACCCTAACTGAGGGTATCATCATCATTTAGCTCTATGTTTTACATGACTTGTGCTATGATGTTGTAGATGTTATTAATTTCCTTGTCAAAATCAATGCTTTCAACATAAGTGGGCCATGCTCATTTTAAAGGGGCATAATCACTCACTACTTTCTATTCTCAAAACTAATAAAATGCTTCTTGAAGTGCATATTGTTATTGTTGTCATAATACTAAGGCCTACCAAGTAATTCCAAATAGTTATTGACCTCAAATAAATTTATTAGTTTGAAATATGCATGAAATTTCACACCCATGATATCGAAAGAGACATTCTTAAAAATTCATAATGGCTATATACAAATGTTATTTTCCATGAATAAAACAGGGGGTGAAAGTCTTAACACTAGGCTGCCCATTTTGCACCAGGATTCCCTAGTGAGAATATTAACCTTTACACATGTATTGAGAATAATTTCACATACAAACCAACCATCTATAGTTTCATTAATGAAAAATTCTTGGTTATAGCATGTATTGTGCATGATCTTGAACTCACACTATTTGGATAAATATGGTGTGAGTAATTCCATTAGAGCCTCTTAAAGATACTAATTCAACCACTTATTAATAAAAGAATTACTCATTTTGGTCATAGTGGATTGAATATTTCAAACATATAATTTTATTCCTTTCCATTTTTTACCTTTTTTTGAAAGCCTCATGCACTTGACTTTCCAAATCCTAGGCAAGTTGTAGGTCACCTTGTAACTTTTTGATTATTTTCATAGCATCTTGCACTATCTATTTCTCATGTGATCCATCAAGATAGTTTCCAATAGGTGGATTAACATGATGAAACTTTTCATCTATCCTTTGTTTAATATTTGGTCAAACCTTTTCCATGGGGGATGCTTATGGTTTAGTTGTAGTGCCACTATGCATCATGATGTTTATATTTGGACCTTTAGTTTTGGGATTTCCTTATTTGGAAACCTAGTAGTCCATTGGGTGTACAACATGTATCATCCTTGCCTCTTTCTCAGACTTATAATTTTGTGTTGTATTTGCATATAGGAAATTCTTCAACTCTATTCTCAGTGTGACAATATCCAAAAATTGGAAACTTTGGGCAATATCTCTAATAATGCTATGGAGAACCACATTTATAACATGTGCACAAAGGGAATCTTCCACCACCTCTTCTTCCACCTAGACCTATTAAATTATGATGATTTATATAGTGTCCTTGATCTTGGTTGGAATTTTTAAGAGTATTTTGTCTTGTTCCATGCTTTTGTGCCTCATAGGTCTCATCAATCAGTTGACAATCTTCAATGTTGTGGATGGAGGTGTCATGAGTATTAAAATATAAAGAGACTTTCATTAGCAGTTCACATTGTACGAGGGGGAAATTACACATGTCATGGCCTTCATGAAAAATTTCTCATGATGTGAGGAGTGTCTTAATAATTTACCATGGAAAATTGCTCTTATTGTGTCTCTCAACCTCATAGTTTGTGCACCATAAATCACCATGGATTTCATATACACTCTTGACAATTATTTTTTAGAACTAAGAGGGAATTAAGGTGATTTGTGCCTCCATAAAGGGGTCACCTATATCCAAATTTCCTATGGATTTGGATCTAAGTACAACCTATAACATTTATATAAGTTCCATGAATGTTTTCATAGAAAGAGTGCCTCTAAAAGGACCCAATAAAATTCCAAAAAGCCATTTGGCATGTTGAGCTTATTGATGATGAAAATTGTACCATCAATGAATCAACCCTTTCACCTATTGTGAAGGTCAAGGTGGAATCATACCAGTCCAATCATGGGGTTCTAAAGGTTCAACTATGATCCTAAAGAAGTGAGGGTTTTTAAATAAGTTCTATGAAATAATCAATAAGTCATCAAATGTAACATATTCCATTATAACAATCGAAAATCCATTTTATCAAATCATGAATCAGTTAAGATAAGAATCTATAATATATTATATTCTATAGAGAAAACCTATGAGTTAGATGATCTCTTGAAGAATAAAAATTTGATTCAATAAATATTTGTATATTCCAATAATATCTTGCTTCTTGCTGAATATTCTCCAAGTTAACTTCAAAAGATCACCCAAAACATAAAGAAATAGATATAAAAAAAGAAAAAAGATAAGATATTCAATAACATAACAAATAAAAGAGACACACAACAACAAACAAATAACTAAAGACAAGCAAACAACCAAACTAATAAAATGACAATAAACTATTTTAAAGAAACTAAATCTAAACTAGAGTAACTTAGTCTAATCAAAAGACAAACATAAAATAAGGAAGAATCTAAGGATTAAAAGATAAAATAAATAATCTAAGACTAGAAAAAAACATAATTTAATATAATAAACTATAAACAACTATGAAATAAAAAGTCTAAATTAAATAGAAAAGACTATTAATAGGAAATGTTGACCAAGTTTAACTTTATAGTCAAACTAGGGAACCTATAGGCAAAAACTTGAGTTTTTGGGTCTATAGGGGTTTAAATGGATGTTATATGGTGTTTCAAGGGTTAATTAATGTAATTTCATGTTATTCTACCTTTGGTTATTAGTCCCCTAGGTCTATTTATCATTTTTATGTCATTTAAAGGTCATTTTAAGTGTATTTAATGCTTTTTATGGGTTTCATGGGATTTGCAAAAGTTAAAAATGATGATGTCATCCACCATGTGTCCTTATAAGTCTTTATAAATCTGATATAACTGAATAAATGGTAGGTTATTTAGAAAAGGGTAGTTTTCTTGACCAAAGAGTGAGAAAAAGACTTGTACAGCTCCTTGAGAAGTGTGCCACTTGGGAAACATAGTGGTGTGACTTTAATATCCCTATAATCCATATCCATGTTTGTTTTTCATTTTTTGCACAAAAAATTGCATCTGTAACTCAATTTTATTCATTTTCTTCTTGGCATGCAAATGAAGGTCAAGTTCAAACACTCATTATAGGTAGAGTCAAGAAGAATGGTCTTGGTGTGGATAATAATATTATTCCAATTAATTTTCATGGAAATAAGTCTCATATTGGTGCATTATACTTTATGAACCATTTCTAACAATCTAAATAATGTTTTATAGAATTGCATATAAGAGGGGTACTGTTATGCATCTATTTATAAATTCTAGAGTTTCATGGAGTTGTGTGATCTTGGGAGATGTTTTTAGGCTGGAATAAATATATCTCCATGATATTTTCAACATCTAACATTTAAATTTACATTGCTTGTGAAGGAGATCTCAAATGGTGTTTATTTTCCAAGTTTGTAGAGTTGGGTGTAGGTCCTAAATTTTCCAACATCCAAAGAGATTCATAGTAGTGATAATGTGATTGAGATTCATTTATGAAGATTTATTATTGAAATAATCTTGTGGGAGGTCCAACTAGCACCTTTACAAAACCATATTTACCCATATACACCTTGTTTGATGCCTTCTCATTTTCAGTCAAGTTAGTGCTTGTTTCATGGAGGTTATATGGATATGGGAGAGTTGGAGAACATGGTGGAAGTCATGATTAGTAACTAGAATATCCAAGAGAACTTGTTTCCATGCTAGGAGGGTTTAAAGGCTTCTACAAGTGGATTGTTTACTCCTAAAGGAGAGTTGACTGTTCTGGGCTCTCAGTCCCCAAATGTAGAAAATAAAGGTCTTAAGGTTTTTATGGAATAATGTTTGATATGTTAGAAAATTCCTTCATCACTTTCATTGTTTTTTATTTATAGTCTTATCTACCTAGTAAAACCATGCCAAATTTGATAGCCAAAGTCTAAGTGGAAGGTGAAATTTGAGCCTCTCCAATTTGTTAAGAAATCACTGAAACTAAATAGTGATGTCTCCAGGATTTCCAAGGAAAGGTTGATACTTTAACCATAGGAGGAAGTTATATAAATTTATAGTATGGGGAAACAATTCCAAAGGTTATAAAAAATAACTATAGGCACTCATTCAATGAGAGAAAGGATAACTATGTCAAAGGACCTTTTGGACCATCCCCTATCCGTACACAAGGCAAAGAGGCAGTGGAGGCAAGTCTTCATTGAATTAAAAATAAGAGATGGTGTTAAAGAATACATGATGGAACTATACCATAGTGTGAGGCCTCACAAAACTAAATAAAATATCAATAATCTCTATACATTCATAAACGTGATTCCAATGCTCCATGAAACCTATAGGCCTGAACATGCACCTACAGCCAAGGAAAACATGCATACATAGCCAGGGGTCTTGTCTTAGTCAGGAATACAGTGGTTTTTATGAGAAATTAAAAAATATAAGAAGGTGAAATTAATATGGTAGAATTATAGGGAAATAAGGCAAGGTTTGCATACTTTGAAGGTTAAAAATCCCACCTTGAACACCTACAACCTATTTGGGATTTGGTCTCAATTAAGGGTAAAGTGAGGTCGTTGGAGCTCAATTAGAGCATGTAAGTAGGAAAAATGACCATAATGGAGTGTAGAGAGAGACAAAAAAAGTTTTTAATGGAATTTTGAGAAGAAAAACTCATCTTAGCAACCTACAGGTAGGGTCCTGGGATTGTCTTAGTCCAAAAGGACAATGAGAAATTGGAGGGCCTAATAGGCCAAGAGGCTAGGTTTAGAAGAATGGGTCACATTGGAATATTAGGGTGAGTAAAATAGGTAATATATGATTTTTATAAACCTTGGTCAACATGATACTACAAAGGCAACAAAGAAGAGATCCCCTTCCCATTATCACAGTCAAACAAGGGCATAAGCAAGGGAGGAGCCTATGAGGGTTTGGTGCCTTAAAAAGCAAAGGTTATTTTAAATAAATTAAAGGAGGATTAATAATGATAAAATTATGGATATTAAATTCCTAAAACACCCTTCCTTACATAAATAACCTTTTACCTAATCAAAGTTTGTCTCAGTCCATACATGCAGGTTTGGAGAACCTTGTTGCAAGGGACAAGTTAAGGGTTTCATTAGAAAACAAGTTTTCCAAAAAAATAAAAAAGATTAATTATATTTTAAGAGGATGATAAAAATTATTTAGTGGAATTTGGGCATGGAAATAACTTGGAGATAACAACTACATGGAGGTTTAGGCAAAAACATGCAGGAAACAGGGTTTTGACCCTCTTTTTTGGCAAAGTTGAGTTGGTTTGACCACTTGGACTTGGAATATAATGAAAAAACATGGTAAAAATTATCATCAGAAACTAATTGAGATAAAAAAATACTCACATTTCCCAAATTATTAGGATTAATACCCTTTATTTTGTCTCAAAGGTAGGTCAGTCCTCTCATGCAAGAGAATGGCAGTTTTTGGAAAAGGAGTTAGATAGTGAACCAGAGGTCAGTATAATCAATTGGTGAAGTTTTTAAATTTGGGGGAAATATATAATGAAATTATTAAAAACCATATAAGGTTTGTATTCCAAGTAAATTTTCCACACAAGGAGGTCTGTAGACAGACCTAGTGAGAAAACATGCAAACCCCACTCCAAATGCGATGTCACTTCAAGGTCTAGCCTTATCTAGGTAATATAATTTTTTTTTAATGCCTAAAAGGGTGAATATGATTTTTTTAATTCTATTTTAATTAATTTATGGTGAGAATTATCATATTTTGGTTCACAAAGCACAAACAAGCCTATTGGTAAGGCATGGCTCTTGTTCCAAAATATGGGTAGCTTGCATTTTTGGCTCTTGTTGAGTTCTATAAATGATTTGGAAATGTTTATAGGTCAGTATAAGATGTGTTTGTTTTTTTGGCTAGGCAACTCCACTAGAATCCATCTCCAACTTTAGACATACTCAAACCCTCACAAAGAGCATGAAAGCCATTCGAAGGTCAACTTCCATCACTCATATCTTTCATGGATGTTTGCATGGAACCATAAGAAATTTGGATATGTTAGGGAGGGTCCTTAAGGATCAATTATTGGAATTTTTAGGGATGTTAAATGTTTGACCTTTATGAACAAAGGTTAAGAGTCTAGGTCATTCAAAACCCTTACAAAACCTTCATAGTGACCTGATTGAAGAGATATAGAATTTTAAGCATATAAATGAAATGGGATGGACATGAAACCACTTGGAAGTTGTAGAGGAATATTATAGGATACCACACATGTGTTTTATTTGTATGGAATTATATAGATCAGGGGAAAATAAGGCTTATTTTGGACATTTTGAGTGTTATGCAAGCTACAAAAGGAGATAGAAGATGAAACAAACTTTGGGAGGAATATTTAAACTTGAGATAACTCCAAAAATTCATATCATATCATGAATAAAAATATAAGTATCCAAAATATACTCTCAATTTCAGCCAATCTAGTGAGCCAACTAGTGAACACTTTTGAAAAATGGTGAAAAGTAATTAGGAAAGCCTTTTAAAAGATTTTTTTTGAAACTAATAATATGGGAACCTTTAAAAAGTGTCATGAACTCTTGTGCATGGATTAGTTTTTAGGTTTGAGGAGTTTTGACTGCCAAGTGGAGAAGGTGCATGAAAGAGAGCCCTATTAAAACTGCCAATGATGATTTTGCATGTCCACAAGAATGGGGATTATTAGGTATCAATCAAATGAATGTGGGAAATTATTGGTAACTCCTATTGATTAGAATAATAATTAAACCTAACCATATGCAGGGATAAGGGTAGTTTTGGAAGGCAACTCAAGCAGGCAGTTTCTTATGTTAAAATGGTAGTTTTGTGCCACTTTTCACTATCCTTATGACTTGTTTTGGACAAGTAAACATTTATTACATGGAATATCTCACCACACCTATCTTACACATGTAATTTTAACTAATTCTCTCAGATGGACACATGTCCAAGTGACTCTTAGACTTCCCTTCTCTCTATCTTCCCATTTCTTCTATAAATTTTTGCCTTTTGGCATTATAATAGATCTATCCACTTGGGTATGGAGAAGCCCTACCAAAATTTTGTCTTTAATTAATAAAGACATATTTTTTTATCTCATTCAAGAATTATATAAGTGTATGTGATGGTTATTTTCTTGTGAAAGTGTATCTTAGCTTACCTTCACATGTTAATTTTCCTAGTACCTTGTGAGTTTAAAGACTTCTCTTTATAGGTCAGCAATAAGTGTCAAATAGAGTTTCAGGTGTAGTGAATAGCTCATTTAATATTATGTATTATAATTCCTATTATCTAAGTCTTCCTAGCCTAAGCTAATTTCAAGACCCCATGTTGAAACATTGATGCAGGAAGCAGGCTGTTATTGGATGGAGTGTATGTTAGGCTTCTCTTGGTTCAAAGTAAATGTCAAGAGTGTGAGTAGAGAAAATATATTTGTGCATTAACTCCAGTAGATAGGTTTAATTTCAATTTTTATAACCTTTTTAATCCCCCCAAGTTATTATTAGTAGGATTATTAACTTCAATGGTGCATCAAGGGGAGCTAGCCCTTATCTAGAGGTTCATCTCACAAGTTTGCTCACCCACAGCAAGTGAGATGTCCAAATTTTTCCACTTGAATTAGAGGCCTATAAAACTTATTCTCATAGGGTGCATCTAGTGTCAAATTTTTTTTGCATGCCTACTGGGACTATTTATCCAAGTAGTTGAAGGATTATTGATGTGTTCTTCAACCAATCAACCTTTGGAGGAATTTCAATCAACACCAATGGTGACTCTGAGTTGAATCATCTAGTTAAGCATTCCTAGTGCATCAAGAAATCATATTTGGTATGTATAATTATATTGTTGAGTATTATGTACCTTATATTCTTTCATATAGTTTTGATCAAGGTCATGTTGTTCATAGAATCACCTCAAGTAGCTCTATTAATTGTCTTTCTCCTAGTCAAGCCAAGAATGCTAGGGAGATAATGTTGGAGTTTGAGAAGCAAATGTTAGAGATAGATAGGTTGAATGAAAAAATAGATATCAACAAGAGATTATGTATAAGGAAGAGTGATTGTTTAGGCAAGCTCAAGATATACAATCCATGAAGGAGAAACTAACAAGATGGATAAGTTAACCCACTCAAGGCAATAAGCCTTGTTTTGCCTTTTTCAATCCCAAAACAACCTTCTCCTATACAAAAGAAACCCTCCCCTTGTACACAAAATAATTTATATCAAACTACTCCTATTATCAATCTTTTTCACCTAGCAATCCAGCACCAAAGGACATTATAATAGCCTTATATAAAAACTAATTATTTCAATTCCTTAGATGGTAAGCCCTCCTTTGAAAGAAGTCATCCTATTTCCTTTGGAAAATAACACATTCATCCTCAAGCAACTCTTCCTATTCATGTGCAAACTTTCCTAGTTTCCCTCAACCTCTTCAAGCCCTTTAGCATGATGTCAAGTTTCCAAGTTAGATAAATTTCCATCATGAACTGGCTCAAGACCTTGAGAAAGATGAAGTTTCTGCCTATCCTCAAGAAGAGAGTTTCAATCCCAAGATCATGAGTTGAAATGCAATCATGGAATCATGGGGTAAGAAAGAAGAGAAGAGTATTGTTCAAGAGTGTGAAGTGGAAAATGAAGCTAGTCTTCCTCAAGTCCCTCCCACCCTTCCTCAAGAAACCTATTCTTTTATATTTCAAACCTCTCATACTCCTCCTCATCATGATGATGCATATGATCTCCAAGAAAAATTATTCCAAGAAAATCTATCCAAGTAGATTGAGGAATTGGAGTCAAGAATGAGTTTGCTTAGTTAAGGTGTAATGGAAGGTTTAGACCCAATAGAAGATCCCATGTCTAAACAAACCCCATATACACCCTTTCAAGAGAGTTATGAAGCTACATATGATGTGGATGAAATGCTGGTCAAGTGGAAGGAAGATAATCAATTGATTTTAGCCCAAGGTTTACTTCCTCTTACTCATGAACCTATCCATTCACCCTTCACTTCATTCCCTCCAAAAGAGGAATATATTTTGAGGGAGGCAAGTGAGCAACATAAAATTTTAATTAATTCCATTTCATGTTATGCTACCTTTGGTTATTAGTCCCCTATGTCTATTTATCATTTTTGGGTCATTTAGAGGTCATTTTAAGTGTATTTAATGATTTGTATGGGTTTATTGGGATTTTTAAAAGTTAAAAATATTTATTTAATCCCCCATGTATCATTAAAATTATTTATGAAGTTGACATAACTAAATAAATGATAGGTTACCCCAAGGGCCTTGAGCCATGATTTGATTATGTAGAAGTGGGATCACAAATCTGGGTGGAGTATGGATAGGCAAAGCTCTGCTAACAATAGAAAAAGAAGCTCTGCCTTGTACTGGTGACCTAGTATGGGTAGGAGGAAGACTCCTAGTTTGTTGAAGGTGAGGTTGTGGAGGAAACAAATCAAACTTGTTCTACTGCACCAACTCAAAAATAGGGTCAACAACACCTTGAGATTATAATGAGAGCTATTTATACCTGTAAAGCCTTATGTGAGGTCTCTTAATGTGTGTTTTTGGTCCATATTAGTGAATTTAAACCATATCTCTAATAATTCCCATAATATTGGGCATAGTGTTTGAAGCAACTATGCTCCTAAAACTATGTCGTAACCTCCTAGAGGTAAAACACACATGTCTGATTTCAAAGTATAGTCTACCATTAAAATACAGACATTGAGATATTTAAATTTGTATTGTAAGATTCCTACATTGATGATGATGACTTCAAAACTTCATTAAAATTATTTATGAAGTTGACATAACTAAATAAATGATAGGATATTCATAAAAGGGTAGTTTTCTTGACCAAAGAGTGAGAAAAAGACACTTGTACAACTCTTTGGGAAGTGTGACACTTGGAAAACATGGTGTTGTTACTATTAATCTCCATAAAGGACATATACATATATTTTTTTCATTTGTTGCACAAAAAATTGCATCTTCAACTCAATTTTCTTCATTTCCCTCTTAGTATGCAAACGAAGGTCAAATTCAAACACTCACTATGAGCCGTACAGGTGGAGTCAAGAAGAATGGTATTGGGGGTGGATAATAATATTATTAAACTTCAATTTAATGTAAATAAGTCTTATATTGGTTTATTATACATTATGAACCATTGATAACAATCTAAATAAGTTTTAATAGAATTGCATACATGAAAGGTACTATTATGCATCTGTTTCTAACTTTCAGAGTTTCATGGAGCTATGTGATCTTAAAGAGATATTTTTAGGATGGAATAAATATATCTCCATGATATTTTAAACATCTAACATTTCACTTTTCATTTCTTGTGAAGGAGATCTCAAATGGTGCTTATTTTCCAAGTTTGTAGAATTGGGTGTAGGTCCTAAGTTTTCTAACGTCCAAGGACATTAATAGCAGTGATAATGTGATTGAGATTAATATATGAAGATTTATTTCATGAAATAATATTGTGGGAGGTCCAAATATCACATTTAAAAAACCATATTGCCCATATATACCTTGTTTGTTGCCTTCTCATTTTCAGTCAAGTTGGTGCTTGTTTCATGGAGGTTGTACAGATATGGGAGAGTTGGATAACATGGTGGAAGTCATGAATACCTATAACATCAAAGATCACTGGAAGGAAGCATTTTAGAGAAGAGAGTGGATGGACATATGAGATGTTTCTATGTTATTAGGGTTTAAAGGCTTCTACAAGTTTATTGTTTACTCCAAAAGGAGAGTTGACTATTTTGGGCTCTCAGTCCCCAAATGCAAAAAATAGAGGTCCTTAGGTTTTTATGGACTAATGTTTGATATGTTAGATTATCCATTAACCAATTTAATTGTTTTTTATTTGTATTAATATCTACCTATTACAACCATGCCAAATTTGGTAGCCAAATTTTAAGTGGAAGGTGAAATTTGAGCCTCTCCAAGTTGTCAAGAAATCACTAAAACTAGACAATGATGTCTACAGGATTTCCAAGGAAAGGTTGATACTTGCACCATAGGAGAATGTTATAGACACGTATAGTAGGGGGAAATAATAGAAATGGTTATAATAAGAAACTATAGGCACTCATTCAATTAGATAAAGGATAACTATTTCAAAGGACCTTTTGGACCATCCCCTGTTTGTACACATGACAGAGAGGCAGTAGAGGCAAGGCTTCAATGAATTCCAACGCAAATAAGAGATGGTGTTAAAGAATCCATGATGGAACAAGACCCTAGTTTTAGTACTCAAAAAACTAAATTCAATCTCAATAATATATATACACTCCTAAACATGATATAAATGCTCCATGAAACCTACAAGCCTGAACATGCACCTACAACCAAGGAAAACATGCATACATAGCTAGGGGTCTTGTCTCAGTTAGGAATAAAGTGGTTGTTATGAGAAATTTAAACATATAATTAGGTGAAATTAATATGGTGGGATTATAGGGAAACAAGGCAAGGTATTCACACTTTGAAGGTTAAAAATCCCATTTTGAACACCTACAACCAATGAGAATATGCACACCTATAGCCTATTTCGGAGTTGGTCTTAGTTAAGGGTAAATTGAGGTCATTAGAGATAAATTAGAGAATGTAACAAAAAAAATGACCATAATGGAGTGAAGAGAGAGGCAAACAAATTTTTTAATGGACTTTTGAGAAGAAAAACTCATCTTAGTAACCTACAGGCAGGGCCCTGGGATTGTCTCAGTCCAAGCGGATAGTGAGAAATTGGAGGGCCTAATAAGACAAGAGGCTAGGTTTAGAAGAATGGATCACATTGTAATATTATGTTGAGTAAAATATGGACTATATTATGTTTCTAAAACTTGGTCAAAATGATACTAGAAAGGCAATAAAGAAGAGATCCCCTACCCACTATCACAATCATACAAGGGCATAAGCAAGGGAGGAACCTATGAGGGTTTGGGGCCTTAACACACAAAGGGGAGTTAGAATAAATGAAATGAGGATTAATAATTATAAAATTATGGATATTAAATTCATAAATCACCCTTAAATTCTCAAATAACCTTTCACCTATGCAAAGTTTGTCTCAGTCCATATAAGCCAGTTTGGAGAACCTTGTTGCAAAGGACAAGTGAAGGGTTTCATTAGAATTTTTTTTTAATAAATTTTTTAAAAAGAATAATGATATTGGAATGAGGATTATAAACATGTTTTAGTGGATTTTTTTCATGGAAATATCATGGATATAATAGCTACATGGAGGTTTAAGCAAAAACATGCAGGAAATAGGGTTTTGACCCTTTTTTTGGGCAAAGTTGAGTTGGTTTCACCACTTGGACTTGGAATATGATGATTTTTTTGGTAAAATTGATAATAATAACATAATTTATCTCAAAAAATAATCACATTTCCCAAATATGTAGGATTAATACCCTCTATTTTATCTTAGAGGTAGGTCAGTCTCTCATGCAAGAGTGACAATTTTTGGAAAAGGAGTTAGATAGTGAACTAGAGGTCAGTATAATCAATTGGTGAAGTTTTTAAAGTTTTATGACATATATAGGGACATGAGGAACAAAAATATAATTCTGGTATGACAAGGAAATGATCCACACAAGGAGGTCTGCAGGCAGACCTAGTGAGAAAATATGTAAACCCCACCCCAAATGACATGTCACTTAAAGTTCTATCCTTATCAAAGTAATATAATGTTTTGTGTGATTACTAAATGGGTTAATATGATGATTTAATTATATTTAAATGAATTTATGGTGATAATTTTTATATTGTGGTTCACAAAGCATAAACAAGCCTATTGGCAAGGCATGGCTCTTGTTCCAAAACAGGGGTAACTTGCATTTTTGGCTCTTGTTGAGATATAAAAATTATTTGAAAATTTTTATAGGTTAGTATAATATGTGAGGAATATTTTTTTTGGATAGGAAACTCCACTAGAATCCATCTCCAACTCCGGACATACTCAAACCCTCACAAAGAGCATGAAAGTCATAAAAAGGTCAACTTCCATCACTCATATCTTTCATGGATGTTTTCATGGGAACCTAATACATTTAGATATGTTATGGAGGGTAATTTATAATACCTCATTGGAATTTTGAGGGAGGTTCAATGTATGATCTTTATGAACAAAGGTTAAGAGTCTAGGTCACTCAAAACCCTTACAAAACCTTCAAAGTGACCCGATTGGAGAGATAGAGCATTTTAAGCATCCATATGAAAGGGTATAGACATGAAACCACTTGGAAGTTGTATATTAATCTTATAGGATCCAAAAAATGTGTTTTCTTGCATAGAATTGTAAGGATCAGGGGATAATAGGGCTTGATTTGGCCATTTTGAGTGGTATATAAGCTACAAAAAGAGTTAGAAGATGAAACAAACTTTGAGAGGAATATTTAAACTTGAGATAAATCCAAAAATTCATATAATATCATAAATAAAACTATAAGTGTCCTAACTAGAATCTCACTTTCAGCGAGTCCAGTGAGCCAGCTAGTGAACACTTGTGAAAAATGGTGAAAAGTAATTAGGGAAGCCTTTTAAAGGATTTTTATTAAAATTGATGATATGGGAGCCTTTGAAAAGTGTAATTCACTATTTTGCATCGATTATTTTCTAGGTTTGAGTAATTTTGAATTCCAAGTGTAGAAGGTGCATATGTAGGGATAAGGGTAGTTTTGGAAGGCAACTCAAGTAGGCAGTTTCTTATGCTAAAATAGTAGTTTTGTGCCACTTTTCACTATCCTTATGATTTTTTTTGGAAAATTATACAATTATGACATGTAATATCTCACTCCACATCTCTTACACATGCAATTCTAATTGATTCTCTTAGATGGACACATGTCCAAGTGATTCTTGAACTTCCCTTCTCTCTATCTTCCCATTTCTTCTATAAATTCAAGCCTTTTGGCATTATAATAGATATATCCACTTGGGTATGGAAAATCCATATAAATTTTTTGTCTTGAATCAATAAAGATAGCTATTTTTTACCTCATTCAATAATTCTCTAAGTGTATGTGATGGTTGTTATCTTGTGCAAGTGTATCTTAGCTTACCCTCACATGTTAATTTTCCTAGTACCTTGTGAGTTGAAAGACTTCTCTTTGTAGGTTAGAAAGAAGTGTCAAATCAAGTTTTAGGTATAGTTAATATCTCATTCAATAGTGTGTCTTATAATGCCTATTGTCTAAGTCTTCCTATCTTAAACTAATTCTAAGACCCCATGTTGAAACATTGATGTGAGAAGAATGTTGTTATTGGATGGATTGTATGTTAGCCTTCTCTTGATTCAAAGTACATGTCAAGAGTGTGAGTAGAGAAAATATTTTAGTGCATCACCTTTATTAGATAGGTTTAATTTTATTTTTTCTAACCCTTTTCACCCCCCCCCAAGTTGTTATGAGTATCAAGGGGAGCTAGCCCTTATCTAGAGGTTCATCTCACAAGTTTGCTCATCCACAAAAAGTAAGATGTCTCAATTTTACCACTCGGATTTGAGGCCTATAAAACCTCTTCTCATAGGATGCATCCAAGTGTCAATAGGAAAATTAAATATATTTAGAAATAATTAAGATTAAGACTAAACACTAAAGAACTCAAATGCTAAAATAAAACTAAAGAAACAATGATTAAAAAGGAATGTCTACTACTATCTAACTTAAAGAAAGAATCAAAATTAAACTAAGGATATAATAAACTCTAAAATATAAATGAAATTAAAAACAATCCAAGAAACAAAATAACAAAGAAATAAAACTAGATTAAAGAAAACTTAAAGATAAAATATATTAAAGTTAGAGTCAAAATAGATTACAATAAAGCATGCAAGTCTCAAAGGAGAGTCATCTTAGAAGAAAAGAGATAATTTTATTGAGAAAACCAACATTATTCTTTTATAATAACTTGAGCGACAACTTTACAATTAAAATAGATCAATGAAGTGTTGTAAAATAACAAAGTGTTCATCATTTTTTAGGTTGAATACTTAGAATCTGTGTATAAGACTGCAAATAGCAATCATCAAAAGATGTTAAGCTTAAAAAAATTTAAATAATCAGTATTAAATGATAATAAAATTTAGATATACCTATATTGCATAAGCAATTACTCAACCATCAGATATAGTACCATTGGGTCTATCTATAAGAGTTATACGATCTCAAAGAAGTTGCATAGAAATAAGAAAAATGATTGATTGGATTCATAAAATATCTAAGTCTTCAATACCTATTGTTCTTATGTCTTCAAATGAGTCCTTGATCTGCTTTAATACCTACAAACTTAGTTGTAAATAAGTTATATTTAACTTTAATTAGTTATTAGTTTATGCTAACTAATTGACTTAAAAAAAATTCAATTAACTATAATAATTATTGGTTATTGACAGGTTTAATTAAGACTTAAAAATCTTAATTGATCAAGTTATTTAAAAATATACCAATGATATTAATCTTAATGAGCAAGGACCCTCATTGATTAATAATATAATAGAATACATATTTTAACTATAAAATAGATAAATCAAAGATAAATAAAATTCCATTTATATTAATCTATAATGCATGCCAAAATAACTTAAGCATATGTATTTATACCAAAATTTAAATCTGTTGCATTTCCCAAAATTTATCAAAATATATCAAAAGTCTAAAAATTAAAGTATCAACTAAAAATGTAAAGTTTTGTCATGAAAAAGTTTAGCATAAAACAAATTTTATCCCCTAAATAGTCAATAAACCTCTAAATTAGGAATTAATTTAATTATAAGTTTATCATGTGCATTAAAAAAAACATTATACTCCATTTCTATTGTAGAGAACTACATCAGTCTTGTTCCAGATTTAGTTGTACTATCATCAACCTCTAATTTGATTCTCTTTAACATTTTGACCTCCATAGGAGTATCTGGCTCTAACTGAATTTTAGCTTTTTTTCTATAATTTTTTAATCTATAGTGAGAAGGGGAGTATCTATTGTCTTTCTTCTACTAGCATAGCCTCGTATTTCCAAATTCAATCTATCAAATCCCAAGACGTGTTGACTATGGGAAGTAGTCATACCTAACCTTTTACCTTTCACAACATGCTCTCAATTAGAAGGTGAAGGTTCATCTAAAGGAATAGCTAAATTCTCATAGTTTTTAGCATGGACTATCTCAATTTCCAATTATGTGGTCTGATTTACAAGAAGAAGATCAACAGTTTGATCAATTCTTTCAATATTAGGAGGCTAAAGTGGCAAGTGCTGAGGGTTACTATTCAAATGGTGAGATGAAAAAATTTGTGAGGAAGTTTGGGCTCCAAACCTATAGATAAATAAACATTTATTACCCTTATGACCTCTATTTACTGGGTTGGTAGCCAAATTACTTAAGATGTCCTAGAATTTAAGATCCAAGACATCAAAATGTATAGACATTCTTGTTCCCCTATGAAATCTAGGACCAAAATTTCTTGCACAAAAACCACCTCTAAGAAAGATCCTGTTAGGATTGGGTTGATTAGCACCACTACCAGAACTCTATCTTCATCCACTATTTTCATTACTTCTAGCTGAACCAGGTTGGTCCCACCTAGACATTGAAACAATTTGAAATATATCAAATTTAAAAATTAAAAATCAACATCTATTCAAAAGGAACAAAACTAAATATATGATATACCATCACTTCTTGAAAACTGAACTAAATTGATTTCACATACTGCAAATAACCTAATCGAATCAAAATAACATCATTTTATATCACAAATCCCTGATAACTTCATGAATTTCTTATTTTCAATGAATCAATCTATACTGAACCATTCCAAAAATGAAGTTACAAAATTTTTAACATATCACTTTCAAATGAACTCATCAAATAATATCTAAAATCAAAACATCCTTAGACTCTTTTGAGATAATCTCAATATACCAGAACCAAAATAAATAATTAAATTAAAACCAATTCTTGTAAATTCAAAAACTTTTATATTTTCAATCTACAAAATACGCATGAACCAACATTTTAAAAATAAAATCAACTTTTTAATGCTCATGCAGACTGCTACCTTAATTTTTGTCAAATAATACTAATATTGGTTACCTTATACATGCAAATTCCATTCTAAAACTCAAATTCATAGTATATATCATATAAAGAGGATCTATTCATATTATTAAAAACATGATTCTCACAATCATTTCAGAATACCTCCTTTTGAAAAGCTTATCAGAGTCCTTATATCAAATCAATAGAAAAGTAAGACTCAAATTCAAGAGAATATAATCATAACCTTCTATATTTCGACCAATGTCAAAGAAAATAACAACAAAAACCCTTACAAGTCAACAACAACTATTCATTCTAAAAACAAGACTATCAACCTATAAAATGAGTACCAATAGAATATATCAACTCTAAAAATTTGCACATAGCTTAAGAAATCTGCTTTGTTTCTAGTTTCACAAAATTATGTGTGTGAATGATTTGTTAAAATAAGAAAAATAAATACATGTAACATAATTGTTTTATCCAAAAATTTGTGAAACAAAACATACCCAAGAGCTATTTACGGCATAGATTCTAACATATTCCTTCAAATACCCAGAACAAATCAAGACATAAAGTTTATTTTGTATATTGAGCACTTATTATTTTCAAATATATTGATACATGGGAAAAACCATTGAATCATGTATCAAAAGAAACAACATGCAAAACCTTTCACCAAAATTTCAAGTATCATAAAAATCTCAATTGAAATGACCCATAGTAGCATATGTATATACTGAATCTTTCAACAAAAATCTTTTGAAGATAATACTATTCTCAAAATATACCATTGAACAAATAGGAGCCTTTTGTATGCATGTTAACAATAACTAAAAAATATTGACTTTCAACCTTTTTAGAATTATTTCCAAACTTATTCATAACCGACAACATTTTTAATCATTTAGATAACATATTTCTTAAAAATACTTTAAAAAATCATCAATAACTTTCAAAACATCTTCATGCAATCAGATTTATAATATTTTCTCAATCCATAGCCTATATTTCTTCATAAAACCATTCAAAAGAACTCAGAGTTTCATGAATGGCCATGTAGACTAAAAATACTCTATTTATGAAACTAAAGAAATAATTTATTTCACATTATGGCAATTTTTTTCAAAATCACCACAAAATATTCCAAATTTATTCAAAACTACTTGAAACATACTTGTATATGCACCTTAAGACTTTTTGTCCAATATCCTCCACCAAATATTTTCTTTGTAATTTGAAACTCAATGGGTCAGAGCTTCACTTCCACAAATGAGCTTGCAAAAATGAACAAAAACTAAGAAACTAAAAACTTAAATTCACCACCTCCTCATTGTGACCAATTGAGTGAGGTGCTCAAATCTCATTGGTTTGTATTAAACCAAGTGTACTCTAGTAACCTTGATAACCTATTTATAGGCAAAACTAAAATTAGTTATTGCTAATTCATCCACTAAACCATCTTCCAACTTCTATTATTTGAGGTGAGATCACTTCACATTAACTTCACTATATTGCCAAATCCTTGACATATCTTGAAGCTTTGATATCATGCTTTTGCATTAAATATTTATGCCAATTTTACTTTGCCATGATAGATGATATTACCAACCAAACACCAAGTCATTAAGCTAATGGAATCAATAAATATGCTTCACATTCAATCTAAAGCCTTTTGAAACCACAACTTAAACATAGGTAAAACAAACATATTACATGATGGCCCTCTATACCTTAGCAAATACCTAGGACTTAATAACATGACTGAAGGGTCTTAAACTATGTGATAAGCCTTTTGAAATATTTTCAAGATCTTAAGCCTTTAAAAATATATGTGAAGATTATCCTAATCTCGGAAGAACACCTTATGTCATCATATTTCATGAAACAAGTCTAAAGTTAACAACTAACCCCTTCATTATATAAATCTGTATGCCTGATGAAATACAAAAGAATGCTATCCATGCCTAGAGACCTATGTTCTCTTTTTGAACATATACTTTAAATAAATTATTAGGATCTTGAAATTGATAATGGCTTAAACTTAGAATATCAAATAGGACCTAGGAACACTGATCTTAAGTTATGTATTCTGATAAATCAGTCACAAGATCATTAGACAAAATATAAATACCTTTGACTATATAAAATTGAACCTAAAATTTTGACATCACCAAATTAGCTTAAGTACATCAATGTTTTGAATTCCTAATACTTCACAAGTAATAAATAAAAATGAGTTTTGAATCTGATCTATATCTTGGGAATAACTTTTTAGATGCATTAATTTTTTAAATATAATTTATTCAAATGTGATAATCATCCATATAACACTATTATCTATTCTAAATCAGAAATCATATCATATTATCTATAAAAATCAAAGAATCATCATAATCTATTCAAACTAAAAATCCACTATTAACTCAAATACTATCTCAATAATTGCCTTGACTGAAAATGAAAATAATTGATCATATTATCAAACATATATGCACATTTTATTCATTTATCCATCATGATTTTCAAAACCACTTTAGAAATATAAACATGAAATCATCAACCAACTATTATCATTTGATAATAAAAACTGTGATATAAAAATACTATTATTCAATCAAGTCCTTGACACAATTTTAGATTTCATGATAGGGTCATCTCTATGGCATGGCAACAAGTATTGATTTTTGAAAAATTTAGGAGGTGTAGAAAATAGGCATAACACTAACAACTTTTCTAGTCAACTTTATGTAATAAAATTGAGTATCAACAAATTACCTATTATAAAATAAAATTATCTTGAGAGTGTGATCCAAAAAATATATTTTTCAAGTAGCTACGCATGAACCCCTTAAATAATGAATTTCAATAAATGATAGATTGTTTGGCTAGTATGGCACAAAGAAAAAAATGATATAATAGGAAAGTTCGAGCTGGATGCACAATCAAATATAAATACCTTAAGTACAAAATCTAAAAATAAAGCAACACTTTAACAACCAAATACAACTCAACATATATTATTCATTTATTACAAAAACTAAATTTATAAGAGTAACTTCTAAAATGAATGATACTTATAACAAATTTGTATTTTCCTTGTATTCTTCCTTCACAATGTGACATTTATCCATTTACAACTTTCATTGATCATTTCAAGGCAAAGTATAATAAAAACAAACACAAATAACAACCAACAAAAGGCACATAATTGAATAACAAAAAAAATAAAACAAGCCAAAAACAAAGTAAAAGAACAAATTGAAAGATAACTAATCATGAAATGGTTTCAAGTGATGGCCATTAACTGAGTAACGCAACCAATTTTCTTCAAAATCTTTAAGATGAAATGCATTGTTTCCAAGAATTGTGGCAATTTTATAATTTCTAAGTCATAACAAATCAAATTAATGATGCTTTCCAGGATCCTCGTGGGCTTTATCTCAATATAAGACTAAATCATCAATATTAATTTTTTTTAAAACTTTTTTATCAATTTTTTTTTTAAATTTTTGCTTAGCTTTTTCTAATTTCTGTAATGCTACTATTTTGGATTCATAAAGAGTTATTAAATCATACAATATTTATTCAATTAAATTGATATCTTTAGCTAAATATTGTAAATCAATCTTAGCTGAAGAAATATGAAGTTTTATCGGCAAATAGCTTCAAACCCATATGCTAACATGAAAGGTGAATAACTAGTAGCTATTTTAAAGATAGTCCTATCAGCCCATAAAGCTTCCAAAATTTTGAGATGCCAATTTATTTTATTATCAAAAACTAGTTTCTTCATAATAGAAATCAAATTTTTATTCGTGGACTTAGCTTGTCCATTTCCTTGTGGATAATATTTATATGAATGATTAGAAATAATAGAGTATTTTCTTAAGAATTATAGAAATTAATTTGAAATGAACTAAGGTCCATTATCTAAAATAATTTTATATGGGACTCCAAATTTAGAACTTTTTTGATTTTTAAAGAAATAGTTCACTTCCCCTGTGATTGAACTCTTAAATGCCTTAACTTTAGGTCACTTAGTGAAATAATTTGTAGCTGTTAAAATATATCTATGACCTATAGATGAAGGTGGGTGAATATCTAAAATAAAGTCAATACCATATTTTGTAAAAGACTTTTTAAGAATAATAAGATTTAAAGGCATTTCAAACAGTTTATCTCTTTCAACAAATAATTGACAAAGCATACTAACTTATAAGCAAAATAATGTAGATCAATAATAAATACTCCTTATAAGCATTTGATAGGGTAAAAGACTTTTCAAGAAATAACCAGAATCAACAAGTAACTAGAATCCAGAAATAACACAAGATATGAGAGACAATACACAACTTGTATTAATACTCATACAGAAAAGAATACAATAAAGAAGATGCCACTTCTTCTCCACCACCTCTTCAGAGGCTTCCCACACCTCAAGTGAACAATACTTCTCTCCTCAAAGCTCTCTCTCTTAGGTCCCAACACCCAACTCACACACTGAGTTGGTGTTCACCTTATACTTGTGCTCCACGCACTCCACAAGTGCTACGCACTCCACAAGTACTCAAACGTACTTCAAGTAGATCTCTCCTAAACCTGCACCTCAAAGCTTATGGAAGGATGAGCACACACCTGTTCCAAGTAGATCTCTCCTGATACTGCTCCTTGTTGTGTTGCTGTCCTATCTGATCTTCAACCTACAGATCAAGCTGGTTCTACAATGAACCTTGACCTTGGACACACAACCTGCATATCAATGATCTTACTTACCATGTAGATCTCCTATAGAAGCCATGCTCACCTGATGACCAAAATCATACACTCCTTACTGATTCTCCAATCCAGCACCCACCTTGGTACTGTGGCATTAGGAGGAACACACCATTACTCATCTCACACACAGAAGGAGCTTATAATAATGCTCTCTTACTCACTAGCTACAATTTTACAATACAATCATGAGTCTATTATATAGATCTCATCCAAACAATAATTAGATACCTAATACAATAATTAGATCCACAACTCTCAATCTATAATTAGCTCTCATCATGCAAACACTTGGTTCGTCAACCAACTTCATAATATACTCGCAATCGAACCACACAGGCGACCGACGTCGGTCCCTATCCACCTGGGGGTCACCGATGCCAGCCGATTTGACCGACGTCAGTTGCTCTCCTGCCTTATCCTGCTGACGTTGGTTGGCCTGACCGACGCCGGTGTCTGTGACACTCTAGCAACTCCTCCAATGGCCTTCTCCATGTCTGCATCAGTGAAAGCTCCACAACCTAACAATCTCCCACTTGGAGATAAACAACTGTACCTGTACTTGTACCCCGTCTAATTATTTCCTAGTTTGTATCCATCTTCAAGCACAACCCTGAAGACCACCCACCACACAACTTGTGGTGTACCTCCTATCATTCGAGTACCCTACCGCATCCGAACCTACAATCTCATGTAGTGAAGTCCTGACCTTAATAGCATGAATCCTTGTTGCTGGTCTCTCTCAAATACCAGAGAGTCCACTTCTCCGAATTGGCTCCTAACTCTCTGACAACTCTCACTGCTTGGGAAAACTTAGGTCTATACTAGACCTCATGTGATTTCGAACACTAAACTGTCCAACCCTTGGTGCACTCCGATTCTGTATCCTGCGTTTTTTATCTAAGTTATTAAGATAAGTCTAATTTTAAAAATAATAAACTAAGTCATGGTACCAATCATTTTCAACCAATAAATAGTGACATTCATTTCATCCTCCACTTGTCAAAACCTGTACCACTGTCATGCAGCTTCAAGACCGTATGACCTAGTCTTCCGTCTCACGTGTCCGTTCTCTCTATTCTTCAACTAAGGAATCCATTCATCTTACAGTGCTAACATACCGGCTGGAAACCCTACCAAAAATTCAGCAACTTTTATGATCTTTAAAGAAGAAGAAAATGTGGTTTTGCATTTAAGTTTTCATTAACTCAAAAAACTAAAATATTAATATCTGAAGAAATATTTTCATGTCACTAAGTGTTTCCTGTGAGTGATGACTTTTTACCCATGAGCTCCTTTGAAACAATCCCCATGTCCAAACTACCCTGCTCAGAAGTATCCAGCCCCATCCACTGGTCTCTGTCTGCCTTTAATTATTTTAGAAGTTTCGAATTCAATATCAAACTCTTGAATACGTAAAATCTACTTGACAATCCTTCCTTGAATGGTTGATTGTTTTAAAAGATAAGATAAAATAGACAAGATTCAACTTTATCTAAGAAACCTCCCAGAGCATCCTATGCCACATCCACTGCAAAATTTTTATTTCCCATCAATAAATATCAAAATTTAATCAAAAAGGAAACTAAAAATAAAATGAATTTTTCAATAAGGGGGTACCTAGAATTTTTGCATCTTTTAAGACTTGGCTTTTCACACCTCAAGTGAACAGTACTTCTCTCCTCAAAGCTCTCTCTCTTAGATCCCAACACCCAACTCACACACTGATTGGTTTTTCCTCATTACTTTTCAAATTTTTGAGTTATTACAGCTCCAAAAACTTTTTCTATAGCATTAACATAGAGAATGAAGGCTTTTTTTAAAATTAGGTTTAGAAAGAACAAGAGCACTTGCTTATAATAATACTATTTTTACAATACAACCATGAGTTATTAATAGATCTCATCTAAACAATAATAGATACCTAATATAATAGTTAGATCCGCAGCTCTCAGTCATCTCATCATAACTTGGTTCGTCAACCAATATATACTCGCAGTCGAACCACACAGGCGACCGACATCTTGTCTGCCTGGGGGTCAACGCCGGCCGAACAATTGCTCTCCTGCCTTAACGTCGGTTGGCCTGACCGATGCCGGTGTCTGTGACACTCCAGTAACTCCTCCAATGGCCTTCTCATGTCTACATCAAAAGCTCCACAATAACAGTTATTTTCACAGCATAGTGTCTACCACAGTTACCTTCATGACAGCTTCTAAGAACCTTTTGTGTCTGATTATGAGTAAGACATCTCAATAAAACTCCATCTCTATTTAAAACAAAAAAAAATTTACCAAGCAAAAATTTAACACTTTTAGTCTTAAAGAACATCTTTGTTTTTTATCTGATTTTAAAAATAATAAAAGTAGTACCAATCATCTTCAACCAATAAATAGTGACATTCATTTATTTATGACCAAATTTAAATTTTTTAGAAAATTTAGCAACTTTTATGATCTTTAAATGTGGTTTTGCTAAGTTTTCATTAACTTAAAAATATATCTGAAGAAATATTTTCAACTAAGTGTTTCTTTAACATTACCTTTAATTATTTTAGAAGTTTCGAATTCAATATCAAAATTGTAAAATCTACTTGACAATCCTTCCTATCTTGATTGTTTTAAAAGATAAGATAAAATAGGTAATTAGATCACACAAAATTTTTATTTCCCATCAATAAATATCAAAATTTAATCAAAAAGGAAACTAAAAATAAAATGAATTTTTCAATAAGGGGGTACCTAGTTTTTGCATCTTTTAAGACTTAGCTCATATATCTGATTGGTTTTTCCTCATTATTTTCAATTTTTTGAGTTATTACAGCTCCAAAAACTTTTTCTATAGCATTAACATAGAGAATGAAGGCTTTTTTAAAAATTAGGTTTAGAAAGAACAAGAGCACTTGCAATATATTTTTAACACAATTAAAAATTCAGTACTCTCATTTTAATTATATATTATATCTTTTTTAAGCAACAATTTTAATAGATTAGACTTGTCAGTAAAATCTGAAATAAATTTTCTAATAAAGTTTATTTTACCAAAAAAAGACCTTAAAATAGATTGATATTTTGGAGGATAGTTCTTTAATAGCTTTAACACGGTCGGGGTCAATTGAAATACTATCTTCTAAAATAACGTGTCCTAATAACTTACCCTCAGTCACACCAAAAATTGATTTTTTTATATTCAAATAAATGCCAAATTTTTTACATCTTGTGAATGCTTCATGAAGATGGTCTAAATATATTTTCCTATTTTTTTAATGGATGGTGAGATCATCTAAATAAATTTGAATAACAATAACAATCAAATCATCAAAAATAACATGTATAGCTCTTTGAAAAGTAGCCTTTGCATTCATCAATTTGAAAGACATTTTGTTATAAGTGAAAGTACCTCTATGAGTGATAAAAGTAGTTTTATGTCTATCTTTAAGATTCACAAAAATCTAATTATAACTTGAAAATACATCTAATAAAGACATCATTTTTGATCCTACAACCTATTGTAAAATTTAATCTATACTTGGTAAAGGAAAATTATCTTTATTACCAGCTTTATTTAGATCTCTAAAATCGACATATAGTCTAATATCACTATTTTTATAACTATAATTAAATTAGCTACCTATTTTGAATATATTATATGAATAATGACATCAACATCAATCAACTTGTCTAGCTCTTTGTTAATGGTGTCTTTTAACAAAAGACTTATTTTTCATATTTTTTGTCTAACAGGTTTGATATTAAGCTTAATAGGTATATTATGTTTAATAATTTTAGTATCATACCTTTTTAAGATCTTTATATTACCAAGAAAAAATGTCCATGAACTCTTTAAACAATTTAATAAATTTAACCTTCTCATTAGCAGTCACTTGAATTCTTAAATAGATATACTTTGGATCTTCTTCAGTACTTAAATTGATAGGAATGGTCTCACCTATGATTCTCCTTGATGGTTATTTTATTCTAGAGATTTTAGGTTGATCATTACATGTGAATATAGATTTTAAACTCATTAAACCAACATGCAATCTATTAATACTCAATTGTAAATAGTCTCCACAATTTAGTACATAGTCATCATGATCAAAATAATTGTCTTTAATAAATGAATCTATATGTTTATCACAACTAAAAATATGTTAACTATCATTAAAATCATGAAATTTAAGATGAAAAAATTTAGCAAAAAAAAATCTGTAGTAAATTCAATTTCACTTAGAGTTGGATTGGAGACAAATAACAAGCTTATCAATTATAATGTTGAATTCTTTAAGACTACGTGTAATGTCAAATGCCTCAAAATGCTCAAGTAATGACCAAACCTTTTGTGTGTAATGGTGTAGATGAGTTTGATTAATCTTATAAATATTATTAACTTGTCTAACAATTAACTCTGAATCTCCAAAAAATTTTAAATGTTTAACATTCAATTCAATTTCTTTTTCTAAATCCAAACATAATGCTTCAAATTTTGTTGTATTATTAATATTTTTCAAAGACAATTTGAATGCATAATGAAAAATCTTATCTATAAAATAAATTAGACAAATTATAACACCATTACCTTATTGAGAGTAAACTCCATCAAAGTAAAGTGACCATATATTATTCTTTTCAAATATTTTCTATGTTGATTTTTTGGTTCATCTAAATTCAACAATTCATAAGTCCCAATTCCAGTTTTAATGTAATAAATATTAGGATAAGAAGGTGATTCAATAGGTGTTCTAGAAAAATCTTAATTTTTAATGAATGTGATTTCATTATTTATAAGAACCCATATTATATTTTTCTTGATAAAAGTTCTAATTGCTTTAGACCAATCCCTTCCTAACAATATTGCATAATTACTATGAATATCTATCACTTGAACATTAGTCATACATCTAATCCTTTCATCTTATGTAATTTAGTGACTATGTGATGAAACTTACCATGAATCTTCATTTGTCTAGAATCAAAACCACTAAGCTTTCTACTATCTACTTCATAAGATATACCTAATTGATCTACAATAGACTTAGGCATAATATTCTTTGAGGTACCTGTATTTGAGATATAATTATAAATTATTTTATTTACAATCTTAACTATGACATATAAATGAGGAATTTAATCAACATGAGGGTTAAAATGCTGAACATAAATATGTTCATAATTTCTTTCCTCTTGCAAGCTTACATCAACTCTGAGATTTTTAACAGCCTCATTTATCTTATCAAGCTGATCTGGAAGACTTATTGCATGTAGTAAAGAAAATCAAGCTTTAATTATTGACAAATCATCAATTATGTTATAATTTTTAGCATCAATTTGTCTAATTTTTTTAGATTTATAATGTTGATATTGAATGTTATTAAAACTAATTCAAAATAAATAAATTTGTGCAGTATTGTCATTAGAATTATTATCATTATTTTGAACTATTTTCCCTTTATCATTAGAAGAAGATTTATTATTTGTTGTTTTATTGTTTTGATAAGAACTATAATCCTTATTTTTAGTATTTATAACATAAGCATTCTCATTTTCTGAAGGATCATCAAGAGTATTTATATTGTATGCTAGATCTTCAGTTATTTCATCCTTCTCTTGAAGATATTTTTTAAACTTTTGAACAATAACACATGATTCTAGATTATGATCCAGTTCACATAGATTATAATAATTCAAAATATCTATATTTTTATCTTTTATTACTTCTATTTGAGGAAGAAGATTTATCATCAAGCAATCTTTTAACAATGACCAATTCATTACCTAGACTTTATATGGCCTTTAAATTTTTTGAATTATCTGAATTTAAACTTATAGAAGGCCTATCTTTAAAACTAATACGTTTAAGCTTTTTTTCATATTCAATACAAAAACTTAAAGTTTCACTATATTCTATAATGTCCTTATTTTCTAAATCTATTTTAACTTTAAATGTAAAATATAGCAAAAATAAAGTCTAGATAACTTTTTAGAAGGTTTGAGATCAAGAGGAATCTTTTGATGCAACATAGTGAACCTAGAAATGAAATAATAAATGGTCTCATGTAGATCAATGAAAAAATTCATAGGGTTATTGACTAGATCATAATCTTCTTTAGCTTTCTCAAAGGACAACTCTAGCCAATATTACATATCTCTCTAAGTGTTAATAACTTTAGCAAGTAGATTAACAACTACATGATAATCTTTTCCTTCTAATGTTTGAGTAGAAAATCTTAAGCAAATATTTTCATTAGTTACTTCAAGAGTAGCACAAATCAATCTAAAAGCTTATAAGTGATCTTCACAAGATTTTCTAGTAGTACCAAAAAACTTTGGTATATTCAATCTTTTAAGAGAAGGTAACTTATTAAGATGATTCTCAACATTAATTGAATTAGTATAAATCTATGGTTTTACATCTATCTGACACTCTTCTTGAGATTCTATTTTGTCCTCACTTTCAATGAGATCATCTTGTTCTCTATTATTTTTCAACTCGTGAATTGGATCTTCTAGCCTCCACTCTACTATTAATTTTTCTCTCACTAGTTGATCTCCTATTAGTAGCTTCAATAGTTTCTATCTAAATATATTGATTGCCTTGAACCTGATGTACTTGATCTAATTAAAAATTTATAACAACAGTTTCAGTAGACAAAATAAAATCATTAAATGAATTAGAATTAAAAAGAAAATGAGTTTTAAGCCTAAGATTAGTAATCAAATCCTTTGCTCTATCTTCTTGAAATTTTATATTTGAATTTAAAATGTCCCATTGAGTCTCACATGTAAGATTTGAATACCAATCAATTTCAAATTTTATAATCTCTTCTTATTGATTTATGATTGTAATAACCTGATGAAAACTTTCAGGTTAATTATACCATGTATAACACATTAGATTGAAAGTAACATTAACTTGATCATCTTTTATATCTATTCTAGGTTGAATAATAGGAGATTGTTGACCTCCAAGTACTATTAGTAAGAAGAAAACAAAATAAAAAACAAATCATATTTTTGAATGAGTGTCTCTAATGAAGTCACCAAATTTATTGATGATAAAAACTATACCATCTATAAATCAACCCTTTTACCTATTGTGAAGGTCAAAGTGGAATCGTACTATTCTAATCATGGAGTTTTAAAAGTTTAACTACGATCCTAAAGATGCAAGGGCTTTTTTAATAAGTTCTATGAAATAATCAATAAGTCATCAAATGTAATATATTCTATTATAACAATAAAAAAATTCACTATATCAAATCATGAATAAATTAAGATAAAAATCTATAATCTATTCTATTTGACAGAGAAAACTTATGAGTTATATGATCTCTTGAAGAATAGATATTTAATTCAATAAATATTTGTATATTTCAATAATATCTTGCTTCTTACTAAATATTCTTCAAGTTAACTTCAAAAGATAACCCAAAACATAAAGAAACAAATATAAAAAAAGAGAAAATATAAGATATTAAAGCACATAACAAATAAAAGAGAGACACACCAAACAAACAACTAAACTAAGAAAAAGACAATAAACTATTTTAAAGTAACTAAATCTAAACTAGAATAACTTAGTCTAATCAAAATACAAACCTAAAATAAGGAAAAAGCTAAGGATTAAAAGATCAAATAAATAATTTAAGACTAAATAAAAACATAATTTAATCTAATAAACTATAAACAACTACAAAATAACAAGTCTAAATTAAACAAAAAATACTACTAATAAGAAACTTAAATAGATTTAAAAATAATTAAGATTAAGACTAAACACAAAAACTTAAACGTTAAAATAGAACTAAAGAAAAACTGATCAAAAAGGATTGTCTACTATTATCTAACTTAAAGAAAGAATTAGAATTAAACTAAGGAACTAATAAACTCTAAAACAAAAATGAAACTAAAAACAATCTAGGAAACAAACTAACAAAGAGAAATAAAACTAGATTAAAGAAAACTTAAAGATAAAATTATATTAAAGTTAGAGTTAAAATAGATTACAATAAAGCATGCAAGTCTCAAATGAGAGTCATCTTAGCAGAAAAGAGATAAATTTATTAAGAAAATCAACATTCTTTCTTTACAATAACTTCAGTGATAACTTTATAATCAAAATAGATAAATGAAGTGTCATAAAATAGCGAAGTGTTCATCATTTTTTAAGTTGAATACTTGGAATCTACGCATATGACTACCAATAACAATCATCAAAAGATTTTAAACTTAACAAACTTTAAATAATTAGTATTAAATGATAATAAAATCTAGATATACCTGTATTGTATAAGTAACTACTCAACCGTCAGATAAAATACCATTGGATATATCTACAAGAATTGTACTATCTCAGAGAAGTTGCATAGAAATAAAAAAAGATGAATGATTGACTTCACAAAATATCTAAGTCTTCAATACCTATTGTTTTTCTATCTTCAAATAAGTCCTTGATGTCTTTTAATACCTTCAAACTTAGTTGTAAATAAGTTATATTTAGCTTTGTTTAGTTATTAGTTTATGATAATTAATTGACTTAAAAAATTTTTAATTAATTATAATAATTATTGGTTAAAGGTAGGTTTAATTAAGACTTAAAAATATTAATTGATCAAGTTATTTAAATATAGACCAGGGGTACTAATCTTAATGGACAGGGACCTC
Organism: Torreya grandis; assembly: GCA_037957365.1. Taxonomy (NCBI): domain Eukaryota; kingdom Viridiplantae; phylum Streptophyta; class Pinopsida; order Cupressales; family Taxaceae; genus Torreya; species Torreya grandis. The sequence continues at coordinate 945,305 of JARHVA010002320.1, forward strand.
ATCGATTGATAATAGAATAGAATACATATTTTAACTATAAAACAGATAAATCAAAGATAAATAAAATTTAATTTATATTAATTTATAATGCATGTCAAAATAACTTAAGCATATGTATTTATACCAAAATTCAAATTTGTTGTATTTTTCAAAATATATCAAAAGTCTAAAAATTAAAGTACCAACTGAGATGAAGTATTAATTGAAAATGCAAAGTTCTATCATGAAAAAGTTTAGCATAAAACAAATTTTATCCCCTAAATAGCTAATAAACCTCCAAATTAGAAATTAATTTAATTATAGATTTATTGTTTGCATTAATACAAACATTATACTCTATTTTTATTGCAGAGAACTACATCAGTCTTGTTCCAGATTCAGTTATACTATCATCAACTTCTAATTTGATTCTTTTTAACATTTAAACCTCCATAGGAGTATCTGGCTTTGACTGACTTTTATCTCTCTTATTTGTAGTTCTTTTATCTATAGTGAGAAGGGGAGTATCCATTATCTTTCTTCTACTAGCATAGCCTCGTATTCTCAAATTCAATCTATCAGATCCTAAGATATGCTGACTATGGAAAGTAGTTATACCTAATGTTTTACCTTTCATAACATGCTCTCGATTAGAAGGTGAACATTCATATAAAAGAATAGCTAAATTCATATAGTTTTTAGCATGGACTGTCTCAATTTCTAATTGTGTGGTCTGATTTATAAGAAGAGGATCAACAATTGGATCAATTCTTTTCATATTAGGAGGCTAAAGTGGCAAGTGCTGAGGCTTACTATCCAAATGGTGAGATGAACACTTTTAAGAAGAAGTTCAGGCTCCAAACCTATAGCCAAATAAACATTTGTTACCATTATGACCTCTATTTACTAGGTTGGTAGGAAAATTACTTAATATATCTTAGAATTTAATATCTAAGATGTCAAAATGTATAGACATTCTTGTCCCCCTATGGAATCTAAGACCAAAATTTCTTGCACATAAACCACCTCTAGGAAAGTTCCTATTGGGATTGGGTTGATTAGCACCATTACTAGAAATCTGTCCTCATCCCCTATTATTATATTATTATTACTTCTAGCTGAATCAGGTTGGTCCCACTTGAACATTGAAATAATTTGAAATATATCAAATTTAAAAATTAAAAATCAACATATATTCAAAATGAATAAAACTAAATATATGATATACTATCACTTCTCACAAACTGAACTAAATTGATTTCACATACTACAAATAACCTAACTATATCAAAATAACATCATTTTATATCACAAATTTTTTATAACTTCATTAATTTCTTATTTTCAACGAATCAATCTATACTGAACCATTCCATAAATGATGTTACTAAATTTTCAACATATCACTTTCAAATGAACTCATCAAATATCTGAAACCAAAACATCTTTAGACTCTTTTGAGATAGTCTTGATATATCAGAACCATAATGAATAATTAAATTGAAACCAATTCTTGTAACTTCAAAAACTCTAATATTTTCAATCTATAAAATACACATGCACCAAAATTTCTAAAACAAAATCAACTTTTCAATGCTCATGTAGACTGCTACCTTAATTTTTGTTAAATAATACTGATATTGGTTACCTTATACATGCAAATTCTATTCTAAAACTCAAATTCATAGTATATATCATATGAACAGAATCTATTCATATTACTGAAAACATGATTCTTATGATCATTTTGCCTAATATCTTCCACCAAATATTTTCTCTGTAACTCAAAACTCAATGGGCCAAAGCTTCACTTCCACAGCTGAGCTTGCAAAAATGAATAAAAACTAAGAAACTAAAAACTTATATCCACCACCTCCTCGATGTAACCAACTGAGTGAGGTGTTCAAATATCATTGGTTTGCATTAAACTGAGCATATTCTAGCAACCTTGATAACTTATTTATATGCAAAACTAAAATTAGTTATTGTTATTTCATCCACTAAACTATCTACTAGCTTTCATTATTCGAGGTGAAATCACTTCATATTAACTTCATTATATCACCAAATCCTTAACATATCTTGAAGCTTTGATATCATGCCTTTGCATTAAATATTTATGGCAATTTTACCTTGCCAAAACAGATCATATTGCCAACCAAACACTAAATCATTAAGCTAATGGAATCAATAAATACACTTCACATTCAATTCAAAGCCTCTTGAAACCACAACTTAAACTTAAGCAAAATAAACATATTACATGATGGCCCTCTATAACTTGGCAAATACCTAGGACTTAATAACATGACTGAAGGGTCTTAAACCATGTGATAAGCCTTTTGAAATATTTTAAAGATCTTAAGCCTTTGAAAATATATGTGAATATTTTTCTAATCTTGAAAGAACACCTTATGTTATTATAATTCATGAAACAAGTCTAAGGTTAACAACTAACCCCTTTATTATATAAATCTCTATGCCCGATGAAACACAAAAGAATACTATCCATATCTCGAGACCTATGTTCTCTTTTTGAAAATAAACTTTAAATAAATTCTTATGATCTTGAAATTGATAATGTCTTAAACTTAGAATATCAAATAAGACTTAGGAACACTGATCTTAAGTTATGTATTCTGATAAATCAGTCATAAGATCATTAGACAAAAGATAGATAATTTAAAATTGAACATGAAATTTTGACAACATCACCAAATTAACTTAAGTACATCAATGTTTTGAATGTCGAATACTTCACAAGTAATAAACAAAAATGAGCTTTGAATCTGCTCTGTATCTTGAGAATAACTTTTTAGATACATTGATTTTTTAAATATAATTTATTCAAATGTGATACTCATCCATATAACATCATTATCTATTTTAAAATAAAAATCATATCTTATCATCTATGAAAATAAATTTTTTTTTATCATAATCTATTCAAACTAAAAATCCACTACCTACTAAAATAGTATCTCAATAACTGTCTTGACTGAAAATAAAAATAATTGATCACATTATGAAACATATATGCACATTTTATTCATTTATACATCATGATTTTTGAAATCACTTTAAAAATATAAACATGAAATCATCAACCAATTATTATCATTTGATAATAAATAACATGATCTAAAAATACTATTAATCAACTGAGTTCCTGACACAGTTTTAGATTTTGTGACAAAGTCATCTCTGTGGCATGGCAACAAGTATTGATTTTTGAAAAATTTAGGAGGTGTAGAAAATAGGCATAATACTAGTGACCTTGCTAGTCAACTTTGTGTCATAAAACTGAGTAATAAAGAATTACCTATTATAAAATAAAATTCTCTTGAGAATGTGATCCAAAAAAATTATTTTTCAAGTAGCTACGTGCAAACCCCTTAAATAATGAATTTCAGCAAGGGATGGATTATTTGGCTAGTATGGCATGAAGAAAAAGAATGATATAATAGGAAAGTTTGGGCTAGATGCAAAATCAAATATAAATGCCTTAAGTAAAAAATTTGAAAATAAAGAAACACTTTAACAACCAAATACAATTCAACATATATTATTCATTTATTAAAAAACTTAATTTATAAGAGTAACTTCTAAAATGAATGATACTTATAACAAATTTGCATTTTCCTTGTATTCCTCCTTCACAATGTGACATTTCTCCATTTATAACCTTTATTGATCATTTGAAGGCAAAGTACAACAAAAACAAACAACAAAACAAACATAAATAAAAACCAACAAAAGGCATAGAACTAAATAACAAAGAAAATAAAACAAGTCAAAAATAAAATAGAAAAAAAAGCAAAAAAATAAATTGAAAGATAACTAATCATGAAATTATTTCAAGTGATGGTCGTTAACTGAGTAACGCAGTCAATTTTCTTCAAGATCTTTAAGATGAAATGCATTGTTTCTAATAACTATGACAATTCTATAAGGTCCAAGCCATAACAAATTAAATTTGTGATACTTTTCAGGATACTCGTGGGCTTTATCTCAATATAAGACTAAAACACCAATATTAAATTTTTTGTTAGAATTTTTTTTGTCACTTTTTATTAAATTTTTTGCTTATCTATTTCTAATTTTTGCAATGTTGTTGCTTTGAATTCATCAAGAGTTATTAAATAATGCAATCTTTATTCAATTAAATTCATATTTTTAGCTAAATATTGTAAAATAGTCTTAGTTGAAGAAATTTGAAGTTCTATCGACAAATAGCTTCGAACCCATAGGCTAACATGAAAGGTGAATAACCAGTAGTTCTTTTAAAGATAGTCCTATTAACCCATAAAGCTTCAAAAATTTTGAGATTCCAAATTCTTTTGTTATCAGAAACTAGTTTCTTCATGATAGATATCAAATTTTTATTCATGGACTTAGCTTGTCCATTTCATTATGGATAATATTATAAGAATGATTATAAATAATAGAGTATTTTATTAAGAATTGTAGAAATTTATTTGAAGTGAATTGAGGTCCATTATCTAAAATAATTTCATATGGGCCTCCAAATTTTATTTTTTTTAATTTTTTAAGAAATAGTTCACTTCACCTGTGTTTGAACTCTTAAGTGCCTTAGCTTTAGGCCACTTAGTGAAATAATTTGTGGCTATCAAAATATATCTATGACCTATAGATGAAAGTGGGTGAATATCTAAAATAAATTCAATGTCATATTTTGTAAAGCACTTTTTAAGTATAACAATATTTGAAGGCATTTCAGACAGTTTATCTCTTCCAACAAATACTTGACAAGGCATGCAAGAACAAACCAATTTATAAGCATCTTGAAACAATGTGCATCAATAATAATCTAATCTTGGAATCTTATAATCAATTGTTTTCATAGCATAGTGTCCATCACAGTTACCTTCATGATAGCCTCTAAGAACTTTTTGTGTTTGATTATGAGTAAGACATCTCAATAAAACTCCATCTCTATTACAATAAAACAAAAAAAAAATTAACAAGCAAAAATTTAACACTTTTAGTCTTAAAGAACATTTTTGTTTTTTATCTAAGTTATTAGAATATGCCTAATTTTGAAAATAATAAACTAAGTCATGGTACCAATCATCTTCAACTAATAAATAGTGCTATCCATTTATTTCATGACCAAATTAAAAATTTCTAAAAAATTCAGCAACTTTCATGATCTTTAAATGTGGTTTTGCATTTAAATTTTTATTAACTAACAAAACTAAAACATTAATATCTAAAGAAATATTTTCATTTAAGTGTTTTTTTAATTCATTACTTTTAATTATTTTAAAAGTTTTGAATTCAAGGTCAAACTCTTGAATACGTAAAATCCATTTGGCAAGCCTTCCCTGAATGGTTGGTCGTTTTAAAAGATAAGACAAAACAAGTACATTAGATCGTACAAAAACTTTTTTTCTCATCAATAAATATCAAAATTTAATCAAGGAAAAAACTAAGGAGAAAATGACTTCTTCAATAAAGAGGTACCTAGTTTCTGCATTTTTTAACACTTAGTTCATAATTTTGATTGATTTTTTCTCATTATTTTCAAATTCTTGAGTTATTATAGCTCTAAAAGCTTTTTATGTAGCATTAACATAGAGAACTAAGGATTTATTTAAATAAGGTTTAAAAATAACAAGATCACTTGCAATAAAAATTTTAACACAATTAAAATTTGATTCAGTACTCTCATCTCAATTATATATTCTATCTTTTTTAAGCAACAATTTCAATAGATTATAATTGTTAGCAAAATATGAAATAAATTTTCTAACAAAGTTTATTTTACCAAAGAAAGACCTTAAACTAGATTGATCTTTGGGAGGAGGTAGTTATTTAATAGCTTTAACACATTCAAGGTCAATTGAAATACCATTTTTTGAAATAATATGTCTTAATAACTTACCGTCAATCATACCAAAAACTGATTTTTTTAGATTCAAAGAAATGTCAAATTTTTTACATCTTGTGAATACTTCATGAATATGGTCTAAATATTTTTTCCTATTTTTTAAATATATGGGAGATCATCTAAATAAACTTGAATAAAAATAAAAATCAAATCATCAAAAATAACATGCATAGCTCTTTGAAAAGTAGCTCCTGCATTCATCAATCCAAAAGACATTTTGGTATAAGAAAAAGTACCTCTACAAGTGGTAAAATTAGTTTTATGTCTATCTTTAAGATTCACAAAAATCTAATTGTAACTTGAAAATACATCTAATAAAGGCATCATTTCTGATCTTACAACATGTTGAAAAATGTCAGGCACTTAGAACATAAATGCTCTGATACCACTTGTTGGGGATCAACCAACAAAGTTGATTACTATATGAAAGCAACTAAACACGAAATTAAACCAGAATGATAAGTAACTAGAATCAGAACTAGCAAAGAATAAGAGATACAAGAAACCACCATAAAAACTTGTATTAAACTCTTTATAAAAGGAATACAATTGAAGAAACTTCTTTTCTTCCACACCTCTCTCAAATGTATAGATCTCTTTCCCTCAAGAGCTCTCTCTCTCAATTACAATCAACTCCAACAACCTGGATTAATTCACATATACATGTATTATACAGTACTGTCCAATTAAGCTATGAAGATCTAATCCTATATATAATATTAGGAAACATGAGCATACAATCACAACCATTAGATGCACCTCCTAATCAAGGGCTCAAAATAGTCCTACTAAAGATAGAGATGCGGACTTAAGACTAACACTTAATCCTATCATGCAAACATTCTATTCTATCCACAGAAATAGCATTCTAGATGCATAGGTGACTGACATCAGTTCTCTGCCTGTCTGCATCCAACTAACATTGGCCGATCCATGACCAACGTTGGCATCTCTTAGTCAGCTCCTAATCGACGTCGGTCGCTCCTGACTGATGCCGGTGACTGTGTAATTCTTACAACTTCTGCACTCGCTTATTTGGTGAAGTTTTTAGCTCCACACCTTAACAATCTCCCACTTGGAGATAAACAACTGCACCAGTACCTGTACAACAACATCTTCTAGCTTCTCCATCTTCAAACTCAATCATGAAGACCTACAAAAGTTGAATGAAGATTCAACTTCTCCTTTGTTACCGGCTTGGTTAACATATCAGCAGGGTTCTTATCTGTATGGATCTTCTCCAGCTTCAACTCACCATCCTCCAATACCTAAAGTGGTACCTTAGTTGTATATGCTTGGTTCTTGAATGAAAGGCAGAATTCTTAGCCAAATGAATTACACTCTGACTATCACTGTATAATCTACAACTCTCTTGCTCCTTTTCTAGCTCTTCCATGAACCATGCCATCCATATCATCTCTTTGCTAGCCTCTGTGACTGCAATATATTCTACTTCTATAGTTGACAAGGCAACAACCTTCTACAACTTTGATATCTAGCTAACCGCTGTTCCACCAACAGTGAAAATATATCCTGTGGTGCTCCTTCTGCCATCCAAATCACTTGCCATATCTGAATCTACATAACCATGTAGAGAGCTATTTGACCCTCCATAGCACAAATGCCTACTGCTGGTCCCTTTCAGATATCTAAGGATCCACTGAACTGCTTTCTAGTGCTCCTTTCCTGGATTGGCCATATACTTACTCATAACTCCCACTGCTTGGGCAATATCCGATCTAGTACATACCATTACATACATTAAGCTCCCTACTGCGGAAGCATATGGAACTCTACTCATGTACTCTACCTCATCACATGAATTAAGACATTGTTCTTTACTCAATTAAAAATATCTAGCCAAAGGTGTGCTTACCGGTTTTGCATCCTGCATATTGAATCGTTTCAACACCTTGTTCACATAATCCTCTTGTGACTTTTCCTATCTCTCTTAATGCTCATGCCAAGGATTTTCTTTGCTGCTCCCAAATCTTTCATGGCAAATGTGTGAGCTAATTTCACTTTAAGCTCAGAGATTTTTTGCATGTGTGATCCTGCAACCAACATATCATCTACATACAACAACAAAATAATATATCTACCATTATTCAATCTCTTAAAATACACACAATGGTCAGATTGACATCTACTGTAGCCATGCTCAGTCATAAACTTGTCAAATCTTAGATACCATTGTCTAGGAGCTTGCTTGAGGCCATACAAGCTTTTCTTCAATCTGCACACTAACTTCTCCTTACCTTTGACCTCAAATCCTTCCAGCTGATCCATATATATTTCTTCATCCAAATCTCTATGAAGAAATGCTATCTTAACATCAAGCTACTCAAGATGCAAATCCTCAATAGCAACTAAAGACAATACAGTCTATATAGAAGTCATTTTAACTATAGGAGAAAAAATTTCACCAAAATCAATACCTAGTTTTTGTGCAAATCCTTTTACTACCAACCTGGTCTTATATCTCATATGTCCATTCTCACCTTCCTTTAATCTGTAGATCCATCTGTTCTTCAGTGTCTTCTTTCCTGCTGGCAACTCAACCAAATCCCACGTTTGGTTCTCTTTTAAGGAATCAATCTCCTCATTCATGCCTAGCTCCCACTGATTCTTGGATTCCACCTGTATTGCTTCATCAAAACTCTCTGGTTCTCCACAATCAGTAAGCAATAAATAGAATAATGAAGGGAGAATATCAAATTAGAGGTTTACTTACCCTTTCTGACCTCTTATTGGGCATCTGAGACTCATTCACAACACGCTGTCTGCCTAAATTCTCTGATAGTGACCGACCTCAGTCACCTCCAGGCCTGTTACTAGCTGACATCGGTTCTCTCTGACTGACATCAGTTCCTGCCTGATCGACGTCGGTCACTGTATGACCGACATCGGTTCCTGTATTGCCAATGTCAGTTCCTACCTGACTGACGTCGGTCTCTGTGTTTTCTTGTCTGTGATTATTCTTTCTCATGAGCTCATTTTGGACCATCACCTCATCTAATTATCCATTGCTCTGCCCAGATTGATTCAGCTTCTTGAGCTGATCACTATACATCACTTTTTAATTAAAAACAACATCACATCTCCTAGTTATTTTGTTAGTTCCTAGATTCTAAAACCTGAATCCGAAATCTCTAGAGCCATAACCAATGAATGTGCACCTCATAGACTTAGCATTCAGCTTCTTTCTATTTTTTTATCAATGTGCACAAAGGCTTCACAACCAAAAACTTTGAGAAATGAGAGATCTACCTTTTTACCTGTCCATGCCTCTTCTGGGATTCCACCATCCAGAGCTGTAGAGGGTCTTCTGTTATTCAGGTACACTGCAGTATCCACAGCTTTTGTCTAAAACTCTAAGGGCAAACCAGCATGTAATCTCATACACCTTGCATGCTCCATTATTGTTTTATTCATCCTTTCAACAACTCTATTTTGCTGAGGTGTCCTTGGAACCATCCTTTGCCTGCGTATTCCATGCATATAACAATACTAGTTGAACTTGTGGCTGCAAAACTCACCACCATTGTCAGATCTCAGGCACTTCAATCTCTTGCCTGTTTCATTCTCAACCATAACTTTTTAAATCTTAAAGGTGTCAAAAACATCAAATTTCTTCTTTATACAATAGACCCATACCTTCTTGTAGCATCATCTATGAAAGAGACATAGTACTATGATCTTCCAATAGAAGCAACTTGAGTCGATCCCCACATGTCTGTGTGAACAAGCTCTAATTTGTGCTTCTTCTTTGTTGACCCAATTTTGAGAAAACTCACCCTCTTCTATTTTCTAAAAATACAGTGCTCACAAAAATCCAGATCTATGCTTTTCAAATCTGAAAGCTTAACTTTTGACTTAAGAATAGTCATTCTCTTCTCACTCATGTGGCTGAGCCTAGAGTGCCATAACTTTGCATCCACATCTGAAGTAGATAATACAAAAGGAGAATTATCAGTAATATAATTACATAAATAGAGAGTACCTACTCTCTTACCTCTGGTCAATACAAGTGCACCCTTGGTCACCTTCCAAGATTCAGTTGTGAGAGTTAAAGTACAACCCTCATCCCCTAACTTTCCTGCAGAAATCAAATTCTTCTTCAAGATGGGAACATGCATGACATCTCTCAACACCCATGTGTTGCCATTCTGCATTTTCAACTGCACTTTTTCTTTGACAACAATTTTACAAGGCTCATCATCCCCTAAATAAACTATTCCAAAATCTCCATGGACATAGTCACTAAAATATTCTCTATTAGGGGTAACATGAAAAGAGGCACCAGAATCTAACACCCAAGATTCTATATTATTATGCAAAGAGAATATAAGAGCATCTTGTGCAATACCTACAACTTTTGCTTCTTCTTTACCTTCATGTTGATTTTTTTCTTTAGGTTTTGACCAGCAATTTTTGCTTATGTGCCTTATCTTTCCACAATTCCAGCATTGTGGCTTCCTGCCATTTATGGATTTGGATCCACCTCTCATCTTTGAATTAGACCTTGATCTCCCTTTCTTGCTCTTCTCTTTTTACCTTCCCCTGCTCTCAAAACTTAAAGCGTTCCCTGATGCTTCTTCTGTGCTTTTCCTATGAATTTCTTCATTCAAGATTACACTAACAACATCATCTACTTTTAAAATATTTGAAGCAGATGCAGTATTACTATCTACCATTACCAAGCTATGCCAGCTCTCAGGTAAAGAGCATAAGATTAATATAGCTTTAATTTCATCATCAAACACTATTTTGACTAAATTTAATTGATTCACAATTCCATGGAAATCATTTGAATGATTAGATACAGATCCACCTTCTTGCATTTGCAAATTAAATAACTACTTCATAAGATATACCTTATTTGAAGCTGAGGGTTTTTCATATAAATTTGCTAAAGTAGTCATTAACTCTACCATAAACTTTGCCTGTGATAAATTAGATATCACAGTAAATGTCAGACTCAATCTTATAGATCCAAGAGCCTTTCTATCAAGAACTTCCCATTCTTCATCTTCCATGTCTGTGAGCTTCCTTGAAACTCCACCTAATGATAAGTATAGATCTTTCTGATACAGATAATCCTCTATCTGCATTCTCCATAATTGGTAATTCTTGCCATTGAACTTTTCCATTCTCAGTTTACTTTTTTCTGCCATTGCTTTCTCCCACTCAAATAGAAATCCCTGTAGAAACCCTTGTGAGTACCCTGTAATCAACACACACTAACCAAATCTGAAACACCTGTTAGTCAATCTGAGCTCTGATACCACTTGTCAGGCACCTAGAACATAAATGCTCTGATACCACTTGTTGGGGATCAACCAAAAAAGTTGATTACTATATGAAAGCAACTAAACACAGAATTAAACCAGAATGATAAGTAACTAGAATCAGAAATAGCAAAGAACAAGAGATACAAGAAACCACTCTAAAAACTTGTATTAAACTCTTTACATAAGGAATACAATTGAAGAAACTTCTTTTCTTCCACACCTCTCTCAGATGTATAGATCTCTTTCCCTCAAGAGCTCTCTCTCTCAATTACAATCAACTCTAACAACCTGGATTGATTCACATATACATGCATTATACAGTATTGTCCAATTAAGCTATGAAGATCTAATCATATATATAATATTAGGAAACATGAGCATACAATCACAACCATTAGATGCACCTCCTAATCAAGGGCTCAAAACAGTCATACTAAAGATAGAGATGCGGACTTAAGACTAACACTTAATCCTATCATGTAAACATTCTGTTTTATCCATAGAAATAGCATTCTGGATGCACAAGTGACCGACGTCAGTCCTTACCTGTCTGCATCTAACCGACATTGGCCGATCCATGACCGATGCCGACATCTCTTAGTCAGCTCCTAACCGACGTCAGTCACTCCTGACCGACGCCGGTGACTGTGTAATTCTTGCAACTTTTGCACTCGCTCATTTGGTGAAGCTTTTAGCTCCACACCTTAACAAAAATTTGATCTATGCTTGGTAGAGAAAAATTATATTTAATACTAGCTTTATTTAGATCTCTAAAATCAAAACATAGTCTAATATCACTATTTTTTTAACTGAAACTAAATTAACTACCCATTCTTAATATGTTACATGAATAATGACACCAACATCAATCATCTTGTCTAGCTATTTGTTAATGGTGTCTTCTAACAAAGGGTCGATTCTTCATATTTTTTGCCTAACAGGTTTGATACTAGGATTAATAGGTATATTATGTCTAATAATTTTAGTATCATATCCTTTAAGATCTTTATATGACCAAGAAAAAATGTCCATAAACTCTTTACATAATTTAATGAATTTAATTTTCTCATTAGCAGTCACTTGAATTTCTAAATAAATATACTTTGGATCTTCTTAAGTACCTAAATTGATAGGAATGGTCTCACCTATGATTCTCTTTGATGGTTTTTTTATTCTAAAGATTTAAGGCTAATAATTAAGCATGAACATAGATTCTAAACTCACCAAACCAATAGGTAATTTGTTAATACTCAATTGCAAATAGTCTTCACAATTTAATACATAGTCATCATGATCAAAATAATTGCCTTTAATGAATGAATCTATATGTTTATCACAATTAAAAATAGATCAATTATCATTAAAATTATGAAACTTAGGATGAAAAACTTCAGTAAAAGAAAAGTCTTTAGTAAGTTCAATCTCACTTAGAGTTAGATTGGAGGCATAAATAACAAGCTTATCAGCCCTAATGTTGAATTCTTTAAGAATATGTGTAATGTTAAATGCCTCAAAATGCTCAAGTAATGACCACACCTTTTGTGTGTAACGGTGTAGATGAGTTTGATTAGTCTTATAAATATTATAAACTTGTCTATCTAACAGTTAACTCTAAATCTCTAAAAACTTCTAAATGCTTAACATTTAATTCAATTACCTTTTCTAAACCCAAACATAATGCTTCAAATTATGTTGTATTATTAGTATTTTCAAAAGACAATTTGAATGCATAATGAAAAATTTTATCTATAACATAATTCAGATAAATTCTAGCACCATTACCTTATTGAGAGCAAACTTCATCAAAGTAAAGTGACCATAAATTATTCTTTTCAAATATTTTTTCATGTTGATTTTCTGGTTCATCTAAATTCAACAATTCATAAGTCTCAATTATAGTTTCAATATAATAAATATTAGAATAAAAAGGTGATTCAATAGATATTCTAAAACAATCTTCTCTTTTAATGAATATGATTCCATTATTTATAAGAACCCATGTTATATCTTTCCCAACAAAATTTCTAGCTACTTTAGACCAATCCCTTTCTAACAACATTGCATAATTGCTATGAATATCTAACACTTGAATATTAGTCATACATCTAATCTATTTATCTTATGCAATTCTAATTACTATGCCATGGAACTTACCACAAATCTTCAGTTGTCTAGAATCAAAACTAATAAGCTTCCTACTATCTACTTCATAAGATATACCTAATTGATCTGCAATAGACTTAGGCATAATATTCTTTGAGGCCCTCATATTTAAGATACAATTATAAATTATTTTATTTAAAATCATAACTGTGACATAGAACTGAGGAATGCAATCAACAAGAGGGTTAAAACATTTAGCATAAATATGTTCATAATTGCTTTTCTCTTGTAAGCTTACATCAACTCTAAGATTTTTAACAGCCTCATTTATCTTATCAAGCTGACCTAGAAGACTTACTGCATGTAGTAGAGAAAATCCAACCTTAATTATTGATAAATTATCAATTATGTTTTTTTTTAACATCAATTTGTCTAAAATTCTTAGATTTATAATACTGATATTGATTGTTATTAAAATCAATTGCAAAAAAAATATTTTGTGCAGTATTGTCATTAGAATTATTATCATCATTTTGAACTATTTTCTCTTTATCATTAGAAGAAGATTTATTATTTTTTGTTTTATTGTTTTGAGAAGAACTATAATCCTTATTTTTAGTATTTATAACATAATCATTCTCATTTTTTGAAAGATCATCAAGAGTATATATATTGTATGCTAGATCTTTAGTTATTGCATCCTTCTCTTGAAGATATTATTTAAATTTTTGAATAACAACACATGATTCTATATTATGATCCAGTTCACATATATTACGGTAATCCAAAATGTCTATATTTTTATCGTCTTTATTACTTATATTTGAGGAAGAAGGTTTATCATTAAGCTATCTTTTAACAATGACCGATTCATTACCTAGTCTTTGTATGGCCTTTAAAATTTTTGAATTATCTGAATTTAAATTTGTATAAGGTCTATCTTTAAAACTAATGCATTTAAGCTTCTTTTCATATCTAATTAAAAAACCTAAAGTTTCACTATATTCTATAATGTCTTTATTTTCAAATCCATTTTATACTCTAGAGGTAAAGCATTGCAAAAATAAAGTCTAGATAGCTTTTTAGAAGGTTTGAGATCAAGAGGGGTATTTTGATGTAGCTTAGTGAACCTAGATACAAAATGATAAATGGTTTCACTTGGATCAATGGAAAAATTCACAAAGTCATTGACTAGATCAAAATCAATAAATGGTCTCACCTAAAACAATAAAAAAATTCACAAGGTCATTGACTAGATCAAAATCTTCTTTAGCTTTCTCAAAGGACAACTCTATCCAATCTTCAACATCTCTCCAAGTGTTAATAACTTTAGCAGGTAGATTAACGAATATGTGATAAGCTTTTTATTTTATTGTTTGAGCAAAAACTCTAAAGCAAATATTTTCATTAGTTATTCCAAGAGTAACATAAATCAATCTAAAAGCTTATAAGTGATCTTCACAAGATTCTCTAGTAGTGCCAAAAAACTTTGGTATATTCAATCCTTTAAGAGAAGGTAACTTACCAGGATGATTCCCAACATTGATTAGATTAGTAAAAATCCACAGTGTTACATCTATTTGATGCTCTTTTTGAGCTCCTACTTTATCCTCACCTTCAATGAGATCATCTTGTTATCTATTGTTTTTCAACTCATAAATGGGATCCTCTAGCCTTCAATATACTACTGATTTTTCTTCCATTAATTGATCTTTTATTACTAGCTTTAACAGTTTCTATCTGAAGAGATTGATTACCTTGAACCTGATGTACTTGATCTAATTATAAATTTATAACAATAGTTTCAATAGGCAAAATAAAATCATTAAATAGAAAAGAATAATAAAGAAAATGAGTTTTAGGCCTAATATTAGCAGCTAAAACCCTTGCTCTATCTCCCTGAATTCTTCTATTTGAATTTAAAATGTCTCATTGAGTCTCACATATAAAATTTGAATACCAATCAATTTCAAATTCTGCAGTCTTTTCTTCTTGATTTATGACTTTAATAATCTAATGAAATTTTTTAAGATAATTATACCATGTATAACATATTAGATTGAAAACAACATCAACTTAATCATCTTTTATATCTATTCTAGGTTGAATAATAGGAGATTGTTGACCTCCAAGTACTTTTAGCAAGAAGAAAACAAAATAAAAAACAAATCATATTTATGAATGAGTGTTCTTAATGGAGTCACCAAATTTGTTGATGATGAAAATTGTACCATTAATGAATCATCTCTTTTTCCTATCATGAAGGTCAAGGTGGAATCATGCCAGTCTAACCATGGGGTTTCAAAGGTTCAACTACGATCCTAAAGATATGAGAGTTTTTTTAATAAGTTCTATGAAATAATCAATAAGTCATCAAATGTAATATATTTTATTATAACAATAAAAAATTCACTTTATCAAATTATGAATCAATTAAGATAAGAATCTATAATCTATTCTATTTGATAGATAAAATCTATGAGTTAGATGATCTATTGAAGAATAAAAATTTGTTTCAATAAATATTTGTATATTCTAATAATATCTTGCTTCTTGCTGAATATTCTTCAAGTTAACTTCAAAAGACAACCCAAAACATAAAGAAAAAATATAAGAAAAGAGAAAATATAAGATAATCAAGCACATAACAAATAAAAGAGAGACACAATAAAATACAAACATCTAAAGACAAACAAACAATCAAACTAAGAAAATGATAATAAATTATTTTAAAGGAACTAAATATAAACTAGAGTAACTTAGTCTAATCAAAATACAAACCTAAAATAAGGAAAAATCTAAGGACTAAAAGATCAAATAAATAATCTAAAACTAAACAAAAATATTATTTAATTTAATAAACTATAAACAACTACGAAATAACAAGTATAAATTAAACATAAAATACCACTAATATGTAATGAAATTACTTCAACAATAAAGTAGAATAGCATAAATAGATCTAAATATGACTGAAATATATTAGAATATATGATAATATACAAGCCGCTTTGAGGGGAAAACCTCCAAAAAATTTAATAACAAGATAATTAATTATGATGATAAACAATTACCCACTACCTCCTATATATAGTTTATCTAGGCCATGGTTACTCCATAGATTGCCCTACTAACCAAATGAATGCATAGAGAAATGTGATATAGCATCAAAGAGAGATAAGTAAGCCACAAGTCAGCTATTCCTATCCTAATACATGTGATAGGTTAGGGGTGTAACATGCCCTTCCCCTTCAAACCAATGTTGTCCTCAATGTTGAACAACTATGGATGTTGTTGCAAAAAATCTTCACCTTCCCAAGTTGCATCTTCACTACTCAAGTTCTTCCACTTGATCAGATATTCCCTAATCTCTCTGGTTCTCAACCTCTTAGTACGTGTTTAGAGGATCTTATCTGGTTCCAAAATGACTCATCCTTCTTCATCTAGTTCTGGGAGCTCTGTCTAGGTTGAAACTTTCTATCCAATGACCTTCTTCAAATAAGAAACATGAAATACTAGGTGTATACGTGATAAATGAGGTAACTCAAGCTTGTAAGCCACACTTCCAATTTTTTGTAGAACCTGATAAGGGCCATAATACTTAGGAGCAAGTTTATTGTCCTTTTTCTATTGCTTCAAGGACATCTTCTTGTAAGGCTGCAAACATACAAATACCCAATCACCCACCTCAAAATTTTTCTCACTATGGTGTTGATCTACTTATTGCTTCATCATGTTTTGTGCCAAGGCCAAATTCTCTCTCAAACTAGCTAAAACCTCTTGTTGATGCTAAATGTGCTCCTCCACATCTTGAACCTTGGTTTGTACCTTTAATGAAGAAGTGATGGAAGGTAGATGGTAACCATATAGTTCTAGAAATGGAGACATTTTAGAAGAGGTATGAAAAGATGTGTTATACCACCATTTTGTAAGTGGTAGCCATTTAACCCAACATTCATGTTTATCTGATACAAAACAATAGAGATACCCCTCTAAACATTTGTTAACCACTTTTATTTATTTGTTAGATTGGGGGTGGTAAGATGAGCTATGAGCTAACTGAGTACCCAAATAGGAAAATAGTTTAGTCCAAAAATTACTAGTGAAAATAGGATCATGATCACTTACAATTATTTTTGGGGTTCCATGTAATTTTAGAACTAACTCCAAAAAAATAACTACTACTGTACTTGCTAAAAATGGGTGTGAGAGAGCACAAAAATGAGCATATTTTGTAAGCCTATCCACAATGACCAAGATAACATTCTTACCTTCAGAACAAGGCAACCCTATGATGAAATCCATGAAAACCTCCTCCCACCTTTGACTAAGAATCGCTAACAGTTGTAATAGACCTAGGGTCTTAACTATCTCACCTTTATTCTATTGGCATATCAAGCATTCTACCAAAAAAAATTGTACATATCCCTTGATTCCTTCCCAAAATAATTATTTCTTAATTTTGTGATAAATTTTCAAGAACCCTGAGTGTCCCCCAATCGGAGATGCATGCAACTCCACAATAATCTTATGCTTAAGCTTTGAATCTTTGCACAAGTATAACCTACCCTTATACCATAAGACATTACCTTTCCATTCAAATTTGTCAGAGGCTAAAGTACCTTGATAGAGATTCTAAATTAGAATATATGTATCCTTGTCTTGCTCCCATTCTAAACTGGCTTCATCCACCCAATCTGCTTGCAACATGGACATTACACAAAGTAATGCTTCTGTGGATGTATCCCATCTGGATAGTGCATCTGCTACTACATTATCTTTACCCTTCTTTTAAATGATTTCAAAATCATAACCCAAAATTTTGGTTACCCACTTTTGTTGTTCCTTAGATGATAATCTTTGCTCCAAAAAGTATTTGACACTATTATGATCCGTTTTCACCTTAAAGTGTCTAACCATCAGCTAGGGCCTCTATTTTTTAACTGCATGAAGAATAGCCATCATTTATTTCTTGTAGATAGGTTTTTGTATATTATTACCTTTGAATTGATGACTCTTAAATGCAATGGGTCTTCCTTCCTGCATTAGTACTACTCCCAACCCAAATCTAGAAGCATCACATTCAACAGTGAATATCTTTGAGAAGTCTGGAGTAGCCAAAATTGGAGTGGTGCACATAGATAATTTTAGTTTCTCAAATGCTTTGGTGGTGGAATCATTCCAATGGAAGGCATCCTGCTTTAATAATGCAGTGAGTGGAGCCGCTATGCTACCATAACCTTTCACAAATCTTTGATAGTAACATGTTAGTCATAAGAACCCTCAAAGGTTTTTGAGAGTTTTTGGCATGGATCTAAAAATAGATGGGTGGTCATCAAGAATCATCTGTAGATCAAGATGTGTAGATGCCTGTGTGGGTTGTAATTATATGGAACATAATCCTGTAATAATTCCCTCTACCCCTTTTTTGGCATCTTGGTCATCTAATGTGAACTAATCAATTGTGAAGATTTTGCCTATAATTCATGTAGTTTAATTTTCCTACCTTCAAAATGAAAGTGCATGAATAGTTCTTATAAGTTCATCTCTATGGTACCCAAGGTTGTGATCCATTGGACTCCCAAAACAATGTCTATACTACCCATGGGAATAGCAAACATAGGATAATTGAGATTGTACTCATCCATATCAAGTTTAATACTATGGCATTTTCTTGAATAATTAATTACACCACCATCTACAATCATGACCTAAAATTTTGGTGCTGGGTAGATGAAATAGTTCAATCGAGTGGCCAACTTATGGTTGATGAAGTTATGTGTGCTCCCTGAATCAATCAAGACTATTACCATATGTTTCTTGAGAAAACCCACCACCTTAAGAGTTTGTGGAGTGCTAATACCTACAAGTGCATGACAAGAGATTCTAGGTTAGGAATCTTCAGGTACCTCCTCTATCTCCTCCTCATCATCATTGGAGGCATCATCTTCTTCTTTATCTTCTTTGGATCCCTCAATGTAGAATAACTTCTTCTCAGCACATCTATGTCCTTTGCTCCACTTTCTATCAAATCAAAACATAATCCTTTTGTATGCTTCTCTTCAATTTGTTGAGAGGTCAATCTGGTAGGTGGAGGAAATGTTGGTGTCAATATGCTATGATAGTTGAAGTGAGTGAATGGATGCTTCTTGTTGGATATGAATTTTTCCTCAGCTTTATGTTCCATGATAATAGAATCAAAAATCTTAAGTGGATTAAACATGCGTACCTCATGTTAAATGTGGTCCTTGAGTCCACCCAAAAATAGGTCATTCAAGTTCTCCTCAGAAATTGTCTCCACACGTAAGGATAGGTTCTAAAAATGATGATATAATCCTTGACGGAGCTAGTCTATCATAATTTTTTTAGTTGGCTAAAGTAATTCTCTGTCACACTATTGCCATAATGTAATTGCAGCTCCTCTATAAAAACTAACCAGGTGACACTGAGAGTCATCTTTTTCTTTTGAGCACATAATCATTGATACCAAATGAATTGATCAGGTTCAAGATACAAGGATGCCATGGTAACCTTCTATCCAAATGGAATCTGATGTAGATCAAAAAATTATCCATTTGGTTGATCCAATTGAGTGGATCTTTTTCATCAAATTTGTGCATATCCACCTTTGGTAATAGGTTCCTTTGTGGCAACATAGTTGGATTTAAAGTAGACTGGTTAGGAGAACCACCCTGGTGGGGTTGTGCAATAGTGATAGATGGATGATTTGACTGATTATTTTTTAAATCCATCATGATATCTACCAAACTATCTTGTATGGATTTCATATTAGATTGTATGCCTTGTACTTCACTTTGAATGCCTTGCACATTATAGTCAAGTTGACTCACTTTGTGATCTATGTCAAAGAACCCTGGTATAAAGGATATATTACATCCCCCTTTTGACTCCATCTCTTCTTTGTTATTATTTTTACTTGGAGTTTTATCACCCTTTTCTTGGCCCTGAGTTTGTGGACCTACCATAAAAGGGCTTTACGATGTTGATCCTGATTGGCACTTTTGACCAAACTTTGACCAAGTGATTTTGGACTTATGTCAACCTTAAATTAAAACATACAAATAAAATACCATATCTAAATTTTTCTAAGATTTTAAAAAATGTAAATAACTCATAAAAATTCTTTGAATTGTGCACTATAGAGCAATTTTATGAAAAACCCTAAAATGGCGATAAATTTTGTAAACTAGATCTAAATGAGCTAAAATTTTAATGGAATCTTAATTTAATGATTTTCCATCTCCATTAAAAAAATTTAAGAGAAATTCACAACTATTTTTTATATATATCTAAATTTTAAAAAATTAGGGTTTCACCCACAAGATTGCCCAAATCGCAACTCTGATACCACTTGTAATGAAATTACTTCAAAAATAAAGTAGAATATCAGAAATAGATCCAAATATGACTGAAATATATCAAAATATATGATAATAGACAAGCTACTTTGAGTGGGCAACCTCCACAAGTTTTAATAAGAGCAGAATTCATAATATGATGATAAATAATTACCCACTACCTCTTATATATAGTCTATATAGGCCATGGTTACTCCATAGGCCGACCTACTAACCAAATGAATGCATAGAGAAATGTGATATAGCATCAAAGAGGGATAAACAAGCCATAATTCAGCTATTCCTATCCTAATACATGTGATAGGTTAGGGGCGTACATAATAAGAAACTTAAACTGATTTAAAAACAATTAAAATTAAGACTAAACACTAAATAACTCAAATGCTAAAACATAACTAAAGAAAAATTGATTAAAAAGGAATGTTTACTATTATCTAACTTAAAGAAAGAATTAAAATTAAACTAAGGAACTAATAAACTCTAAAATATAAATGAAACTAAAAATAATCTAGGAAACAAACTAACAAAGAGAAATAAAACTAGATTAAAGAAAACTTAAAGATAAAATTATATTAAAGTTAGAGTTAAAATAGATTACAATAAAGCATTCGAGTCTCAAAGGAGAGTCATATTAACATAAAAGAGAAATTTATAAAGAAAATCAACATTATTCCTTTATGATAACTTGAGTGACAAATTTACAATCAAAATAGATCAATGAAGTGTCGCAAAATAGTGAAGTGTTCATCATTTTTCAGGTTGAATACTTAGAATCTTCGCATATGACTACAAATAGCAATCATCAAAAGATGTTAAACTTATCAAACTTTAGATAATTAGTATTAAATGATAAAAAAAATTGGATATACTTGTGTTGCATAAGTAATTACTTAATCATCATATAGAGTACCATTGGGTCTATCTGCAAGAGTTGTACTATCTCAAATAAGTTGCATAGAAATAATAAAAATGAATGAATGACTTCACAAAATGTCTAAGTCTTCAATACCTATTGTTCTTCTATCTTAAAATGAGTCCTTGATCTCTTTTAATACCTTCAAGCTTAGTTGTCAATAAGTTATAATTAACTTTAGTTAGTTATTAGTTTATGCTAACTAATTGATTTTTAAAAAATTCAATTAATTATAATAATTATTGGTTAAGGACATGTTTAATGAAGACTTAAAAATTTTAATTGATCAAGTTATTTAAATATAGACTAGGAGTATTAATCTTAATGGACGGGGACCCTCATTGATTAATCATATAATAGAATACATATTTTAACTATAAAATAGATAAATCAAAGATAAATAAAATTTCATTTATATTAATCCATAATGCATGTCAAAATAACTTAAGAATATATATTTATACCAAAATTCAAATCAAATGCATTTTCCAAAATTTATCAAAATATATCAAAAGTCTAAAAATTAAAGTATCAATTGAGATGAAGTATTGACTGAAAATGTAAAGTTCTGTCATGAAAAAGTTCAGCATAAAACAAATTTTATCCCCTAGATAGCTAATAAACCTCCAAATTATAAATTACTTTAATTATAGGTTTATCTTCTGCATTAAGAAAAACATTATACTCCATTAGAAATTACTTTAATTATTGACATGCAAGTTTGATTGAACACATTACATGTCTCATGTTATGAATATGGATAGCCAATGGATAATGTAGTTATTAGAATGTGTATTATATATTCTGAAAAAAAATGCCCTATTTTTGTGTTGTTTCAATCATGCAAAAATTTTGGGCATGAAATTTTGGTATCTAAGCATGGTTTGAACACTAGAGATTTGGGGATTATTATTTAGTACTGATTATTCTATAGTGCATAGATGTGTTTAATTTTTGGGTGATACACCTCATTAAGTAGGTTAGCACAATATACATGGAGAGTGCCTTAGACCATGCAACTCCACCCAATGGTAAGTACAAATCCTTTTAATACAGATAGTCCTCAATCTGCATCCTCCAATGTTGATAATTCTTGCCGTTAAACTTCTCCATTCGTAGCTTACTTTCTTATGCCATTGTTGAACTCCCACTCAATCAAAAAACCCTGTAAATGACCTGTAATAAAAAATAATACCCTGCTTCCTGCAAACCGTAGCTTTGATACCACTTGTCAGGAACCTAGAACAATAAATATGCTCTGATACCAACTGTTAGGAGACCCCTTATCCAACAGAAACACAATTGATTACTTTCTTATAAGCAATTAAACACAGAATGATAAAGTAACTAGAAACTTGAGACAACAAAGAATTTGAGAGACAATACACACTCTTGTATTAAATATTACTAGAAGAAAATACAATAAGGAAGATGCCACTTCTTCCTCCACCTCAAAGGCTTGCCACACCTCAAGACCTTCTTCCCTCTCTCTCTTGCTCAACACAACAAATCTATAGCCTGAGTTATTATCCCTCCTTGAATGCTTCAGCTGATCTCCTTGACCTTACACCTGTAGATCTCCTTGACCTTGCTTGTTTCAATGTTTTTACTTTCCTTCTTGATAATTACAATACATGCCTTATGGGTCTTTAAATAGGATCCCATGCTTACAAAAATAGAACTCTAACTACAATAATTAGACACGCAGCTCGTGACTATAATTAGTCATTTGACATGCAAACACTCACTTCACTTAACTGACTGTTCGTCAACAACAGTTTTGGAACACACAAGCGACCGATGCTGGTCCCTACTTGCCTGGTGCTGCCGACTATCTGCCATCGCTGGTTTCCTTCTGCACTGGATCTTATCGATGTCGGTCATGCTGCCAATGCTGGTGCTTCTGGTTCTTCAGCATCCCCTTCTTTGTGTCTGCAAATAGTTGAAGCTTTTAGCTCCACACCCTAATAATCTCCCACTTGGAGATAAATAGCTGCTACTGCACCTATACCTGTACACCATCTATTTTGTTCCCTTGGCTCTGTATCCCTCTTCAAAGTCACTCTTGAAGACCAACCACCACTAAACCTATGATGCAATACCTGTCACTTATGCCAAAAGAATTTCGCTGCTCCCAAATTCTTCATGACATACTTCTGAACCAACTCTACCCTTAGCTCAAAAAACTCCCTGTATATGAAACCCTGCAACAAGTAACACAATACAGTAACAGGATAATGTAGCTAATATTATCCAACCTGGTAAAGATAAAATACAATGGTCAAACCTCCATTGTTCTGTAGCCTAATCAAGACCATATACCATAGCCTTCTGTCTCATGTGTCCATTCACTCACTTCTCTAAAACGGGAATCCATCCCTCTATCTAGTGCTTACTTCCAGCTGACAACTCTACCAACAAATACCTATTTGGTTCTACTCCAAGGACTCACACTCCTCATCCATGCCAAGCTCCCACTATTTTTGGATTCTACCTGCATTGCTTCTTCCATCTTCCTAGTTCATGACTATCAGTAAGCAATATAAAGAAGGTGAACAACGAATATGAGGTTCACATACCTTTTCTAACCTCCATATGGGTGTTTGAGACTTATTGATCCACCCAACATCCATTCTAGTGACCGATATCGGCCATCTCCCAATCTGCTCCCGACCGATGTTGGTTCCCTGCACTGACCCTGACTGCCAACGTCATTTCCCTGGCCGACGCCGGTGTCCCCCACTACCAACATCGGTCCTTATGACCAACGTCAAACTTCTCCTGCCTGACCTACTGACCCTGCTGGTCTGCACATGACTGATGTCGGTATCTGGATGACTGACGTTGGTCCCATGTGACTGACATCAGTGTCTGTGTGTTCCTGTAAGTGATGAAATTTTTATCTGCGAGCTCTTCTTGGATCAAACCTCTGTCCATGCTACCTTGCTCAGATTTATTCAGCCCCTGTGACTGATCTCTGTCCTTCATCTCCTCCATAAACACCAAGGCTTCTTTGTTCCTGTCAAAAGCATCAAATTTCCTTTTTCTGTAATGAACTCTATCTATGCTTTCTGAATTTAAACACATACCATTTTAATCAAGAACTTCCATTCCCTTCTTATTCATGTGACCAAGCCTATTAGGCCACATCTTCGAATCTACACCAGAAGTAGAATCAGTAATACAAGTAGATAGATAAAGAGTACCTAATTTCTTACCTCTAGCTAAAACAAGTGCTCCCTTGGTAACCTTCCAAGAATCCACTGTGAGGGTTATTGTGCATCCCTCATCACCCAAACTTCCTACAGAAATCAAACTCTACTTCAAAATTGGAAAATGCATGACCTCCTTCAACACCCATGTGTTGTCAATCTACAATCTCAGATGCACTTTCCCTTTGCCAACTATCTGACAAGGCGTACCATCCCCTAAATAGAGCACTCCAAAGTCTCCCTGTTCATACTCATAAAACAAATCTCTGTTTGGGGATGCATGAAAAGATGAACCAGAATCTAAAATTCGTGATCCTACCTAACTATCCAAAGAAAGTATGAGAGCATCCTGTACCATAATATTTGCATCCTTTACTTCTTCCATACCTGCATGTTGATTCTCTTTATCTCTCAACCAACACTCCTTTGTATGTCCTTTCTTTCCACAAAACCAGCAGGTAACACCTTTGGACTCGAATCTCCTTCCCGACCTTGATTTCCCTAGCTTAATCTTCTCCCTTTGCCTTCCCCTACTTTTTGCACTTAGAGCATTCCATGATGATTCACTTATGCTTCTCCTGCATATTTTTCATTCAAGATCACACTCACAACATCATCAACTTTTAATATTTTAGAAGCAGATGCAGAATTACTTACTGCCATAACTAAACCGTCCCAACTTTCAGGCAAAGAACATAAAATGAAGAGAGCCTTTACCTCATCATCAAAAACAATATTGACTGAAGCTAATTGGTTTACCAAACCATGGAAATCACTGAGATGAGTATGTACCAATCCACCTTCCTGAATTTGCAAAGTAAATAGCTGCTTCATAAGATATACCTTATTAGAAGCCGAGGGCTTTTCATATAAATTCGCCAAGGACTTTATCAACTCTTCCATTGTCTTGCACTGTGATAAGCTGGAAATCACAGACGATGCAAGGCTCAACCTTATGGAACCTAGAGCCTTTCGATCAAGAACGTTCCATTCTTCATCCTTCATATCTGTGGGCTTGCATGCAACCCCACCCAATAGTAAGTACAAATCTTTTTGATACAGATAGTCCTCAATCTGCATCTTTCAATGTTGATAATTCTTGCCGTTAAACTTCTCCATTTGTAGCTTACTTTCTTCTGCCATTGTTGAACTCCCACTCAATCAGAAAACCTTGTGAATGACCTGTAATCAAAAACAATACCCTGCTTCCTGCAAACCGTAGCTCTGATACCACTTGTCAGGAACTTAGAACAATAAATATGCGCTGATACCAACTGTTAGGAGACTCCTTATCCAACGGAAGCACAATTTATTACTTTCTTATAAGCAATTAAACACAGAATTATACTAGAATGATAAAGTAACTAGAAACTTGAGACAACAAAGAATTTGAGAGACAATACACACTCTTGTATTAAATATTACTAGAAGAAAATACAATAAGGAAGATGCCACTTCTTCCTCCACCTCAAAGGCTTACCACACCTCAAGACCTTCCCCCTCTCTCTTGCTCAACACAACAACTCTATAGCCTAAGTTATTATCCCTCATTGAATGCTTCAGTTGATCTCCTTGACCTTACACCTGTAGATCTCCTTGACCTTGCTTGCTTCAATGCTTTTACTTGCCTTCTTGATAATTACAATACATGCCTTATGGGTCTTTAAATAGGATCCCATGCTTACAAAAATAGAACTCTAACTACAATAATTAGACACGTAGCTCGTGACTATAATTAGTCATTTGACATGCAAACACTTGTTTCACTTCACTGACTGTTCATCAACAGTAGTTCTAGAACACACAGGCGACCGACGTCGGTCCCTGCTTGCCTGGTGCTGCCGACATCGGCTGACTATCTGCCATCACCAGTTTCCTTCTGCACTGCATCTTACTGACGTCAGTCATGATGTCGATGCCGGTGCTTCTGGTTCTTTAGCATCCCCTTCTTTGTCTCTACAAACAGTTGAAGCTTTTAGCTCCACACCCTAACAGATTGAACACATTACATGTCTCATGTTATGAATATGGATAGCCAATGGATAATGTAGTTATTAGAATGTGTATTATATATTTTGAAAAAAAATGCCCTATTTTTGTGTTGTTTCAATCATGCAAAAATTTTGGGCATGAAATTTTGGTATTTGAGCATGGTTTGAACACTAGAGATTTGGGGATTATTATTTAGTACTGATTATTCTATAGTGCATAGATGTGTTTACTTTTTGGGTGATACACCTCATTAAGTAGGTTAGCACAATATACATGGAGAGTGCCTTAGACCATGGAATTTTTGATCAAGTAACAAATGTTTTGCTTATTGATTTATTCTCCTTGCATGAGGAACCCATGTCAGTATTTATTGGACATCCACCCATGTAGTAGAGTGGAAGGTTTGGTGAAGGCTTGGAACAATGGTTCAACCCAAGTGTTATGAAGTCATATAGTTGTGAGACTCAAGTGACCATTAGTTCATGAGTGAGCTATTGTGTGTTAGGCTAATGGGACTTTTCCATCACCTTAGACATGCACATCTTACCTTGAAGGACTTCAAAAATAGATTATTGGGATAGATTTATCGTGGTTATTATACCATGAGGTTTTAACATAGATATAATGTAGATCATTGTAACATAATGAAATAAATATTAATATCAATTAGTATAAATCAAAATGGAATTGAAATATCTAACTAATATAAACATGTGTCCTTAGATTGAGCAAGATAAAAAGAATGAAATTATAACTGAAAAAAAAACACTTATTATACCTTTGATATCTTCTTGATGAATTTGGATGAGCTTGGACATGAAGTGCTTGCAAAGGTGGGTT
Organism: Torreya grandis; assembly: GCA_037957365.1. Lineage (NCBI taxonomy): Eukaryota > Viridiplantae > Streptophyta > Pinopsida > Cupressales > Taxaceae > Torreya > Torreya grandis. The sequence continues at coordinate 972,931 of JARHVA010002320.1, forward strand.
GAGATGTGTAGATAGTTCAATAACACATTCCCTTGTAAATGGATGATTATATGTGATGAACAAGGATGTGGATTGAAGCTTTGTTGGATAATTAGGTAGCACTTCATTGCATGAGTAAGATTTTTGAGAATGAATGGTGGCCCTTCAAATTATAAATTTCCTAAATGTTTGTGGAATGTTGGATGAAGATCCAAATCAATGGATGATAAGAGGTCCCACATCTCATTTAATGCCATGTGTGGAGTGTGTAAGAGCATGTACACAAATCTACTCATGAATGTTTAGAGTGTGTAAGAGTATGTCATAGACCTTGATTTCACACTTTTATCCTTGCATTGAATTTGTCTTAAGAAGGACACTTTTACTTTGGAATATGATTTTCAAAATTTCAAGTGGGTATTTTGATGACATCACAAGTTTGAGATGGAAAATATGATTTATTTATGGAAAAATAGTAATTATGCATTGCATAATTTTATATTATTGATGAGATTAGTTAATTAATGGAGATTAATTAAATAGTATGATATTTTTAGGATTGGATAAAGTCAATTGTTTATTTGATTCAATGGTTTAATTGACAAGGGGAAATTTTGCAAAGTGATAACCTAATTTAGGATGTGATTGATGAATTTGATGTCATGATATAGTGTAAAACATGTGTTTAAAGATATATCATCACAATTTCAAATAATAATGATGATCAAATTGAATATTTTGAGTGACTAGAATAATTTCTAGTGTATACACAATAATGTGGGAAATTGATTCAATGAATAGTTATGACACTAGAGTGGAAGAAATGAGGTGTCTACATTTTGCCCCTATTTGAAAGGGAGTTGTAAGACATTGATGAAGTAACATACTTTAAACGAATTATAATACTAAAAAATGGGAATAACGGATGCCCAAAGTGATTTTAAGATGAGAAAATTGACATCTTAAATAAAAATGGCTAAAAATAGGCTCATAAAGATGCCCCAAATAAAAATGATGATGATGGTATGCCCCTCAAGAGAGATGGTAGAAAATAAATTGAATGGATGGGGCCCTCAAAAATAAGGGAATGATACACCATGAGGTTTAATATCTAAAATGGGAAGAAAAAAGATGAAAGGGGTGAAAAATGATGAGTCAAGATGGAAGAGGGGGGGATGGGGGGTAAAATTGAAAGGCTATAAATTGACTCTGTGAGGGCAAAATTCAAATTGGTGCTATAAATTGACCCTAGGGGGGGTGAAAAAAAATTAATTTTCACCCTCCAATTTTAGAGTATATTAGCTCTATTTTTGTGCTCAATAATCTTAGAGAAAATGGCATGCATTTCAGTCCACAGGCAGTTTGAAGAGTCAGTTTCAGAATACCATAGACCATGGGGGAGTGGCCCAGTGGTAACTAGGCTTAATTTTAAAAAAATACCATTGAGATGCATTTATTATCCTAGGAAATAATAGGTGTCATGATTTCATCATGGGGAAAAATTTCCTTCATGGTAAAATCATTTGAAAAAATGGTGAAAATAGCTATGAAAATGGCATAATAGTTTGAAAAGCAACAAAAACATCCATAGATTAGTGGAAATATCTATAAAACAATATAATCATATGATAATTGGTGAAAATGTAAAAAAGAATTTTAAAATTTCCAAAATGATAGAAATGTCTATAAAATAGTGGAAACACATGTAAATCGATGAAAAGATGCAAATGCACCAAGATTGCCAAAATGGTAAAAAAGTGTACATATCAACAAAATCTCTTATAAAGCTAAAAAAATGTCTTGTTAATTGGAAAAATCACTTGATGGGTGGAAAAGATAGGAGGGGTGATAAATTTATGTGTAAAATGATGATATTGCCTTGCAAATTGGTGAATTTGCCCTATGAAATGGAAGAATTGCCTAAGTGTTGATTATTTTTATTTGACTGATTTAACTAATTGATCTGATTGGTTTGAGTGATTTTATAAGAAAAAATGATTAAGTGTGCATTTAATTAATGTATTACTCCCACTCTAACTCTTACTCCTCTATTTTAATAGATAGAAGTAGCATAAGTAATGGTTTTTGAATGTATTTATCTCTCCATACATTAGAGTTATATTTATACTAGCTTAATTATAATCATTTTATGCATGTTTACTTTCATGTTAAATTACCCCTATTTTATGCCAAAAACTTTGGTGAGCACTACATTATATTTTAATTTACTTTGTATTTAATTTGTGAATATAGAAACATAGGACCTTGCTAGGGTTATTGTATGGTGTTGCTTGACTAGAGGCTTTAAAAGCCTCTCTGGTGATATTATTGTAGTAAGGGATCCCTTGGTTAAGTCTATCAGATCCATCTTGGTCATGACCCTAATTTTCTAAATGTACCAATAAGAGGAAGGGTAATTATGATTTATATTCTCTAAGCTAGGATTGATTTGAAGACTACCTTAAATTTCCCTTATATACATCTGGTGAACCTGACATGAATTTTGTTGGTTGAATATTTTGTCGATCAGCGTACTGATAAACAAAATAGGTCTGATCAGCCAAAGTAGGAAGATTGGTCGTCCAAAAGTGTAGGTTCACCACATCAAAAGGGGACTAATCTCGCCTCTCATCAAGGGGAGGTTCCCTATATATATATATATATATATAAACAAAAAATAATACTCAAGGGTAGGATAAACCATCCATCTCTCTTTTTTCAGAGATGATGCATGCAAATCAAAGGAGAAATCTCAAAGGAAATGACAGAAAGCACTCTTCTTTCAGAAGTACTATTCAGCAAACCACAAGAATACTCCTGGTAGTAATTGCAAAATGTAACCAAGGACGTAGTAACCAACAAATTGCGATGTAGCACAAAGTCTCCACCTGAATTGCCCAAGAGTGAGATATGAAGGACAATGAGGGCACAAAGTCATCCCAAGGTCCTTTACACAAAAACAAAAAGAAAACACACTAAAGGTAATTATGGGGGCACAAAGTCTCTCCACAGTTGACTTCAGGACACCTTCCTGACTACTTTCACTAATTCTGCTTGTTGAATTAAAGGAACAAAAAATATATTAAGTAAAAATACATAAGAACAGTTTCCCCAACAACAAAGATATCACATCACAAAGTCTAAAAAGTCACTTGCTTTCTTATTCCAATAATAAAATATGATCAACAATTTGAGCTCAAAGTCTTAGTAATGCCTTCCAATTTGGGCAGAGTTTCATTTTTGATTGTTAGAGAGAGATATATTTTTACACTAACAAGAGAGTCCCTTATATAGCCTCTTCCAGACGGACTTGGGAATAGTAACACATCATGTTGCATTGAACTTTGTTAAGAAGATAGGCTAGAATTTAGGGGCATCTACCTATTTGCTTTTCTCAATGCAGAGAAACAAGTCACGCTATTAAAAGTTTGCATCTTTCAATGTCCACCTAGTGATATGATCCTTCTTCATTGTTCCTCCTTTTCTAGTTAATTGAATCGAGTCCTTGATTCAATTTGATGCTCTGTTCCTTAGTCACTTCCTATAGATCTTGGCCTTAAAGCCTTTGAATGCATTTGGGTCCATAGATTTAAAACTACAAGGATCAACGGCTATTTCATGGTCACAACTTTGATGTTCGCGAGCACGTCACTTTCCTTGGCAATTCCTTCAGCTTTGTCATTTGAGCTTTTCCAGAGGGGACCTGCCTTTCGGGCCTTGAGAAATGATCCACTTTGGGTCGAGAAGAGCCCCCCACAAGGGTATCTTCCCTTCAAGTGGTCTTCAGATGGCCTTCGAGCTAAGTTCTTTGGCTCTTCTTTAAGGCTTTTCAAAAACAACGACTATTTTATGAACCTTAAAATTGACGTTTGTGCACCCATCACTACGCTTGAATTTCCAATGGCTAGTTCGTCATTCTTGACTTTGACGTCTTCAGGCACGTCACCCCTTGGGATTTCTTCAATTTTCTTGTTTTGCATCCTTTTGAAGGGAAGGTGATCCTTTAGCTTCAGGGAAGTGTTCTTCAATTTGGCAGTCGAGAGTCCCCCGCAAGGGCACTTGACCTTCGGGGTCCTTTGGCGGCCTTTTGTCTTTGGAATACTTTAGAGATTTCTCGTGGACATTTTTCCCACATCCTGCCATGAGGCAAGAAGAAGAAAGAGTCAAGAGGAAGATGCAAAAAATTGGTTTCTTGGTGGAGAGTTCCATTCACCCGTCACCATTTCTAGGGACAAAATGTCTTCTTGTTGGTTTATCAGGATAGAGCACTATTTTCATTGTCTCTCAAGAAGCAGCATCTAAAATACTTCAATTCTTGAAGTATCAGATCATTTCATCTGTACATATGTATATTTGTATAGTTTTTAATTCTATTTTGTTTTTTTCCATTTTTGATGCCTTCCATTTCTGGGTAACATGACTTTGTAGCCCAATGATACACATGAAGACACTAGAGATTCTAGATTCTACTCCCTTCAATTCTTTTTACAATTGATAGAAGTTCCCTAATTGGAGCCAGCTATTGTCCCCCAAAAATATCACTCATTTTTGGGACAACATTTGAACTATTTTGGTCCTACAGACCAAAATTCTCTCTTCCCTTTTTGAAATTTGTCCTGGGCATTCAAATTCCTCATTTACCAAGCTTTTCAGAAATCTACGGACTCTGTAGGCTTGAATCTATGGACTTTGTAGGAAGAGAAATCTATGGACTCTGTAGGAAAAGAGAAATCTACAGTCTCTGCAAGCCAAGTTCAATAGGCTTGAATCTATGGACTCTGCAGGCCAAGTTCAATAGACTTCATAGGTTGATTTATACGGACTCTCAACACTTAGGCAATCTCAAAGTTGGTTCAATGACTAGGTTCAACCAAAAGAGTTCATCGGCAAGCTTCTAAGAAAGGATTGAACCATTGAACCTTAAACCATTTTGGTTTAATAGGTTCAACAGGTTCAAAGGTTCAACATCAGGTTCAATCAAAAGAATGAGTTTCTGAAGCTTGAACTATTGAACCACTTTGGTTCAAAGGTTCAACGGGTTCAAGCTTCAACATGTTCAATGCGTTTGGTTTAACGAGGATCAAAAGGACTTAGCCAAATCAAAGAGAATGAACTGATTGAACTAATGAACCATTGAACCACTTTGGTTCAAAGGCTTGGTTTAATTCAGTCAGTTCAATGCTTCAGTTCACTCAGTCAGTTCATCAAATGGTTTAACGGCTTTTAGTTCAAAGCTTGGTTCATCAGCTTGGTTCAAAGCTTGGTTCATCAGCTTGGTTCAAAGGAGAAGTTCAATGCAAAATTTCAAAAGAGCCTCTCAAAGGACAAGTGCCCTTGTGGAGGGCACTTGGTCGACAAAAGCACCCTTTGGAAGGGTCATTTTCAAAGAAGCCGCAAAGGTAAGTTCTTTCAAAAAATTATTTAAGGCAGCCGAAAGACAAAGGGATTTCCTTCGAGAAAAAGACTAAGGCATAATTCCTTTAGACTTTTTGTCTAAAGGAATTCCTTTGGACAAAAATTCAGAAGGAATTTGGGAAAGAAGCTATGGGAGGAAAGCCCAAAGGAATTTCTAAAGGCAAAGTGATCGAAAAATGTCTGCGGAAAAAGTCCATGAGAAAGCTCCAAAGGACTCCAAAGAAAAGGCCGCCAAAGAACCCCAAAGGGTAGGTGCCCTTGTGGGGGACTCTCAGCTGCCAACTTAAAGGACACTCCCCCAAAGCTGAAGGGTCACCTTCCCTTTGGGAGGATGCAAAACAAAGGACTTAGTGACCTGCCGAAATAAAGAATCCCAAAGGCCATTTGAAGACCGCCTAAAGGGAAAATACCCTTGTGGGGGGATCTTCCTGACCCAAAGTGGATCAGTTCTTAAGGCTCAAAAGGTAGGTCCCCTTCGAGAAAGCTCAAATGACAAAACTGAAGGAATTGCTAAGGAAAGTGACGTGCCCACAGATGTTAAAGTTATGACAATGAAATAGCTGTTGATCCTTGTAGTTTTAAATCTATGGACCCGAATGCATTCAAAGGCTTTAAGGCCAAGATCAGCAGGAAGTGACTAAGGAACAAATGCATAAAATTGAATAAAGTAACCGATTCAATTAACCAAAAAAGGAGGAACGATGAAGAAGGATCAGATCGCCAGGTGGACATTGAAAGATGCAAACTTTCAATAGTGTGACTCATTTCTTTGCATTGAGAAAAGTAAATGGGTAAATGCCCCTAAATTTCAGCCTATCTTCTTAACAAATTTCAATGCAACATGATGTGTTACTGTTCTCGAGTCCTTCTTGAAGAGGCTATATAAGGGACTCTCTTTTATTGTAAAGAGATCTCTTTTTGACAATCAGAAACGAAACTCTGCCCAAATTGAAAGGCATTACTGAGACTTTGAGCTCAGATTCTTGATCATATTTTGTTATTGGAATAAGAAAGAAAGTGACTTTTCAAACTTTGTGCCATGATATCTTTGTAGTTGGGGAAACTATTTTTATGTCTTTTTTCTTAATATATTTTCTGTTCCTTTAATTCAACAAGTAGAATTAGTGAAAGTAGTTAGGAAGGTGTCCTAAAGTCAACTGTGGAGAGACTTTGTGCCCCCATAATTTCCTTTAGTGTGTTTTCTTTTTCTTTTTGTGTAAAGAACCTTAGGACGACTTTGTGCCCTCATTGTCCTTCGTATCTCACTCTTGGGCAATTCACGTGGAGACTTTGTGCTACATCTCAATTTGCTGGTTACTACGTCCTTGGTTACATTTTGTAATTACTACTAGAAGTATTCTTGTGGTTTGTTGAATAGTACTTATAAAAGAGGAGGAGTGCTTTTTTTCATTTCCCTTGAGATTTTTCCTTTGATTTACACGCATCATCTCTGAAAAAAGAGAGATGGATGGTTTGTCCTACCCTTGAGTATTATTTTCTATATATATATATATATATATATATATATATATATATATATATATATATATATATATATATATATATATATAGGGAAGCTCCCCTTGATGAGAGGAGAGATTAGTCTCCTTTTGATGTGATAAACCTACACATTTGGATGATCAATCTTCTTACTTTGGCTGATTAGACCTATTTTGTTTATCAGTTAGCTGATCGACAAAATATTCAACCAATATTTTTTGGTGACTATGCTGGGACAACAAATTTAACCCTTGTAAGTTTTCTTTCATGCATTCATTTATTATCATCTTGTATATTTTTATTTCTTTAGTACTGTATCAAACCAATTGATACAATCTATGCATAGCTTTAACACATAATCACCTTAAAATGACTATATTTTCTTTGTGTAGGTCTTCTCCAACAATAGGTAATTAGATCGATTAGCTTGACATAGTTATCTTTTTCAACACATAAGTTTACAGACTTAGTCAAACCAGTTGACTCTATTTACAAGTCATTTTTAGCATACAAGTTTTGTATAGTTCATTAATCTAATCAAATCTATTTATAGAATATAATAATCAAAATTTGGGAAATATAGCATTAAATTAGCAAATTAAACATCTTCAAAATTATCAAGGTTAATTCTTACCTTCTTTATCATTTCAATTTTTTATTTTATAGTCCTATTTTTCATAATTTACAATCTATAAAACTATAACCCTACAGTGAACTAGGTTAACCAAATCAACATAATTATGTAGCCTTATTTCTTTCTAGGAGACTCAGTCGATGTGTTCAACTATGTTATTTTGGATCTAACTTTCGTAGACATTAGTGACCCTATTGAATCTATTATATAATGTTTGCATACAGTATCACCTGAACTGATTCTATACTATTAAAAAACAAAAGAATTAACCTATATTGTTAGTAATTATTTCACTTTTTATTTTTGTTGCTTGCCTATTTAGAGTAATAAACATAGACTAAATATGAGTTTTTTAATTTATCGATTTAGTGACACTATTTTTCTCTTTTCCACACACTTCCAAATCAATTAACACTAAAAATAATTAAACATTTTCTTCCCAAGGTCTACCTACTTAGATTTTATCACTATTATCACTTGGATTTTCACCCTTTGAGGAGATGGAAAAGCTCTCATCATTAGAGTGGCACAATGGAAACACCTCTAGGCTTATGGGCAGCGTAAGGATGAGGTGAATCTCTAGATAGGGCTAACTCCCTTGATGTACCACTTTAGATTACAACTACACTTAAATTTAGGGGTTAAAAGGGAGAGAGATAAATGAAAGCAAACTAACCTAAGGGAGGTGATACACCAAATATATTTATGACTTATAACCAATATCATGGTACACATGAGAATTTACTGAACATACACTTTTTCAATCTATGTATTCTCACATCAATGTTACCTTATGAGGTTATGGATGAATGCATTAGGCTAGGAGGACTAAACAAGGGGAATTGAATGGCACTAGTGAATATAATAACTCGCTCAAACCTGGAAATCTCCTTGAACACTTCACATGACCTACAATAAGAGGTTGCAAATAGGTGAACGAATAAAACAATATGCTAAGGCATCCATGGTTTTCACTAAGCAAGATTCACTATCTAATTGAAAACACTATGAACAATCATAAAAGAGGTAAAAATCAATAGTATTATTGATCAAATGGTATGTATTTGAGCATGTATTCATCATACTTAGGTGGAGCATAAAGTATAATGGCCAAAATGGCTAGTTCTTATAGAACTTGAGAGAGAGAAGAGAAGAGAAAATTCCAAGGGTCATAAGGACACATGTCAAGTTGAGAGAATTAGTTAATTGTGCATGATAATATGATATGGGATGAACTATGTAATTTAAAGAAGTACAAGTGTCAATTCTAGATATAAACTTCATGAAAAGTGGCATGAAAGTCCCCTTGTTGGCTCAAAAAAATTTCCTTCATGATTGGCCCTATTTAAACACCTCATAACTAATTGGTATCAGGTATGATGATTATGATTAAGTTTAATGACATAAATAATTCCTCTCCATGCATTTTTCATAGGCTTGGTCATCAGGAATTACCTGTAAATGAGCCATCATCATTTGTAGTCCAGAAAATGCTTCTTTCATACACCCTGCACACTTAGCTTCTAAATTGGAATAATTTTCTCATAAAAATACATGGGAGGGAATGGATGACACATATTAAGATCCTAAATGGCCTTAAAATAATTAGGGACACCTTAAAAACAACTCACTTAGAGATTTCCACCCTTTTCACTAGCTTGTCCACTATGCCAGTTTTGATTGGCTAAGATGAAGCACCTAGTTTGTACACTTGGGAGTTTTTTATTGAAAATAAATTACCATATAAAGTTATAAAAAGTCTAAATATTCCCTCAAAACTTTATTTAATCCTTTAAATCCTTATAAAACTTGTAAAACACAAAAAAAGGTTAAAAATACCCTATTTTAAATCCTGTCTATAAAAGTCCATACAACTCATCCTGGTGGGAAGTATATTGAGGGAGTAATATTAAAGTTCCAATAGGTTTCATGATCAAACTATTCCATTTGGGCAGCTATCCAACTCCATTTCCTCCATTGGGTCACTAATTAGGGTTTGTAAGGGTTTCTAATAGTTTTGATTCTTAAGCTTTATTCATACAAGTTTCATGTTTTAATTTAAAAAAATCACTAATTTGATGTTAAATGACCTTAATAACTTATCCAAACTCCTTTGGCTCCCATTCAGATCCTCCAAGAAGATATGAGCATTTGAATCTAACTTATCGAACTTATTTTCTTATTTCTTAAAGGTTTGAGTTGATTTTGGGACAAAAATGGCTTCCTCATGACTTATATTTCATAAAAATACTTTAAAACCTATGATATAGTCCAAAAAACATGTTTCAATAGGTTTTAGTGCTCACTATAAGCTATAAATGAAGTTGGGTTCCCATTTGGCTTCTAGGCCTAGCCATGCCTAGTAGGTCTGATTTGTCCTTGAGGCCTAAAATGAGTTTTTGGTGGTTTCCATACTTCAAAAATATTTAAAAAATATTTATTCATCCCATACACATGATTCAAAAGGATATAAATCTCATATAAAGGTGGAAGTGACAATGCCTTCTCATTTGGACCTTTAAGCCTAGCCATGCCTAGTAGGTTTGCCTACAAGTCTGAGGTTTTGTGCTATTCTATTGAATTCCCAACTTTCTTGTTTGGTTACTAATGTTGAACTATATTTTTACCAACCTCTTACATCCTCTCTCAAGTTTCAAACATCATCTAGTTAGTCTCTTTGCCTCCACTCCATCAAACTATCAATTAGTGCACCTAGGGAAGTGCCCTCTGTCTGAGACAAAATATAGGCACTTACCCTCTCTTTATATACAAAATATATATTTTATATAATTTATCATGTATTATAGAAGATATATACCAAATTATATCCCTTTTTTTTTAATTCCAGACCTTCTAACTTCAAAAAAACCTCAAGATAGACTTGTAAAATGGACTATGTGCAGGAAATTTAAAAGTGGATTTTATTTTGTAATTTTAGAGCTCTTTCTCTATTTTATATATATATATATATATATATATATATATATATATATATATATATATATATATATATATATAATGAGAGGTTAATTTGACCATTTTTATTATTATGAATGGTTTTACATGATTTTTTCACCTTTAAAATCCCCATATACCCCTCTATATACTCTGTTCAATCAAAACTAGGTGTCACTTTTGACTGTATTCTATCTAATGATTCTTGCTTGTAGGTGTACTTTACATCTCTAAAATTGATTAAAATGATATAAGGTCATAAAAATATCCTATAATTATATCTCAATCATTTTATCATGTGATTTTACATGCATTTCCAACCTCAAAAGTGGTAACCCTTACTCACTATACTACCACCATTCAACTAACTGTGGTCTTGCTTAAGAAGGACCATTGTAGGTGCATGTTTGCATGCTTTAGGATTGAGAATAGAGTTAAAAAACTTACCTTACTTCCCTTATGTTAATTTATCACTATTATATGCTTATTTTCTTCATCGTCATGTTTTTTCAATACCTAGATAAACTCCTTCATGCTCATTGTTCATACAGTCAAACACTATTGATGGTAGATGCATACAGAGGATCTAATAGGTCTATGTAGGTGAATTTAATCATGTTTGAATATTATGAGTTCACCATGACTTTTATTTAGGTGATCACATGTTATTCCATCAATTAAAAACTCTCTTTAACCCTGCCTATCCACTTTTGATCCTCAAAACTGAGTCTCAATTGCCTGCTGACTGAGACACCCTATTGTGGGTGTCTATTGGGCTCTAACTAAGCTCATTCATAGTGTTTTAGAAACTAATTTAAACCCCCTTTGGTCACAAAAATTAATGTTTGAACTTTAATTACATCACTTGTCTTGAAACACTACTTTTGTGTTGGAAATATTGTCATTGTTGTCAAAGGTTTAGCATTATTGGTGATAAAGGCCCCATTGCATTTAATATTGTTTGTAATAAATATATCTTGGCTAATATGAGTTAATATATATTTAATATTAATGATATATTTTTGGTTGCATATGAGACAAAAGAAGGGCCCATGGAGAAGTCGAAGAGCCACAAGGTAAAGACAAAAGAAAGATGGGACGCATTTTCCCATGAAGAGTCATCTTGGGGAATACCAAGAGTCACCAAGTGAAGAAAAAAGAGTAAGGGTGAAATTTCTCATGAAGGGACACTTTGAGGAATACGAAAAGTCACCAAAGATAAGGACAAAAGTGGGAAGGACATTTTTGGTCATGAAGGGTCACCACATGACTTTTCAAAGGCTTGAATATGAAGGGTCATCCAAGATTGGTGCCATTTTCTATGAGGATTGAAGGGTCACAAAGGGGGAAGGCCAAATGTCATTTTGGAAAGCTATAAATAAAGGCTTGAGAAGCCATTTGTAATATTGAAGATAGAGGTTGATTTTATATTGTAATATCTAGCTTAGAAGAGCAATTGTGAGAGATGAATATGTTTTGTATTTGTTATATCTAGCTTAGAAGAGAAAAAGTGAGAGAGAGGAAAGAGTTGTTGTATTGATCTATAATTTGTTGAGATAGCAACATTGAGAGATAGGTGTGTGGTATACACAAAGGGGTTGGTGCTCCTATGGGTTGGTGCTCGGCCAAGGGGTTGGTGTTCCTATGGGTTGGTGCTCTTGTGGGTTGGTGCTCGGCAAAGGGGTTGGTGCTCATGAATAGTAGCTAGGTTGGTGCTCGACAAAGGGGTATGGTGCTCCTACAAGCTTGACTTGTTAATATTTTTTGGGTTGGTGCTCATTCATATACTTGAGATTGTTCTCCATGGTTTTTCCCACATTGGGTTTCCACGTTATATCTGGTGTCTCTCTCTATCTTGTGTGGTGTTTATTGTTTGAGTTTTATTGCATATCTTGAATGTTTGATTAAGTGGAATTTGGTTAAGGAAAATATTTATAAGATATATGATATACTAATTCACCCCCCCTCTCAGTATATCCTGTGCTTAACATTTTGGGCCTCAAAATTGTATCACTGGTTGGACTGAGGTATTATGCCCCTTTAGACCTTGTGTGTAGGTGTTTTTTAATCTAATTGGACTTGGTGATGATGCTTAGCGAATATCCCTAAATCCTTGAAGTCAAAAAACATTGTATTACACCTTAACTCACCTTGTATGTCTTTAAACATCACTAAGTTATCATGTTTATGTCACTGTCTTGTTGACTGGCTGTAGGTGTGCATTTAGGCCACCTATACGGATTGGAAGTGTACATGGGAAGAAAAACAACAATCTATCTCTATCATTTTATGATCCCCTAGGTAATGAATTCCACTTGAGTCATTTGTAATAATCTTCATGTATTGTAAAGTCCTAATTTTTAACTTTAGGTGAACATAGGTCTCTTTAGGAATTCAGTCCTGTACACATCACTGAAGGAATTTAGTCATATTTGACAAATTTGGGTCTCTAAGAGACCAATGTCCATTTGCTTTCTGCCCTTAAAACTTGGAATGGCTCATCACTATGCCAAGGGATATAAATTTAACCCATTTTTATGCTTTATAAATGTTTGAAAACATGTTATATGGAGCCTATAATAACCCCTTGGACCCATGTTTTAATTTTTAGGGACTTATGGACTGAAAAACATAGTCACCCTATAATCATGGATCCTCACTCAAATTTATCAATCAATCCTCTAAAAAAGGATGCCATGTTATCATCATCATATTAATACTTAAGGTATGGCTTCAACTCATGTACAACCTCTCTTAAATGGCTCTTTAGACTCTCTGACCAGGCCACCTGCAGGTAGGCATTTTCCACATAGGTAGTAAGTCTGATTTTGGGAAATGAAAATGTTTTATGACCTCTTAAGATATTAAAATATTATAAAAACTTTCCAATATACTCATTTAATTTTCAAGGACCTTGCATATCTTATTTCCAACATGAAATTCCTCAAAATGATTCTTGTAGATGCACATTAATGGCTGATTGTGTAACTAAGAGGATGTGGTGGACAACAGGCATTGTCTTGACCTCATGACCAAAATCCATGATCTATAAAAGGCCAAAACAATATATCATGGTCTAAATGACTTGAGGAAAACTTATATATCACATTTATATGCTTGAAATCTCCTGTAGGAATCTTGAAAGGTATGCAAGTAGACTATGTGCAAGTGTGTACAATGAGTGCATTTCATGGAATGTTGCTTTGGAGGATGAAATTTTAGGAGGGGGACAAGAAGAAATTTAATACTTGGTTAAGGACCTATCACAACCCCTTGAAGACATTTTAAAATTATGAAGATCTATAAATGGTGAAAACAAGCCTATCATCCCACATAAGACCAGTCTACAAATTTGAGATGTTTTGCCCATCAAATCAACTTAAAAATTGAAAATAAGAATGGCAAGCATTAGATAAGAGAATAAAAATAATTTTTAAAATATAAATAGCTGAGTTGTATAGAATCTCCCAAGCAAAAGGAAAACCTACAGGGTGCACAAATTAGCAGGCAGATTTGCAAGGTCAACTTCTTGTGAATGGTTCATAAATCTCAGACCATCATTCCTCTAAAAAAACACAAAATTTAATATGAATAAGTGTATAATACACCCCAAGGTCATTTTTATTGAAATATCTTGCGTTGACTGTACCAAGTACAAACTTGCAGGTCACTTCTGCTTGCTAAGAAGGGTGAAAAAGGAGTAGAATGGTTTTAGACCGAAAATATAATTTTTAGAGGATTAAAAACATGGAAATGAGCATGGAGAAGCTGAAAAGGAATTGTGTAATAATTTATTATGTGGCACACTTCCCAAGGATCTGTATAAGTGCCAAATTTCTTCTTTTCCTCAAGAAAACTACCCTTTTTATGAGGAACCTACCACTTTTTAGTTTAAAATGGTTGGTTAAGACACAATATGACACATGGGGAATTAAATTATGTTTTTTAACCTTCAAACTTCCCCATAAATCTATACAAATCATTAAATGCTCAATTTTGACCCCTAAAATGACTCAAAAGGACATGTTGGCTAATAAAAATGATGACCAAGACTAATATAACATTAAATGACATCTAATTACATATAATACACCTTATGACCAAATTCTATACCCCCTAAAACCTCTAAATACCAAGTTTTTACCTATAAGCTCCCCAATTTGACTAAAAAAGTCAAATTTGGTCAATAAATTAGTGACTTATAAGGGTAGTATGCCTGTTATACTAACTAGACTAGTAGCCTTACTAGTCTATTGGTCTTAGGGAGTCATTTGAAGTCTAATACCAATAATGAAACTTTTGATGATTGACCATCAAGACAAGACCTCTAATTACCTCAACCACACAAAGCAAAGGACACACACAAAATAAGGCAACCAAACCAATAAGACACACACACACACACACATACACATGCTTCATGAAAACTTATGGAACACACACACTAAAAAGAACAAACTAACTCAAACACTAACTAACCTGAGATGAGAACTTCCTCCTCGATCAAAGGGGAAGTTTGAAACTCTTCTTGCTTCATGGCATGAAGGAATGAATGAGGCATATAACCTTTTATCCTTTAGCATTGATGCCTCCAACCTTTTCATGATGTTTGTCAACTTAATTATCATGATGTTCATTGACAACCAGGTAGCTTCAAATAGTTTGGCTATAGAAATGAACTCTTCCATCCAAATAGCCTCAACCTTCTCATGTGGATCTTTAATTTTAACTTCATTCTTGATTTTCATAGGAATCTCAATAAGATTGGGTTTCTTCTTAGCTGCAAGTTCTTTTAGCTCATCAAGGAGCTTTGCATACGCTATCCAATATTGATCATTATCCTCCATGGAAGATTCCTTCTTCAGCTGATCAAATGTTACCAATAATCTTCAAAGGATACCAAATTACTCCAACTGATGAGATTGATGGATCAGATTCATTTGATGCTTCTCAAGATAATTCTCTCTTTAAGGCACCTTATTATACATGTGGGGGCAATTGAAAAAATCTTAACAAAGAACCCCACATGAAACCTTTTCAACACTAACAACTCGCTTCCTAGCAATCCACCACCTAGAAACCATCCCCCTAATACCAATTTAAAGAATGTTCCCCTTCTTACCGATGCTAATAATCCTCCTCCCAATACCAACCCACTAGTTGATACCACTCAAATTATTACAAAAATAGTGCAACAAATGAACATCATGCAAACATCTAATACCTCCCAAATGATGGAATTACAACATCATTTGATAAACATGTCTAATCAGCCTCCTATTCTTCTTCCCCAAAATAATCAAAATTTAATTCCTCCACATCTTTAAGATGTTGCAGGAAATATCATTCCCCAACCTAATATGCATAACAAGATCCTTCAACACATTCAAAATGAACCTTTATCCCCCTTCATTATATCTATTGATATTGGTAATATATTTCCAACTATTAAATATGATGGGACTAAAGACCCCACATATTTTCTCAAAGTATTCAATAATCTTTATAAAGAGTGGATTCAAAATAATACCTTTGACACTACCAAAATTTTAATTAAAACCTTCACATGTGACATATTAGAATGGTATAACCAACTTCCCAAATATTCTATATGGCAACTTGAGGATTTAGTAATTTCAAGACAATGATTTTACCAAAAATTATCATATTCATTTAATTAATGCTAAAAAATCCCCTTCTGAATCAGCTCATGATTTTATCAAACATTGGAGATATTTGGCTCACAAATCTGATCACAACATGATTGATGATAACTTGTTCAAACTCTTTATAACCACCTTAACACCTTCCCTCTAATACAATGTTTGAAAATTTTCTCCCCAAACTCTAAATGGTGTTATCGATCAAGCTAAGTGACAAGAATTTATAATGAAATAGTTTGAACCCACCACTAAAACCATCAAAGGATATTTCCAACACTCAACAAATACAATCACTGGTAATCCTCCCCAACCAAAACTGGGAGTAGCCAAAATGGATAATCCCAAACTTCTCATATGTTGCTAACTATTCAGCAAATGAAACAACTGTTAGCACATTCTAGACCATCCATGTATGCTAATAACCCAACTACATGGTATGAACCTAATTTTTTTTGTTGGTTTCATTCCGATATCAATCATTCTCATGAAACATGTCATGGGCTTGCAAAAAATTTTGTTTCTTTTATGCTAGGAGATACGTTCAATCTGACGCCATGATCAAAATATGCCATCATGATAATGTTAATGCTTCTCAAAAGAAACAACCTTTCAAGCCTTCTTCCTCTAAAAACCCAAAAACATTTTCTATTTCTAACCCTCAACATTCAAACAAGCTTATTTTCATAACTAATGCTAACTATGATCAATACTATACCAATTCTCAATAAGTGAATGCAACTAAAGTCAATTATTATCAACATGTTTATCAATTTAGCATAATGCTATTAAATAGTCCAAACTAATCATTACCAAACAAAATAAAATACTCATTAAGATAGTAGAATCATACTTCACGTCATAGAAAGACCAACAAGGACTTTTGAAACACAATTTATGAAAATTATATATACACAAAGTAAAGTAACTAAACATTCCACTTTACCTCAACAAACATTTGTTACACTTTTCCAAATCACATTGTTAAGCACAGGATATACTGAGAGGGGGGGGTGAATCAGTATATCATATATCTTATAAAACTTTCCCTTAATCAAATTCCACTTAATCAAACATTCAAGATATGTAATAAAACTAAAACAATAAACACCACACAAGAGAGAGACACCGGATATAATGTGGAAACCCAATGTGGGAAAAACCACAGAGAACAATCTCAAGTATATGAATAAGTATCGACCCAAACAATATTCACAAGCACCAACTTGCAGGAGCACCAACCCCTTTGCTTTGCACCAACCCAACAACTATTCGTGAGCACTAACCCACAGGAGCACCAACCCCTTTGTGTATACCACACAACTATCTCTCAATGTTGCTATCTCAAAAAATGATAGTTCATTACAACATCTCTTTCCTCTCTCTCACCTTTGCTCTTCTAAGCTAGATATAACAAATATAAATCATATTCTTCTCTCTCAAATGCTCTTCTAAGCTAGATATTACAATATCAAATCAACCTCTCTCACTCACATTACAAATGGCTTCTCAAGCCTTTATTTATATCTTTCCAAATGACCTTTGGCCTTCCCCCTTTGTGACCCTTCAATCCTCATGGAAAATGGTGCCAAACTTGTATGACCCTTCATATCCTTGCCTTTGAAAAGTCATGTGGTGACCCTTCATGAGCAAAAATGTCCTTCCCTCTTTTGTCCTTATCTTGGTGACTTTTCATATTCCTCAAAGTGTCCCTTCATGAGAAATTGCACCCTTCCTCTTTTATCTTCACTTGGTGACTCTTGGAATTCCCCAAGATGACTCTTCATGGGAAAATGCGTCCCATCCTTCTTTTGTCTTTACCCCATGACTCTTTGATTTCTCCATGGGCCCTTCTTTTGTCTCATATGCAACCAAAAATATATGCATTAATATTAAATAAATATTAACACACATTAGCCAAGATATATTTATTACAAACATCATTAAATGCAATGGGGTTTTTATCACCAATAATGCTAGACCTTTGACATCAATGACAATATTTCCAACACACATGGCACATAAATACAATCAATAGAGTATGATTAGCATATAAGAATTTAAAACTCATAAATGAAAACACACTTCCAGGTTAGACAATATGAAAACATAATAATCAATCAAATCCACATGTTTAAAACACATTAGTAACCCAAAAACATGCTACAAGCAATATCAATCAACAAATAATTATCGGACAATTCTAATCTATATGGTGTATGCTGGGTTTCATGTTTCTAAGTATCCACATGCACCATCTTCTCCAATGATACCCTCCCTATTCCATAGTTAGGAGGTTGGAATACATCCTACATCCACCTCAGTACAAATGAACAATGGTTAGAATAGATCATATAAAATAACATAATAACTATTGTAACAAAATATACTACTTAATCATGATTAAAATGTACTATAGCAAATAAAACCAACTAACTAATCAATTAACAATCATGATCATAAGTAATAAACACTATCCATAATCAACATCTAACTAATTTTTAGTTATTTAAATCATCAAAAAAGCCTATTATTAACCATAGAATTAGTAATAATAAGTCTAGAGGAAAATCGAGATGTAACAATTAGTATTTCATATGAAGATCATGATCTATGCTTGGAAATTGAAGGGGTAGCTAGAAGGCCCTACACAAGACACAATCTAGCTAATATCCATAACAAATCACTAACATAATTAGCTTCAACACAATATATAACCTGCACAAGACCAAGCTACTTATATCAAGGTGAAAAGAAATGGTAATATGCAAGGGATAACACTATCTACCACATGCATAGATCAATAAAACATGAAGATCATACAATAATACAAGTTTAAAGAAGGTAAAATTTAGTCTTTATTTGATTCAAAGGCTTAAATCTAGTAGCACAAGTACTCAAATGGATAGAGTCTTATCATACCCAAGAGGAGGGATGTCAAAATGAGACATTTCTAGCTTTTTTTTATAAGAAATGAGAAGAGAGAGTTCTAATTAGCTGCATAAATGTAGTTGTTACAATTTAAGTCACCCTATTTTGAGAGAAGATAAGCAAAACATTAAGGCCATTAGACCCTCCTCAATACACTAGCTTGCCATATTGATGACCTTTCTCATGGAGAGTGGTGTAGGAGTCAAAGAGAGGCTTACTTATTTATTATTTTTATGTTGTTAGAAATTTGACCATGGTGAATGTGGTCAATTGGTTGCTCCATCCTCTTTGAACTCCTACCTCCAGCCTTAATTGGCCCGATCTCCACCTCTTATCCATGTCAAGGTCTATTGCATGGTTGACTTGGGCTGACCATTACTTCACTTCATGGGAGTTAGACCTCAAAGGAAATTTTCAACATCCCACCTAATCATCATGGCTTTAATGACTCTCAACCTCTATTATGGTCATGCTTGACAAGCCTCATGACTCATTAAGAAACTTGAAACCTACATTTTTAAGCTTGACAATTTCTATTTTTCCTCTTACTCCCTTGAAAAATTTGCAACAGCTTCTTTACCACTTTAAGAGATTGTCCAAGACATTATGATGCTTGTGGATAAGTGTTAGGAGGTGTATTTAGACTAGTAAAATTGTCAAGAGCTTTTTTATCAATGATTATGACCTGAAATTTCTATAAATATGCTTACAACTTAAAGGTTTTATGTAGATTTAACTATGTTTTAGACTTACTCAGGATGGCCTGCAACTTTCTCATGACTTGTTTTATCAACTTATTGGCTTGTATGCAAGCTTAGTGCTTAAGGAAGCGAATTTGAAGTTGAAACATAGTACACTACTTATGATAACTTTGAAGGACTTGCTTACAAATTATCATAGAGGTTTACAAGCCATAGAATGGCATTTCATGCATGTTCATCCCAAAACTAGGATTTGAAACTCTAGGTTACTTTTACTTGACATGACTGAAAACTCCATCATTTTGGTCCTTGAAGATCTAATAGATTTAAAACATCATGTTGATTTGTATATTCTTGATTATTTAACATGCCTTAAACACTTGTGACCTTGAAGAATCTCATGACAAACCCTATGACATTGTTATAACCTCTGAGGGTTTATGTAAGTTCTCTTGAAGAAGTTTGAATACCTTGTGAATTCTTCACAAATCTTGCAACTTAGCTATAGGGTCATGAAAAACATAGTCTTATTTATATATCTTAGAGACTCAAAATACTGCAAATAGGCCTTGAAGATTTAGCAACAGGCCTAGTATCCTGACTTGCAATCTTATCACCCAAGCTTGAAGAGAACCTTCTCTCTAAGATGGGCATGTTAGGAGTGGTTAGAAACTTGAAATGCATATAGGAGGTCTTGTTTCTTGTGAATCATCAATAGAATTTTTTGAGTGTAGATCTCCTAGAGGATTGTGTAGGTTACTCAAGATTTAAGCATTCAAGATATATTAAAACATTACTCTTTATTGTATACCTATCCATGTTATTTTAAAATTAAAACCTTATAGAACCTTGGAATTATGTTGATTATCATGGCTTAAAACTATGTTATTCATGATTAAGACTTTTTGATTCTTCTTGAATCTAACAATAAGTCTCTTAAAGCCTTGATGCAATCTTGAAACATCTTAAATAGACTTGTATGCCTAGGTCCTCACTTTGGTCTATTCAAAACTTTCATGAAACATGAAAAGGACTAGGAATGCAACCTTATCAATCCTTCCACCATCATGGAAACTTTTTTCATAAGCTTTAAATTTCTCTTTTGGACTATATTATCTTTTTGAAATATTCTCCTTTTCTTGCAAACCTATAGAGGTCATTTTTCTGCTTGAGATCTCACCAAGTATTATTTCCAATGGCCTCTAATGACTTACAACATGAAGCCTCGATGATCCTATGGGTCATGTGGTTTTCCTGAGACTTTCCTTAGGAGGGAAACATTTTACAATACACTAAAAACCCTAATTTTTGGTTATAGGTTTGTAAAGCTTCCTTTTCAAACTTGAAACTCATTGAAACACCTTAATCATGGTCCTCAAGGCTTGTAACTGCTAAAATTCCTTCACTTAACTAATAACTTATTTTGGCAAGGGGAATAAATACATGGAGAGTCTCTAACTTGAGGATTCTCTATCAAGATAAAATGCTTCAAAACATAATGAATCCTTCACTCCCTATTGTATGCCTGCATAGGCCATCTCAAGATTGAAGCCCTAATGAACCTTGAGAAAGAGCCACCTTAATATTTTAACTTGATTTTTAGTAATAAGAATCAAATAAGGGTTTATAGGCCAGTTCATTATTTCCTTACTAAGCGATGAACATCTTGAAGCACTTGGAAGACCAATTCTTGCCTAAAACCTACAACCTTTCCTTCAAGCTTGAAATTTCCTCTTGAAACTTTGCTACTTAAGCTCTAATGAAATTTCATCCTCTGTGAGTGGAATTGAATACAAGGAGGAGTTTTTTGGCCGAGGTGAAGGATTTCAACCTCAATTAGAGAAATTAAAAATTCATTAAAGCCTCCTTTCTCAACCTGCATACTAGCATTAAGAACTCCATTCTTGGTGTGCGAGCCTATGTATCTTTATTCACTTTAAAACTATCTAAAACCCTATATATTAAACTCTCATAGGTATGCAACCATGTCATGATATTATATAATGAAATAAGAGGAGTTTTTGTCTCTATTTGAGGTTATATCCATCAAGAGAAAGCATCTCAAACACTTGAAAACCTCTTCTTATGCTTGCAGACTTACACATATCTCTTCAAAATTGTAACCTCATTAACACCTTAATAAGGATAAAAAGATTATAAACCCTACTTATAAGTCATTAAGAGTAATAAAAAGGCTCTTTGGGATTTATTTTAGATCCTCCCCTTATGAAAAACATCCAAAATGTTTTAAAACTACATTCTTATGTTTGCAGGCCTATAGAGGTCATTTGAAGCTAAAGATGCTGTTAAAATTAGATAATGACTTCCATGAGCCTAAACAATTATCCAAATAGTATTGAATGAAGGGGGAAGTTACTTATCTCATTTTAAGCCTATTCATTAAAAAAAATTCAAAAATGCATTGAAAACTTCATTTCTGAGCTTGTAGGCTTGTAGAGATCTCTCATGCTTAAAATACCCACAAGACCCTGGAAATGATTCTCATGGCTTACTATCTCATTTTAGGGATCTCAAGGGATCTTGACATCACTTTTAATATCTTACATCTCCATGTACCTCATTGGAACAAGCTTAAAATATTAGAAAACAAGTTCATGGGCCTTAGGGTTTTAGGTTTGTTTGGAATGTTTTTGATGGATCTATATGATCTAGGATCCCCAACCATGTTTAATGACATATTATGATTTTTAATAGACCCATTAAATTTATAATAAATCCATTCAACACCATGCATTGATAGAAATGAGATCAAAACCTAGATCATGCCTCTATTAAGCTATTTACAAACAATCCCATGCTTCTTAACAATGGTTCATAACTCTATTATTTATTTCTTCCTCATAACACATAGAATAGACCATTTAAGACCTCCTCATCCCTCTCCAATGATCATATATTCCCATGCAACTCCTCAAATTTTCTATTACGTCCTAAAAAATAGCTTGTAGAGGTCTACGAAGAAGATCTTAGGTTAGTTTTAGCTTGTTTAAAATCTTCAGAGCATGGATATTCTCCCTGAAGACATGTGAAGGCTTAAATATGATATGAAGGACCTATAATGACCCTGATATGTGCCTTGGGATATTTTACAATTTTAAAATCCTCAATAAAACCTCACAAAACCTATAATTTTATTGAAAACTTCCATGTTTGAGAGCTCTTTGTGACTTATTATACATGTCTAGACATTAAGAAGGCTTGAGACATATGGTAAGTGCTTTAGTAAGTTGTAGGATCTGATTTTTGGGCATGAATATCCACAAACCTCTATGATTTGGGCCTTTAAATCCAAAACCTACCACTTTTTAGATTGGAATCTCCATGAAAGTTTATTTTTCTTTGATCTTTGATTGGACTTGTTATTTTTATCCTTGAATGTATCACCTTTGTATTATAAAACCTTGTAAAACATCTTAGAAAACATAAAACCTCAATAACCATGATTGATATGAAATAGTTTTGGGTTTGTCAAGGCACCTTTCCATATTAAACAAGGAATGATAGCCACAAAAACCAAGAAGAGAAGGAAAACAAGACATTCAAATCATTTTGACTCTTTTGTATGGATGGAGGGAGTCATGGAGGGGTATTTTAAGCATTATATGGCTTTATGAGGCATTAATGAAGGTCTACTTTCTAATAATGTCTCAAATGGGCTTAAATAAGACATCTTGACATTTTACACCTTTAAATGCACTTTTAAGATCCATTTTGGTATGTTTACAATTTCATTATGATTTAGAAGACTCCTGTGACCTATTTTCCCATTGAAGCTCACCTTTAAGGACACCTTTGATTTTTTCATGTGATGGCATAATTATACCTTTAAATAAGTATTTCATTTGGATGCTTCAAGGCATGAAGTAAGGCCTAATCAGGGTAATCAGGACCTGACAAGGTTTAAGACACATTATTTGCATTAAGGAGTTCTCTATTAGACCTTACACAATAATGACTCATGATAATGATCATAAGACCTCTTCAAGGCAGCAAAAGTATAAGAAACCACGCACACCTGATTTTAAACACACCTAAACATCATGAAATGCTTATAAGAAGGAGGACTCAACTAATATTTGCAAAAAAATCCCCTCTCCAAGTATTTAATTGCTCTAGGGCCCAACAGTGGATATAATAGCTAGAATTTACTCTATAGACTGCCTAATTGGACCCTACCTCCATCACCACCACAAATCCTTCTACATTGTGGCACAAGATGATCTGAATAAAAGGCCCAAGAAGAAACAAAAGGTAACTTCCTCTCAACCTTCTACTTAGTCCCTAGTTACTCATCTTGTCCTTCATGGGTCTTCCTTTTTCATCATCCCAAGTACCCAAATATTTATCTTTAACCAACCAAATTACTAATTCATATTGAATACCCATCTCCCTAGTGGCATAAACCCATAGGTCAATTTAACCCAAGGTCAATGACATGTCCATATTTTCTCATGGGTTTCCCCATTTGTCCTTCCTCCTTTCACCCCCATGCCTTCTCCTCTTCCATTTCTCTCTCCTTCCTTACCTTTGCCTCATCCATTCCTCCTACTCCCATGCCTCCACCTTTCACCTCTATCTCTACCACCCCTCTTTCACCCTCTTCTACCTTTGGAGTTATGACAAGATAAAAGGGACCTGAGATGGTATTGCAAGGTGATCTAATCTAATGGGAGTTTGATAGGGAGTTTGGGAATACGAGGAGGATTCTTACGTAAATATTTAATCAATAAGGAGACCAAGTGGTATGGAAAAAAATGTGACCTATTCTTCCTCACCGAAGTGAAGACATCCAATGGAAAAGAGAAAGTGGTTAAGGATCCAATATCCATGCTCTAAGATACTCATGACATGTCTGAGAAAATCATAAAGGATATGATGGAGTAGGTTCAGGTATTCAAAGCATATGTGAAGAACACTTTTCATGTATAATAATTAACCAAGTCAAAAATGCCCTTGTGAAACTCTCCACAACTCTTATAAAAGTAGTCATTGCCATTGACCAAAAGCAAATAACACCTCCAATAAGCACATACATACTTAGAAATGATCACTTGCATGAAAAACATACAAAAGGATCATTATGGTTCTCCATAAGGGCATGCTCCTCAAGCTTAAACTCATGCCTCTTATAGACCTAAGCTTGTATCAAACCTATGATAATAACATGATACCCTTGATTGAAGAGTGGTTGGCCATGCCATAGATAATCATAGAACCTATAGAATATGTCAAGGAATGGATGCTAACTTACTTCAAGGAAGTCAACATTGTGGTACTTTTCTATATAGATGGCACCTTATTGTACAAAGGATAATTTGAGGTTTACCTAGCTCATTTTGACCAGGTCATAAAAAAAATGGAAAAACCAATAAGGTTGGAGCCAAAGTGATTATGGAGCTCTCAACATAATCCACCATGCTTATCAGCTAGGTGTCAGAGGTCAAAGTCTCCCTTAAGGCCCCACTCCAAGTGTACCAATGACTGTTGGCCCAATCTGAGGTAATATTTTAGAAGCCTCCCATGAACTTTTCCAAGCTAGACAAGGAATGTGACTTGGTGTTAGTCATGCTGGTAGCTAAGAAGGCACAACCTAAATATTTAGAAGGTGGTTCTTCTCTAGTTTCTTATCATATAACTTAAGTGGGCCACGAGCATCTTTTGGGGAGTGGGGAATCTTTCTTTTTTGAATCATTGTAGTTATAAAAACATTGAGTGGCCATCATGGCCAAGGATGGGAATATCGTGATACTAAAAGGTGACCCCCATCCTTATATATATATATTTAAGACTAGTTTATCTTTCTAAGGGTTAGTATTTTATGTAAAAAAACTGTATTGAAATGAATGCAAATTTATTACTTTCTATCAACTAGTTTATTTATCTATGAATGTGGTCCATTATTTTGCATCTTTTGAATGAATGATTATGTTATATAATTGGTAATGTACCTTATTGTAGATGATGAATGTGGTATTTAGAATGTATTTCATTATTTTAATACATTTATGAATTTTTCCTATCCCCTTTTTGACACTCGTTAATATGTGTGCTTGAGGTTATAGATTATCTCTGAAGACCCTATGTGTAATCTATTACAGGCTCTTTTATGTATTTATATTTAGTATATGATTCATAAATTAAGAATTCCCTTTCATTTTTATTTAAACTCTTTCCCTGTGTTATGATGAGTCCAATCCCCTTGTGAAACTTGTCACAAAGTGGTGTAACTATGGTTGCGCACATAGATTAGTTCTTGAAGCATTAACATTTTCTCAAGCTTGGAACCATTCTTTTCTATCCTAACTTACTCTCCCATTTTTTATGTTTATTTTAAGAGTTAAACAAGTTCTTCCCCTTTACTTAAAAATTGGTGAAGTAAATCCTAGTAGCATTTAATATTAGAATTGGTTAAACTTGGTAAAGGTTAGAACATCTTTGTCAGGCTGAGTATTAGATCCAAGTTGGTACCATTATGCCTCTCAAAGACTCATTTCAAATAGGATATATCATGGATCCCAATACTTGTAGCTCATGCCCTCAGTTGCTCTTGAATTAATCCTAAAATAGAAGGAAAAAAGTCCCTTATTATCTTAAAGTTCACTTGGAGCACTTAATCTCATAAGTGTCTTGGGGTTAGATTTGGGACCAAACAATAGTTATCACTAAAAGGAAGGCCCTGATAAATAAATCTTGAGTCATTAATCTACCCTTGAACAATCTAGATCCTATGACATGGATCACCAAATCCAAATTTGGTCGGGTAGATTGATTATTTCTCCCTTGTAGTTCCATAGGAGATCTTGATTTGGTGATTATAAACCTAAACCTATAGTTGTTTCCACTAGCTCTTCCTCTCAATCTACCCCAAACATGCCACCCTTAATGGTTTCCCCATGGCCTAGTTAGTTGGGTCAGCTATCAGTGTCCCTTGAGTCATCTATAACCTTCTTAAAAACATAAAAAAGGTACCTCCCATGATTCACACCTCGTGTGGGATGGATGATATAAGAGAATGTGAATTCATATAAAATCATCCGCAAGTTATTAAATGTCTAACATGAGGATGTGGCATGTAAACTATTTCCATTTAATTTGATGGATGCGACCTATGACTGGTTCCTCAATCTCCCTAAAGACTCTATCACATGATGAGATTAATTTTTTAATACATTTTTTACTTGGTTTAGGGAAGACATTGACCCAAATGTCCTTTACTAACAATTCACATGTATTAAGAGGGAAAAAAATGAGTCCGTCAAAAGTTTCAACACTAGGTTCTAAAAGATGTATAGTCAGGTCACCATGCTTTATCAACCCAATGCTCAACTATCATTCTAAATGTATAAGAACTCCTTGGAACCTTATATGGCCATGTTTCTAAGATGGGATCCCTTGATAGTATACTACCCTTGGCTTATGTTGAAGCCATTAAGGTGGACCCAAAATTCAAATGCTAACACCCACTCTGAATACATTTCCAATCATACCTACTTTAAAATTCATCCCTAATGTGAACCAAAATGTCCTGATGATCCAACCTATACTACTGACAAACCAACTCCTGTTGAGGCATGTCACACTGAACAAACACCTAGGTTTTCTTACCCTAGTAATTATTGAAGTGGTGCCTCAAACCCATAGTTATGCACTATTCCCTAATGTGAATAATGCTTAAAGCATACCCCATGAGTCTACCAAGAATGAGTTGGATGTTATCCAATATAAGTTATAGAGGCTAAAAATTGATTTATTAGGTCTCTAAAAACAAATTGGAAATGATCATGGTGAGAGCTCCAATTAAAACTTTACCTACCAAAGGCACAAAAGATCCTATAATCACCTCAATAATTAACCAGAGCCATCACCTAATAAATTATCTGAGATTAACACCTATGAGATAACCCTCCCAAAGTGGTGTCAGTGCACAACATAACCCAACATTAGGAACTTGATTAAATATAATTATGTAATGCCTTCGATATATTCTAGTACGAAATAGAGGAATATGAGGTGGTCCATAACCACTCTAAAGTCTATAACATTACTATACCCTCAAGCACAATAATGGTATTAGAGACCATGGATCTCCCCAACCAAGAAGATAATGAACTAGAAGAGAGTACTAGTGAGGTCCACACATTCCATTAGTTACAAAGAGAAATTATGTCCTTAGTAACTATATGTAGTAATAACCCCTCACCACCTCTAATCCAAATAATGGTGCCTCACCTTGATCCCAAATCTAGGAATGACCCACCAAAACTTAATGAGTCAAAGGGTCTTATAAACACCCAACCACTTCAGAGTAAGTTATTGTATAACATAGTAAAATACATGAAGAAAATAAAATCTAATATAATGCTTCATGATCTTTCCAAGATCAACAAATAATGAGACCTTGTACTAAAGTCACTTACAAAGAAGTTGACCTGGTTGAAACAAAAAATTACCCACACCAATTTCGTCATCTATAAGAACAAAACTAAAGTTCTTCTTTTCCTTTTAACTATCAAACTATTTGGGAAGATCTTGTATAACTAATTAATCAAATCAAGAGCTTCAAATAATGTGATGCCTAGGAGAATTTGTGAGAAGTTAGGGTTAATCCATATAAAATTAGATAAGGTGGTAGTCTAGCTAGATAAATAAAAGGTTAAGGTAGTTGGTGATATTTTAAATGTCCATATACAACTATAGTCTTATCCTAGGTTCTAATAATTCATTGAAATCTAAGTGGTAAAAATACATGAAGCTTCCAAAATACTTCTCAGTAGTGATTGGTCTAAAACCTTAAATGGGTAGAAAGCTATCAAATTTTCTCATATGTGTCTCCCTTGGAGAGGCATGACCAATCAAATTAAAGTAGATAGAAAACCTAGGATGAAACACATGATCAATGAATACAATGTCATAAATGAAAAGGTGAACTTAGTGTAATTAGACCTAATAATATACACCATGCCTATAGAACTAGCTAAGCATGAAATTGGCAATGATCTTGAGATTCTAGGTTTATCATCCCTATTATTCAACAAGGCCCATTCTAAATAAGGTTTTAGGGTAGGGTTCCTCTTTAATGACCCAAGGGAAAATGAAACCTAGCATTTTATATACTTTAGTTTCCATGTACCAAGAATATGGTAAGAGTATGAATCTTTGTTCATTGGGCTACAAGTAGCCTTGAAACATAGAGTCAAGGAACTCAAGGTGTTTTTGGATTATAAGATGGTCATAAACCAAGTTAGGAACAAATTTTAGTGAAAATTTTCCTATCTTAGGAAGTATACAGACAAGGCATGGGATTTGATATAAATGTTCATTACCTTTAACACTATTCTCATTCCCTGAGAAGAGAATCGAGTGGCCGATTCTTTGGAAACTTTTACCATGAATATAACACATCTAGATGACATGGGATTACAAGAGTTCTATGTTGAGTTAATCCCTTACCCATCTATCCTAGATAATGTTAAAAACTTACAAGTATTTTAATATGACCAACATATCTTGGAATTCCTTAGCAACATTGGGGTGTTTAAAGCTCAAATCATTGATGAGATGAAAGGTATGATCTAAGAGATGAAGCTTATAATTATTATGACATCATGAAACTTATATAAAACTGAGTCCCAAAAGGCATGATCTATTTTGAGTATTTGTTTGACCTCGATAAGTTTGAATACTCATCTAAAAAGATAATTTTTCAAGACATGAAGTTTAATACTATTGATCTTGGTTCCCTTGACCATCCCAAAACCATTAACATTGGCCCTGATTATACATCGGAAGAGATTGAATAAATTATAGGGTTGTTGTTAAGATATAGAGACACAACTACTTGGGCCTATGGAGATCTTAATATCTTTGACCCAAGTGTAATAACCCATACTATCCTCCTCAAACCAAATCAAAAACCATTTAGAAAAAGATAGAGACATATGAACCTAATTCTATAACTACTTATACACAAAGAGGTTGACAAGATCCTATTGGCAGGAATCATTTTTCTAGTTTGAAACTCCACTTGGGTAGCCAATTTAATACCTATTCGAAATAAAAATGGAGATATTTAACTATGTGTGGACTTACAAAATCTAAACCAATAATTTGATATATATAATTACTCATTACCCTCCTTAGATGAAGTAATTTATATTGTGAGAAGATCACAAATAATATCCTTTTTAGATGGATTTTTTCGATACAACCAAGTCCTCATCAACTTGAAAGATTGAATTAAGATTGAATTCACAATGATGTGGGGAATTTTATCCTAAAAGGGGATGCCATTTGGCTTGATTAATGCAAAAGCCACTTTTTAGAGAGCCATGGATTTCACCTTTGAGGCTTTGATATGGAAATGCATTGTTATCTATTGTAGACACCTAAATCTGGCCACCAATGACCTCTAACCAAGCTTTTGACCAATTTACACCTAAAACACACAATTTGGCCTAAAAACACTAAAGATCATTAAATGAGCTGAAATTGACATATTCAAGTGCCAATTTTGGCCAAGGTATCATTAAATAAGGTAGTGCAATTTATGGGCCAACTAACTTTGATCAAATTATTTTGAGTCAAAATGCCAATTTTGCAACTAGGTGCTTTAGATTGATCTTTTCTATCAAATATCTTACATAAGACATGTGCCTTTATTATTTAATATTGGTAACATCCTAAATGGGAATATGGTTCCAATGCATCTAACGTCACCTTCTAATTCCAATCTAGTCAAATTTTGGACCAATAACAAGGCATTATGATCAATCCGAGTAATTTGTGCACAAAGTGCTTAATCATGCTTAAGAGCTTATTAAACCAAATCAGATCCTAATCAAGGATTCCATGGAAACGTGTTGAATACTTATTTTTGGAAATTAATATTTAATATCTACATCATCAGGTGACTGCATTTCTTGGGAAGACATCCCTAGGCCATAAATGCCACAAATATCAGGATTCATGCCCTCCATACCTCAACAATGCCTTCCATGATGCCCTCCATGCCTCTTAATTTCCCCTTATTACAATTTCATGATGAGGATAATATAAAATTAATTCCAAAAATTTAATTAATCCTCAACCACACATCTCAATCTCAGGATGGATAGTTCAGGTTGATTTTAGACATTTTCAAAAATATATAAATTGAGAGGCCATGAACATCATTTCTAAGACATGATTATGTAAAGTTATAATGTAGAATTGATTACAAATCTTCAATAAATTATTGTTATGATTCCAAATTTATTACAATCCAAGCCAAGCCACAAGCCAAAAGTGCCAAGGAGAGATGGAGATAGCCAAGCTTTCATTGATGAGGATTTCATGAGCACAAACCAAGCAAGCCACTACAACAAGCATTTTGGAGCATCCAAGGAAGGTAAAAGAGGATTTATTTTTCATTTTAGATATGTGTTTTATTCATGTTTGTTAACTAATCTCTCCCTAGTGTCTAGGCCTAGAGATGTTATGCTAGTTAGTGTGTTTCTTTCATTTTGTTTTTATTTTGAAACTAATACCATACTAACCATCCTCTCTTGAGTCAAATTCCTAGATTCACATATGGCACACCCGATGGGACCAAATGCATCCCACACATGAAGAAGATCATTTTTTATCTTTAAAATCTTCATTTGGATCATTAAAACTCTTGCAAATTAATTTTCTAACTCTGTTTTGCCATTTTCCTTTGTCATGGGTTTACATAGTAACTGATGTCAGTTAGTAAAACTAACATCAGTTGGATAGCTATTATTGGTCACTATTAGTATAACTGATATCAGTTAGATAACCATAATTTATTAGATAGTGTAACCATCATAGATTATATAACCGACGTCGGTCACTATGTTTTTCTTAAAACACAGATTCAAGAGCTCTTTTTTTAAAGTTCATTATTTCAAGCCTAAAAGAGCTTCAAGGCTAAAGGACATGCTAACATTTTTTTTGTAACACCAAGCTTGAGATTTGATAAAAACATGTTTATATCACCTTTTTCATGCTTAAAAATTAATTAGGAACTTTATTCTGGTGTTTAACAAAAAATTTAGATGTTTATGGTGAATGTTTTCAAAGTTTGTAACTAAGACCAAGGTGTCAAATGAACACCACCTCATTTTCCATTTGGGATTAAAAATTAACTCACCTTTTCAATCTTTTTATATTCACTTAGTTATTTAAATTAAATTTTTGTTTGGCAAAAAGAGGGATGTTACATGTATGCTCTTCCCTTTGTCCCCTTTAGGGAACCCTTGGAATCAAAAGTGTCATTCCTATTGCAAGTAGCCTAGTCCAAGGCTTCATTTTCCATTTGGGATTAAAAATGAACTCACCTTTTCAAGCTTTTTATAGTCACTTAGTTATTTAAATTAAATTTTTGTTTGGCAAAAATAGGGACGTTGCATGTATGCTCTTCCCTTTGTCCCCTTTAGAGGACCCTTGGAATCAAAAGTGTCATTCCTATTGCAAGTAGCCTAGTCCAAGGCTTAGAAAGAAAGTCATCTAAAGCACTCCCCAAAAACTTTTCAAAGTTTGGATGACCTTGAATCTAACCTTAAAGTCTTTCTACTTTCATGTTTTCTTTGTTTTTATGCAAACTTGGCTTATGAGGGGGACTTCATCACCTCTGATGAGTTCTTTAGGGAAGCTTTGACCTGAGGTTTCACCTCCTGACAATTGACTTCATTTGGCTCCTAATTTGAGTTACACATGAGACGTATCTGCATTTGGAAATGACATTACACTGAGCGAATAGTAGGATGTAGTGGTTGTAAAAAGGACTAGAGCTTTTTATAACTAGATAATATTGTGGTCACCCAATTTTTATGATTTTATTTTGCATCATTTGATGCAAAAGTCATTGTGCAATTGATTCCCCTAAAAATGTTCAAAATCTTGATAGTTTAGTCAACCCCACATTGCCATACCCTTGCTAGGATTTGGATGATTATACTTAGTGTATTTTGGTCATTTATCTTACTTGGTGTTTTTAAGATTAGAACTTGTTTGTTTTTTCATAAGCCATGTCAAAACCAATTTGTCTATACGTCACTCTTTTGTGTAAAGAGGCGTTATGCTAGCCATTTTACACCACACTTGTGCCTTGAAAATTTTTAAACTTGTTTATGTGTGTGTCATTTGAGCTGAGAAGGGTAGTGTTATGCTGCCCAAATCATGTCAAAAGATTTTTGAGCCTTTTGAATCTTTTTCAAACATAACATTGACCACATCATTCAAGCATGCTTATGTCATTAGGCTAATCAATTTTTTTCAAAACTAGTTTACCTTGTATCAAAAACCATTTGTTCCAAACCATGCCATGTATACCATTTGGACCTTTGTCTTGTGCCATCATGTTGTTTGATCTTGTCTAGCTTATTTGGTCAAATCCTATGTTGATTTTTTAATTATCCTTATCAAGTTTGGATTTAAACATTGATTGATTTTTGTTTAGGCCTTAATTCATGGGGTTGATACACAGATCTTTCTCTTTTGGGTTGCATAACTTTGATTAATCAATCACCCAGATTTGAAAACTATTGATGGTTTGTTTGTTTAGTACCTATCATCATCATTATTTGTGACTTTATTTAGGAAAACAAAACCTTTCTCAAAGAGCCTTTTTTCTTATGCCTTATGCCAACTAATCATGTTTATGTGTGATTCCATGTGTTGGGCTTATGTCAAAGTTGTTTCCAAACTTGTTAGAATAAATCAAATCATATCAGCCTTTGTTTTGAGTCTAGCTTTTGATGTCATTTGGATTTGTTTGAGCTTAGATTTTGACTCCACATTTGGATAAACGACCTAGTCACTCAACTTTCCCCTTTTCTAGTTTAGACCTTGTTTGGAACACCTTGACCTAAACCTTTGACATGCTAATTTTTATTCAGATGCTTGACCTTTTATGCGTATGACATTTGACATTATACATTTGATGTTAGGTTGTTTTATGTTAAGTCTTAGCACAAATCATTTTGGAGATACATCTCCACTTTTAGACCACATTGGAGATACAGCTCCACCTTTGACCAAGTTTGAACCATTTATCCTTTGGGTAATTTTTTAGATTTTGTAGAACTCTAAGTCTTTTTGTTTTAGATATTTCATCGTTTATGTAGATATGTCTAGCTACACTTATGGTGGAGTCATGTACAATCCAAATTATGATAGAATGGTAGCACAAAATGCCACTAGGAACCCCTATAGAGAAAGATTTTCTAAGGAGTTTTATTATTCTCCCTACAATACTCCATATGAGGAGCATAGTCAAAATCCACAAAATCCAAATCAAGACCTTGATTGGCATAAGAGTCTTGTGAGGAAGACTTTGAATAACCAACCATGTATAATGTTATTTAGGGTATGAATTTATACCCTCTTTTCAATAATTAGTACATGGAACACAATCAAGAATCAACTTATGATCCAACTCACAATTGGGATGATATGGTTTATGAAGAAAACTTGGATACTTTGGCTTATGTGAGTAATCAGGGTCCACCACATCGTACCATTTCTATTCCAAGACCACAATGCCCAACCATTTCTATACCAAGACCTCATCCTTTAGCTTGCATGAGCAATCAAGCTTTACAATGCCCCTTCATCATTCCAGGACCTAGTCCTTTGGCTTGTGTGAGCAATCATGCTCCACACCACCCTATTGTTACCATCTCAGGACTTTATCCTTTAGCTCATGTGAGAAATAATGCTCCCCAAACCCCTACCATTATCTAACCACAAGTATTTCTTAGTCCATTACCAATCCTAATCATTACCTTAACCCATCCAATCATTTAAAGACTAAGTTGTGTTCAAAACTAGTATTTTCCAACTCATTGGAAACCAAAGCCTAGACAACCAACCAATCCAAGATTTTTTTTTGAACCAACCACTTATGATAAGTCAACTTGTGATGAATCACCTATTGATCCTATACTAGTTATTGAGGAATCTCACACTTATGAGCCAATTTTTGTCAAGTCACTTCTTAATGATTATAACTGTCTTTGGGCAAATCATTACTGTTGACCATTTTGGTCTTGTAGGCCAAAATCGGTCTCCTTCTTCCCCTGCTATTTTGAGCCAATTCAAATTTGGTTTGCAAAAGTCTTTCAATAGAAGATGAACCAGTTCAAATAATGCAAGGGCTTTTACAAAGCTTCTTCGAATATTTTGTTTGAAGAAATTCACAAGGAAAGAGAGCGAAAATGATTCAAGACACTTTTTCTTAAGATTGGAAAAAGTGGTTCAACGTCGGGCTTCAAAGACATGATCTTTCCAAGAACTTTGAAATTTAAACTTTGAACCATTTTACCGTTGAACTGTTCAATCAATCAATTCAATCAGTTGGTTCAATTGGTTGGTTCAAGTGATTAGTTCAATCAATCCGTTCAAGTGATCAGTTCAATCGGTTGGTTCAATCGATCGGTTCAATCGATTGGTTCAATTAGGCAGTTCAAGTGATCGAGTTTAATCAGTTAGTTCAAATTATCAATTTAATCAGTTGGTTCAATTAGTTGGTTCAGTTAGTTTGGTTCAAGTGGTTTAATTAGAAAGTTCAAAGGAGTCTTCCAAAGCTCGAAGGACAAGTGCCCTTGCACAGGGTAGTCAAGCACAAATTAGACCATTCCAGCAGGCTATGGAGGGTACTTAGGTGACAAAAGGACCTTTGTAACTTTTTCAAAAATCAATTTTGGAGACCAAACAGCCCTTGCAGAGGGTAGGTGATGAGCAAAATGGACCGTTGCAAAAGTCCAAAGGGTAGCTTTGGACTTGATTTACCCTTGCGGAGGGTAGGGAACATTTGTAAAAGGATCAAAGAGAAGGCCGAAAGAGTAAGGTTTTCTTCAAAAAAGCAAAGGCTAAATTTCTTCAGACAAAATGTTTGAAGAAATTCACAAAGTAAAGAACAAATAAGGAATTCTTTCGGAAAAAATTTCCACTAGAAAATGAATGAAGTGAATTCTTTTAGATAAAAAGTCCAAAGGAATTCCTTCAGACATTTTTTCTGAAGGAATTCACCTGATGAAAATTCTTGAGAGGATAAGCAAGAAAGACACAAACGAAAGGTTTCCTTCCTGCAAAATGTCTGAAGGAATTCATTTAGTCATTTTGTCTAAAGGATTTGAGGCCAAAAGGATCTCAAAGGACCCCAAAGGGTAGGTACCCTTACGGGGGACTCTCGACTGCCAAAAGGAGGACCTTTCTCAAGGCCCAAAGGGACACCTTCCCTTTGAGAGGTTCCAAAGACAAAAAGCCAAAGGAAAGGAAAAGTTGAAGGAATTGACCAAGGGGTGACCGGCCCGTGGATGTCAAAGTTAAGCATCATGGACTAGCCATTGGGATCTAGATGTCTGATGATGTCCCTGTAGACGTCAAATTTAAGACAATAGACTAGCCATTGGCTTTCAAATGGTGATGGGTGTGCAGACGTCAACTTTGCAGAAATGAAATAACCATTGGTTTTTTAATGAAAGGTGCAAACTTGAAGGAATTCAAAGGCTTAAAGCCAGGAATAAAATGTTGAGAAGTGAGCCCAAAGAGCCAAAGAATTAGCAGAAGATAGCCCCTGAGGGCCGAAGGAGGTAGAAAAGACAAAGCCAGGAAGAGACAAAAGAGCCAAGTGTAGAAATAGACAAAATAGCCCAAGTGGCAAAGGAAGGTGTCGACTCAAGGAGTTACTCTAGCGGTTGACACAGTATCTGCCAAGTGGTCATCAAGGAGCACAAACAGTGAATGGTGTAACCTATTTTTCTTCACTTTTCATTAATGAGCAGACAAACCACGTGAATGTCTTGAAGGAGTGGTCTCATTTTCAGACAAATGGTATGGCCCATGACTTCACATATGGCATTTAATGTATTTTAAATGCCTAAAGTCAAGACTGGCAGCTGACATAGCATGTTCTTTCAAGCGGCTTCCTCTTCCAAATTCTCTCAATGCACAAGGGCCACTTGTAAAAGGGTGCCAAAAGATTTTCTAGAAGGTGCCAAAAAGCCTCTTTTTTCTCTATATATTGTAAAATTCTCATTTGAGAAAGGGATCTCTTGGCTTGTAAGGTGGAGCTCTGCCAAATTTTACCTTGAATCGAGACATAGCATTTTTACCTACATTTTGAGCTTGCACTTTTGCATATGTCTATGGCTTTGTTTTGTGTTAAGACATTTTCTTTTATGCCTTCATAGAATGATTCCAGCATGTCTAGTGTATTACAAAGTTCTTATTTTATAGGTTAGCTAGAAGTGTCTACAATAGAGTATAGGTGTATGTGAACAGGCTGCCATAGTGTGTCTTAGAACACCTCTGGTAGTTCTTCCTCCCTGTATCTCCAAAAGACCCCTAGCTCACTGATATAGAAGGATTTCTCATATCAAATGAAGTGTATGCCAGCTTTTTCTTGGTGAAAAGTGTAGGCTCAAGCTAAGTAAATCAAACTTTTTTGGAGTATCATCATTTAGTTTAGGTTCTCTTTTTAGTCATCCTTCTCCCTTTTCAACCCCCCCTTTTTATTCATTTTTAGCAGTAGAAAATTTAGGACCTCAGAGTGCATCAAAGGGAGCTAGCCCTTATCTAGAGACTCTCCCCTCAGTTTTTCCAGACCCACAGGCAAGAGAGGAGTTTTCATTGTGATGCATGGAAGACAGGAGCTCAACCTCTTGTCAAGGGTACAATCTACTGCGTCAATAGTTTTTGGCACACACAGTGGGACCATGTTTTAACACTCAAAAAAGTTCTAAGATTGGTGCTGGTCCTATTATAGTAAGAATGAACCACTAATCCAACATATGACCTTTAATCAGGCGATTGTGGGATAAGTTTTATCCAAAAAGTTAAAGAATTTTGGTGTGTTCTTCAACCAACCAGCCTTTGGAGGCTTTTTCATCAACATCAATGGCAACTCCAAGTTAAATCAGTTGGCTAAGAAATCTTGGGGCCATCAAGAAATCATATTTTGGTATGTATAATTCCATTGCTCAAAATCATGGGTTTGGTATTCCTTCATATAGTTTTGACCAAGCTCAGATTGTTCATGAAACCCCCTCAAGCAACAAGGATGCGTATGATTATGAGTTTTTCTCTTTACAGGTTGGTGAAACATTTTGGGCTTTGCCTCTTCCTCTTCATTTTGAGCAAGTCCTTGGATAGCTTGGCTATGATCCTTAACACCCTTGTGTTGATCCTTATTAGGTCCAATATGACCAGTCTCAGCCTTGTCATGAGCTATATCAATCTCATGCCCAGTCTTCTCAATGTGTCACTTCTACTCAACCTAATCTCTTTGCCAATCAACCCATTTCCACCTTCAAACAAACACTACTAGGATATGAAAAGTATGTGGTGGAGCTTAACACTAGAAAGGGATGTGGCCAAGAAATACCTGATCATGTTGTCTATCAAGTGAGAAATGCACTAGATCTAGTTAAGAGTCAATGGACTCCCATTTAAAGAGCCAATTGTCAAAGGCTTACAAATGAGATGCTAGATGTGAGTGGTTTGATTGCATCTTTGGAAGGGAGGCTATGTATTCATGAGATGCAGCCTTACCAAGTCTATCAACCTACATACCCACTGCCCCAAGTTTCATACCAGCCATACACAATTCTTGCTCATGAGCCAAGTCAAGCCTATCAAAGTCCTTTCCCCAATCATGTTGAGGAGAGTTCTGAAATAGTAAATATTGTGTTTAAAGCTAATCTTGATAATCAGATTAAATTGGCAAATCTTCAAATGTAGTAGTCTATGTTGGCAACAAGGGAAGTGGAATCCAAACCCTCACTACCCTCTCACATTGTAGCCCCATCACCCCAAATGGAGATGTCCAGTCCTAATATTATGAGCTAGAGTAAAGTAGTTGAGTCATGGAACAACAAGGAGGAGAAAGACATTATCTAAGAGTGTGAGGTACAAAATAAGGCTAGTCCTTTTCAAGCCCCTCCTACCCTTCCTCAAGAAGCTTCTTGTATTTTATGGTAGCCTTCATGCACTCCCCATTTCCATGATGATTCATATGAGCTCCAAGAAAGACTCTTTCAATAAAATCTAGCTAAGCAAATTGAGGAATTAGAGGCAAAGGTGAGATTGCTTAGTGAAAGAGAGATAGAGGTTTCAGACCTTAGAAGGGAGCCTATGCCAAAAGACACCCCTTCTACCAATCCTCAGGTCTCTTAACATGATGTCCAGATTCTGAGTTAGAGGAGTGCCTATCATGAATTGACTCGGGATCTTGAAGAAGATAAAGCTACTCCTACTCACCATGATGATGCGTGTGACCTCCAAGAAAGGCTCTCCCAAGAAAATATCCAAGAAAATTGTAGAATTGGAATCCAAAATGAGGTTCCTTAGCCAAAGTGTGATGGACAGTTCAGATCAAGCAAAAGATCCTACATTTAAACACATCCCATCTACACCCCTCCAAGAGAGCTATCAAGACACATCTGATATAGATGAAGTGTTGGCTAAATGGAAGGAGGAGAATCTTTTGATTCTAGCTCAAGGACTACCTCCTCTTCCACATGGGTTTAATCATCAGCCTTCCACTTCATCCCTTCTCAAGGAGGAACCTATTTTTAAGGAGGTGAGTAAAGATAAGTATACTCCGTTCATGACTGATCAGGGAGACTCCATGAATGCAAATGAGAAGGAGATCACCATAGACGTCATGGAAGAGCATAGACAATCTCTTGTTCATGTTTTGAATGATTTGTTTGAAGTCATTGGGGTAGGTTACACTCTTGTTCAAGGAGGCTATGAGCTGGCTAAGGGTGGAGAAAGCAGCATTGGGACACAAATAAGTATGCAAAAGAGCTGCAAGCTTTTAGATTTATCCTTTCAAGAGGTTGGTGAACCTAAAGATGATATTTTTGAAGTCATCAAGGAGGAACCTATTTTGAAAGAGGCAAGTGAAGAAGAGAGGATCCAATTTACAGCTGATCAAGAAGCTCTCATGGATGTCAATGAGGAAGGAATCCTCATGGATGCTCCTTTTGAATACATCATCAATAATGGAGAAGACACAGGTCATGAATACATGCAGATGTTCCAGCAATATGAAGAGGAACGTAAGCATGGTGAGCTCTCTCTGCCCTTGTTTGATGAACTTCCTTGTTGCTTTGATGAGAAATACGACCATGCCATGGAACTCAAGTTGGAGGAGGATCAGGAGGATTCTTTAAATGACTAAAGACTTTGGTCTTTGAGCAAGAAAAGGAGAGGCATGTCTATCTTGAGGAACGCTTTGAAGGAGAGATCCTTGAACAAGAAGGTGATGTCCTGTGGGATGAGGAATCAGTCTGTGACCTCATTTTAGACATCACAATAGTCACCCTTCTTTAAGAAAGCCATGAGGGAGCAAAGGATGATTTTTAAAGGGTCTTTAATGAAGTAGAAAGGAATGAGTTAACCCATGAGGCATGTCAAATGAGCTATGCACATCAAAGGGCTTATGGTGATGAGACAACAACCATCAATTTCTTGGTAAAACATGCCAGCATGAAGAACCAGCATTCGACAAGCTTCCATGAACAAGAAGAGTACATATATATATTGGAATCATGTTTTACTCTGATCCACTCATATGCAAGCCAATCAAGGTGGTAGGTAAGAAGAGCGAGTCACCATATCTCTATTCCATTCAGCCACTTGTCTGGCACCATAAGTTTCCTTGCCATGAAGGAGACTTAAGAAGTTTTCCCTTTGATCTAGGAGGGAGGCAAATATACCTAGTTAGCTATACATAGTATTTTGCTTTTAGTTTTCTTTCCCTATTTTCCCTAAGTGCTATTTGCACAAGTAGTGTTTTTAGCCTTGTGTGTGTTTTCCTTTGTATTTGGGGTAAAAGCTTCATGATTGATTCTTGGGTCTATCAGGGTTGTTGCTAACTTATTTTTTTAAGCTACGTTATGACTTCGTGCTCAATGGACTTTGAGGCTACTAGATTCTAAGCATAGCAGACATGCTTCCCCTAGGAATTGCCAATTTGTTGACCATTTTGGTCCTGTAGGCCAAAATCAGTCTCCTTCTTCCCCTGCTATTTTGAGCCAGTTCAAATTTAGTTTACACAAGTATTTTGGTAGAAGATGAACTAGTTTAAAAATGCAAGGGCTTTTACGAAGCTTCTTCAGACATTTTTTTTG
The DNA here is from genome assembly GCA_037957365.1 of Torreya grandis. Lineage (NCBI taxonomy): Eukaryota > Viridiplantae > Streptophyta > Pinopsida > Cupressales > Taxaceae > Torreya > Torreya grandis. Next base: position 1,013,870 of record JARHVA010002320.1, read on the forward strand.
AAGAATTTCACAAGGAAAGAGAGCAAAAATGATTCAAGACACTTTTTCTTAAGGTTGGAAAAAGTGGTTCAACATCAGGGTTCAATGACATGATCTTTCCAAGAGCTTTGAAATCTGAACTTTAAACCATTGAACTATTCAATTGGTCAGTTTAATTAGTTGGTTCAATCGATCGATTCAAGTGATTGGTTCAGTTGGTTTGGTTCAAAGTGGTTGGTTCAAGTGGTTCAATTGGAAAGTTCAAAGGAGTCTTCCAAAGCCCAAAGGACAAGTACCCTTGCAGAGGGTAATTAAGCACAAACTGGACCATTCTAGTAGGCTGTGGAGGACACTTAAGTGACAAAAGGACCTTTTTAACTTTTTTGAAAAGCAATTTTGGAGACCAAATAGCCCTTGCTGAGGGAAGGTGATGAGCAAAATGGACTATTGCAAAAGTTTGAAGGGTAGCTTTGGACTTGATGTGCCCTTGCGGAGGGCAGGGAACATTTGTGAAAGGATCAAAGAGAAGGCTGAAAGGGTAAGGTTTTCTTCAAAAAATTAAAGGCCAAATTTCTTCAGATAAAATGTCTGAAGGAATTCCTTCAGACAATTTGTCTGAAAAAATTCACAAAGTAAAGAACAAACAAGGAACTCTTTCAAAAAAAATTCTCGTGGAAAAATGAATGAAGTAAATTCTTTCAAATAAAAAGTTCAAAGGAATTCCTTCAGACATTTTGTCCAAAGGAATTGACTCAAAAAATCTCAAGAGAATAAGTGGGAAAGACACAAAGGAAAGGTTTCCTTTAGGTAAAATGTCTGAATGAATTCCTTCAGACATTTTATCTGAAGGAGTTGAGGCCAAAAGGAGCTCAAAGGACCTCGAAGGGTAGGTGTCCTTGCAGGGGACTCTCTGCTACCAAAAGGAGGACCTTTCTCAAGGCTCTAAGGGACACCTTCCCTTTGGGAGGTTCCAAAGACAAAAATCCAAAGGAAAGGAAAAGCCAAAGGAATTGACCCAGGGGTGATGGGCCCACAGACATCAAAGTTGAGCATCATGGACTAGCCGTTGGAATCTAGACGTCTGATGATGTCCCTATAGATGTCAAATTTAGGACAATAGACTAGCCATTGGCTTTCAAATGGTGATGGGTGCATAAATGTCAACTTTGTAGAAATGAAATAACCACTAGTTTTTTAATGAAAGATACGAACCTGAAGGAATTCAAAGGCTTGAAGCTAGGAAGAGACCACCAAGAAGGGAGCCCAAAGAGCTAAAGAATTAGTATAAGATAGCCCTTGAGGGCCAAAGGAGCCAAAAAAGACAAAGACAGGAAGAGACAAAAGAGCCAAGTGTAGAAATAGAGTAAATAGCCCAAGTGGCAAAGGAAGGTGTCGACTCAAGGAGTTACTCCAGTGGTTGACACAATATCTGCCAAGTGGTCATCAAGGAGCACAAACAATGAATGGTGCAACCTATTTTTCTTCACTTTTCCATTAATGAGCAGACAAACCACGTGAATGTCTTGAAGGAGTGGTCATGTTTGCAGACAAATGGTATCGCCCATGACTTCACTTATGCCATTTAATGTATTTTAAATGCCTAAAGTCAAGACTGGCAGCTGACATAGCATGTTCTTTCAAGCAGCTTCCTCTTCCAAATTCTCTCAATGCACATGGGCCACTTGTAAAAGGGCACCAAAAGATTTTCTAGAAGGTGCCAAAGATCCTCTTTCTTTCTCTATATATTTTAAAATTCTCATTTGAGAAAGGGATCTCTTGGCTTGTAAGGTAGAGCTCTGTCGGATTTTAACTTGAATCGAGACATAGCATTTTTACCTCCATTTTGAGCTTGCACTTTTGCATATGTCTATGGCTTTATTTTGTGTTAAAACATTTTCTTTTATGCTTTCACAGAATGATTCCAGAATGTCTAGTGTATTACGAAGTTCTTCTTTTGTAGGTCAACCAAAAGTGTCTACAATAGAGTATAGGTGTATGTGAATAGGCTACCATAGTGTGTCTTACAACACCTCTGGTAGTTCTTCCTCCATGTATCTCCAGAGGACCCCTAGCTCACTGATATAGAAGGGTTTCTCATATCAAATTAAGTGTATGCCAGGTTGTTATTGGTGAAAAGTGTAGGCTAAAGCTAAGTAGATCAAACTTTTTTGGTGTATCATTGTTTAGTTTAGGTTCTATTTTTAGTCATCCTTCTCCCTTTTCAACCCCCCCCCGCTTTATTCATTTTTAGCCGTAGAAAATCCAGGACCTCAGAGATGCATCAAAGGGAGCTAGCCCTTATCTAGAGACTCTCCCCTCAGTTTTGCCAGACCCATAAGAAATAGAGGATTTTCCATTGTGATTCATGGAAGATAGGAGCTTAGCCTCCTATCAAGGGTGCAATCTACTATGTCAACAATTACCTTGACCATGTGCCTATTTTTCAAGAGCCTCCTATTGACAAGCTAGTCTCTGAGGAGTTATCTCTTGACCTATTTCCCATCCTAGAGGAGTCTCACTTTGGTAAAACAATCTTTGTGGAGCCCATCATGCCATCACAAGTTGTTACTTGTCTAAAACCAAATATTCAATAAGACATCATTGTAATAGAGTACCCATCAGATGAAGAATCAAAATTAAAATCAGGTTCTATTCTTGAACCGACATCAAATTTAGCATCAAAATTTGAATCAAAATCAATCTCAACATCAGATTTAGAGTCCCTTGAGTTATAATCAGATTCAGATGAAGAATATGTTCATGGTTGTTACAACATTGGTTATGCATGTCTTGCAGATTAATTTGAATATATTTGTGATCCTTATACAATTTTTGAGGATGAATACTTTAGCTTTGACACATGTTATCCTAGTATCTTCTACAAGGATTGTGATGCTAACAACCATTCCATTACCATTCCATAGGGCATTACCATCAACCAAAATATCCATATCATTGACATTCTATCTCCCTCAAGTATCGATCAAGACAGACAGAATCACACTTTGTTGAAATGCATCCATGTTGACATAGTAGTTGAAGAAGAGCAAGGAGGCCAAGACAACATTCATATAGTAGAAGAACACTCTCCTAGTGAAACCTTTTTAGAGGTGTTAGGGGACAATCAAAGTCAAAACTTGGCATCTTCTAGTGAAACTTTTTTGGAAGCGCTAGCAGACAATCAAATTCAAAAGTCAACATTCCTTAGTGAAACCTTCTTGGAGGTGCTATGGGGAAATAAAGATAAATTTATTGGTGAAAACCTCTTTGAGGTGCCAATATTTGAGCACAAAATCTATTCAATACTTGATGAAGACAAAATTAAATATCAGATTAAAATAGATTCCAATCTACAACCTAATTAGATGGTAGCTACTCTCAAGATCAAACAATAGAATAATATGGTGATCCTATCAAGAGAATAAGTCTTCAGTCCCACCAAAACTAAAATTATGTCAAATCTGGCATCAATAACATTACGGGTGACTAAAAATCCTAATCTTCATTTGTTTCCCAAGACCATACCATCCTATAATTCCATTTCTATCTATACCAAAGCCTATTTTTAGTCATCCTACCCAATCCTATTTTGATCTTGGTTCCTTTGGTTCTTCCTGCACTTTTTGCTAGAGGATTCCAATCAAGTTTCAATAATTAATCAAATTTTTTTTTACAATGATAGTCTATGAAAGTAGTGTGACAGTTGATTTGGTAAGATATCTTTCATTTTCCATCATGTATCAAGTTTGTTTATGTGAGCCTAATTATAACCACCTATGGGTAAATTAGTGTTTCACCAGTCTTACTACTAATTATAAACACCTTTGGGAAAATTAGTAGTATTGACCTATGTCATCATATCCTAATTATAAGTGCCTATGGGAAAACTAGGGGCAACATGTGTTTATCATGCATTACCGCATCACTTTGCCATCGTTATTTTCATTTGACTAGCCATTTGTCAGATTTTAGAACCTATTGGGACTTAGTTGGTTTTTCCTCACCTTTTTTGTGGATGTAATTACTATAACTTCAGGTCATTTAAGACTATGTGGGTTATGCTAAATTCATGTTGAGGTCACCTCAGTCCCCCTTTCTATACGCTCTCACCATTTTGCAATCAACCTAAGCCAAACACTCTTACCATTTTTTGAGCAGGTGTCTTATCATTCTCTAATGAGTTAAGATACCTCAAAATGCCAAAAATATTCAAATATCTCAAAAATCCAAAAATATTTATCCTATCCAATCCTAGTCAATTATCCTTGATATGCCTTACTAGGGCATTGTCATTGTTGGGATGCTTTCTTTTGATTTTGATTTCAGGCTTTCTATTTATTTGTTTATTTCAGGTTATTATTTGTTTGCTTGCTTGCTTGCTTGCATGTTTGTTTGCTTTCAACATTGTTGCCTTGATTCATTTTATGTGTGTTCATTATGTGATTATTTGCCCACAATTATAATTGAATCCATCCATATTCATACATCAATATTATCATCATGGTTTTTATCATTGGCATATTATTTTTGAGTGTTTATTGGATATCAGGAGTCAGTCCTTATGCATATTTTGGCCAAGTCTTCATGGTGTTCTATCATGAAGCCTACCATCACATGCTACAGAAAAAATTAGCTTCAAGAAGGTCTAAAATCAATGGATCTATAGAATTTTCTCTTTGGCACCTTGGCAAATCCTCCCATCCCACCCTTGATCAAATCAATTCATTAACCATTCTAGTTATGTCATTGTTAATAAGGATGAGCATCTCCTCATTGATAGGTAAAACTAAATAATTTCTAATGATCAATCTTTTTCTTCTATCCATCTATTTCATCACCTTGCACCCGCTCTTCTTTAATCTATATTCTAGGTTATATCCTTGAGTTATGTTTGCTAATCAACCCTAACTGGGGTACAATCATCTTTAACCAATGTAGGTCCTCTTAATGATTATAACCACATATGGGCAAATCATTATTTTGACTTTTATTCCTAATTATAACCACCTTTGAGAAAATCAACATCCTTTTTACATCAATGCATGCAAGCATTTTTTTATCTGGATTAATCTCAACAATGGGTTAATTTCCACCTTTCTTCTTATAGGGACCACACATCACCAAATGTGATGGCCACTCCCTTGAGGGGGCATCATCATAGGCTTCCCAAAACCATTTGGAGCCTTGTTCTTTGGTCATCATCTTTTTCTTGGCATACATACCATCTCTCATTATTTTAGAAGACATTGCTTTGCCTACAGTTTGCAACATCTTCCCAAATAGGAGCAAACTATAGACACCTAAATTTGGCCACCAATGACTTCCAACCAGGCTTTTGACTGATTTCCACCTAATACACACAATTTGGCCTAAAAACACTAAAGCACATTAAATGAGTTGAAATTTACATATTCAAGTGCCAATTTTGGCCAGGGTATCATTAAATAAGGTAGTGCAATTTATGGGCCAACTAACTTTGATCAGATTATTTCAAGTCAAAATGCCAATTTTGCACCTAGGTGCTCTATCTTGATCTTTTATATCAAATCTCTTGCATGAGATATGTTTTTGTTATTTGTTATTGGTAACATCCTATATGGGAATACGGTTCCAACACATCTAACATTGCCTTCTAATTCCAATTCAGTCAAATTTTGGACCAATAACAAGGCATTCTGATCAATCTAAGTAATTTGTGCATAAAGTGCTTAACCATACTTAAGAGATTATTAAACCAAATTAGAGCCTAATCAAGAATCTGATGGAAAATTGTTGAATTATTTTTGTAAATGAATATTGAATATCTACATCATTAGGTGACCTTGTTTCTTGGGAAGACATCCCTAGGCCACAAATGCCACAAATATCAGGATTCATGCCCTCCATGCCTCATCAATGACTTCCATGATGTTCTCCATGCCTCTTAATTACCTCTTATTTCAATGTCATGATGAGGATAATTATAAACTTAATTCCAAAAATTGAATTAATCCTCAACCACACATCTCAATCTTAGGATGGATGGTTCAGGTTGATTCTAGACACTCTCAAAAATCTATAAATAGAGAGGCCATGAACATCATTTCTAAGACATGATTATGAAAATTTATAATGTAGAATTGATTACAATGCTTCAAGCAATTAGTTTTACCATTCCAAATTGATTCCAAGCCAATCCAAGCCACAAGCCAAAGGTGCCAAGGAGAGATGGAGGTAGCCAAGCTTCCATTGATGAGAACTTCATGAGTACAAATTGAGCAAGCCACTACAACAAGCATTTTGGAGCATCCAAGGAAGGTAAAAGAGGATTTATTTTGCATTTTAGTTGTGTGTTTTATTCATGTTTTTTAACTAATTTCTCCCTAGTGTCTAGGCCTAGAGATGTTATGCTAGTTAGTGTGTTTCTTTCATTTTATTTTCATTTTGAAACTAACACCATACTAACCATCCTCTCTTGAGTCAAATTCATATCTCACATCTATATGGATGATTTGATTATCTTTTCAAAATATAGGTTGGATCACAGTCATCACCTATAGAGGATATTCAAAATATGTAAAAGGTATGGTATCTCCTTAATGCTAAAGAAGAACATGTTTGGTGTTACTGAATGTAAGCTTCTCAGTCATATTACCATGAAGGAAGGTATCTCTATTGACATTGAACATGCTAATGTTATTTCTAAGAAACCTCTCCTGAATAGTAAAAAGGAACAAAAATCTTTCTTTATGAAAATTAATTTTGTGTGCAAATTTATTTTTGGATTTGTTGAGATTGTTAAACCTCTGAATGCCATGATAAAATAGGAAACTAGTGTGGAATGAAACATTGAATCCAATAAGGCCTTCCAAGACATCAAAGAGGCCATAATGCAAGCACCAATTCTAATAATCCTAAACTACACTAAGGACTTCTACCTATACTCTTTTGCTTCTGAGCATACCATTACTGTTGACCTCACTGAAAAGCTAAACAAAGAAAAACACCTAATTTATTTCATGAGCACAAATCTTAAATATGAAGATCTAAATTATTTTTCCCTTAAAATGCATTCTTATGCCCTGATCAAGGTAGTGAATAAATTCAAGGATTATATTTTGAGGAATAAGGTGCACACCATTGTCCTAAACTTGGTGTTAAAACTTATGCTTAGGTAGAATGATTTAAGAGAGCACAGAGGCTAGTGGATGGACAAGTTACAAGAGTATTATCTAGAGATCAGGCCTACTAATCTCATTTGAGGTTAGGGTGTCATTAAATTAATCATAAATATTCATCCCTAGATTACACTACATAACATGAACCAAAAAGATGTACTTCATCAAGATTGGTATGATTTGTTCACCCACTAGATATTGGACATCATCTAATTGGAATATGATCGAGAATAGGCCCTATAAAGTTTCAATAAGCACTAGGGTGCCATTAAAATATGTTTTGAAAAGAGAGTGAAATTGAAGTCCTTCATGATTTCTAAATTAGTAATATTATGGGATAAGCCCATGAAAAGAAGGGTAAGCACTCAAAGTTTGAACCATTATGGATTAGCCCATATCATATCTCAAAGTTACTTAGATAGAATACATTCCACCTCAAGGACCTCTAAGGAAACAACCTCCTATTGACTATGAATGGATAGTTCTTGAAGCACTACTTATCTGCTGTCCCTTCTAATATAATATCATAATAGAATCGACATGAGGGTGGTAATGTATATATTATATGATCTAGAGTTAGGTTTATAAAAAGACTCCAATTTGTGATGAAACCAATCGCACAGTATAGAGCTCGTTGAGAGCTTTTTGACACTTTTTTTAGTTTGCAAAATGGAGTCTGAATGCCCAAGATATGGTCCATTAAAGTTCTAATGTGATAACTAAAAAAATGTGGTGTCACAAGATGATGTGGCACAATGTGAACACGCCAAGTGGTCCAATCAGGTGGTGACATGTGGCAGTCAATAAGAGTCCAAAAATTTGGGGTTTAGTTGATTTTTGTCTTTGACAGCATGTACGGATTGGACAATGCATTGTAAGTTTTTAAACAACTTGTATTTTCCTTGTTAATTCTTTATATTTTACTATTACTAACCCCATATGCCACATGGGAGAACCAGCACAACATCCAATGCATTTCCAACTCCTAATGCCACATCCTAGATTATTTGCTAAGTTTTGGAAAATATGAGAAGAGGACAGCCATAGCGTATATGCTGAGATTGGCAAAACAACCAATGTACCATGTTATGTATGGCACCTTGAGCCCACTAAAAGGGGTGTTGGTAGTGTTAAAGGAGGTGCCAACTCTTTTTAAAAGACTTGAGAACCATTCCATTTGCTAATGTGGGATAATAGATAAGCTAAGCGCCCAAATAGATGGGATAAGACTTGAACCTATGACTTCCTGTGAAAAGGGATAAGCCTTGACTGACCAAGCTGCAGACTTGGAAGTGTTATAAAAGGCACAAATTTGTATTTGAATTTAACCTTCGCAGGATTATGTTTTTTTATTTAGAGGCTGAGAACTAGTTTAAGCTTGGAGATAGCCTTAGCAAGTGGATTTTAATCCAATTTCTAGCCTATACACATAGAAGGTAAGCCTTTTAGTTAAGTTTTGTAATTGAAAGATAATGTTTTTATTATTATTTGGATAGACCAATAGTTTGAGTGAAGGGACCAAAGCAATTTCAGAAGGGGATTGAAGACTGAGGAAAAATTTTCATGTGACCAAGCTTGAGTATATCAGTGAGGTGAAGTTCTTGGACAGAGATTAGACCTGAGGGAAGTTTTGCAAGGTTTCAAAGAATTTGTAAGCCATTTGTTGCACAAATTTAATAAAAATGGTCCTCACTATTGGGTAGACCTGGAGATGTAGGCAAGATATGTCGAACTCCGTTATCAATGTCGACTGGTAATTTGTCATTTGATTGCATGTTTTAATTAAATTTTTTGATTTTTAATTAATCAAGAACACATGAAATATTTAAAAATTTGACAATTTATGACATTTGATTTAAAACAAAAACCAGTTTTAATTGGTAAATGGAAGTAACAAGACTTTTGACAATTTCAATCCAATTCAAAAACCAAGAACACTTTTACCAAACAATTTGCAAGTTCTTTTGAGTATTTTCAAGAATTTGTTAAGTTTGAGAAATTCAAAATCCATAGTTTTAAACTTCACTTTGAGTTTATCAGTGTAGTTTATGGATCAAATTGGTATCAGAGTAGTTGTTCAATGGGATTTAATAGTTGTTGTTTTTTATTCTATTTCAGCATTTGTTTCAATTTTTTTGATTTGACAGGTGCAATGGGCAAGTTGTCAAACAAAGCCAAGCTTGATGAGTTTGAAGCATATAACCAACAGATCTAGGAAGAGAATGCTTTCTTGAGAGAAAGATTGTACTTCTTGGATGAGGAGATTGTAAGTTTGAAATCCAAGCTTGAGTCTAAGGATGATCTCTTGATCAAATTGTAGTGTGGTGAATCAAAGAAGGCCATACCTTCTACTTTAGATGTAGAAACTATGACTGAGTGCACTGTAATTTATTCACCAAGTAATTCATCTCTTCTTTCCATTCAAATTTAGATTCAAGTAATGATGCTTTTGGTAGTTTTGAAAAACACACTAAGGGTATAGGATCCAAATTGTTGATGAAAATGGTCTTTAATGGAAGAGGTCTTGGTCGAGATGGCCAAGGAATTACTAACCCAATACAAGTAGAGCATAGACTTCTTCATGTAGGTTTCGGTTACACTAGTGAGCAGGTGGAAATTGGAGAAACTTCCTCCATGGCTAAAGGAAGACAAGCTTCTAATAGTAAAGGACCGAGGCCATTAGTAGAGCATGTATAGTGTAAGAGAACACGTAAATGAGGTATTGAGATTCCACCTCCTAGTTCCTACACTAGAGTTAGCACTAAATCTTTTGATCCACTTTTTATGTTTAAGAAATTTGTATTTAACATTCAGAAGATGATGCAATCATTTCCTTGCACTTTTTGTGGGATGCATAACCACAATGTTGCATTTTTTTTGAAGAGGCATGCTATGATTAAGCAGATTGCAGGTGTTAAAGACAATTCTCTTCATGGCAAAGTGAGAAGAGGTAAAAGGGAGACCTCACCTAAGAAGGTTTTATGCACTCATTGCAATAAGAGTGGACATCGGATTGATCATTGTTTTAAACTTCAATCATCTTTTCATTCTAAACATGGTAAAACTAAGATGATTTATCAACCTATTAATAAGGTCAATGAAGTTAAATCAATCCATAATGATGTTCATGAATCCACTAAGGTAATCAAGTTAACTAGGTAGAAAATTTGATTAAGTGGATTAATAATGCACTTATTTTTCAAAGTATTGTTAAGAATTATCTTAAGGGAAAGAATAATCTTTGATGATGCATTAGTAGATCTTGTGAGAACACTTTGAGACAAGTTTATCATTTGAAGTATTTCTATTCTTACCTTATGTTTAATAGATCTATGTTTTGGAATCTCCTATTTATGCTATGTGAGTTATCTAGAGGACTTGAACTCATTTGATTAGTTGGAGATAATAGCAGAAGGCATATTGTGGGTTGAGTTAATTCCTTACAACACTTGTCTCATATTTAACTACTTTTTTTTTTAGACTGTATCTATTTTTGGCACATGGATGCATAGATGCATTGTAAGACCATATGGGCATGTTTGGATGTTAGGCAATATACACTTTGTGTTGTTTGCATTTTCTTAGCATATAAGTCCCATATGAGGGCATTGTATTGCAACATGTCTACAACATTTATTATATGTTGTCAGCATAAAAAAACTTGTTTTACAATTACATTGGGAATTTTTTCAGTTATTGACAGTTCACCACTTTACAGGATGTGACATGGGTAGACAGTTCTGGTATGTTGTGATCAAATTTATTAGCAGTTGTAGATTCCTTTACTCATGCCATGTTGTAGGCATTTTTAGTTGAGTTGTGAATCATTTATTTTTCCAATGTTTATCTCTTGTTATGATTGGGTTCTATTTGATGTGATGCAATAGACTAGTTATCAGTTTTGAGGAGATAATAGACTTTTGGAGACCAAAAGCCTCTTTAATAAGGAGATGTGATCTGGAGTTCAATTCAAAAAAAGATTCCAATTTGTGATGAAACCAATTTCACAATGTAGAGCTCATCGAGATCTTTTTGATGCTTTTTATGGTTTGCAAAATGGACTCTAAATGCCCAAGATATGGTCCACTGAAGTTCTGATGTGACAGGTAAAAAATGTGGTGTCGCAAGATGATGTGGCACAATGTGGACATGCCAAGTGGTCCAATCATGTGGTGACACATGGCAGTCAATAGGAGTCCAAAAATTTGGGGTTTGGTTGATTTTTGTCTTTGATAGTGTGTATGGACTGGACAATGCATTATATTTGAATTGTAATTTTTTAAACAACTTGTATTTCCCTTGGTAATTCTTTATATTTTACTATTAACAACCCCATATGCCACATGGGAGAACCAACATGCCATCCAATGCATTACCAACTCCTAATGCCACATCCTAGATTATCTACTAAGTTTTGGAGAACATGAGAAGAGGATAGACATAGCGTATATGCTAAGATTGGCACAAAAACCAATGTACATTGCTATGTATGGCACCTTGAGCCCACCAAAAGGGGTGTTGGTAGTGTTAAAGGAGGTGCCAACTCTTTTTAAAAGACTTGAGAACCGTTCCATTTGCTAATGTGGGATAATAGATAAGCTAAGCACCCAAATAGATGGGATAAGACTTGAACCTGTGATTTCCCATGTAAAAGGGATAAGCCTTGACCGACCAAGCTATGGACTTGGAAGTATTATAAAAGTCATGAATTTGTATTTGAATTTAACCTTCGTAGGAGTATGTTTTTTAATTAAGAAGCTGAGAGCTAGTTTAAGCTTGGAGATAGCTTTAGCAAGTGGATTTTAATCCAATTTCTGACCTATACACACAGAAGGTAAGCCTTTCAATTAAGTTTTGCAATTTAAAGAGAATGTTTTTATTATTATTTAGATAGACCAATAGTTTGAGTGAAGGGACCAAATCAATTTAAGAAGGGGATTGAAGACTGAGGAAGAATTTGTGTAACTGAGCTTGAGTATATCAGTGAGGTGAAGTTCTTGGACAGAGATCAGACTTGACAGAAGTTTTGTAGTATTTCAAAGAATTTGTAAGCCATTTGTTGCACATATTTAATAGAAACAGTCCTCACTATTGGGCAGACCCAGAGACATGGGCAAGATATGTCGAACTCCGTTATCAATGTCAGCTGGTAATTTGTCATTTGATTGCATGTTTTAATTCAATTTTCTAATTTTTAATAAATCAAGAACACATGCAATATTTAAAAAATTGACATTTGATTTAAAACCAAAATCGGTTTTAATTGGTAAATGAAAGTAACAAGTCTTTTGACAATTCTAATCCAATTCAAAAATTGAGAACACTTTTACCAAACAATTTGCAAGTTCTTTTGAGTATTTTTGAGAATTTGTTAAGTTTGATAAATTCAAAATCCGTAGTTTTAAACTTCACTTTGAGTTTATCAGTGTAGTTTACGAATCATTATATTAGACTTAGGTTAGTTTTCTTTCATTGTGTGTTTAATTATGTTATGTGTTTTGGTTCTTTGTTTTGTGTCTCCATGTGCCCTTTGCTTGTCTTATCAACCTTGCCGTAGTTTTAATTTTGAGCCTTCCTTTATGAGAGGAAAACCCTCATGCCAATGGTTCATGAGGAAATGAGTTTAGGTAAAATGGAGACTACTCCAAATGGTAAATGAATAGTGAAAACTAGTCCCAAAATCATAAAATAGAAGGTGAACCTCCAATATTGAACACAATGATAAGCAAGGTAACTCTCCAAGAAACACTAAGAGAATTAAAATCCATTGATTCAAAACTAGACAAGCAAATTAATAAAATTTATACTCTAGCTAAAGCCATGAAAATCACTTTGAGAGAAAAGAACAAATATATTATGAATAGTTGAGTAAATGAATGATCATCTAGATATTGGAGGCCTAATAAGACTGTCATCAACCTTGGATACAATAGTCTCCAACCCTCTCAAATTAAACATCAAATATTATATCAAAATAAGTCTAAATTATATATATATATATAGTTTCTTCCACAGAAAGGGTGATTTTGGCAATTTCCATCGCATGCTTTATGACCTAGCTAGTAATGGAGCAAGGTCAATATTGAGACTAAAATTATATCTGTTAGGGATATAAATGCTTGGATATTAGTAGAGAAATGATCAAATCCTCCCCCCTTAGCCGAAATTCTATGAAACACATACCCATTCAAAATCCCTTCAATATCCCAAATGTACTTAAGCTTACTAAAGTGGCCCATCAAATAAAAAAGAATCCAACACTAACACACAAAGAGGCCTCAGAAGGATTTATAGCCCAATATGTTACTTGTTATAATATACTTCAGCACTTTTCATAATCAAAGTATATCAGACATATTTTGGCTTGCTTATCTTTATGTTAAAAATTGGATGATCGTGGTTTGGGTTCTAAACATTGGGGCAACATTTTCCTTGTAAATTCACCATTTGTTGTGGCCAACACTAACCCCCCTTATTCAAAAAAATGGGGGGACCCCTCTAAAAAATATCAACCCAAGTCTTTCCTAAATCTTTAATCCCTTTCTAGTTAGCCTTAGACCTTGTGATTCCTTGAACCTCTATTCTACCTATACATGTCAAATTTTTAAAAATGTTTGTGATGATGAGTTGGTCTTTTTTAATGATCCTTATAGTATTCTAGGTCTAAATATAGTTTATTTATTATGCATTCTAAAAGAAAAAATGGTTTTTATACTTATAATATTTTATTGTGTTAATTATGTTTTTTGTAGAATTGGACTCATGTTAATTTTTCTTGGGGTGCCAGTCTATTGGATTCCTACTCAACATTTCATAAAGCTTTAATGATAGACAAGTGAAATTTTAATTGATTATGTGTCTTTATTTTAATTTAGTCACTTCTCATGAAATCTCACAGGAGATCTTGATGAATGGGGAAGTTCTACATAACCTAGATGTGTTAGTCTCTTAGACCTATTAAATATGTTAGATCTTGGGAGATCCTAATAAATGAAGAAGCACCACATAAAACCTATTATATGTGTTAGTCTCCTACACATGTTAGAGATGTCATATCTAAGGAGATCCTAATGAATGAATAAGTGCCACATGGATTCTATTAGATGTGTCACTCTCTTGGACTTGTTAGAGATGTGAGATCTTTAGGATAGCTTGATGAATGAGGAAGTGCTATGTGGAAACTATCAGATGTGTCAGTATCCTAAAAATAACAAATATGTCAAATCCTGGGAGAGCCCAACAAATGAAGAAGTGTCACATGGATTCTATTAGACATGTCAACATCCCAAACTTGTTAGATATGTTAGGTATTGAGAGAGCCTAGAATATGGGGAAGTAATGTTTAATCTATTGGGAGAAGAAATTAGATAGTAAATCTCCATAGGATATTCTTCGAATATCCATGCATTATGTATTCAGTTGTCAGTTATATGTATATTTTATCTTATCTTCCATGACTTGTAATAGATAGAAGATGAACAGACTCCTCTTTTGGCACCAAAGTATGAGAATAATGTGAATAGTCAGAGACTTTAAATGACTATATATATATATATATATATATATATATATATATATATATATATATATATATATATATATGTATGTATGTATGCTTGTATGAAGAAGAAAGTTGGACCTTTTGTTGAGATCAATATAGATTATTTGGTTATGGTTACCTATTGTATTTATTATATTGTTCCTTATATGTGTTATCATGTTTAATACTTGGTTTAATATCTGAGTTACTTTGAATTCTCTATAAACATTAATGAAGTATTGGTTAATCCTAATTCCTATCAAACACACAATAATTCATCCATGTTATGCTTCTATTTTCCCTATTGAATATAAATTATTTTCACTATCTTGCACAATTGAGTAAAACTTAGCTATCCTCATCGTTATCATGTTCTGATGCTTTAGGAACTTCTACTAACAATGATGTGGTAAGCATGGATACAATCCTTCTGGAGGAAACTATGATAAGATGGTTATCAAGGCAAAGAGCCATTGAGACATGGTTAGACCAAAATTATGGAATTTCATAGAAGAAGAATCTAAATGGACTGGTCTTATCACAAGTGAAATTATTCAAAAACATATCTATAAAAAGATATAAAAAATTCTATGGTGTGAATTACCCAAACTACTAGCTAGCTATTTGACAAGATTGGAATACTATTGCTTTAATCTTATAATGAAAGAAACAATTACCTAAACTGAAGAGAAGATATACTAGTTAACAAAACTAGAAATTGATTGGATGAGAACAATAGACTATTAGGTTGTTACCACCATAGATGGATACATCACAGAGTTTGTAGTACAAGGATATATAGAATTAAAGGTACACATGACTATTTTGTTTGAGGAATTATAGGAATTTTTTTGCAGTGACTACCTCTCTTGGTAAATATGTTGGTTATGGACAACGCCATGGTGCCTACTCTAGCTAATATAGAGCAGGCACTCTAGGCATATGGGGGTGTGTGTGACATGATGGTAAATGATGGTTAGATGAGTAATTAAGGCTTGAACTTAAATCTAGAATGGAGACATGAGGGAAGAAGAGTCAAAAGAAAAGTCTAGATTTAGAATGGGAACTATGACAATAGAACTCATGGAATAAATATAAGAATACCTAGGTTGTTGCAAGTAGAGGTAAGAGTAGTAGTAGATTAGATGATGAATGAGTGAGAAGATGTGATGAGAAAGAAAATGAATAAAGGATGAATAAATAGGATGATAAATGTTGGTAGATAGAGTGAAGTGATGAAGAATGAGATGTGAAAATAAGAAGGCGAGAATAATTTAAAAGTAGAATAGATAAATGATAGATGTAGTGTGCAGCTACAAGAAATGGTATTACCAAAAGAAGAAGAATTACACAAAGAAATAGAACATAGTCACAAGTTTTATATAGTTTTAAGCATGAAATAAGTCATAGGAAAGAACCATTTTCTAGAACAATACATGTCCCCATAGTCCAATCTTTTATATTTTAATAGAAGCTTTTATCTAGGCAGACAAGAAGATAGTCATTGAAAAGGACCATTTTTAGAGTGAGTGCATCGTTGGGGTACCAAAATTCAAACTAGATCAATTAAAAAGGATTTGAAGGCCATAGGGATTGTTGAAACCAAGAAAAATAAATAAGAAAGTGCAAAAAATCATAGTGCACACATTGACTCACCTAGTACACAAAGTAGTACACAAGCAGGATAGCCCAGAACATAACATCCTATGATAATAGATACACAATTTACTCCATTGACACTAGTTTACATAATGGGCCATCAAAGAGGATTCATAAACCTATAAATCTATGATGGGTCTATGGATCCTAAATATTACCTACTAACTTGTGAGATGAGATGGAAAACTAAGGCCATTATTGATGAAGCTGTCAAAAAGTGCGAGTTGGTAGGAGCACTAGATAGAAGAGGAATTGAGTTAATATATTAAAGAGACATTTAGTAGGCAAGTATAAAATATGTTAAGGACTATCTTTTCATATAATTCAAGATCAAGAAATACACTAGTTAGACTAAACAGGACCTGAAGGAGATAAGGAAAAAGTTTGGAGAATTAGTCTGAGACTATGACCATAGATTCTTTGATATGATGAGTAAGGTAGAATTTAATTTAATAGATAAAGAAAAAGTTTCATGGTTCATCAAAGGACTATGCTCTAGAATCAAGTTTTCCACTACACAAACTCAATATGTTACAAAAGTAGATGCCAGAGCTACTGCCCTATGGGTAGAGTAGATTGAAGATTATGGAGACACCCCTATTTCCAATTTCAAGATTGAAAACACACTACAAAATTTCATGAAAATAATGGAGCAATACCATGAGGTAGATAAACCTAAATTGAATCTATGGTGTATGGAGTGTAGAAAAGAAGGACATCATAGGAATTATTGTCCTAAGATCAAGATAAAATTAAGTGAAATATGTTGAGTAGTGGATCATGCCATAATTTAGTGCCATCTTTTCCAACAATATGTCAAGAGTTCATAGAATTTTTATTGTAACTTATGTAAATCAAACAATCATGATGAAAAAAAATATAGGGATTTGTAAGAGCTCAAGGAAGGCATCACCAAAAAATGTATTCACCATCATCATGTATCAAATGTCCTTGCAAATAAAGTGATCCTAGCCCTAGAGGTTGACAAAGGTTGTATGACCCAAATAGGTCCGTAATGGATTCCTAATTTACCATAATATCAACCTCAAGGTCTGGTTGGATGGACCCCTCCTTCACCGAGTTGGAAACCTCCATCTCTATAGTATTAGTATACAACACTCTAGAGCTCAACCAAAATGAATAAAAACAAATGATTTAGACCCCACTAATTATTCAACAACAATTTAGAATTGGAGATAATAACTAGTGACATCAACATTGGAACACACACAACAAAAAGGAGGATATAGAGGTGGATATCAATCCAATAGAAGAAGATATCAAGGAGGATATAGAGGAGGATACCAAGGAGGTAAAGGAAACAACTATTAGTGGCCTCCTTTATAATGCTACTTGTGCAGAGAATATAATCACATATAAAGGAATTGCCATATGAATCCTCAAAGATAGTCTTATTATGCATACTGCAGAATCTCTGACCAACATGACACAAAAGATTATCCCATTTTAGAGAAGCAAAGAAAGGACAAGGCCATATAGAATGTGAATATGGTGAGTGCACATCCTAAATAAAATGCATTCTTAAATGTTATTACATGACAAAAACACAAAAAAAGTTTTGCCTCCACTTGAAATGCCTTAGGATTAAGGAATTCAAAAAGCTAAATAGGATAAATACCCAAACCTAGCTATAGAAAAGGGCCTCATGTATGGAGCTACACAAATGTTGAAAAACATCCAACATCAAGACACCACCAAAGGAGATGTTACAGCAATAGATGCAGAAATGTATGGCCAAATCATGCTCATTATGCATCACGATGGAGTTATCACTATGCTCACACACCTTCTAAAACTTTTAAGCACACTACACAACAATGACATCTCCTAAAACATCAAAAACCTACTACATAATCTATTAGAGTGTATGTAGTGCAAAAATTAGAAGATGGAAAAGTTGGTCTAGTACATCAAAACAAAGAAGCCTTGGGATGTTGACATATGCATTGACATTGAAGTTACAGGTTATGAAATTTAGAATGTTATCTTTGATTTTGGTAGCACATTCAACATGATTCCTAGGTCTACATGGGAAGCTATTAGACAACTAGTTTTGATTTACAGCCCAATCAATTTGAGCTTAGTTTATTATGGAAGGGTTGAGCCTACTGGTCGATTAGAAGATGTGGAGATTAAAGTTATAATATTGACATTACAAGGTGACTTTGAAGTCATTGACATGAAAACCATAACAACGAATTACCTTGTATTGATAGGTAAGAAATGGGAAAAGGATGGTCAAATGATTATCAACATGGTGCAAAATCAATTAGATGAACACTAAGGAGATAAGGTTGTTTTCATTCCTCTGAATAGAGTTTACAAGCCTTACATAATTCTAGCTAAACTAGATTCTCCATATGTTATGCAAGAAACAAGTTGGATGAAGGTGAACTCTAAGGATAGATCAAAATATCTACACACAATTGAGTGCAACTTGTTGCATGAGCATACCAAACCTTAATTACAATCATTGATCACTCAATAATTAAAGACATAAGAACAATGGAGTCCTAAACTAGTAGCTATGCAACCGTTGGCAAAATAGTTTGTCATAGAAGATTATGCATCCATTTCTATAATTTCCCCTACTCATTCAAAATTTAACTTCCTCCATAAAAATGATGATCATAGGCATGACTATATAGAGCTAACTAGAGACGGCACTTTGCCATGGGAAATAGTTTCCTCTATTAGTGGAGACTCAGACACACATCTCCTTAATTGGGCTTGAGGTAATCATGAACTTTGACCATTGAGAATGGTCTTTATGCATGAGTGACAAATTATTATATACTATGCCACTAAGAATATCAATGATTTCATTGTGTGGTTACAAGTTTGTATACCTACCATCAGCTAGTGGGTTAGTGCTCTAAATTATGCTTTGAATGAGTTGTTGTGACGTGGTGGGAAATTCATCAAAATGACCAGCTTGAGTAGGATGATGGCTGTGAGCTCATGATTAGTGGGTTCTCATTACTATAGTTCATCTAAAATAATTATCCATTCTTTCAAGAAGGCGAGTGTCCTAAAATTCATATTCATAAATGTGTTTAAATTTGGACTGAGGAATGAGTGACACCAAAGTACTGGGTTCACATTTTCCACTATACACTTGTTCCATTACTAGTAGCACGGTACATGCATCAAGAGTACAGAAGGGAGACAAAGCATTGGGTGCAAGTTCAAAGTGATTTCATTTAGACCTTTATTTTTGAGATGAAAACCCTCTTATTCATAATACACTCCACAAAATCAAACAATTCTTATGTCATGGGTGTATAGAAGACTTAATCATCACGATGGAATCCATTGCACAGAAGAACACAACATTTGATCTTAATGCGGCTTTACAAAGATATAAAGTTGATAAAAAAGAAGAATAATATATGATGTAGGCATGCCACCAAATACAAGATGAATTATAAAACATTGAGGATTATTATTCTAATGGTGATTTAGATTTGAATGATTTATTTGAACCTAAACGACCCGTACAACCACTAAAGGACACTAATGCAAAACCTATTGAAGAAGATAAGTTGAAAAATATACACATTACCAAAAAATAAATATAATGACAAGTACATGAATCTATTAATGAATCAAAGTGCAAGTTTTACTAGTTGGTGAATATAGGTGATTATTGGATAGAAGCTAAAATTTTGGAAGCTCTAAAAATTCTAAGGGATTATCAAGATGTTTTCCCCTTTAACTTCTTATAGGTTTGAGGAGTTGACCTATCTTATGACAAGATGCATATTGAACTGAAGAAGTGTGCATGGCCTACAAAGAGGTGGCCATATAAGCTCAATATGAACATGAAGCTGAAAGTAAACACTGAACTAGATATAATGTAGGATGTAGGAATAATATATTTGATAGAAAAGGTAGATTAAGTAAGCCCCATGGTAGTGTAGCTAAAGAAGATAGGGTAAATCCAAGTATGTGGGGATTATCAAATTTTGAATGATTCTTATGTAAATGATCCATTCTCAATTCCATTCACAGACAAAGTTTTGGAGTCTATCGTAGGACATGAAATCTATTCTTTCATGGATGGTTTCAATGGATATCATCATATACCCATCAATACAGAAGATAAATCCAAAACAAATTTTTCCATGGAATGGGGATAGTTTGCATATAAGGTCACGCCTTTTAGCCTTAAGAATGCACCTGTAGTGTTCTCTCACATAGTGGTGACTGCATTCAAGGATTTTATTCATGACTTCCTAGAAGTTTATCTTGTCGATTGGGTAGTCTTTTCCTTGTTCAAAGAACATTTGTCTAAGTTGTGTCTAATGTTAAAATGATGCCAAGTTCTAAGCATCACATTGAATTTAAATAAATGTCTATTTTTTAGAAACTTTGGTGTTCTTCTAGCACATGTAGTATGTAATGAAGGCATTTTGGTAGATCATGCAAAAATTACAATAATCCTAAGTATGCCTCCACCCATTAGTTCCATCAAAGTGCACTCTTTTATGGGACATACAAGCTACTATCACAAGTTTATCAAAGGCTATGCATCTATTTCATCCCCATTGGAATCTTTACTACAAAAAAATGTGAAGTTTGTCTGGACTTCAGAGTACCAAAAAACCTTCATCAAACTAAAACAAATATTGGTTACTGCACCCATCCTCATCTTTCCATATTAGATTAAGCCCTTTCACGTACATGTGGATGCTTTGGGTATCATAGTTAGTTTTGTGTTTGTGCAGCCCAAAGATGGTTGCCTCGACCATCCTATTCATTTACCTATCGAAAAACTCTCTAACATAGAGAAAAACTACACAACCACTGAGCGATAAGCATTGGCTATCATGTTCGTACTACAATTTTTTTGACATTATCTACTTGTGACACCATTCAAAGTCTTCATCGATCATCAAACCTTGTGATACCTTGTCAACAAACTGATGCTATGAGAATATATCTCGTGATGGTTGATGTTATTTATGGATTTATAACTACACATTAATGTAAATCTAGGAAGAGAGAAAATGGGACTAGATCATCTTAGCCATATTTAAAATGATGAGGAACTAGAATAATTGAAAGAAGACTCCCTTGGTGCACACCTTTTTCATGTTTAAATGATTCCTAAATTTTTTGAAGCCATTGCCAACTTTCTCAAATAAAGATTATTTCCTATGCACTATCAAAAATGTGATAAGAAGTAGTTTTTTACTAGATCCCTACCATATACCATCATCAATGGGCTTCTGTATCACTTGGGAAAGGATGAAGTCCTATGCAAGTTTGTTTTGGAGCCTAAATGACCTCAAATTTTGTAGGAGGCACATCAAGGAGTAATAAGACATTTTATGGGAGAAGATATAGCCATAAAGTTGATACAGAGTGGATTTGGTGGCTAAATTTATTCCAATATGCACATAGAGTTATGCAGCACTGTGATGTCTACCAATGCATGTGTAAACCACTATAAAATGATGAAATGCCTTTGCAACCTTGGTTATCTGAGCAACCTTTTGAATAATGAGTCATTGAATTTTTTGGACTTATCAATCCATTGATAAATCATAATAAAATAAGGTAGATCATCACTACAATGAACTATTTTACTAAGTGGGTTGAAGTTGCTACAAACCTAGTTGTGGTATGAAAGACCTAACAAAGTTTCTCTATGAAAAAATTAGTACAAGGTTAGATGCCCTATAAAGTTAGTGATAGAGGAATGCAATTTTTAAACAACACCATCAAGGCTATGACTGAGTAATTTATGATTTCTCATCACAAAAACAATGTGTATCATCCATAGGCTAATAGCCAAGCTAAAACTTCCAACAAAGTGGTAGGTGAATGCTAACAAAAATATATGATGTCTATAGGGATGACCAACAAGATTGCATCCCTATGATTCTATGGGCATATCATACACATTAAAAGAGAGACATAGGGTTTACACCATTTCAATTGGTGTATGGTCTTGAAGCAGTCATGCCAATGGAATTCCTAGTGCCTAGTTTGTGCATTGACATGGTCATGCAACTAGGAGATTATGAATCTCTAACTAATAGACTCCTTGAATTGAATAGGATAGGATAGGTGAGTACAGATTTACAGTAGCATAGACTCAAGAAGTTCACAAGTAGAGTGATAAAGCATGGCATGATAGGAATTTATGCCAAAAAGAATTTCATAAAGATCAACCAATCTTATTGTATGATAGTCAGTTTTGAGCATTCCCAAGAAAGTTATAGATTTGATAGAAAGGGCCCTATATTATACATGAACTAATGTAATAAAGAATCATGATTTTAAGAGATCTTTAGGGAACCATTTTACTAGGGCAGGTAAATGGTCATAGGCTTAATCCCTACCACCAATAGTCAATTGATCTCATTTTGTAAAGTGAGTGGGTGCTGAGAAACACCAATTAGATTATTTTTGCATGTTTTTTGTGTGTTTATTTTATATTTATAGATGATATATTCAACAAACATTTAAGAATAAAGATACCAAGCATAGTGTGCATAGGTCGTGCATAGGAAGATCCACATGTACCAGTGTGAAAGTTAAAAAGAAGTGAATGAAATAAATTAAGTCTAAGAAAGGTAAGGAAACATCACATCAACAAGATCTCCACCATATAATGGTTATCCAATAAAATTAAATGCTCAATCCAAGGTTTGACTTGTTGTTCCCAAAATCTGTCACTTACTTTTGTGGGAAACATACTGACCATTTTGGTCCTGCAGACCAAAAACTCTCTCTTTTCTTTCTCAAAAATATTCTGAGAAGTTAAGTTTTTCAAATATTCAAGCCTTTTTAGCTAAGGAAGTTGCAGTTTCAACAAGCGAGCTTTCTTCTAAGGAAGTTTAAAACACTTGAAGCTATTCTTTAGTGTTTTGAGGATGGTTCAACGCAAAAGGTTCAATCAAAAGACTTAATGGCGGGCTTCAAACAATTGGAATGAACCACTTTGAACTGTTGAACCATTGAACCCCATATCTACAAGGTTCAAAGGTTTAACGAGTTAAAAGGTTCAACGACTTCGATGGACTTAAAAAAATTAAGGCTTTAAAGAGTGAAGATTGAACTGTTGAACCATTGAACCTTGAACCAAAAAGAGTTCAAAGGGTTCAAAGGTTCAACAAGTTCAATAAGTTCAATAGACTTAGAAAATGAAAGGATCTAGAGAGTTTAAAGCTTCAAAGGATTCAAAAAAAGAGAATGAACCGTTGAACTTTGAACCGAAATGGTTCAAGGTTCAAAGGGTTAAAAGAGTTCAAAGTTTGAAAGGAAACTTTGAGCGAATGAAAGAAGTGGAATATTCTAGAAAAAATTTCAACAAGATAGTTCAACCAAAGGGTTTGAAGAAATGGTTCAACCGAAGAAGAAAAAAGAGAGTGAATGCGGCCCTTCACAAAATATTGAACCATTGAACCTTTGAACCAAAAGAGTTCAAGGTTCAATGTTCAAAGTGGTTCAAACAACTAAGTCACCAATAATATCCCCATGGACGTTAAATTTAGGGTAATGAAATATCCATTGATTTTCAAAGATGTAGACTTAGGAACAAACTCAGTGACCAGCCAAAGAATGAGCCAACAAAAAGTGAGAAGATAGCCTGAGAGCTCAGATCACCAAGGAAGGACAAAACGTGGCAAGGAAATAAAGAACAACTATAGGAAATATAGAAATATCTGTAGGAGAGTTATTTTTAGTAGGTGGAATAGTCCACCAAGTGGACATCAGAGAGCATGAACATTCAAAGGTGTGGCCTATTTTTTCTGCATTAAGTAAAGGTGAATGGACAGCTGTGTAGGCATCATAAATAAGACCAAACAACCCATGCTTAGGAGGAGACATTTGAAATGATTCAGAGTGCCAAAGTCAAGGCTGATGAACTATTCCAGCATGGCCCTTTCATAGATATTCAAGGCATTCAATTCAGCATGCGCCATTTTCATGAAAACAAGCACCCAAGTCTGTCTTAGAATGCTATATATTGTAATCTCCCATTTTGTAAAAGGGAGATCTCTCTATTATTAGAAGTGAAACTCTGCCCAAATTGAAAGGCATTCCTGAGACTTTAAGCTCAGACTGTTAATCATATTTTGTCATTTGAATGAAAAAGTAAGTGACCTTTCAGACTTTGTGTTGAAATAGCTTATGTTATCTAAGAAATTATTCTTATGTCTTTTTTCTGAATACAACCTTGTCTATTTAATTGAATAATCAGAACTAGTGGAAATAATCTGGAAGGTGTCTTGAAGCCAACTATGGGAGACTTTGTGTTGACATAACTGTCTTTAGCCTATTTGTTTTTTGTTTCAGTTTAAAGGATATTGGTGAGACTTTGAGCTCCCATTACCCTTCATAATCTTTCACTTTATTATAGTTAAGGTGGAGACTTTGTGCTACACTTCATTCTACTGTGTTACTATGCTCTAATTAGTGAGAGAAGCAATGAAAGACTTTATGCTTTCATGGGTTTCTTGTGGTTACAGTTACTACCCAGGAAGTCTTCCTCTGATTTTTTGAACATCATTTCTAAAAGATGAGAAATGCCTTCAGCAATTACCCAAGATTTTTCCTTGTCCTTATGAACATCATCTCTAAAAAAAGAGAGATGGATGATGTTATTCCATCCCTAAGTGTATTTTTAGCTTATATTAGTTATAGTAGTTTATAGGGAACCTCCCTTGCCTTATAGGGAACCTCCCCTTGATGAGAGGAGAGATTTATCTCATTTTGTTGTGGAAAATTGCACACTTTGTCATATAAATCTCCCTATGTTGAGGTTGATATACCTATTTTTCTGTCAATTAGCTGGTGACAAAATATTCACCCAATAGTTTTTTGGTGACTTCGCTGAGGAAGAACATGCAATTTAAAGTCTCAAGCTTCAAATTGAAGCAGTTCCAATTCTTTTCCATTTCCATTTTACACTCTAGCAGATCCATGGTATACACGAAGCCAGAGATCTCAAGGTATTGTTAACCCTATATTTGAGTTTATGCAGCAAAATAACTTTGATCTTTCCCCTCCACAAACTCACCTTCACTGAACCAGGAGTTTTCCTCCTACCAACGTCAGGTCTCCAATACCAGGCAAAGCTTCTCTTTCCTTTGCTAGCTGAGTTTTGTCTATATATACCCCACCAAGATTTGTTATCCCTCCTTTCCATTTTCATATCATGGCAGCTAAAGGCTCCTAAGGTAACACCACCTCTACATGAACTACCTCATAGTTCAAAGAAGAATTTCCCCAAATTCTATGGTGATGGGAGAGTTCATCCTGATGAACATATTACAGCCTTCTGCATAGCATGTGGTATGATAAATGTCGAGTATGAGGACATAGCAGTTAGGCTATTTGTAGAAACATTATAAGGTGTTGCTACAGACTAGTTTTATCATCTACAAGCCCAGATTGTAATTGACTGGAACACCTTCAAAGCCAAGTTTGAATCAAGGTTCAAGCCTATAGAAGATGCGCATGCCCTATTGACTCAGCTCACACAAATGAAAAAAGAGCCTCATGAACCTATGAGAGACTTCATAGATAAGTTTGACAAGCTGAGGAATAGGATTCCTATAATTTCTTAGCCAACACCTGAGAATCTCAAATGCTTCTTCATCAATTCACAGCTTCTTGAAGTGAGTTTCCTGTTGAGGTAGGCTGGCCACATAGTTCTTGTTGTAGCTTAGATTTTGGCCACTGAGGTTGAAGATGATATTATCTTAGTAGGAAAGATAAGAAAAGATCCTAATAGAAGTAAATCTTCTTCTAAATATTTTTCTACAAGCACCACTGATTTTATGGTGCAAAAACTAGCAAATGAGTTGCTAGCTCTAAAAAAGCAAATGGCACAAGGGATGTCTGCTCCTCCTTCATACTGAGATATACCAAGGAGGACATTTCCCAATTAGTCATACCAAGGCAACGCTGCCAAGAATCAAGGGCAACCAAATTATCTTCCTCTCCCACCAAAAAAACTTGCCATTGAAGCAGCACCAACTAACTCAGTAGTTGGTTATCTTGAAACTGAATCTATTTTTTCTTTCCAACCTGAGTTGAACCAAAAAAATGACGTTGATCTCTTTTTAGAAGACCAAGAAGAATCAGTTGGTGACTCTAACATTAATTTCCTAAATCACCAGGATGAACCCAGAAGTAAAGGTGAAGCATTTGATAGATCATACGCAGTATTTAACATGTCCCAAAACTAGTTAGCTCAATAAGCTAATAAGGGAAAAATAGGGGAAGAATCTCAACCAGCAATTTCAATTTCTAAATGGGGGACCACTCTACCTTTTTAATCAGAGGACCCGGTGATCACTAAAAAATTAAGTACCTCAAATATTCTTTCACCTTCTAATTCAAATTAGTAGACCAATCCTATACCTAGTAAAAATCAAATTGATGGACTATCTTCCCCTATTTCTAATTAATTTCAGTCATTTGATATAATTGACCATGTTAAGAAGACCAAAATTTAAATGTCTAAGTTTGAATTCTTGCAATCCAACCCTGAGCAGTTGGATAGGTTAGTGTAATGCATAAAAAATAAAACCATCCTTGCAAGACAAGAAATTTCAAAGGTAAATCTTGGTCTCCCCAAGAACAATCCACCCAAATTAATCTTTTGATTACTCCTCTAGCTACCCCTAGGAAAATAGAACTATTTTATGTTTCCCTATTGATAAATGGTCATCAGCTGAACAACTGCATTATAGATTCTAGCACCTCTGACAATGTCATACCCACCAAGGTGGCAAAATATCTTGGTCTCATGCTGACCAAGACCTTTGGAAGATGTTTCTCCATGGAAAATAAACAAGTGCCTCTACTGGGACAAATAAAAGATGCTCAATTTATATTTGTGGCATTCTCAGAAAAGAGGATTAAAATGACAGTCCTGGTGGCTAATGTTCCAGTCTCCTATGGCATTCTATTTGGATGAAATTTCTACAAGGATGTTGGTGGAGAATTGAGCATGGACCTATCTAAGGCAAGGATACCTATGAAGGGCATCATGTAAAGGCTGCTTTCTAAGAAGGAGGCAAAGTATATTGTCACCTAAACATCAACCCCTAAAGCTCAAATTTTGTTTGAGTCTTTAAGCATGGGTAATTACTTTCTGTCTACTGAAGATGTTCCTGTTTTAGTAGATGAAAGTTTACTAAGTGACAATTAAAAAAATTTAGATAAGGCATCAAAAAAATTGGTAGGGCATAGTACACATGAAAAGGGATCTTCCCTTCTTGATGAAGAAAATTTTGAAAGAAGATCAAATTCTAATGATGTCTGGATTCTGGAATTCGATGGCAGCAATTCTTCCACTGGTTCTAAATCTAAAGTTGTTTTAATATCTCCTTAAGGAGATATATTCCTCTATGCATATAAATTGTAGTTTAGCAACACTAAAAACACTGTTGAATAGGAATAACTACTACTTGGTTTAAAAGTTGCTCAAGCTAAAGGTGTTAAGCTTCTTCATGCCAAAAAAGATGTTGAATTAGTGGTTTGTCAAGTGAGGAACCTGTATCAAATCAAGAATGAAATATTATGACATTATCACAATCTGGTGTGGGACTACATTGAAAGCTTTGATGCTTTTAGTATTTTTGTCATGCCTAGAGAATTCAATAGTCAAGTAGATTCATTGGCTGTCTCTGCAACTCTCTTGGTCCCTCACCAAGATTCTAAAGAGAATAGGTACACTATCAAACTAGTCTTTTGACCAAGTGTACCTGATAATGATGACCATTGGTAGGTGTTCAATGTCAAAAACTAAATCACTACTTTTTTAGAATAGATAGACAGCTTTAAAAAGCTTTATTTTGAAGGCAATGAATCTACACTGTGGGAATCAGCTCCAGCAACAAATTCAAAAGCTGATGAAGAGTTCCTTCAGCTCAAAGGGAATAAAATTCCCAAAGGATTAGTTTCTCTTGAGAAACTTTTTGAAAAGTATGATAGGTTTATCAAGGAATAAAAAATGGATATAAAATCCTCTAAAGATTTTGATCAAATCAATTTGAGTACAGAAGATAATCCAAAAATGGTCAACATTGAAAATTGTTTTACCCCTGATGAAAAACTCAAATTTATCACTCTACTTGGCCATTACATTAATGTTTTAGCATACTTTTATGATATCTAAAATCTCTTAGACCTGAAGAAATCTAGCATGAAATTCCTCTCAAGATTGGGTCATTTCCTCACAAGTAGAAGCAAAGGTATTACAACCCCAAGATATCAGGGATGATTTTGTCTGAGATATAGAAAATGCTAAATGCAATAATTATTTTCCCAATCTATCATTCCACTTGGATTATGAATATAGTCCCTGTGAGAAAGAAGAATAGAGAAATTTGCCTGTGTGTTGATTTTAGAAATCTGAATCAATCATCTTTAAAGGACAACTATCCCCTGCCCATCATGGATCAGCAGTTGCAAACAATGATTGGCACTAAGATGTTATCAATGTCAAATGGTTTTTTCGGATATAATCAAGTGGAAGTTGGTGAAGCAGACTATCATAAGACCACTTTCACAACACCTTGGGGCATTTTTACATATCACAGAATGTTTTTTGGCTTGATTAATGCTGGTGCCACTTTCTAAAGAGCGATGGATCTTACTTTCAAAAATAAAATGGGGAAATTCATTGTGGTATACCTCGATGACTTGATAGTCTTTTCTAGACATCATCCTGATCATGTGCATCATCTACAACAAGTGCTAGAGTGATGTAGGAAGAATGGTATTTCTCTTAATCCCAAGAAATCTATTTTTGGGGTTACAGAAGGTAGACTTCTCAGATACACTGTATCCTAAGAAGGCATAAAGATCAACCCAGAAAGGGTCAAATCCATTCAAGAGCTTGATATTCCTACCAATAAGACTGTAATCCACTCTCTCTTTGGAAAAAATATTTTTTTACGAAGGTTCATTCCTAAATTCCAAGAAAAGACTTGCCATACTGTCAATATGATGAAGGGTAAAGCTACTTTCAGCTAGATTGAAGAAAGCAAATAAGCATTTCAAGACATCAAGATAGCTATCACCCATACCCCAATTCTAGTTTATCATGATTATGCCAAAGGCTTCATGATGTACAGCTATGCTTCTAAACACATGCTTTCAGCCATTTTAGTTCAACAGAATAAAGAAGGTGTGGAATCTCCCATATCTTTCATGAGTTATCCTCACAAAGCTCATGAGCTAAAGTAATCAAACATGGAGAAGCATGTTTATGATGTGGTAAAGGTGGTAAAGTACTTTTATTTTTATATTTTGAACTCACACACTGTTGCTCTGGTCCCTAATACAATAGTCAAGTCCATACTAACTCAGCAAGAGTTTGGAACCAAAAGGGGCAATTAGATTGCTAAAATCTAGGAGTTTGATCTCGTCATCAAACCAACAAAACTTGTGTGGGGAAGGGGTCTCTACCAATTAATTTTTGATAACATACTAGAAGAAATAGGGCATGAAGAAATAGAATTTGAAGACACACTAATAGTTCTCTTTGTCACCACTACGAATGAGTGGTATTCGAATATTGCTCATTTTCTTACCTATGGTCAGTGTCCTTCTCACGTATCTCATAAAGAAAAGAGGACTGTTAAGTTGAAATCTTTCAACTTTGTCTTGTGGGACAATGATCTGTATAAGAAGAACCTTTATGGGGTATTCCTTCGTTGCATGGATAAAGTGCAGCAGAACAAACTTTTGGAGTCCTTCCACAATTTGGCTTATGGGAGACATTTTTCTGCACCTGTGACTACTCATAAGATTCTATGAGCTAGGTATTATTGGCCTACTCTATTTCAAGATGCATATAAATGGGTACGTAGATGTGAACTATGTCAATCGTTCATTGAAAGACCCAAATTGGCTGCATTACCTCTCAAGCTAATGGTAATTAAAGACCCTTTTCAATAGTGGGGTATTGATTTCATTAGTGCTATAAACTCATCTTCAAGCACTAGACATGAGTATGTTATTATAGCCATAGACTACTTTACCAAGTAGGTGGAAGCCATCCCAACTAAGCATGCTACTTCAGAAGTGGTATGTAATTTTCTCAAGGAAAATGTCATCTCCTGCTTTGGAGTGCCAACTAAGATTGTAACAGATAATATGGTTTGTTTCTCTTCTCATGAGATTACCCAGTTTTGCTAAAATTATGGGATTACCCTCTCCCACTCCTCTGACTATTATCCACAAGGAAATGGTCAAGCAAAATCAAGTAATAAGAACCTAGTGATCATTATCAGGAAGCTGGTAGATGCCAATCAGATAACCTGGCATAAAGCATTGTTTGATGCCTTATGGGCAAATAAAATTACGCCCAAGAGGGTGATAGGTATGTCACCATTCCAACTTTTGTATGGTCTCAATGTAGAGATACCAATCACCCTTGAATTACCAGCATTAAACTTAGCAAAGGTAGTAGAAGATTCAACTTATGAAAGTTCTATTGACAAGAGAATCATGTGCTTGACTAAACTTAATGAGCAATGAACTATGGTGGTGGACCGAATTACTGCGCATCAAAGTCTAGTGAAGAGACTCTTTGACTAGAAAGTAAAGATCTGTGATTTTTAGATTGGGGATCAAGTCTTGTTGTGGGACAAGAGGAGAGAACCAAAAGGAATGCATGAAAAATTGGATTCAATGTGGAGAGGCCCATTTGCCATTCATCATTTAAATGGTGAAAATAGTTTTTTTCTAAAATATCAAGATAGAACACCGTTCGCTCTACCTCACAGTGGGTAGCATCTGAAGCACTTCAATCTTTGAAGTATCAGATAAGTCCAGTTGTACATTTGTATATATGTATAGTCTTTCTTTATTTTGGTGTTTTTTATTTATTTTTGGCACCGTTTATTTTTTGGCACCTTTCTTTTTGGGTAGCATGACTCTATAGCCCAATGGCATAGATGAAGGCATTGAAATTCTAGTTTCTACTCCCTTCGACTGTTTCAAAATTTCAATCGATGGAAGTTCCCCAACTGAAGCCAGCTATTGTTCCCAAAATCCATCACTTATTTTTGTAGGCAACATATCGACCATTTTAGTACTACAGACCCAAAACTCTCTCTTTTCTTTCTCAAAAATATTCTGAGCAGTTAAGTTTTTCAAATATTCAATCCTTTTCAGCTAAGAAAGTCACAGGTTCAATAGGCGGGCTTTCTTCAAAGGAAGTTCAAAACACTTGAGGATTTTCCTTAGTGTTTTGAGGATGGTTCAAGGCAAAGGTTCAATCAAAAGACTTAACGACAGTCTTCAAACAATTAGAATGAACCACTTTGAACCATTGAACGATTGCACCTTGCCTCCGTAAGGTTTAAAGGTTCAACAAGTTTAAAGGTTTAATGACTTTGGTGGACTTAAATAAAAGAAGGTTTTAAAGAGTGAATATTGAACTATTGAACCATTGAACCTTGAACTAAATTTTTTTTAAATGGTTCAAAGGTTCAACAAGTTCAATAAGTTCAATGGACTTAGAAAATAAAAGGATCTAGGGAGTTCAAAGCTTCAAAGGATTCAAAAAAAGAGAATGAATCATTGAACTTTGATCCAAAATAGTTCAAGGTTCAAAGGTTCAAAGGGTTAAAAGAGTTCAAAGTTTGAAAGGAAATTTCAAGCTAATGAAGGAAGCAGAAGATTTCAAAAAGAAGTTCAACCAGATGGTTTAACCAAAGGGTTCGAAGAAATGGTTCAACCGAAGAAGAAAAAAGAGAGTGAATGTGGCCCTTCACAAAATGTTGAACCTTTTAACCATTAAATCTTTGAACCAAAAGAGTTCAAGGTTCAAGTTTCAAAGTGGTTCAAGCAACTAAGTCACCAATGACATCCTCATGGACATCAAATTTAGGGTAATGAAATATTCATTGATTTTGAAAGATGTAGACCCAGGAACAAACTCAGTCACCAACCAAAGAAGGAGCTGAAGGAGCCAACAGAAAGTGAGAAGATAGCCTGAGAGCTTAGATCACCAAGGAAGGACAAAACATGGAAAGGAAAGAAAGAAAAACTACATGAAATCTAGAAATATCTACAGGAGAGTTATTTTCAGTAGGTGGAACAGTCCACTAGGTGGACATCAGAGAGCATGAACATTCAAAGGCACGGCCTATTTTTTTTGCATTAATTAAAGGCAAATGGACAGCCGTGTAAGAATCATTAAGAAGACCAAACAACCTATGCTTAGAAGGATACATTTGATATAATTTATAATACCAAAGTCAAGGCCAATGACCTGTTCTAGCATGGCCCTCTCATAGATATTCAAGGCATTTAATTTAGCATGGGCCATTTTCATGAAAACAAGTGCCTAAGTATTTCTTGGAATGCTATATATTGTAATCTCCCATTTTATAAAAGGGAGATCTCTCTGTTATTAGAAGCAAAACTCTGCCCAAATTGGAAGGCATTCCTGAGACTTTGAGCTCAAGACTGTTAATCATATTTTGTCATTTGAATGAGAAAGAAAGTGAACTTTCAGACTTTGTGTTGAAATAACTTGTGTTATCTAGGAAATTTTTCTTATGTCTATTTTCTGAATATAGTATTGTCCATTTAATTGAATAAGCAGAACTAGTGGAAATAATTTGGAAGGTGTCCTGAAGCCAACTATGGGAGACTTTGTGTTGTCATAACTATCTTTAGTTTGTTTGTTTTCTATTTCAGTTTAAAGGATATTGGTGAGACTTTTAGCTCCCATTACCCTTCTTAATCTTTCACTTTGTTGTAGTTGAGGTGGAGACTTTATGCTACACTTCATTCTACTGTGTTACTGCATCCTGATCAGTGAAAGAAGCAACATAAGACTTTATGCTTTCATGGGTTTCTTGTGGTTACAGTTACTACCCAGGAAGTCTTCCTCTAGTTTTTTGAACATAAATTTTGAAAGAAGAGAAATGCCTTCAGCAACTACCTAGGATTTCTCCTTGTCCTTGTGAACATCATCTCTAAAAAAGAGAGATGGATGATGTTATTCCACCCCTGAGTGTATTTTCAGCTTATATTAGTAATAGTAGTTTACAATGAACCTCCCCTACCTTATAGGGAACCTCCCCTTGATGAGAGGAGAGATTTATCTCATTTTGTTGTGGTAAACTTACACACTTTGTCTTATAAATCTCCTTATGTTGAGGTTGATATACCTATTTTTCTAACAATTAGCTAGTGATAAAATATTCACCCAACATGACTAACAAAAATCTTTGACGAATCGATATCCCATCAACATCATCTACTCGTAAACCTTGAATGGACACCAAAGAGCATAATGGTGTAAAACTACACATGTGCCA
This sequence comes from Torreya grandis, assembly GCA_037957365.1. Classification (NCBI taxonomy): domain Eukaryota; kingdom Viridiplantae; phylum Streptophyta; class Pinopsida; order Cupressales; family Taxaceae; genus Torreya; species Torreya grandis. The sequence goes on from JARHVA010002320.1 coordinate 1,047,541, forward strand.
ATGATTAACTAATTTAATTACTAGATTAGATTAGATTTTTCACATTGACTATTGCATTCAAAATGAGTTGACAACTAAGCATGACATTGACATGGAATTTAATAAGCACAAATTCTATAATAGTCAAGTTTGAATACCAAGTTGACATTTCATCCTTGTGCATATTTTTCACGATCTATAATTACAAAGAGATGACCTATTTACTTTCATAGAAAGTTGATGGTATTCTAATTCCATCAATTTATGTAGATATGGATACTTTATGGCTCATCAAGGCTCTCATATATTCTCAAAAATAGGCCATGGGTATCGACATGGCATTTAGGCAATCCAAGTTCAATAACCCCAAGCCATTCAATTACCTTAGACAAGCAAAAAAAAAGCTATTTTGACCAGACCCTATTAATGTTATATAACTAATTATTTTCATGGATCCCCATTGAATCATCAACATAGATGTTAAGCACATATTATGAATTCATAACTTTGGTGACCTAGGGGAGATCATACACATATTTATAGGGTGATACAATGATGGTAACATCTATTTGGGTGTGAACATCATAATATTAATCAACATAGAAGCCATAGACTAAGCTTTGGGCATGTTTGTGAATGAATATTCCTTGGCTCCATATAATATAAGAACATCCCTCATTCTACAATAAGTTCATGATTTATATGTGAAAGCAACAAAGGGATTACAATTGATGAAATACCAGATGAACCAGTGTGCATACTTGTCGAGTACATCATCAGGAGATTTTGGTAGATGATCAACTTTATAAAAAAAATACCAAAAGGCATCATGGATATCGCTCACTGAATGATCCATAAAAATAATCAATTAAACTAGCTAAAGTAATTCATCCAAGAGTTACTCACTAATATTAATAAGTGTCTCATCATTCTAAAGAAAATGTTCCAATACCAGTTCCTCATTTTCCTGCTCCACTTCATGAAATGGAATTCCCTAGAGGGAAAAATACACCCTGACATAGACTATTGGACAACACAACAATTTTGGAATCTCATTTGGACGTAAGAGCACTGAGCCCTAGCATATGAGGGTAACTTCAAAGTTTGATGGGAGGAATGGCTAGAATTGATTATAACACATCCTCAAGTGCCACCTGATATTATGCAATATCTAGGTCAACATGCATCTATCCCCTTGTTATTATGGGGTGTGTTCATAAACATCCATGAGTTTCCATAGTTGTCATTCCAACCACTCCCCTTCTTTATCACAATGGACATGGTGTAAGTTGAAGTTGTTAGACAAAAAATCTTCATAGCCCAATGTGCAACTCCATTATAGGCCATACCACTTGGCATAACCATCTCTATAATAAAATAATTAGAAGAAGCTATCAAATCATAATAATAGAAGGGAAAGTGTAAAGTAGAACATCATTCAATGTGCCCTCCCATGAAACACAATACATGCAACATAACCACCTGGATGGATAACCCAAATGTGCCTCAGATCACGAGCTCATGTGACCTCCTTCAGATAGTAACAGATGAGGAAAAAGTCTACTAGGTCATAATGGTAGACATAGCTAGGGATTTATATGACAAGGAGGAGGAGAAGGAATTTTTATTTTGGAAGGTTGTGCGCATAGTTCAAGTGTGAATATAGGTTCCCCCAAAGCTTTAGGTGGACCTCCCATATTCCCACCTTCTATTTTTATTGATACTATCTAGGGCTATAGAGAAGGTTCAACTTCTTCCAACCTTAACCTGTACCAACATTCACAATTGAGGATATATTTTCACCCCTTTTAGAGTGCCCACCCCAATCACTAGTGCATAAACCATGAACAAGGCAAGAGGCCAAGGTCTCCCCTACATTAGAAGAGTACACCTTTAGAATACCAACCACTATATAGGAAGCATAACCTACCCTACATCTACTACACCACCACCAAAACATAGACTGGTCATGCTCGAGAAGAGGAAGGCATAGGTTTTCATCTTGAATGTGTAACCCAATGATTCACCACCATCACCCCAGGCCCAAGATTTTCAAGATCTCACACTAGAGTAACCCACAGAAGAAGAACAATAAGCCTTGAGGGAAGAATCAGTTCATGTAGTAGAATGGCAAGTATAAAAAGAAGTGAAGAAGAGATAAAAAGAATAATCATAACAACAATAAGCTGAAGAAGCTAAGTTCAGACAAATGGCCAAAGACAAAGAGGTTGATATATAAAAGGCCATAGATATGGCCAAAAATTTATAAGAAATGGATGATGTATCCTAGAAGGCACAAGAGGAGAGAGCGAGGAAGGAAAAAATATGAAATCGATACCAAAGTGAAGGTAGAAAAAGAATAGAAGAGAAAACAAGATGTAGAAACCCAAGCATACTAGGAGATGGATTCTATAGAACATGTGAAACAACAAGAAGAGGAATCTATAAGGGAAAAGGAGGAAGAAGATAAAGTCCTACATCAATAATAGGCATAGGCGCAGGTTCAATCTCAAGCACAGGCACAAGTGCAGGCCCAAGACACACAAGAGTAAGCCAAGGCTACATCCCTGGTAGAATAGAAGAAGAAAGAGGAATAAAAATAATGGACAAAGAAATTGAAGGCCCAAGAAGAATAGACAAAACTACAAGCTATGTAATAAGAGATGAATAAGAAAAAAGAGGAGGAAGAGGAAGAAAAATGAAAGTAGGCTGAAGATGCTACGTAGTAATTCAATTTAGCATCAGAGGCCACAACATAGCAACAACAAGCACAAACACAACCTCACATCTAACCAAATAAATTTACATAGTAAAAAGCACTAACTATAGCTTTGATATGTCCATAACTACCTGTGTTGTCATTGGGAGGTGTTTGGGTTTGGGATGTTCCAATAGCTGGTGCTTGATGCACCACCTTCTCACTCTCATTTGCCATAATTCCATGATCAAACCCTACTACATTTGTAAGCACATTGGCTATGCTCCCCATTTAGCATGAGGCTTCCTTAGATGTCTCCATGCTTCCCCTAAAGAAATAATTTGAGGGTGCAATAGATTTTTAGGAATCAATTACATAGAAGGATGCCTCCCTACAGAAAGCATGAGATCAATCTAAGGTAGAGAACATGGAGCTGAAGGCTCACCTTCATGAAGCCACAAATATGATTTAGAATACCTACATGGAGTTGGTCACTTGAGAAATTGGGGACCAATTTATGTCTAACCAGTGTAGGCTTAAGACATTGGTCTTTGAGCTCACTAAGGATTGGTATGTATCCAAACAACTCCATGTATTTGATATATTGGGATAGAGCATGACGATTGAGGTAACGACATTGATAACCTTACTAGAAGAGTACCAAAGCATGATGTATATTATATTACTCCAAGTAAATTAGGTCACATGAAGTCTATTGGACTAGAAGCAACACCTCAATGATTCTCTTTCTAGTTTCAACACAAATTTCACTACAAATACAACTGCCAAGATAACCATGGATAGTCAAACCACATCAATGTATGAGAATGATAGAGCTATCTAAGACTCATTAAATTCTATGGATAATATGAATTATATACTTATTGACTATTAGATTGAGTTTTGGTGCAGTTTATTCATAGGTTTCCAGGCCAAATGTCATGGAAATAAACTAGAGTAGCTAAATGGAGAGATCCAGACAAGGGTCAAAAGTATAAAGGCATCCATAAGCATCACTGATGACTCAGACCTAAATTAACTCATTAGATATCATACATTGATGCACATCCTACTACACATGGTTTAGGAATTGATGATTGATTGGCATACTTACAAGAGTGACCTATCTCCATTTTGTAGTGAGGTTGCCTAGATTCTCAACATTCTAGTCTACAGCTGCCATTCAAGCTCTAACAAGTCATTACATAGCATAAGGTTGCATAGTTAAAGGACAAGGATCCCACTATCAAGTCCTCATTTACATCAATGCCACCTTCTTCAAGATAAGTACTTCATAAGGCATAAATTTTGTAAATAATTTTGTATTTTGGAACAACTAATAAGACAAACAGGTCTAGGATGGTTAAAAACCTATAAAGCATGGCCACCTAATTATGTCAACTTATTCAAAATCCAAAAGGGTAGTAGGTTGGTGTTTTACTTATTTGAAAACCCAAAAAAGAGGCTAAGTAGTGCACAAAAGGTGAAAACCAAAAATAATAACTTGAGCTAATACTGTGAATCTTATTAGTCTAACCATTCCTTTAAATTTTACCTTATGTGAAAATTTAGATGATCCTATGACATTGTCTTAGGATGAGATAAAATTTTAAGTCTAATAAAGTGTTGGGAGAAGAAATCAAAAATTAAAGTTACATAGGATATGATTCAGATATTCGTGTGTTATGTATTCAGTTGTCAACTATATGTATATTTTATCTTATCATCCAAGACTTGTAATAGATAAAATATGAATAAAATCCTCTTTTGGCACAAAGTATGAGAAGAATGTGAAAAATCAGAGATTGTAAATGACTATATATGTATGCATGCATGAAGAATAAATTTGGACCTTTTGTTGAGATCAATATAGACTATTTGGTTATGGTTATCTGTTGTATTTCTCATTTTTTTCCTTATGTGTTATCATGTTTCATGTTTGGTTTAATCCTATCTAAGTTACTTTAAATGCTTTTTAAACATTAATGAAGTATTGGTTAATCATAATTCCTACCAAACTCATAATAATTCATCCTGTTATGAATCTATTTTCCCTAGTGAATATGAATTCTTTGCACTATCTTGCACAATTAAGTAAAACTTGGCTATCCTCATCCTTAACATGTTCTGATGCTTTAGAAACCTCTGCTAACATAACCCTAAATTTATAGATTATGGATATCTAGGTTTAAATAGGATAGAGATATTCTAAGGTACAAGTGTGATAAACTATCTCTATAGTAGGCTAATTAGATGCTAACTCAGATATAACATATGCTAAATTTACTAAACTCAAATAGATTAAAAATAGTAAGTACAACTAGTATAGATATGGAAATGACAAAGAAGTAATATAATTGTCTAAACATAATGATAACACAGTTTTATATCTAGAATAGGCAAAAAGTATACTAGAAAAGAATTTTGGAACAGTCTCTAAATTCTAGATTGAGTGAATCTAGAGCCATGAAAACTATCGTCAACCTTAGATGATTGTGTTAATGTTATTATCTGAACCTAATGCATGTGTCTTGTATAGAATACCCAATGGAAAAGGATGTGACCACCTAGATGACTTTGGGTTTGTCTTCACCTTCATTCTAATGGATTCAGATCTAGGTCATGGAATGTTGTTCCTCATGAAATTACAAAACCCTAATTTTTCATCTTCATAGTGACCTTGAGAAAAATGGGTTAGTGGGAACACGGTGTTGAAATGACCCCAAAGAGTCATCTATCAATGAACATTGCCTATATAGCTAATACTCTAAAGAGGGACTTAGACTAATGTAGTTCTACCCTATATGTTGGCTTGTGTGTGAATCATGCAATATGTGGAAAGTAAGTACAATAGTGACCTAGCTTATAACCTAGAAAATTGGGCTCTTAGGCTACTTTTTTAGTAATTTAGACCTATGTATGTGTTATTCTTATGACTGATATAAAAATAGGAGAAAATAGGAAAGATTTGCTTTATCAAATGATTGATTGAATGATTTGATAAGTTACCTTGGTATGTGCTAGGTGAGAAATGAATGAGGGTTGATCTTATATTTATATCAATCCTTTTGGGGAAATAACTCACATTAAATCTCTTAGACCAACCATTAGGATACATTCCATTTGAATATTAGATGACTTTAGGGCACTAGACACTTACATCAAAGAAGGACACCTGCATCAATGAAAATGTCTATTCAGGATGCTAATCTCTAAGAAACAGGAAAGTACATACAGACTCAAAGTTTGAAGAGGTGGAAGATAAGCAAGTTTTAAGCATTCTAGGAAAAATAGAAGGTATGGGTCATCAACATAAGACTATTTGGACCAAGAGATCAGCCAAGGGGCACAAGATAGATCAAATGTGAGACTTTCAAAAGTGGGAAAGGTTCAAAATTGAGAGGAACAACCAAGGTCTGAGTTTTCCAAGTATAAAAGATTGAGGTGTTATATAATCCATAAATCTCATCTATATTCCCCCCCCCCCCCCATTAATCAAGTAATGCAATTGTTGGTTTAAAGGAGAATGAATTCATACATGGGTCTCTATAACACACCTTGCCTTTGTTTGAGTCCAAATTGAGTGATTTTTTGGTTATTGACCTACAACCAAGAACATGTTATAGTATATAATTAATACATATAATCTAAAATTGAAAGTATTGAAAAGATTGAAATTGAAAGATCAAGGTTTAAGAGTAAACCTATGTATTGATGCAACTTCTTTGCCTATTGGCAAATTAATTTAAAAAGATGTATCATTGTAAGGATCTAAAACCAAGATTAGAATAAATATATATAAATCTATAAAATGCACATGCCCCCAACCTTGGAGAAAAGGTGAGTTTCCACCTGACAGTTGAGATTAGCTCAACTGTTCAACTTAATTATATTTATAGCTTGGCGAGGCTAGATGATATAATCAATTCCAACATGAAAACTTGGCAAGATTGAGTGATTTAATCATCTCAATCATACCAAATGTGAACCAAATATTATAGTAGATTGGCTCAATATAATCCGTAATAGTTCATCTTGGGTATCTATGCATAAAAGTCCATGATATGGTGATAATCCATAAAAGAGTTTGAAATCTAAAACTAATTTGGATTTTAAAATATTAGGTGCACATTACATATCATTCACCTTAGATATGTCTCATGTTAAAACTATGAATAAAAATGGTACCAATGTATATAATTCTACCACAACTATGAATCTGAATCATATAATTATGTGTTTTGGCTGATTTGGAAATTGTGTAAGTTTGGGGATTCCAAAGCATGCCCCCACTATATATGAAGAATTTGAAAATTGAAATAAGTACCAATGTGGAGAAATATGAAAATTAATATAAGTGCCAATGTGGAGAAAAAGTTTCCAAAACATGCCCTCGCTATAATCTAGGTGTGTCAAATATTGAATAAGTTTGGAGAATATGCTTCCAAAGCATACCCCCACTGAATCTTAAAAATTGTGCCAAATGTGAATAAGTGTGGAGAACATGCTTCCAAAGTATGCCCAAAATTAATTTGAAATTGTGCCAAATGTGAATAACCTACCTCTATGAATTCCCCCACTTATATGCCCACTTTTAAAGGGGAGGGAAGAATATAAACCAATAGTTACCTCACCTTGAAAGGAATATACAATTAGATTATCTGTGAATGTAACCATGTAATATATAGAATAACATGTCCAAGTAAATGTAGCATTGAAGTGTATAGATCAATGTGATCACATGAAGGCCAAAGTTATTTGATAAATATCATGGAAACATATAGAAATTAATAGTACAATCTCAATAAGTAAACAAGCATACACACAAAGGCACTCAAAATCAAGTCAACATACAAAGGTCTTAGGAGACTGAAAACAAGGGGCATGTTTAAATTCCTTACAATTTAAGGGGCATGACTTAATCAAATATCCATATAACAAATGATGACATATTCAAATGTCAAATAAATCACACATAGGCATGGGGTCTACAAATAAAGGATCATGTTCAAATAATTGAACAAGATAATAGCAACGTAAGACATTCAAGGAATTGCATAAAAGAAAGCATAAGAAACCAGTGTTAAGAATATATAACACATATCAATATCAATGAAATGTATACAAAATTAAAATGAAAAAAACATAATACAAGATAGACACAAATTTAACATGGTTCACCCAATATGGGCTACGTCCACATAGAAACAACCGGTTCTTGTCTTTATTCAGTCCAACAAAATGAAGGGATAAAACCTAAAATACATCCAATATAATCTCCTCTTCACTCACATATAATTTGAAGCCATAATTACAATTCCCTCATATCAAAATGAGGATTACAAATAGGACAAAAATACACAAACACAATTTCTATCATTAGATCTGTAACCTAATAGTGAACGGTCTAGATTTACTACTAAATTTTGCTTCATGTGCACTACCCCAAACCCCCACCAAGGGGGCCCCTAGACCTTCATGGTGACCATAGTGGGGGGAAAGAATTTCCCCCTACACCCTCTTGTTAGGAATTGGGCATTATAATGAGATCAGGGTCCACCATCTAATAGCTAGCAAAAATATATCATAGTAGTCCATGGATCAAAATGTGCTATCAAAAAATGTCAAGTGCAAAGCATATCAAGTACCATATGAAAGATATAAACATGGATAAATTCATTTTTAAGTACATATGTGATCTTAAAACATGATAATGTAGAGTGACCATAGAATGATATAACCTGGAAGTATCATGATCAAAGAAAGCAGATGCCCTCATTATCCATATGGCATGAGTAGAAAAAAGGCCCAACATCTTAAATAGGAATAAATCATGTATCTGTGTATGTCTATATCACACTCAAGTAAAAGAGTGACACATGTGTATTTAGGAGTAGCTAATATGTTATCCATCAACATGAAACTAACATAGATGTCAAGGAGCCAATATAACAGATTTATGCTGAAAACATTTTTGTATTTTTGAATGTTTTTTTTTTTTGCTATTTTTTTTAATGTGAAAGGAAAATACTATCATATGATCCCATCCAAAGGGTGTTCATAAATATCTCCCCATTGTGAACCTGGTGTAATAAGCTAGTGACCTTGCCAAGGAGCATATATAGGTGAAATATTTATCACTATAGTATTTATGATGCTCTATGTGTATAAAATAGGGCTATGTGGTCATGAATAAATAGGACTAATAGGAGTAAGGGTTTTCAGAACCCATAATTGAGTAATCTATGGTTTCTTTGGAATAATAGTAATAAGAACATGTGTGGGTGCTCCAGATATCTGAACATGGTACATTGTAGATGAGGATTATGCAAAATCTATTGTATGTCTCTGATGTAATGGTATCTCAAGTACTAACCACTTAGTAAAGGATATTCTTTGTTGCTTACCCCATTAGGGTGAACTAGCCTTAGTAGGCTTGGTATTTAATTGTCTAGGTATAATTTTCTCTTGTTCAAGAGGATATTCATATGAAATTATAGAAATTATAATTACCCAATTTTCATAAATGTATTTAACACACCCATGCATTGTAAAAGGTAATAATCAAATTATATGGATCTAAGGTCTTCCTAGTAATGCATCAAATATGCACATGGAAGGTATAATTGAAAATGTATTAACCACATATGCAAGACTAACTTGTGGTCAATCTCACCAAGAACCTTCTAGGAGGCCCCATCGAATGATCTAACTGATCTAGTAGTTGGATGCAAATTATGATGAGTATAACCTAGATGCACAAGTAATGTCATGGTGAAAATGTTTTCAATTACAGCATTATCAATCATAACATTGTGTATAAGATAGTTATCAAGGAATGCTTGAATGAATAAAGAATGAGGATTAGAGTCATCATCCTTAATCTTGACATCATCAAAATTAATACAAGGTATCTGAACCATAGAAGGTATGTATCATGTATAAGTACCAATAATACCATATAATAGGTGACTATAATGTGATGGAGGAGGATGTGCATTATATGCCATTTAAAATTTTGGTTCTTTCTTAGAATGATCTCATAAAGGATTGTTAACATTTTCTATTTCTGGTTATCACTAGGTTGTGAACTTGATTCCTTAGAAGGATAATCAAATACAATCTTTTGGTCATCAATAAGGTCTTGGATCTTACACTTCAAGGTAAATCATTTGTTCATCGAATGCCCTAGTCGTTGAAGATAACCATAATAAGCATTCACATCATATCATTTGGGTAGAGGTTTTCTCATATCAACCTCTATAGGATGAGGGAGAGATATAAGCTGACACTCTATTAACCATGGGAGTAATGAAGCTATAGACTCAAGTAAACATGAGAACTATCTCCTTAGTGCATTAGATAATATAAGTTGATTAGGATACTATGAAATTATGTTAACCATGGTTATTACTTCTTTTTTAGGCTTAGGAGGTTATATCTTATATCTTGGTTTGATTGTAAATTTGGCATTAGATGTAGATACAGCTGGTGTGTTTGCTACATACTTGAAATTATTCATTGAAATAAGCTTCATTTCATGGTCTCGTACAATAAGGAACAAGTCATAAAAATATTTAAACTTATTGAAAATAATGGACTCATGTAAAGTAAAATGTAAACATTGCTTAAATATTTCTTTCAACTCCTTATCTACCATAGGATTGGTGATTTTAGCCAATGTTATCTTATACCTCAAGATATATTCATTGATAGGCTCATTTATTCCTTGTTTGATTTTGTCAATTTGAGCATAAGAAATATTTTTAAAAATATTAATAAAAAAGTGTGCCAAAAACTAATCTATAAAAGGTTTGAATGCTTTGACATATTGGAGAGGTAAATCATAAAACCACCTCAAAGCATAGTCCTTGAGACTTATTGGGAATAATTTGGTCAAAATTTTATTATTGGAGGCATAATTGAGGCATGTTGCATAAAAGGATCAAATACACCATTTAGGATCACCCTTTCTATCATAAAATGGAATCTTACATGCCACAAAACTAGTTTACAAAGGGTGTAAAGATATCTCAAGTGTAAGAAGGTTATGTAACATATCTTGTGAATCAATGGCATGAGGAAATATAAAGTGTTTTGTTAAATGTTTATAACCTTTTCTTCTATGGTATTTATAACTTGAATGAGTGTTTAAACCATAGACCCATTGGGATTTATATTAGCACGTTGAGTTGTCACTAAAGGGGATGTAAACATGGTTTGAGTAGTAATAGACAATGAAACTGATATTTGTGTAGAAATAATTGGTAATTCCATGGTAGATGTAGCAATAGTATTTTGGTATTTATTAAACAAATGTTTGAACACATAATATGTGCCCTCATTATATGTATTAAGTGGTTATGTGTTCAAGGGCACAATTTTTGGTATATGGGGATGACATATAGCTCTAATAGTATAATCAATAGATGGACCTACTTGGTCATCTATTGCAATTTTAGTTTCTAATATATAGTTTTTAGGATTTCATCAAGATATTCATGGTTTTGACAAATATGTTCATGAAACAATGTAATTACTTGCACTAACTCATGGTCTATTTTCTCATGTTCATTGGTTTCATTAGAATCATAGTTGTCATTATCAGAATCTTCTTCTATTATGACCTCATCATTATTTTTTTTATTCTCAACATTGGTATCATCATGATCCATGGGATTAGGTCCATCAATATTTTGAGACATCTTAAGTGGTGGTATGGGAGGCTCAATTTTTTCAATAGGCACACCTCCCAATTTAGGGTTATGCCTAGGTTGCATGTAAAATAATATATCAAGAAATGAAAAAGTAAAACAATCTAAAACCCTAACTAACAAAAAAACCTTAGAATTATAAATGTTTGCATTCATAAGAATCAGGTTCATAAAATGTTTAACCCTAAATTTCTAGATTAGGGTTATCTAGGGTTAAAGGGGATAGAGATATCCTAAGGAACAAGGGTGATCAACCACCTCTATAGTAAGCCACTTAGATGCTAAACTCATATATAACATATGTTGAATTTATTAAATTGAGATAGACTAACAATCATAAGTAAAAATATGATAGACATATAAATGAAAAATAAGTAATGTACATAGCCAGTTATGATGCTAACATAATTATAGATCTCGAATAGGTTGAAAGTAGACTAGAAGAGGATTATGAAATAATCACCAAATTCTAGATTGAGTGCCTCTAGAATCACAGAAACTAACATCAAACTTAAATAATTACATCGATGCTACTAACTAAACTTAACATAGGTGTCTTATACAAAATGCATACTAGAAAAGGATGTAACCACCTAGGTGCTTCTAGGTTTGTATTTACCTTTGCTTTGGTGTATTAAGATCTATATCATGGATTGTCACTCCTCATGAAATTGTAAAACCTTAGTTCTTCATCTTCATATTGACCTTGGGGGAATGGGTTAGTGGACACATGGTGTTGATTTGACCCTAAATACCCCCTGTCAATGAACATTGCCTACATAGCCAATACTTTGAAGAGGGTCTCAGACTGATGTAGTTCACCCCTATGTGTTGGATTATATGTGAATCATGCAATATATGGAAATTAAGTACAATAATGACCTATCTTATAACTTGGAAAAGTGGGGTCTTAAATTGACCCTTCAATAATTCAAACTTGTGTATGTGTTGTTCCTATGATTGATATTAAAATAGGAGAAAATAAGAAAGTTTTGCTTTATCAAGTGCTTGATTGAATGCTTTTGATAAGTTGCCTTGGTTTATGTTATGTGAGTAATGAATGAGTGTTGATATTGTATTTATATCAATCCCTTTGGATAAATAAATCACATTAAATCACTTAGGTTGACCATTAGGATACATTTCATTTGCATATTTGATGACTTTAGGGCACTAGACACTTACGTCAGAGCTGATACCCATGTTGACATAGGTGTCTATCTGAGATGATAGTGTCCAAGGAATAGGGAAGTAGTTATAGACTCAAAACTTGTAAAGGTGGAAGATAAGTATGTTTTAAGTACTTTGGGAAATATATAAGGTATGGGTCATCAACATAAGATTGGTCTAACCAAGAGATAGGCCAAGGGACACAATATAAATTAGATGCAAGACTTGCAAAAGTAGGAAATGTTTATAATTAAGAGGAATAACCAAAGTCTAAGTTTTCCAAGTGTAAAATACCAAGGTGTTATCTAATCCATAAATATCATCTAAAAGCACCATGAAGATTCTTTTACATGTGCCAAGATCCCATACCTTTTAGAGATGTCAAATCCCAAGAGATCCTAATAAATGGGAAAGTGCCACGTGGAACCTATCAGATTTCTCAATCTCCCAGACCCGTCAGAGATGTTAAATCTCAAGAGAGCTTGACCAATGAGACCATGCCACACAACACTTTTGTAAAAATTTATAGCAAATTCCTAAGATTCTTGATGTAATTATAATGAAGTAAATTCATATTCAAAATCTAATCATAGGATGCCGCACAACACCTCACTACTCTAGGTGGCCAATTTTAGTTCTCAAAAAGGTAAAAGTGAAATACCTAGCTATGTTAGTGACATGTGGAATGTGTTGAAGCCACCAAATATTCTAGAAAGGAAAGATATCCATGTGCCTACCATGATCCTCACATTAATTAAATAAGAATCTAGGCCCTGATTGGATAATTTAAAAGGTCTCATCATAGCCACTAAAATCTAAGAAAGGATCATTTGTTTGAAATTTATGGGTTAATGATAGATCGGGAAATGAATGGGTGGAATATGCCACCAAGTCAAATATAAACTCTCACTAGGTGAGCCACCAAATCTCTGTAATGTAGGAAATCTTTATAGATCCTTATAAGTGCCTAAGGACAAGCTAATTTACCATTATTGCTCTCAATTTCCAAGAGTTCATCTCCTCCTTTTTAGCTCATTCCTTTACCCTATGTTCCCTCCTTACTTAGGTTTCACTCCTATCTAGATTAAACTTTTCACCATGGATGCTTCATCCTCCAACCCTAGGCCTGAGCTTGAGTATAAGCATACCACCTTCCCCACAGACTTGACCTACTTTAAGCACTACAATGAGATGTTTAGAGTGATCAAAGTTATGCCTTAATCTCCCTCTAGAGATGATGAATATGAGGATGAGTTTATGGATACCCTTAGCACATATGAAAGGTGTGGGTTACACAAGGACATGTCCAAACTAGAGGTTTTCCCATGTTATAACCTCTTTGTTAATATGTTGTTCACTTATAAAAATGTGCAAGATGTTTCCCAAGATGTAGTATACTCTGTAGGGTTCAAACATAGGATTTCAAAAAATTCTAGGGTTGTGTTCAAATCATATTACATTCTCCTAGACTACATAGTTGCCTATGACAATACCATCATAGACGCATGGGATAACACCTATGAGATATATGAGGTTTTGCAAGACTAGGCAACCAACCCTAATGCCAAGTGGATCAATAGGGAAGACATCAAATTCTATATTGTCTACACCTTTTAAGAAGAGGTTTGGGTTAAGATGATCTTATTAAATCACTTGTTCAAGGAAAATGAATGTGTGAACATCAATCTTCTCTAGGTGCCTTTTCTCAACATCATCTTCAAAGTAGAGGAGATCCTAGACCTTAGGAGCACTATCAACTTTCATTTGATTCACCAGATTAAGGAAGCCTTGGATGGTGGTAAATTCTACATGATGAGTTACGTGGTGGAATTTTTTTGTACTTCCCTTTTATTTAAACCTTTTGTATTCCCACCATGGACCCCAGGGGTGTTTTGGTGCATGTAGATCTCTACAAGTCATATTACCACCACTATAGGAATCACATACATGAGATGTATGAGTCATTCCACCTAGTGGTCTACATGGCCATCAATGATATGACCAAGCCTTGACTCTCTAATGAGATCAAATAGTCCCTCATCCCCATTAGTAATTACTAGTATTATTAGGATAGCACCATCATCTGAGTAGTAGGCATCTATAGGGTTCCCCTCTTCTTACCCTATTAGGTCTTAGACTAACTGATCGAGCAATAAATATCCTACCAACTATTGTAAGGTGTTTTCCACCACTCCCTCAGCTGCTAGAAAAAGGCTTGACTAGCCCTCCCCACAATCATATACCAACATGTGTATAAAAATCTACCTTATTTTTAGAATATGATGATGGGTAGGGATTATTACACCTTGGGTAAATTGGAACACTGAGAGTGGGACCCTCATGGTTTCATCAGGGCCCATGTAATAAAGTACCAATATCATCTCAACAACAACTAAATCCATATGACCCATCTTAATGATGAGATTCATCTCAACCCTACTAATGACAAGGAGGTGTTGGCCATGCTCAAGACAAGGAAGAAAGAAAAGAAAGTTCAACCCATGCCATTTGCTCATAGTATCCCCACTCTACATATGCCAACTTAGGCTAGGAGACGTGTTTAAACAACTTCACCTCAAATTTATATGAGGATAATCAAGGGGGGCCCAAATACTTATCCTCCATGAATTTTACCTCCTTAGGCCCCTACTCTAGCCAAACCACCTCTGATGACTCAGGATACTTGACCCCTAGTTACATAGGCACTATGATTCGACATTATTAGCAACCCCAATTTAAGCCAAAAGCATGAGTATCAATAGAAACCCATATAAATTCCTTCCACTACTACCTCCATCCCTCCATAGCCTAGTGAGACACTCCCAATTTCCCTATCCCTACTAAGATCACCCATATTATTCCTCCCCTATTTCCCATTCCACCCCTTTCATAATTCACCTAGGTACCTATGGATTTGGCCATGTACAACATCCATGCCTCCCAATTTCCATCCACTCAATTGATTCCATCTACAAGGATCCATATAACTTACCTCTAGTCTTAAGAGATTTTATTTCCTAGCTCCCAATGCCCCCAATGTTCATTACATAATAAGATACTATTGTGGGACGTATGCCAACCCAAATCTTGATGGCTATTAGATTAATAGTACCATAAATAATGGTGGCTACCGCATCGACACCCCCTTTAATCCATCCTCAAGTTCAACCACCTCTAAGTATTTTCAGTTTAATAGTTTCAATGGTAACCCCAATAATGAGTGTAGCGGTGTGCACAATTCATTCATCTCTATTCACCTGAGTAATACCTGTGGTTATTATAAAGACTCCCTAGTCTGCCCTTACCACCATCACCACCACATCTCCTTCTACTACTATGGCACAAGCTAATTGGGGTAAAAGGCCTAAGAAGAAATAAAAGGTAACTCCTTGTTAGACTTCTACTTAGTCCCTAGTTTCTCATCTTGTCCCTCTCGTGTTTTCCTTTTCTATCATTCTACGTGCTCAAAGATTTATATTTAACCAACCAATCCCTTTCTTCCTTTTATTCATATTGAATATCCCCTCACCTTAGAGAATTAGTCATAACACTGATGATAAGAAAAGATCATCTCTAGTGAGTGTATGCATATTTAGAGAGGATCTCTCACGTGGACAACAAATTCCAAAGGCTCATTTTGGTTCTCCATAAGGGCATGTTCCTAGAGCTCATAATCATGCCTCTCATAGACCTAAGCCTATATCAAACCTATGCTGGTAACATGAGAGACTCAATTGAAGAGTGGTTGATCATGGCATAAACAATTGTAAAACCTATAGAAGATGGCAAGGAATGGATATTGGCTTACTTCAAGGAAGTCAACATCACAATGTTATTCCATCTAGATGGCACCCTACTAGATATAGGAGAATTCAAGGTTCACCTGGCTCATTTCAACTAATTCATGTGATGAAAGGTGGAAAAGGCCAATAAGGCTGGAGCCAAAGTAATTCTGAAGCTCTAAACCTAATCCACTATGAGTATCGACTAGGTGTTAGAGGTGAAATTATCCTTTGAGGTCCCACTCCAAGTGCACCAATGACTATTGGTCCAATGTAAGGTGATCTTTTGAGAGCCTCCCATGAACTTAGCCAAGCTAGATAGGGAATTCAACTTGGTAAAATCTATGCTAGAAACCAAGGAGGTGTAGCCTAAATAGCTGGGAGGTGGCTCTTCTCTAGATCCTTAACATATCACTTAAGTGGACCCCAAGAATCTTTTTAGGATTAGGGAATCTTCCTTTTTTGAATCATTATAGTTATAACAACCTTGGGTGGCCATCATGGCTAAATATGGGAATCTTGTTATCCTAGGAGATGGGCCCCATTCTCTTTTTATATATTGAAGACTATTTTCTCTTTGTCAAGGTCAGCATTTTATGTAAAGAAACTCTGTTGAAATGAATGCAAATTTACTAATTTTTGTCATTTAGTTTATTTATCTATTAATGTGGTCTATTATTTTCTAAATTTTAAATAAATGCGTATGTTAAATAATTGGTAATGTAATATGTTTCAGATGATGAATGTAATATTTATAATTTGATTCATTATTCTAATACATTTATGGATTCTTCTTGTCCCCTTTGTAATACTCATTAATTAATGTGCTTAAAGTTATAGATTATCTATGAAGACCTATGTGTAATCCATTACAATTTTTTTTTTAATGTTTATTTTTAGTGGATAATTCATAAATTAATTTTTCCCTTTATTTGTTCCTTATACTCTTTCCATGTGTGATGATGAGTCCAAACCCATTGTGAAAATCAACACATAGTGTTGTAACTATGGTTAGGCACATAACTAGGTTCTTGAAGCATTGTCATCTTCTCAAGCTTGGGAACATCCTTTTATGACCTAACTTACTCCCCCCTTTTTTATGTTTATTTTAAGAGCTAAAAAAATCCATCCCCTTTACTTATAAATTGGTGAAATAAATCCAAGTAGTGTTTATCATTGAAATTAGTTAAATTTTGTGAAGGTTAAAACCTCTTTAACAGGTTGAGTGTTATATCCCTAGTGGTAGCACTACACCTATTATAGACTCATTTCAAGAAGGATATATCATGGAGCCTAATATATGTAACCTATGTCATGGTTTGATCTTGAATAAATCCTAAAATGAGAGGATGAAAGTCCCTTATTTTCCTAAATTTCACTCTAAGCACTTAATCTCATAAGTGTCTTGGGGCCAGATTTTAGACTAGACAATAATTTAAAGATAATCACAGTGACTTGGTAAATATGGAAAAGGGATGGTGAGGCTGAGGGATGTAATTTGAAATAGTATATGCAATATAATGTAAGGATAGGTAACTATACAATTAGTGTTTGGGGTGAAAATACACACATAGGAAACTTTAGCAAAAGGAAATCCAAAATTAGTAACCAAGAGGATAGGACTAATTAGAAATGAAGTGATATAGTGATGAAGGATGATAATCAAGGGAAGGATGAAAAGGAAGATCTAGATATTTATCCAAGGATGTTATTTTCATGTTTTTGTATAACATTTATGTCCTCAATCCAAATAGTTGCTTTCATATCGAATATGTTCTCGAAGTATTTATTTATGTAAATGTTGACCAAATTTGACTTTAGTCAAATTGGTTCAACCCCTATATTTTTAAATTTTTTATAAGGTTTACATATGTCTTAGGGAGTCTCATGTTGTTCTATATATGCCACCTATCCTTGCTCTAGCCTTGGTTTAAACCCATCTTCCTTGTACTTTCCCAGTCAACCAAAGTCAACTTTGGTAAAAGATGATCAAAAGTCCAAATTATATTTAAAATGTACTAATATGGTCATTTAAATGTCTTAAGGTGTCCCTAGGTCATAAATTTATCCTTCACCATGTTTCATGTGCAAAAAGAGCATTTTGGTCACATTTTTAGCTCATTTAATGAATTGTACAGCTTTTCAATTAAAAAAACTTGTCCCCAAGGAATATTTCAAGGTATAAGAGGTAAAGACATGTTAGGAGGTAGTCAGAGTCAATTTAGGAAGTAGTTTTATGTAGAAAGAGATAGTTTTCCCTTTAAAATAGGCCATCAATGGCACTTATATAGACTTGGTGAGATAACCTTCAACTTAAAACATGGGAATAGTGTCTCTTAATATCCTTAAGGTCTTTACCATGCTTGGTTAATAGATAAAAAGTCATAAATATTGAATTTTGCTTCTTTTCCTTTTTTAGCCTTCACCCTTCACAAGCCAAGAAGGATCAGCTTTAGATGCATAATATAGTCCATACAGGTGGATTTGGGAGGAGTGCTCTTGGGGGTTGAAAGGGGTCTTATTGTACTTAAAATCCATGGTAAGAATTTGAGTTTCATGGATTCTCCATTATGAATCACTGCTAAGAAGCCAAGCAACTTTTTATGCTTCTTCATCCATGAGGGGTCTCCTTTTTTAGCAAGTTTAAGAATATTTTGCTTTGGTTTGATGAATTTAATTATTTCATATGTGTCTCAGGGCCTCTATATAGGATTTTTAATCATTTTATTTATTTTTGAGTTATCAAATGCCTAAGAAGCCTCTTCTAGGCTTGTTCTTGGATAATATCATCCTCACTACCTTGCAATTCAAAATTTGCATCTACAGGACCCTTATTTATGCCATGCTAGTGTATAGAAGGATGAATGTGAATTTAAACCTCTTGGTTTTGCTATAAATGCATTATTTTATTATATTGAAGCATCAAAACTCATCTTTATGAGAGGTCTCCATATTGTTCATATTATAATTCACTACTTATGCACCAAGATAGTCACCATCATGTGGTTCTGAAAGAGGTCACATGGAGAATTTATATATTTTGAAGATCATCCTCTTATTTTGACATGGTGTAATAGAATGATATGCCTTCATGAGGCAATATATTGACAAGACAAGAGGTGGAAACATGTTTGAAAGAAGAAATCTGAGTTTGGCCTTTTATCCCTAAAATGATAAAATAGAGGATTTTTGGTTTTGTGAGTAACATATACCATAGTTTCAAAATCCCTTTGATGCTCCTAATTGTTTGGCCTTATATCCCTTGGCATGTACAATTAATGTACCAAGTTTTAAATGATGATGACTAATGGAGAGGAGTGTTCAAAAGGTCCAAAAGTACTCTTGAAACCACTAAATTATATCAGTAACATCTACAAGTTTGAGACCAAAAGAGGGATTTCTTTAACCAAAATTGCAAATTATGATTTTATTCCATATATGAGTGATTATAAATGGTTCAAGTGTTAATTATGTATTGGGGGAATCATAAATGAGGATAGCACTTGGTGTGGTGACTTCAAATACTCATTTCATATCCGTACACAGGAAAAAATAAGCACTTATAGTAGGTTATAATACAATCAACTCAAGCATGAATCATTTTTATGTTTTAAGATCTTAAAAAGTGAGTGTAGGGTTAAGTTTTCATTTTTTTTTAATATGTAATTCAAATAAGATCCAAACTAATTAAGAGAAATCCCCACCTACGGGTAGGCCTAAAGGTGAGAGAAACACAATCGTGTTGGAAATACAGGCAATGAGTTAAGAGTAAGGTTTCCTTGGTACTAGAAGAGACTATATTGGTATATATTGGCATAGATAAAGTGTAAAGTGACCTTAGGGGACTCTTGACAAGTTTAAAAACACTATTTTAATCTTGCTTCATGATCAAAAATTTACAGGGATCATCTAAGTATAGTATCTTAGTTAAGACAGTGGGTGACCTATTTATGGGCTAATGTGCATGAAAAGGACCTAGTAAGGCATGGAATGGTAGTAAAAAATTATAAACCACCATAAAGACTCAATAAGTTTCCCAAACATGTTTTCAAGTTTCATTTCAAACATCATAACCTATAGGTAGAGGTAAACACAGTCATAATCAATATTGGATAGACAATCTTGAGAATCCAAGGGTGAAAGAATGTTTGTGATAAATTAGAATGGTGAATGGGTCATAAAAACATAAAATATTATGTTCACACCTTTAATATACTCCAAATAATACAACCAAGACCCAAATAGGGGTAAAACACCTATAGTCTACTTGAGCAGGGTATAGGCAGACAGTCTACTCCCAAAAAACTTAGTTTTGAAATTTGTGTTTTTTGAAGGGTAAAATATTTGAGTTAGGAGATAAATTTTTTAGGATAGAATACTTGTTACTTAATTAAACCTCTCCAATGATTGGTTTTTTGAGACAAATAGAATAAGTTCCCCCTATTTTGTCTCAAACAGGGGGCACTTCCCTAAACTCATAAGCAAGAAGTTTTAAGTGAAATGATAAAAGAGGTGAACCAAAAGATAGGGAAACCATGAAATATGGTTTTAAAATTTGGAACATGTATATTTAATCATTAAAAACCAAGCAATAATTTTGTAAACTAGACAGGGTGGTCTGAGATATAGGAGTTACAGGTAGACCTAGTTAGGCAAAGTGCAAGCCTAACCCCAAATAGGGGGTCACTTCTATTTTCAGCTTTTGGAAAGAATTCCAATGCTTTATATCATGTTCATGAGGATATAAATTATGTGTTAAAACTATTTAAATTAATTTAAAGTGTTAATAAGGTTCATTTTTCTTAGAAGTGTAGATAGACCTATTGAACAAGGTCTGTGAAAAGTTTCAAAAGGAGGGTATTTTCATTTATAGCTCTTAAATAGATATTATGATGATTGAAACATGTTTTTGGGATATGTATAGATATGTTTAAGCTTTCATTATGTAGGGGAGTCCAACAAAAATCCATTTCTTGGCTTAAAGTGCACACGGGCCTACAAAATGCTCAAAAATAACATGAGTGACCATCTTGAGATGCGTAGAACACTCATAATACTTTTCATGGTGGGATATGGTGTTTTGAGGTATTATATAGGGTACCTAATAATCCCTCAGTGGCATTGTGATAGGATTTCAATGTGTCAACTTTATGAATAAACACTAAGACTTGAAAATGTTTGAAAACCCTTACAAACCCTCATTATAGACCTGATGGAGGAGATATTGAAAATGGAGTATCCAAATGTAGTGGAAAGGCCATGAAAATTATTCGAGGTGATAGAGAACTCTCTAGGGACTTGACCCATGCAATTGAGTTGTACCTTACCTATATAAAAGAGGTACAATAGGGTTTATTTTAATAAATTTGTGTTTTGTAAGCATGGGGAACTTTCAAAAGATGAAACAACCTTTGGGAGAGATATTATGACTTTTTATAAGTCTTAATACTCATATATTAAGTCACCTAATCTCCCAAATGTGTTTATCATCTACTTCATCTCAGATAGTCATAGTGAGCAAGCAATGAACACTTAGTAAAAATGGTGAAAATCTAATTCAAAAGCCTTTTAAGGCTTGATTGATGAACGTGATGACTTGAAAAATCTTGACATGTGTCATTACTCCTTGTGCATGGATTATATTATATAATTGGAAGGATTTTGGGTGCCAAGTGTAAGAGGTACATGAGAAGGAGTCATTTTGTAACTATTTGAGATGATTGCTCATGCATAGATGAATAGGAATGATTAGGGATTAATCCAATGAATGTGATGGATTGTTTTTAACCCCTTCTCTTAAGATAAATAATCAAACCTGACCTTATTCAATGGTAAGGTAGTTTTGTGAAGGCAAATCATGGAGATAGTTTCTTATGCAAGCAAGAAATAATCTATACCACATATGGAGGAGTTTAATGACTTGGGAGATATTTATCCATATTTTCTTTATATGACCTATCTAATGCCTAATTATATGACTATTACAACTCCTTCTCCTTGCTTGACAAGTTTCTTAGTGACTCTTGAGCTTCCCTTTATCTCCCTCCTCTCACAATTGCTATAAATTCTAGCTTTTTTGGCTATTGTACACATCTCTCCACGTGGGTATGGAGAAGCCCTACCAAATTTTTGCCTTGAATTAATGAAGAATTTTATTTTACCTCATTCAAGATTTCACTAAGTGCATGTTTTAGTTATTGGTCTTGTGCAAGTATATTTTTCTTACCTTCACATGTTACTCTTCCTAGTGCCTTGTGTGGATTGAAAGCAGTGTCTAATGTGGATTATAGGTATAATGAGTAGCTCATTCATTAGTGTTTCTAGAATACCTATTTTCTAATTCTTCCTAACCTATTCTCTCTTCAACACCCCATGCTTGAAACATTGATGTAAAAGAGGAGTGTTCAATTAGATGAAGTATATGTGTAGGCTTCTCCTTGGTTCCAAGTGCATTGCAAGTGGTGTGGCCAATCATATGTTGCATATGATCAGCCCTATCAAGCTTGTGCTTCACCTAGTCCACCTAGTACCTTTCTAAGTCAGTCCATTGTAATTTTTAAGAAGACTCTCATTGGCTACAAGGAATATATGTTATACCTTGATACTAGAAATGGTTGTGGTCAAGTCATCCCTAGTGATTGTATCAAGAGTGTGAGGGATGCTTTGGAGCAAGTCAAGAAATAATGGATGCATATAGAGAGAGATAATTGGCATGGTCTTAATAATGAGATGCTTGATGTTTGTGGTCTAATTTTCCACCTAGAAGAGAGGTTGAAAGCTCATGAACTAGCTTAGTCTTAGTAGTTCCAATACACCCCATATCAGCCTTCATATGTATCTACTATGCCTTTTCAAAATACTAATCCAATCATGCTTGAAACTACCCCAAGTCCTTCATGCATTCCCCAAAGTTTCCCTTCTTGGAAGTCGATCCAAGAGAGCAGCCAAAGGAAGAGGGATATCACTATTAGATAAGATTTTGAGAGAAGAAGGTTGATGTTGAAAACTCATCTTGACAAGGAGATCGAGTTGGAAAACCAACATCTAAAGCAATCCATCATGGTAGAAAAAAAAGAGGTCTCTAAGTGTGACATTCCTTAATTTTCATCTCATCCTCATGAATAATCTTCTAAGTCTAGTTTCCCAAGATGGAAGGAAGTAGTGGCAGCTTGTGGAAAGAAAGAAAAAGGATGTCTAAGTGGAGAAGTTGAAAGTGAAGAGAAGACTAAACCTACTCAACTCCCTCCTTCTCTTCATCAAGAATTCTTTTTCCCTTCATATCAACTTCCTCCTACTTCTTTTCCTAATGAAGATCATATTTCCCCCCAAGAGAAGCTATTCCAAGAAAGGCTTGCCAAAAGAATTGAGGAGTTAGGACTCAAAATGAAGAATCTCTCATGTATTCAAGAGGATCTGACTTCTTGTGAAGAAAAATAAGATTGTAATGATAATTAAAATGACATTCCTTGTGTTGAAGAAGAAGCTTTGAGAGAGGTTCTTTTGGATTCCAAAAAGGAAGAAGTTTCTCTTATTTTTCACCTTCATGATGGTGACCAAAAACAAGATGATGAATTGTGGCAGAAATTTGAGGATATTTTTAATGAAGTTGAAATCCCTAAGGAGCCTACAATTCCTTTGGAGTTGAACACAAAAAATGGTAAGAAACATGACATGTTTCAATAAGAAGACATGTGGTACACATATATGTATATGTTAAAGTAATATGAGGATTGTGAGAAAACAAAAATCCTAAGAAAACAAGCCCAAGATGTGGAGAAACAAACATGTGTTGAGAGGTATCACCATCAAGAGATTTTAAACCATGATAGAGCAATTTATGATGAATATGAGTCTTTTGAAGATGACTTGAAGATTGGTCCTAAAACCACATGTGAAATTGTTCCTAAAAACACCAAGGAGTCTGAATAAGAAATGCCCCTTGAATGCCATGATACAACACTTCTTAAAGGCTTTAAAGAAGTTGTAACAAATGAGAAGGACAATGAGGCTTTTCATGAAGATATATACTTTCAACAAGTTACCCCCTACATAGATATGTAAATCTACCATAATGATACAAAAGGATAGTAGTATGAGGCATGTTTCTAAAGTCAAGAAGACTTCATCTATTTTGGAGACTTTTTTGAGATGATTCCATCAAATAACATGCCAAGCCAAGGAGATAAAAAGAAGCATGGGCCATCTAATACTACATCCAAAAGAAAGCATGCTTGGTATCCTCATTCATCTAGTGAGGAAGGAGATTCAAGGTAATTTCCTTTTGATCTAGGAAGGGAGGTATGTTTTGTTAGAGATACATAATTAGTTTGCTTGTTGTTGTGTCTTATTTTTCATAAGTGCTTAGTAGTATAAGTGTGTCTTTGCTTTGTGTGTTTGTTTAGTCTTGTTGTGTGTTGTACTTAATTTATGTATTTTGAGGTCAATCAGCTGTCTCGTTGGTCAATTAAAGGTCTGATCCTATTTTTTTAGAGTGCATCTAACTCCCTTTACCCAATGGATGGGATAAGGCTACTAGTCCTTAACATAGGCAAGCATGTTACCCCTAGGAATTGCTAAAAGTATTGACCAAATTTGACTTTCGTTAAATTGGGTCAAACCTAATTTTTAAAACTTTTTATAAGATTTACATATGTCTTATGGACTTTTATGTTGTTCTATATATCTCACCTATCCTTGCTCTAGCCTTGGTTTAAAACCATCCTCCTTGTACTTGCATAGTCAACCAAAGTCAACCCTAGTAAAACATGGTCAAAGATCCAAATTATCTTTAAAATGTCCTAATATGGTCATTTATATGTCTTAAGGTGTTCATAGGTCATTAATTTATACTTTACCATGTTTCATGTGCAAAAAGAGCCTTTTGGTCATATTTTTAGCTTATTTAATGACTTATATGACTTTTCAAAGAAGCAAATTTGTCACCAAGGAAGATTTCAAGGTGGAGGAGTTCATGACATATTAGGAGATAGTCAAATTTAGTTTAAAAAGTAGTTTTATGAATAAATAGGTAGTTTTCCCTTAAAAATAGGCTATCAATGGCACTTGTATGGACTTGGTGAGCTCACCTTCTGCTTAAAACATGCAAATAGTGTCTCTTCATCTATTTGAGGTCTTTACCATGCCTATTTTTTAGAGATAAAGTTATAAATATTTAATTTTGCTTCTTTTCCTTCTTTTAGCCTTCACAAGCTAAGAGGGATCAACTTTGGATGCATAGTATAATTTGTACAGGTGGAGTTGGGAGGAATGCTCTTGGGGGTTTAAAGGGGTCTCAATGTACTTAAAATCCATGGAAATAAGTTTGAGTTTCATGGCTTCTCCTTTATGAATCATTGCTAAGAATCTAAGTAGCTTTTTATGCTTCTTCATCCATGAGGGGTCTCATTTTTGAGCTAGTTTCATAATAGTCTGCTTTGGTTTGATGAATTTCATTATTTCATATGTTTTTTAGAGCCTCTATATAGGATGTTTCATCATTTTATTGATTTTGGAGTTAGCAAATGCCTAAGAAGCCTCTTTTAGGCTTCTTCTTAGTCAAGATCATCCTCACTGCCTTGTAATTTAGAATTTGCATCTACAGGACCCTTGTTTAAACCATGCTAGTGTATGTAAGGATGAATGTGCATTTCAACCTCTTGGTTTTTCTAGAAATGCATCAAGATTTTATATGGAAGCATCAAAACTCATCTTTATGAGAGGTCTCCATATTGTTCATATTATAATTCACTGCCTATGCACCAAGATAGTCACCTATGGGTGGTCCTAAAAGAGGTCACATGGAGAATTTGGAACTTTTGAAGATCATCCTCTTGTTTTGACATGGTGAAATAGCATGACTAACCTTTACGAGGTAACAGATTGACAAGACAAGGGGTGGAAACTTGATTGAAGGAAAAATCTAAATTTGACCTTTTACCATGAAATGATAAAACAAAGGACCTATTGGTTTTGTGAGTAACTCCCTTTGATGATCCTAATTGTTTGGAATTGTATCCCTTGGCATGGACAATGAATATACCAAGTTTTAAAGGATGATGTCTAATGGAGAGGAGTGTTAAAAAGGTCAAGAAGTAGTTTTGAAACCATTGAATTATATCAATAACATCTACAGGTTTTAAGACCAAAAGAGGGATTTCTTCAACCAAAAATAAATATTAGTCTTGTCTTCCCTTTATGAGTGATTATAAATGGATTGGGGGAATCATAAAGGAGTATATCACTTGGTGTGTTTACTTTACATACTCATACCCTATCCGTACATAGGACAAAATAAGCACTTATAGTAGGTTATAATATAGTCAACTCAAGCATGATGCCTTTGGCTATTTTGAGATCCTATAAAGTGAGTACAGGTTCAAGTGTTAATTTTTTGTTAAGATGGAATTCAAATAAGATACAAACTAACTATGAAAAAACTAATTAAGATCCATCCCCACCTATGGGCAGGCCTAAAGGTCAGAGAAACATAGTCATGTTGGAAATACAGATAGTGAGTTAAGAGTAAGGTTTTCTTGGTAATAAAAAATATTGTATTGGTGAAGATTAGAATAGATAGAGCGTAAAGTGACCTTAGGGGACTCTTGAATAGTTTACAAACACTATTTTAATCTTGTTTCATAATCAATAATTTACAGGGATCAACAAAGTATGGTGTCTCAATCAAGACAGTGGGTGACCTATTTATGAGCTAATGTGCATAAAAACGACCTAGTAAAGCATGGAATGGTTTTAAAAAATTATAAACCACCATATATAACTTATTAAGGTTCTAAAACATGTTTTTAAGTCTCATTTCAAACATCATAACTTACAGGCAGAGGTAAACAGAGTCATAGTCCGTATTGGATAAATAGTCTTGAGAATCCAAGGGTGGAAGAGAGTTTGTGATAAATTATAATGGTGAATGGGTCCTAAAAACCTAAAATATGATGTTAAAACCTTTAATATACTCCAAATAATACAACCAATACCTAAATATGGGTAAAACACCTATAGTTCACTTGAGCAGGGTATAGGCAGACAATATAATCCAATAAAACTCAGTTTTAGAATTTGTGTTTTTTGAAGGGCCAAATATTGGAGTTAGGAGATAAATTTTTATGGAGATAATAGTTGTGAAAGTAATTATTTCTCTAAAATGGTTGTTTTTGTGATAAAAATAGGGTAATTTCCCCCTGTTTTGTCTCAACTAGGGGGCACTTCCCTAAGTTCATAAGCAAGTAGTTTTAGGTGAAATGATAAAAGAGGTGAACTAGAAGAAATGGAAACCATGTAATATGGTTTTAAAATTTGTAAAATTCATATTTAATCATAAAAAAGCAAACTATAAGGTCATAAACTAGAGAGGGTGGTTTAAGTTATAAGAGTTCCAAGCAGACCTAGTTAGGTAAAGTGCAAGCCTCACTCCAAATAGCGGGTCACTTCTATTTTAAAATTTTAGAAAGTGTTAAAATTATTTATATCATGTTAATTAGGATATAAATGATGTGTTAAAACTATTTAAATGCATGGAAAGTGTAAACAAGGGTCATTTTTCTCAAAAGTGCAAACTGACCTATTGAACAAGGTTTAGGCCTAGTTTCAAAAGGGGGGCCTTTTCATTTCTAGCTCTTGATGAGATATTATGATGATTGAAACATGTTTTTGGGATATTTATAGAATTTTTAAAGCCTTTATTATTTATTCAAGTCCACCAAAAATACATTTCTTTTCTTGAATTGCACACAGGCCTACATAATGCTTAGAAATAACACGAGTGACCATCTTGAGATGCCTAGAATTCTCATAATACTTTGCATGGTGGCCTAAAGTGTTTTGAGGTATTATTTATGGTACCTAAGAATCCCTTAGTGTCATTTTTATATGATTTCAATGTGTCCACTTTATGAAAAAACACTAAGACCTAAAAGTGTTTGAAATCCATTACAAACCCTCATTACAAACTCGATGAAGGAGATATTGATAATGGAGTATCAAAATGTAGTGGAAAGGCCATGAAAATAATTAGAGGTGATAGATAAATCTCTAAGTACTTTACCCATGCAATTTATGTTTACCCTACCTATATGAAAGAGGTACAACAAGGCTTATTTTGATAAATTTGTGTGTTTTTCAAGCATGGAGAACTTTCAAAAGATGAAAAAACCTTTGGCAGAGATATTATGAATTTTTATAAGTCATCATGTTCATATATTTAGTCATATAATATTTTTAATGTGCCTACCATTTCCTTCATCTCAACTAGTCACAGTGAGAAAGCAATGAACACTTAGTGAAAATGGTGAAACTCTAATTGGGAAGCCTTTTAAGGATTTATTAATGAAACTTATGGCTTGGACACTTTTTACATGTGTCGTTACTCCTTGTTCATGGATTATATTGTATAATTGGAAGGAATTTGGGTGATAAGTGTGAGAGGTGCATGAGAAGGATTCATTTTTTAACTATTTGAGATGATTGCTCATGGACAAAGGAATAAGAATGATTAGGGAATAATCCAATGCATGTTAGGGATTTTTGGCAACCCCTCCCCTTCATATCAATCATAATATCTAACCCTATTTATTGGTGAGGTAGTTTTATGAAGACAAATCATGGAGATAGTTTCTTATGCAAGGAAGAGAAAACTTATGCCACATATGGAGGAGTTTAATGACTTGGGAGACATTTATCCATATTTTCCTTGCAAGACATGTCTCATTCCTAATTATATGACTATTATAACTCCTTATCCTTGATTTACAAGTGTCTTAGTGACTCTTAAGCTTCCCTTTCTCTCCCTTCTCTCACAATTGCTATAAATTCTAGCCTTTTTAGCTATTGCACACATCTATCCACTTGGGTATGGTGAAGCCATGAAAAATTATTGCCTTGAATTAATTAATAATGTATTTTTTCCTCATTCAATATTTTACTAAGTTAATGTTTTGGTTTTTGGTCCTGTGCAAATGTATTTTCCTTACCTTCACATGTTGCTCTTCATAGTGCCTTGTGTGGATTGAAAGCTCTCTTTTGTAGGTCAATAAAAAGTGTATAATGTGGATTGTAGGTATAGTGAGTAGCTAATTTATTAGTGTTTTTATAAGACTTATTTTATAAGTCCTCCTAACCTATGCTCTCTTCAAGACCCCATGCTTGAAACATTGATGTAGAAGAGGAGTGTTCAATTGGATGAAGTGTATGTGTAAGATTCTCTTTGGTTCCAAGTGCATTGTAAGTGGTATGAGTAGACCATTTATTTGGTGTATCACCTCACCTAGATTAGATTTGTTTCATTTATCCTTCTCCCTTTTCACCCCCCCCAAAAGTTAGCAGTAGGTTTTATTGATAGTGGTACATCAAGGGAACTAGCCCTAATCTAGAGATCCATCTCAAATTAGGGTCACCCATAACCCTGAGGTGGTTCCATTATGCCACTTGAATGAGGAGATACTTGTCATCTCCTCAAGGGGTGAAATTGTAAGTGATAACAATTTTTAGCATTCCTGATGGGACTCTTGTTATAATAATTTGAGGAGTTTTGGTTTTCTCGTCAAGATATCATCTTTGGAGGTAATTTCACTAAGCACCAATGGTGACTCCAAGCATAAATATATTATTTAAGTAGCCTAAGTATTGTAATTGTAGTTGTTTCTTGTTATATACACTTCTCACAAATGATTCATGGATTGTTTTGGTGTTGATTTTGTCTTAACACAAGTTGGGAAGACATATCCATCTTTACCCATTCCCTCCCTCTCAATATGATCAAGTCCTTAGCCAATATTTTCATGACCCCTATCAATCATATGTTGCCTATGATCAGTCCTATCAAGCTTGTGCTTCACCTAGTCCACCTATTTCCTTTCTAAATCGGTCCATTGAAAGTTTTAAGAATAATCTCATTAGCCACAAAGAATATATGTAAGACTTTGATATTAAAAATGGTTGTGGTCAAGTCATCCCTAGTGATTGTATCAAGAGTGTGAGGGATGATTTGGAGTAAGTCAAGAAAGAATGGATGCTTATAGAGAGAGCTAATTGTCAAGGTCTTAATAATGAGATGCTTGATGTATGTGGTCTAATTTTCCACTTAAAAGAGAGGTTGAAAGCTCATAAAATAACTCAGTCTTGGTAGCTTCAATACACCCCATATCAACCTTCATATGTGTCCATTATGCCTATTCAAGATACTAATCCAGTCATGATTCAAACTAACCCAAGTCCTTCATGAATTCCCCAAAGTTTCCCTTCTTGTAATTCCATCCAAGAGAGCATCCAAAGGAAGATGGATATCACTATTGGAGAAGATTTTGAGAGAAGAAAGTTGATATCAGAAGCTCATCTTGACCACGAGATTGAGTTGCCAAACCAACATCTGAAGCAATCCATCATGGAAGTAGAAAAAGAGGTCTCTAAGTGTGGCATTCCTTCATTTACATCTCATCCTCATGAAGAATATTCTAAGTCTAGTTTCCCAAGATGGAAGGAAGTAATGGCAACTTGTGGAAAGAAAGAAAAAGGATGTCTAAGTGGAGAAGTTAAAAGTGAAGAGAAGACTAAACCTACTCAATTCCCTCCTTCCCTTCCTCAAGAATCCTTTTACCCTTCATCTCAAATTCCTCCTACTTATTTTCCTAATGAAGATCCTATTTCCCCCGAAGATAAGCTATTCCAAAAAATCCTTGCTAAAAGAATTGAGGATTTAGGACTCAAAATGAAGAATCTCTCATCTATTCAAGAGGAGCTAAATTCATGTGAAGAAAAATCAGATTGTGATGATAATGAAAATGGCATTCCTTGTGTTAAAGAAGAAGCTTTGAGAGAGGTTATTTTGGATTCCAAAGAGGAAGAAGTTTCTCTCATTTTTCACCTTCATGATGCTGACCAAAAAGAAGATGATGACTTGTGGCAAATATTTTAGGATACTTGCAATGAAGTTGAAAGCCCCAAGCAACCTAAAATTCCTTTAGAGCTGACTACAAAAAATGGTAAGCAAGATGACATGTTTCAAGAAGAATAAATGTGGCACACATAAATGAAAATGTTCAAGGAATGTGAGTATTGTGAGAAGAAAAAACTCCTAAGAAAACAAGCCCAAGAAGTGGAGAAGCAAACATGTGTTGAGAGGTATCACCATCAAGAGATTCCAAACCATGAGAGAGCAATTTATGATGAATATGAGTCTTTTGAAGATGACTCGAAGATTGGTCCTAAAATCACATGTGAATTTTATCCTAAAAACACAAAGGATTTTGAACAATAAATACCCCTTGAATGCCATGATACAACAATTCTTGAAGGCTTTGAAGAAGCTATAACAAATGAGAAGGATAATGAGGCTTTTCAAGAAGATATAGACTTTCAACAAGTTGTCCCCTTCATAGATATGCAACTATGCCATAATGATAAAAAAGCACAACAATATGAGGCATGTTTTCAAGGCCAATAAGACTTCATCTACTTTGGAGACTTATTTGATATGATTCCATCAAATAACATGCCGCCAAGCCAAGGAGTAAAAAAGAAGCATGGGTCATCTAATACTACATCCATAAGCAAGCATGCTTGGCACCCTCATTCCCCTAGTGAGGAAGGAGATTCAAGGTAATTTAATTTTGATCTAAGAAGGAAAGAATGTTTGGTTATATGTACATAATTATTTTTCTTGTTGTTGTGTCTTGTTTTCCCTAAATGCTTAGTAGCACAAGTGTGTCTTTGTTTTGTGTGTCTGCTTGGTCTTGTTGTGTGTTGTCTTTCATTTGTGTGTTTTTAGGTCAATAAATTGTCTTTTTGGTAAATTCAAGGTCTGATACTACTATTTTAGAGTGCATCTGACTCCCTTTTCCCAATAGATGGGATAAGGCTACTAGTCCTTAACATAGGCAAGCATGTTACCCCTAGGAATTACCAAAAGTGTTGACCAAATTTGACTTTAGTAAAATTGGTTCAACCATTACATTTTTGAAATTTTTAAAAGATTTAAATATGTCTTAGGGAGTCTCATTTTGTTCTATATATCTCACCTATCCTTGCTCTAGCCTTGGTTTAAACCCATCTTCCTTGTACTTGCTTAGTCAACCAAAGTCAACTCTAGTAAACCCTATTCAAACATGGTCAAAGGTCCAAATTATCTTTAAAATGTCCTAATATGGTATTTTAGATGTCTTAAGGTGTTCCTACTTCATAAATTTTTCCTTCACCATGTTTCAAGTGCAAAAAGAGCCTTTTGGTCACATTTTTAGCTCATTTAATGACTAGTATGACTTGTCAAAGAAGAAAATTTGTAACAAAGGAAGATCTAAACATGGAGGAGGTTAAGACATGTTAGGAGGTAGTTAGATTCAGTTCATGAAGTAGTTTTATACAAAAAGAGGTAGTTTTCCCTTTAAAAATGGCCTTCAATGGCACTTATATGGACTTGGTGAGCTCACCTTCAACTTAAAACATGGGAATAGTTTTTATTCATATCTTTGAGGTCTTTACCATGCCTAGTTTGTAGAGACAAAGTCAGAAAGATTGAATTTTGTTTCTTTTCCTTCTTTTAGCCTTCACAAGTCAAGAAGGATCAACTTTGGATGCATAGTACAGTCTGTATAGGTAGAGGTGGGAGGAGTGATATTAGGGGTTTAAAGGGGCCTCAATGTAATTCAAAAACATGGAAATAAGTTTGAGTTTCATGGATTATCCTTTATGAATCATTTATAAGAAGCCAAGTAGCTCTTTATGCTTCTTCATCCATGAGGGGTCTCCTTTTTGAGCTAGTTTAAGAATAGTATGCTTTGGTTTGATGAATTTAATTGTTTCATATGTGTCTCAGGGCCTCTCTATAGGATTTTTCATCATTTTATTGATTTTGGAGTTATAAAATGCCTAAGAATCCTCTTTTAGGCTTGTTCTTGGTCAAGATCATCCTCACTACCTTGCAATTCAAAATTTGCATCTATAGGACCTTTGTTTATGCCATGCTAGTGTATGGAAAGATGAATGTGCATTTTAACATCTTGGTTTTGCTAGAAATGCATCAGGTTGTTATATGAAAGAATCAAAACTCATCTTTATGAGAGGTCTCCATATTGTTCATATTGTAATTCACTACCTATGTACCAAGATAGTCACCTACAGGTGGTCCTAAAAGAGGTCACATGAAGAATTTGGAAATTTTGAAGAGAATCCTCTTTTTCTGACATGTTGTAATAGCATGATAGACCTTTATGAGGTAATAAATTCACAACACAAGAGGGAGAAACATGTTTAAAGGAAGAAATCTGAGTTTGGCCTTTTGTCCTTGAAATGATAAAATAAAGGACCTATTGGTTTTGTGAGTAACATATACCATAGTTTCAAAATCCCTTTGATGCTCTTAATTGTTTGGTATTGTAGCCCTTGGAAAGGAAAATGAATGTACCAAGTTTTAAAGTGATGACTAATGGAGAGGAGTGTTCAAAAGGTCCAAAATTACCCCTAAAACCACTAAATTATATCAGTAACGTCTATAGATTAGAGACCAAAAGAGGGATTTCTTTAACCAAAATTGAAAAGTAGGATTGTCTTCCATCTATGAGTGATTCTAAATAGTTCAAGTGTTATTTATGGATTATGGTAATCATTAAGGAGTATATAACTTGGTGTGGCAACTTCACATACTCATACCCTATCCATACATAGGAAAAAATAAGCACTTACAGTAAGTTATAATACAGTCAAATCAAGCATGATGCCTTTTGATGTTTTGAAATCCTAAAAAGTGAGTGTAGGGTCAAGTGTTCAATTTATGTTAAAAGCGAAATCAAATAAAATCTAAAATAATTATGAAACAAATATTAAAGAGCCATCCCCACCTACAGGCTGGCCTAAAGGCCAGAGAAACATAGTCACATTGGAAATCAAAGCATTGAGTTAAGAGTAAGGTTTCCTTAATACAAGAAGATATTGTATTAGTGGAGTGTGGCATAGACAAAATGTAAAGTGACCTCAGGGTAATCTTGACAAGTTTACAAACACTATTTTAATCTTGCTTCATGATCAACAAATTTATAGGGATCAACTAAGTATGGTGTCTCAGTCATGATAGTGGGTGACCTATTTATGAGTTAATGTTCATGAAAAGGACATATTAAGGAATGGGATGGTTGTAAAAAAGTAAAAAACACCATATATACTTCAATAAGGTTCCCAAACATGTTTTTAAGTCTCATTTCAAACATCATAACCTATAGGCAGAGGTAAACACAATCATAGTTAGTATTGGATAGACAATCTTGAGAATCCAAGGGTGGAAGAGAGTTTGTGATAAAATAGAATGGTGAATGGGTCATAAACACACAAAATATTATTTTCACACCTTTAATATACTAAAACTAATACAACAAAGACCTAAATAGAGGGAAAACACCTACAGTCCACTTGAGCAAGGTATAGGCAAACAATCTACTCCCTGAAAACTCAATTTTGGAATTTATGTTTTTTGAAGGGTCAAATATTGGAGTTAGGAGATAAATTTTTGTGGAGAGAATACTTGTTAATTATTTAACCCTTTAAAATGTTTGGTTTTATGGTGAAAATATGGGAGGTTCCCCCTATTTTATCTCAAATAAGGGGCACTTCCATAGGCTCATAAGTAGGGAGTTTTAGGTGAAATGATAAAACATGTAACAAGAAGATAGGGAAACCATGAAAGATGGTTTTAAAAGTTTTAACATGAATATTTAATAATGAAAAACCAATATATAAGGTTGGAAACTAGACAGGGTGGTCTGAGTTATAGGAGTTGCAGGCAAACCTAGTTAGGCAAGGTGCAAGCCTAACTCCAAATATGGGGTCAATTCCATTTTCAGCTTTTGTAAATAATTATAATGCTTTAGATAATGTTCATGAGGATATAAATTATTTGTTAAAACTATTTTAATTCATGTAAAGTTTCAATAAGGGTCATTTTACTCAGAAGTGTAGACACACCTATTGAAGAAGGTATAGGCCTAGTTTCAAAAGGGGGGTTATTTTCATTTCTAGATATTGATGAGATATTATGATGATTGAAACATGGTTTTAGGATATTTATATAATTTTTTAATCCTTAATTATGTATTGGAGTCCACAAAAAATCCATTTCTTGGCTTAAGGTGCACACAAGCCTATAGAATGCTTAGAAATGGCATGAGTGACCATCTTGAGATGCCTTGAATTCTCATAATACTTTGTATGGTGGCCTAAGGTGTTTGGAGGTATTATTTAGGGTCCCTAATAATACCTCAATGTAATTGTGATAGGATTTAAATGTGTCAAATTTATGAACAAACACTAAGACCTGAAAGTGTTTGAAAACCCTTACAAACCCTCATTATAGACCTGATGGAGGAGATATTGAATATGGAGTATCCAAATGCAGTGGAAAGGCCATGAAACTAACTGAAAGTGATAGATAAATCTCTAGGTACTTTACCCACGCAATTTATCCATACCATACCTATACAGAAGAGGTATAATACAGATTATTTTGACAAATTTATGTGTTTTATAGGCATGGAAAACTTGCAAAACATGCAACCACCTTTGGGAGAGAGATTAGGACTTTTTATAACTCTTCATGTTCATATATTAAGTCTTATAATCTCCTAAGTGTGCCTACCATCTCCTTCATCATAGTGAATCATAATGAGGAAGCAATGAACACTTAGTGAAAATGGTAAAACTCTAATTAGGAAGCATTTTAAGGCTTTATTGATGAACTTGATGACTTGGACACTCTTTACATGTGTCATTCCTCATTTTTCATGGATTATATTGTATAATTTGAAGGAATTTGGGTGCCAAGTGTGAGAGGTACATGAGAAGGAGTCATTTTGTAACTATTTGAGATGATTGATCATAGATAGAAGAATATTAATGTTTTGGGACTAATGCAATGCATGTGATAGCTTGTTGGTAACCCCTCTTGTTCAGATAAATTATTAGACTTGACCCTATTTATTGGTGAGGTAGTTTTTTGAATGCAAATCATGGAGACAGTTTCTTATGCAAGCAAGAGAGAATCTATGCCACATATGGAGGAGTTTAATGACTTGGGAGACATTTTTCCATATTTTCCTTGAAAGACCTCTCTCATGCCTTATTATATGATTTTTATAACTCCTTATCCTTGATTTAAAAGTGTCTTAGTGACTCTTGAGCTTCCCTTTCTCTCCCTACTCTCATAATTGCTATAAATTATAGCCTTTTTGGCTATTGTACACATCTCTCCACCTAGGTATGGTGAAGCCCTACAAAATTTTTACCTTGAATTAATGAATAATTTCGTTTTACAACATTAAATATTTAACTAAGTGCATGTTTTGGTTGTTGGTCTTGTGCAAGTGTATTTTTCTTACCTTCACATGTTACTCTTTGTAGTGCCTTTTGTGGATTGAAATGTCTCTTTTGTATGTCAACAAGAAGTGTCTAACGTAGATTGAAAATATAGTGACTATCTCATTCATTAGTGTTTTTATAAGACCTATTGTCTAAGTCCTCCTAACCTATGCTCTCTTCAAGACCCCATGCTTGAAACATTGATGTAAAAGAGGAGTGTTCAATTGGATAAAGTGTAAATATAAGCTTCTCCTTGGCTTCAAGTGCATTGTAAGTGGTGTGAGTAGACCATTTATTTGGTATATCATCTCCCCTATATTATAGTTATTTTTAGTTATCCTTATCCCTTTTCACCCCCCAAAAAGTTAGTAGTAGGTTTGGTGTATAGTGGTACATCAAGGGAACTAGACCTAATCTAGAGATCCATCTCAAATTTGGGTCACCCATAGCCCTGAGGTGGTTTCATTGTGAAACTTTAATGAGGAGAGATTTGTCATCTCCTCAAGGGATACAATTTCAAGTGAAAACAATTTTTGACACACCTGGTGGGACTCTTGTTTCAAGAATTTGAGGAGTTTTGGTGTTCTGAAGATATCAGCCTTTGGAGGTAATTTCACTAAGTACCAATGTTGACTCAAAGCATAAATATACTAGTTAAGTATCCCATGTACTCTAATGTTAGTTTTTTTTCTTGTTATATACACTTATCATGAATGATTCATGGATTATTTTGATGATAACTTTGTCTTAACACAAGTTGGGGAGACATATCCATCTTTTCCCATTCCCTCTCAATATGATAAAGTTCCTGGCCAATCTTGTCATGACCCTTATCAATCATATTTTGCCTATGATCATCCCTATCAAGCTTGTTCTTCACTTAGTCCACCTAGTTCCTCTCTAAGTCAGTCTATTACTAGTTTTAAGAAGACTCTAATTGGCTACAAGGACTATATGTTAGACCTCGATACTACAAATGGTTGTGGTCAAGTCATCCATAGAGATTGTATCAAGAGTGTGAGGGATGATTTGGATCAAGTCAAGAAAGAATGGATGATTATAGAGAAATTTAATTGGAAATATATTACTAATGAGATGTTTGATGTTTGTGGTCTAATTTTCCACCTAGAAGAGAGGTTGAAAGCTCATGAACTATCTCAATCTTGGTAGCTCCACTATACCCCATATCAGCCTTCATATGTGTCCATTATGCCTATTTAAAATACTAATCCAATCATGCTTCAAACTACCCCAAGTCCTTCATGTATTCCCCAAAATTTTCCCTTTTTGGAAGTCCATCCAAAAGAGCAGCCAAAAGAAGAGGAATATCAGTGTTGGAGAATATTTTTAGAGAATAAAGTTGATGTTTGAAGCTCATCTTGACAAAGAGTTTGAGTTGGCAAACCAACATCTGAATCAATCCATCATGGTAGCAGAAAAAGAGGTCTCTAAGTGTGACATTCCTTCATTTGCATCTCATCCTCATGAAGAATCTTCTAAGTCAAGTTTCACAAAATGGAGTGGCAACTTGTGGAAAGAAATAAAAATGATGTCTAAGTGGAGAAGTTGAAAGTGAAGAGAAGACTAAGCCTACTCAACTCCCTCCTTCTCTTCCTCAAGAATCCTTTTGCCGTTTATCTCAACTTCCTCCTACTTCTTTTCCTAATGAAGATCCTATTTCCCCCCAAGAGAAGCTATTCCAAGAAAGCCTTTCCAAAATAATTGAGGAGTTAGGACTCAAAATGAATAATATCTCATCTATTCAAGAGGAGCTGACTTCTTGTGAAGAAAAATAAGATTGTGATCATAATGAAAATGGCATTCCTTGTGTTGAAGAATAAGCTTTGAGATAGGCTATTTTGGATTCCAAAGAGGAAGAAGTTTCTCTTGTTTTTCACCTTCATGATGCTGACCAAAAATAAGATGATGACTTGTGGCAGAGATTTGAGGATATTTGAAATTGAGGTTGAAAGCCCCAAGGAGCCTATAATTCCTTTGAAGCTGACTACAAAAAATGGTAAGCAAGATGACATGTTTCAATAAGAATACATGCGGCACACATATGTGTAGATGTTAAATGAATATGAGGCTTTTGAGAAGACAAAAATCCTAAGAAAACAAGCCCAAGATGTGGAGAAGCAAACATGTGTTGAGAGGTATCACCATCAAGAGATTTTATAGAGCAATTTATGATGACTATGAGTCTTTCAAAGATGACTTGAAGATTGGTCCTAAAATCACATGTGAAGCTGATCCTAAAAATACCAAGAAGGATTTTGAACAATAAATACCCCTTGAATGCCATGATACAACACTTCTTGAAGGCTTTGAAGAGGTTGTAACAAATGAGGACAATGAGGCTTTTCAAGAAGATATAAACTTTTAACAAGTTGTCCCCTTCATAGATATGCAAATATGCCATAATGAGACAAAAGGATAGTAGTATGATGAGTGTTTCCAAGGTCAAGAATACTTCATCTAATTTTTATACTTGTTTGATATGGTACCATCAAATGACATGCCAAACCAAGGAGCAAAAATGAAGCATGGGTCATCTAATACTACATCCAAAAGCAAGCATGCTTGGAACCCTCATTCATCTAGTGAGGAAGGAGATTCAAGGAAATTTAGTTTTTATCGAAGAAGGGAGGTATGTTTGGTTAGATGCACATAATTAGTTTGCTTTTTGTTGTGTCTTGTTTTCCCTAAGTGCTTAGTAGCACAAGTGTGCCTTTGCTTTGTGTGTTTGCTTGGTCTTGTTGTGTGTTGTCTTGCCTTTGTGTATTTTAAGGTTAATCAAATATATTTTTGGTCAAGTCAAGGTCTGATCCTATTGTTTTAGAGTGCATCTGACTCCCTTTTCCCAATGGATGGGATAAGGCTATTAGTCCTTAACATAGG
This sequence comes from Torreya grandis, assembly GCA_037957365.1. NCBI lineage: Eukaryota > Viridiplantae > Streptophyta > Pinopsida > Cupressales > Taxaceae > Torreya > Torreya grandis. The sequence continues at coordinate 1,087,131 of JARHVA010002320.1, forward strand.
CAAGCATGTTATCCCTAGGAATTGCCAAAAGTGTTGACCAAATTTGACTTTAGTCAAGTTGGGTCAACCCCTACATATTTAAAAAAATTATAAGGTTTACATATGTCTTATGGAGTTTCATGTTGTTATATAGAACTCACGTATCCTTGCTCTAGCCTTGGTTTAAACCCATCTTCCTTGTACTTGCCTAGTTAACCAAAGTCAACTCTGGTCAACTCTAGGAAAACATGGTCAAAGGTCCAAATTATCTTTAAAATATCCTAATATCATCATTTATATGTCTTAAGGTTTTCCTAGATCATAAATTTGTCCTTCACCATGTTTCATGTGCAAAAAGAGCCTTTTGGTCACATTATTAGCTCATTTAATGACTTGTACAGCTTTTAAAGGAAGAAAATTTATTTCCAAGGAATATTTAAATGTGGAGGAGGTCATGACATGTCAAGAGGTAGTCAAATTCAGTTAAAGAATAAGATTTATGCAGAAAGAGGTAGTTTTCCCTTAAAAATAGGCCATCAATGGCACTTATATGGACTTGGTGAGCTCATCTACAGCGTAAAACATGGGAATAGTGTCTCTTCATCTCTTTGAGGTCTTTAACATGCCTTTTTTATAGATAAAAAGTTAGAAATATTTAATTTTGCTTCTTTTCCTTCTTTTAGCCTTCACAAGCCAAGAAAGATCAACTTCGGATGCATAGTATAATCCGTACAGGTGGATTTGGGAGGAGTGCTCTTGGGGATTGAAAGGGGTCTTAGTTTAATTCAAATCCATTGGCTTCTCATTTATGAATCATTTCTAAGAATCTAGGTAATTTTTTATGCTTCTTCATCCATGATGGGTCTCCTTTTTGAGCTAGTTTTAGAATAGTTTGCTTTGGTTTGATGAATTTCATTGTTTCATATGTGTTTTAGGGACTCTTTATATGATTATTCATCATTTTATTGATTCTATATTTATAAAATGCCTAATAAACCTCTTTTAGGCTTGTTCTTGGTCAAGATCATCCTCACTGCCCAGTAATTTAGAATTTGTATCTACAAGATCCTTGTTTACACCAATGTGGTGTATGCAAGGATGAATGTGCATTTAAACCTCTTGATTTTTCTATAAATTCATCATGTTTTTATATGGAATCATCAAAACTCATCTTTATGAGAGGTCTCTATATTGTTCATATTGTAATTCACTGCCTATGCACCAAGATAGTCACCTACAGGTGGTCCTGAAAGAGGTCACATGGAGAATTTGGAACTGTTGAAGAGCATCCTCTTGTTTAGACATGGTGTAATATCATGACATACCTTTATAAGGCAATATATTGACAAGACAAGAGGTGGAAACATGTTTGAAGGAATAAATCTGAGTTTGGCCTTTTGTCCCTAAAATGATAAAATAGAGGACCTGTTGGTTTTGTGAGTAACATATACCATAGTTTCAAAATACCTTTGATTCTATTAATTATTTGGCCTCGTATACCTTGATGTGGACAATGAATGTACCAAGTTTTAAAGTATGATGACTAATGGAGAGGAGTGTTCAAAAGGTCCAAAAGTACTCCTGAAACCATTGAACTATATTAGTAACATGTACACATTTTAGACCAAAAGAGGGATTTCTTCAACCAAGATTATAAATTAGGTTTGCCTTCCATCTCTAAGTATTCTAAGTGGTTCAAGTGTTACTTATGGATTGGGGGAATAATAAATTATGATATCACTTGGGGTGTGGTGACTTCACATTCTAATAGCCTGTCTATACACAGGACAAAATAAGCACCTACAATAGGTTATAATATAGTCAACTCAAGCATGATACCTTTTGATGTTTTGAGATCCTACAAAGTGAGTTTAAGGTCAAGTGTTAATTTTTTGTTAAGATGGAATTAAAACAATATCCAAAATAATTATGAATAAAATAATTAAGAGCCATCCCCACCTACAGGTAGGCCTAAAGGTCAGAGAAACATAGTCATGTTGGAAATACAGGTAGGGAGTTAAGAGTAATGTTTCCTTGGTACTATAAGATACTATATTGGTGGGGCTTGGCGTATAAAAAGTGTAAATTGACCTCAAGGGACTATTTACAAGTTTACAAACACTATTTTAATCTTTCTTCATGATCAATAATTTACAGGGATTAATTAAGTATGGTGTCTCAGTCAAGATAGTGGGTGACCTATTTATGAAATAATGTGCATGAAAAGGACCTAATAAGGCATGTAATGGTTTCAAAAAAGTATTAAAAATCATATATACTCAAATAAGGTTCCCAAACATGTTTTCAAGTCTCATTTCAAACATCATAACCTATAGGCAGAGGTAAACATAGTCATAGTCAGTATTGGATAGACAGTCTTGAGAATCTGAGGGTGGAAGACAATTGGTGATAAATTAAAATGGTGAATGGGTCATAAAAACCTTGAATATTATTTTAAAACCTTTAATATAATCCAAATAAGACCTAAATAGGGGTAAAACACCTACATTCTGCTTGAGCAGGGTATACGCAAACAACCTACTCATAAAAAACTTAGTTTTGGAATTTGTGTTTTTTAAAGGGTCAAATATTAGAGTTAGGAGATAAATTTTTGTGTATATCATCATTGTGACTTATTTAACCCTCTACAATGGTTTTTTATGTGATTTAAATAGGTTAATTTACCCATGTTTTGTCTTAGATAGGGGGCACTTCCTTAGGCTCATAAGCAAGGAGTTTTAGGTGAAATGATAAAAGAGGTGAACTAGAAGAAAAGGAAACCATGAAAGATGGGTTGAAAATTTTTAACATGCATATTTCATAATTAAAAACCAAGCTATATGGATAGAAACTAGACAGGGTGCTCTGAGTTACAGGAATTGCAGGCAAACCTAGTTAGGCAAGGTGCAAGCCTAACTCCAAATAAGAGGTCACTTCTATTTTTATATTTTGGGAAGAATTAAAATGATTTAAATAATGATAATGAGGATATAAATGATTCTTTAAAACTATGTAAATTCATGGAAAGTGTCAACAAGGGTCATTTTGCTCAGAAGTATAGATAGACCTATTGAACAAGGTTTAGGCCTAGTTTCAAAAGGGGGATATTTTCATTTATAGCTCTTCATGAGATATTATTATTATTTAAACATGTTTTTGGGATATTTATAAAAAAATTTAATACTTAATTATGTAGGGGAGTCCACCAAAAAGCCATTTATTGGCTTAAAATGCACATAGGCTTACAAAATGCTTAGAAATAACATAAGTGATGATCTCGAGATGCCTAAAACTCTCATAATACTTTTCATGGTGGCATAAGGTATTTTGAGGTAGTATTTAGGGTCCTTAAGAATCCATTAGTGTAATTTTTATATGATTTAAATGTGTTAAATTTATGAACAAACACTAAGACCTGAAAGTGTTTGAAAACCCTTACAAACCCTCATTACAAACCCAATGGAGGAGATATTGAAAATGGAGTATCCAAATGTAGTGTAAATGCCATGAAACTAATTGGAAGTGATAGATAAATCTCTAGGTACTTGACCCATTTATTTGAGTTGTACCATACCTATATAAAAGAGGTATAATGGGGATTATTTTGACAAATTTATGTGTTTTATAGGCATGGAGAACTTTCAAAAGATACAACCACCTTTGGGAGAGAGATTAAGTCTTGTTATAAGTATTAATTTTAATATATTAAGTCATATAATCTCCCAATTGTGTCTACCATCTCCTTCATCTCAACCAGCCATAGTAAGCAAGCAATGAACACTTAGTGAAAATGGTGAAACTCTAATTGGGAAGCCTTTTAAGGCTTGACTGATGAACCTAATGACTTAGAAACTCTTTACATGTGTCATTCCTCCTTGTGCCTATATTATATTTCATAATTGAAAGGATTTTGGGTGCCAAGTGTGAGAGGTGCATAGATGGAGTCATTATTTAACTATGTGTGATGATTGCTCATGGACAGAGGAATAGGAATGATTAGGGACTAATACAATACATGTGAGGGATTTTTGTTAACCCCTCCACTTTATATCAGTTATTAGACCTAACCCTATTTAGTGGTGAGGTATTTTTGTGAAGGTAAATCATGGAGATAGTTTTTTAATGTAAGCAAGAGGGAATCTATGTTGCATATGGAGGAGTTTAATGACTTGGGGGACATTTGTCCATATTTTCCTTGTAGGACATATCTCATGCCTAATTATATGACTGTTATAACTCTTTCTCCTTGCTTTAAAAGTGTCTTAGTGACTCTTGAGCTTCCCTTTCTCTCTTTCCTATCACAATTGCTATAAATTCTAGCCATTTTGGCTATTATACACATCTCTCCACCTGGGTATGGAAAATTCCTACCAAATTTTTTCCTTGAATTAATGAAGAATTTTGTTTTACCTCATTAAATATTTCACTAAGTGCATATTTTGGTTTTTCATCTTGTGCAAGTGTATTTTTCTTATCTTCACATGTTACTCTTCCTTGTGCCTTGTGTGGATTGAAAGCTCTCTTTTTCAGGTCAACAAGAAGTTTCTAATGTGAATTTTAAGTATAGTTAGTATATCATTCATTATTGTTTCTATAAGACCTATTGTCTAAGTCCTCCCAACCTATGCTCTCTTCAAGACCCCATGCTTGAAACATTGATGTAGAAGAGTAGTGTTTAATTGGATGAAGTGTATGTGTAGGCTTCTCCTTGGCTCCAATTACATTGTAAGTGGTGTGATTAGACCATTTATTTTGTGTATCACCTCCCCTAGATTATTATTATTTTATTTATCCTTCTCCCTTTTCATCCCTGCAAAAATTTAGTAGTAGGTTTGATCTATAGTGGTACATCAAGGGAACTAGCCCTAATCTAGAGATCCATATCAAATTTGGGTCATCCATATCCCTAAGGTGGTTCCATTGTGCCACTTGAATGAGGAGATACTTGTCATCTCCTCAATGGGTGCAAGTTCAAGTGACAACAATAAACATTATGGGACAAGGTCAAATGGGATGAACAGAGCAATGGATATGATAGGAAAAGTGAAATGTGATGGAAAGAGAGGAGGATGGGATGTATGAACTACTTCCAACTATAATAAAATTTTCATGAGATGCTTATATAAAAAGACATATCATGAGTGACATCAAAGATATATTTTCATCATTGTGTTTATCCAAGGTGTTAGAGAGTTAATTTTAACCATTTGATGATTTTTTTTATTTTTTATTTTTTTTTAAATGATATGATAATAGGGACATGATTAAGGTGCATAACTTCTTTAGGTGCATGATTTTCATTTGTTCATCTAATTCTTGACCTTCTTTAGTAGCCAATTTGTATGCTTCCAAACTAAATTGGAGATAATGACATAGGGTCCAAGCCTATTAGGCTCAAATTTCCACTTCTTTTCATGATCAACATTTCTATTTCTTTGATTTTATTTAAGGACTAGGTCACCAATTTCAAACTCTCTTGATCAAAATTTATTATTGTATTGATTGTCCATCCAATTTTTATATGACTTAAGATGATAAAGGGCATGAAGACACTTTTCATCTAAAAGTTTTATCTCCTGAAATTGGGAAACCCTATATGACTATTTGTTTATGAGGCCTTTGAGTGATATACATAAAGAGAATAGTTCAAACTTGACTAGAAAGATGGTTTTATCACCAAAAACCAATGAATAAGGAGCAATGTTAGTTACAATATGAATCATTGTTCACTAAACCCATAAATTAGGATATAGTTGAAGGTGCCAATCATGGCCAACATCATTAATTATTTTCTTGATGATGGTTTTGTTGGCCACCTCTACTTAGTCATTATTTACCTTGGGGTTACTACAATGTGGAACACTTATATTGGGTGTGTATTTTTTTCATAGGGTTTTGACATATTTATTTTTGAATGATTTCAATTTGTCATAAGTAATTATAGATGGGATATCATATCAAAAAATGATATTATTAACGATGAATTTATAAATTTACTTACCAATGGCATAAGTGAGTGGTATAACTTCCACCCATTTAGTGAAGTACCTAGTGGTTGTAATAATGTGGTTATGGTTTTCTGATGAGGAGGGATTAATCTTTCCAACAAGATCAAATCCCCAGGTAGAAAAGGTACATGGAATGGTTATGGGCTCCAATTATTGTGACAAAGCATGAATTAGGTCTCAATGTTTTTGACACATCACGCACTTCTTGATGTATTGATAGGCATAATAATCCATAATCAACCAATAATAACTGATTCAGAGGATATTAATTTTTAGGACCATCCCACTAGTATTTTCCCCACAAATTCCATCATGAACCTCCTTGATTGCTAAGTGGACATCGTCTAAGTTCATAAATATCAACATAGTTTTATCATATCCTTATTAATAGAGTGTGATGCCAAAAATGGTTAAGTGAGGATTATTGAATGAAGGATTTTTTAAGAAGTTAGGTTAGGGGGACGATATTATTCTAAATCTAGTTGTAGATATATGTATACCATGGGGGATTGGGACTAGTGATGTCACAAACATGTTCTACTGCAAGAGATTGATGGGTTAGAATTGAAATTTGTTTAATTAAGAATTGATGTTGATGCATGTTTGGATACATCTCAAGTAGATAATCAATTGTATCCATTGTATCTATGGACTTATTGTTGGCTCATAGAATTTATTCAAATGTGATATGTTGAAACTATGATTTAAGATTGATAACCATATGCTTGTAAGGGAGAAAATTATCATCCTTTATATGGAAATAGTTATTGACCTAATTGATTATAAGATGAGAGTCACCATATAATTGGATATGTTTTATATTCCATTTATGATAAAGTTGAATCCCCACAATAATTGCCTCAAACTCTACAATGTTATTGGTGCAACTAAAGGTGACTCTAAAGGCCATTTGAATGATATCACCTTGAGGTGTGACAAATAATGTTAGCCCCTGATCCATGATTAGTGAATTATATGCTAAAATAAATCTTCCACATGTGTGACTCATCAATTGATATGATGGATTCATCAAGAAACCCTATGATTAATGGTTGTGTTTTAGATAAAGGGTATTTCATGAACTGATCTACCAAAACTTGTCCTTTAATCACTTTCTAGTTGACATACTCAATATCAAACTCACTGAGAAACATGATCCATTTATCCATTCATCCCATAAGGGCTGATTTTAATAGTAGATACTTCAGAGGATCAATATTTACAATGATCTTGGCTTGGTTGTTTAGCATGTAATGACTAAGTTTTTTAGATGTGAAGACAACCACTGAACATGATTTTTTAATTGGCATATAATTAAGCTCATAGGATACTAATGTTTTATTAAGGTAATATATGGCTCTTTATTTTCGATACTCATCATGCTGAGCCAAAAAGTCTTCTAGCACACATTGAGTTATTGATACAATGATTTTCCTAGCATTAGTGGTGCTAAGAGTGCCAAATTCAAGAGATATTTCTTCAAATCATTGAATCATTTTTGACATTATAGACTCTAATGATATTCAACCCATTTATTTAAAATATGATTAAATGGTTGACATTTATATTTTAGTTGTAATATAAAATGGTGGATGGCCTAAAACTTTCCTTAGATACTTAAAATTTGCTTGAGATTGTGAGGTGGAGGCATTTCCATGAAGGCTTTGACTTTAATAGGGTCAAATTTGATGCCTTGACTAAATATAATGAATCCAAAGAGTTTACCTAATGTGACACAAAAGACACATTTATTGGGGTTTAGTTAGACTTTTTACTCTCTTAGTCTTTCAAAGATTCTTATAAGGACTACAAGATACTCTTCCCTTGTTCTTGATTTTCGTAAGATGTCATCAGTATATTCTTCTAAAATTTCATGCATCATATCATATAAGATTATTATCATAGATCTTTGATACGTTAAATTAGTATTATTAAATTAAAAGGTCATGAATTGAAATTAGAAGGATCCATATAAAGTAGTGAAGGTTATTTTGTGTTGATATTTTGGATCAATTCAAATATGATTATATCCTGAGAATCCATCCATGAGTGATAAAATTTCATAACGAATAGTTGAATCAATGATCATGCCAATGTTTGGAAGAGGGAAGTCATATTTTAGGTAGGATTTATTGATGTCTCTAAAATTAGTGTAGATATGAATTACACCTTATGGTTTGATGATGGGTATAATATTCAAGATCCAATCCAAGTAGTCGATAGGACAAATAAAGCCCGCATTCAAAAAAAAATTCTCTTCATTCACCAAAAGTGCCACCTTGGAATGCATTTTCAAAGTTTTTTCTTGATAGTTCTTTCATTTAGATGGACAAAAAGATGATGGAATACCAAATAAGGATCTAAGCCTAACGTATCCACATAATACCAAACAAAGATGTCAATGAAGTCTTTGAGAAGCTCTATTAGTATGTCTTGTTCTTCAAGAGTGAGTGTGGCCCCAAGTTTAATTATCCTTGGGTTGTATTCCATTATAATATTGATACTAATGGTTTTTCAACTAATTATGGATATTGATCCTACATATATGTAGAGATAAGAGGAAGCTAGTATTCTTAAGGTATTTACATGATATCTGGAAATTATTTAAATAGATCATCATACACTTGTTGTATCCAAGACTAAGAGAGTCATTTAATACCATGACTTGCAGATTATTATATGATATAAGGGCATTCTTAGGGGACATGCATAATTCCCCATCCAGTGGTGCCTTAGAGATATTTTCACCAATAAACACATCTTTATTTTTATTTATCTTTCTCATCCATTAGTGCCTCAAAGAGGTTTTAACTAGGGGATGCCACTTTTTTATTGTTTTGACTTTTTTAATTTTTTTGGTTTTTCTAATTAGGGAATTCTACCTATTCTCCAAAGTATTCACACACATCTAAATTGATTTTTAACCCTTCTTTTGGTCTCTAAATGGTAAATGGTCATGTATGCCCATGAATCTTGCTAATGTTTTATCATTGTAAAATAGATCAAAAGATGGTTCCTCTTGCTAGTCCCAGTCAATAAGGTTAGGGAAATAAAGTTCCAGATTGATGGTATAGATGGATGTGTCAATTAAGAGGTTTGTGGTAGAAATATCCATTTAGATACTATGAATGGACCCTATTACAACATATTCTTTGGATAAGGATTCCTAAAATATGGAGGTGTTAAAGATGGAATCATAGGGATCAACACTTGGTGGCTTATATCTCAAACCATGATACAACTGATAATATTTAGTCGAGATGGGCTCTAGAATGCCTTGTTCTTAGAGTCCAAGTCCCAGTCCTTTATAGTTCATTTTCTTGAATATTTGATTAGCCTTTGGATATTCTAGATGTTGAAAACATGATGCAATTCCTTCCTTAGATAACCAAGAGTCATATAATCACTTGTTTTTTTATTTTAATAATATGCCATATTTATAATATGTTGTCTTAAAAATTTGATGAGATGTCAGCCTAACTTCCTTCAAGTGGGACACTTGTAATTTCATGGTGATACAAGGAGTTCTCTAACAGTGAAAGTGGGGTATTTGTATTCACCACATCCTTTAGAGATGATTTTGATATGGTAATGCATAGAAAGATTAGAGGAATTGAATGGTAAATCATCTATATGGATGTAAGACTTGGACTTTTATTGATAGAAGGTGCACTCTTGGTGATAGGATAATAAATGGAATCCTAATAGAGAACCTCCAATGCTTGAAAATATTGAAAAGGTTTTTTATTACCTAGGATTGTGACTTCCATTCTAGAATGAGGGAATTTAAGACATTGATGAAGGGTTAATGATAAAACCTACATTTCATGTATCCAAGGAAAACACAAAATTATGTTATAGGGTAATTCAAATTCTACCACATGAATTTGGGTTTGATGTATAACAGGTCCCACCATGATAGGAAGGTAAATAGTGTTGAATGACTATTATTCATTATCAACATAAGCTTTGATCATGATGATCTATGGTATAAGTGAGGGCTCTAAGTATCCTAGACTCTTGATCAAGTTGATGTTACAAATATTAACTCTAGACCCACTCTTTACAAACACTCTCTTAATTTTTTTATTTACAATGAACACCTCAATATACAATGGGTTATTGTGATTAGGAATAGGAGGATACATGTCTTGAGGATCAATGGTAATTTATTAGATGGATGAGAGATGACCCAAGAGGGTTTAGAACTAAATAGTTCCAATATCTATTAGAGCTCTTAACTCCTACAGATATTTGTTGATAATGCCATGATGGATCAAGGATGACTTGAAGAGATCCATAATATAAATTTGTGTTGGGGTATTCTCAATTTATTTGATGATATCATAGTCATATTTAGTATGATTCAAAGGAGGTATTTAGATATTGATGTTTAGAGGTATCCTTTGAGGGGGAACTTTAAGAGGTGTCCTCAATATAGTGATTTTCCATGGCATGTGGTAACAATGTAATTGAATGATGTTTAGGAGACTTGTCCATTATCTTGATGGTGATGATTATGTACTTGTAGTGGTCAATGTGGCCAACAAAAGAGTCATAATTATGTGGGGTCCTTATATATTCTACGTGATTAGAATGATATATTTGACCTTGGTCCTAGTGTGTATTTTTTTATTTTTGGTCATGTTTGGGAATAGGATCTTGGCATATTACAAGTTGTTGTTTCTTGGAAGAAGACTCCTATCCTTCAACATTTAATTCACCATGGTCATAAAGTCCTAGATATAATTATAAATCTACATGCACATTTGGGTGTCATGATCCTTGACTCAATGATATCCACAATATTCATCTTCCTTATACAATGTTAGTTTTGGTTGGATCTCATCCATGGGTTTTATTTCAAAAAGAATAATAATTTTGGTGGATATAATATTATTTAAGACATTCTCCACAAGTTAATTTAGATTAGTGTATCATCACTTCTTAGAATCTATCTTTGGCTTGACATTAACTACAATGATATTTGATACACTTTAAGATATATGAAGATTAGATCCATGAATGGTTTGGACATGTTTGACATCTAAGACTCCATCACCAACCACATTATTATTCTTATAAAATAACATTAGCCTTTATAACAAGGGGTGAGTTTTATTTTGATCATTATTTGAAATATTTTGATTACTCCCTTGGTAATAAGGGATTTATCAATTTTAATACCCTTATAAAAAATCTCATCAAAGGTATTGACACGATGTAATTTCAATTGTAGAGCAATTCTTGATTTAATTTGGTAATGAAAATAGTGGCTAGTTATTTCTTTGGGATCAAACATGTAAATCTACTTGTTAGACTTCACCATCTCTATAATAATGATGATAAATTTTATCCATTTATTTATTTGGCATTATATATATTCATTAACTTAATTTCATGTTCCACATTATAAGATAAATGTTTGACAAACTTATCTGACAAGTCTATAAATGATGTGATCGATCCCTTTGGTAAGTGTAAGAACCATTCCAAAGTCAATCCTCTAAGACTATGAGGGAATAATCTAATAATATAAGCATAATTGTAAGCAACATCTTGACAGGACATGGAAAATTCCTTGACATGCTCCTTTGGATCCCACTTCCCCTTGTGTTTGTTAAACTTAGGTGGTTCAAAATGAGATGGGAAGGGAGTGCATAATATGATCATTTAAAGTGGATAGGAGGATAGGTCCTCAAATATATACTTATTACTCCATGATACCATTTATATCCCTTGTATAACATCCTTCATCACTAGCCATTCTTGGGAAAACATGGGGTCAGATAATGGGACTGATGATGATGAATGATAGTTGGGATTTTTTGATTTTAGCTTGTGAGAGGTAGATTAGTTTTGGATGGATTCTTGGGAGTTTGGGGTTTATTAGTTTTAGGATTTATTCAATATGCAAGGGAGGCCACTTTTTAAGTTATTTGATTTAGTTGATCAATCAAGGATTTTTTATGGTTTTGTTTGGCTTAATCTTCTATGGTGGACTTCCCTTTGCCAAGTTTGATGTTGTTGATATTGACAAATTGTGCTTGAGTTTCATCTTATTCTTCTTAAAAAGGATTTTGTAAAGGTGTAGGACTTTCCAATTTAGGGATATGTATAAAATATTTTATATTGTCTCAATCAAAATTGGGAGGGAGCATGGATCCTACTTTAACAATTTAGAGTAATAACTCATCCCTATTATCATAGATATGTTGCTATAACTGGGCTCCACCATAGTTAGTGTTCAACAAGTCATATTGTGAGTCTTAATTTTGTGCATCCATATGAATAAGGTTTTCTTCATCATCACTATGATGTTTCTCACCTCGTAAAAGAATATCATGATCATTGTGATGGCTTGATTGTCCAATACTAAGTTGTTGATGAGTTTGGATAAGCATGATGTTGATATGTAGATAAGCTAGATAATATGATATGGGGAATATTTTATTATTAATCTTTATTTTATCAAATATTGGGATTTTAAATGTGATATGAGAATGTGATATGGGATTGGATTATTGACAATGTGTACTTGAACAAATTTAAATTGTGGACATGAGCTAGTTTGATTGAGATAGGGTAGGGTATTAATAACCATAGGTTTGACTAGTTCTTGACTTGAATTGGGTTGAATTATATGGTGAGTTTTAGGTTTATGTTAGCTAAGAAGGATATTGACTACGTAGTGGTTAACCATAACCAAAGTTAGCTTGATTTGATTGGGACTAGCTCAGTTATGTGATTTGATAGGAATTTCTCAAGTTTTTAGATGAGTTGATGATGAGGTTTGACTATGCATTTTATTTCAATCAAGCTTAAGAGGTTGGATAATGGAAGAGTAATGGGGGTAATTACTCACAAGACTAGACATTTTGAGAGGATGCATGTAAGAGATGATGGGGTAAAAGGGATGTCATTAGATTATGATGGGATGATAGGGTAATGATTGATTGATGTAAGGATTGGACAATAGTATTTATATGTGGACCTTATGTTACATGTGATGGGTTAATTTTTTTGGTGAATTGAATAGGTCTAAAAACATTACTAGTATCAACAACACATAAACAAGATCACACAATATAACAAGCTTATGATAGAAAATAATGAGTGTGATATGTAATAAATAACCCACTGATCTACTTGGGTAAAGAAGTGACTAGGTTGGTATCTCAACCATCAATCTATGTTTTTATGTGGTGAGTGATCTTCTGGGATGTTTTCCCCCTACACTTGAAGTTGGGTATGGCTGAAGGATCTTAATCTAGGTCATATAATGCTTACTAAGTGTGTCTCATAAATACCTCATACTACATGGGGCCCAAGTCTATATAAAGATGATGTTGGATGCTTGATTATTATATTATAACCTCCTCAAATTATAAAAAAATTGTGTAAATTTGCTTAGATTTATGATAGCTCTCATTGATATTTATAATTTTCTAGAACATGAAGTATGGATTAGTGCATGGTGATGAAATCCATGATACAACCTACCTAATGACTATGACAAGTGCATGGGGATCAATTCCACATCATGTTTCTCCTATAAAAATAAAAAATAAGGAGGTTTAGCAACTATTTTTGATCTACAAGGTCACCCTATGGGTGTGAGAGGAGATCATAAATAGCCTTAGCCTTGAATATAAAAAACACACAAACACAAAATACTAAGCTAAGATGATTAAAACACACACACAAAGAGTTAAAAATATGATTAAAAGGATGTGTATGACATGTTTGATATTTTTTTCTTTGACAGGCAATATTTTAAAACATAAGTTAGTATATTCAATTTGGATCTTGAGGGGTAGCCTATAAAAAAACCATTAGAAAAAAGTCACATTTACGTAGAGTGAAGTTACAACTAATCAAGACGAAGCCACTTCTACACAAAATTAAATCACCACACAAAACATGTCAGCCATAAATTAACAGTTAATTATAAAATTGATTTTACTCAAAATGAAGATGATAATTACATAGTGAAGCTCCTTATGTACAAAATGAATCCACTGAAATAGACATGTTAGTAGAAAACTAGTTAAGAAATAGAGCCACACTTTTCAATAGCTAAGTCGTTAATACAGGAGAAAAGTGGTAAATACATAACATGTAATAGAAAAATGAAAATATCAAAGTTTCCAAAAAAAATATTAAATATAATAATATTATATCAATCTTGCTAATAACAAACATGAAGCCACATAAACATGGAAACACAAAAAATAGTATAACTCAAAACTAAGTATGGACCTATTGCAGCATCGTGTCTATAGTAGAATTTTTGTAACCTATGGATAAACGAAAAATAAAAAAGTGTGAAATATCTAAAAATATCATAAAAAGGTTAGTGCTTAATCAAAATCACTAACTCAATAGAAGGAACTTTGAAAAAACTAGTCATAAAAGTCAAATAATTAATCAAACTATAACTATCAAGTTTAGAGGTTAAATATGAAATCACTTGTGGTTAGAGGGTAGTCACGCTTCTTTAGAGAAAAGTCACTTCAACATAGTTCAAAGCCACTAGCAACTTGGAAGGGTTTATTTCACATAATTTTAGAGTTTTTGGCCACCAAATCTTCTCACAAAGGAACTTGTAAGCCTAATCAATCACACTAAAAACCTTCACAAGCAAAATTTAAGGGATTTCTCCTACCATGGTCACCAAAAATGTATGCTTAATTTATATTCTAGGGGATTAGATATAAATACATAAACATTCTAGACATAGCTCTCTACATAGCCAAACTAAACAACCTATGATTGGAACAAAAAAGAAGGTAAATTAGATGTAAAATAAATGAAACACAAAATCAAATCCTTATACCTAAATTATGCATGCAATAGACTTACTCTTGATGTTGTGGATGGCTCCAAGTACTTGACTCAATGCTTTATTATTGAAATTATGGGTTTATCTTACAATTCTCAAGATTTCAGTATCAGGTGAGTAATTAATTCTTGATTGAAGATGACAGAGACAACATGGTGGAAATATTCATAAATTATTTTTGTTACATGGGGGTATTGATGCATGAGCATCAATAAAAGGAGAGACAATATGTTAAAAGATAGTTATTTTTTGGTTATCAAGGTTGTAATGGGTCTTGAAATACCCTTTAGGAAGTCTTAGAATGTTTGAAGTCCTTCTAGTCTGTGTGTTTAAGGCTTCTTTTGGTTTCCCACCAAAAAGCCTCTTTTGAATATTTAAATTTATGAATGTGTACTAGATTAGTTTTTGGATGTTATATGAGGAGTTAGTGGTTGAATAATGTTTTAAGAGGTCTTATGATACCTAAGGGGTCATTTTTAAGTGCTTTGATTGGACATTAGTCATGATGTTAAATGTAAGGCAAAATAAGGACAAGAATCAAGAACATAGGTAACGAAGACCTACGTTGGAGTTAGCTTCTTGGAGAGGTAGTTATCAAGAAAAGGGAGTTATGCATGAATGTCAGCATGCTTGAAAATACATAAAGAGAGTTTAGATATTAATTATAAGGTATATATGGTGGCAATACTTTGAGGAGGCAAAGTTGGCGAGAAGACAAAGAACAATAAATAAACTAAGAATTCTATCCTTACTGTGAGAGTGAGATGTATTGTGAGATTTTGATCAATGCATGAATAAAAGTGATCTGGTTTATCATTTTGATGAATCCATAAAACTAAATCATAAGTAACAAAGTTAATTTTATCATACTCTTGTATGTATGTCATGGTTTTTCTCCATTAGGGTTATAAGTTGATATGCACAACGTGTATGAAAATGGAGAGCAAGTCTGCCAATGGACAGGTAGGATAGAAATTGGTAAGGTTTATTAAGACATTTTATTGGTATAATATTATTAATATATATTTATTTTTAATGGATTATATTTAGGTCACTTAGCCACAAGTATAAAAAAATTATTTTTCAAGTTATGAAAACTCTATTTGCACAGTCAGAAGACTCTATTTTGGTATATGTTGGAGATTCTTCAAGTGTTTGGAAGATGAAAATGTAGTAGATAAAGTCTATTAAATTATAGATATAAATAAATAATTATAGGCCTTGTATACAAGCATGTTGGAGTCTCAAACTTCCATATAAAGAGTAAGAATTTATAAATTGTCATACACAGCCAAGTATTGCATGCAAAATTTATATATTTGTTGCTTGAATTTTGTTGAGGATATATTTACAACATATGATCATTCTAGAAAGGTATAATAGTTTAGGACATACCCTATAAAAGCATAAAGTCCTATTGGAGATCTCAAATCCTTCTTGAAGTCCTAAAACTCATTTAAAACCATCACACAGTCTTAGAAAAGTGTTCAAAACTCTACGTATTTGTATTTATTAAGTATATTGTGATTGGTCCTTTATATATAACTATTGGAAAAGTTTTAATATTCTTGGGTAGACCTTACAATGTTTTTTTTTAATTTAGAAGTTGGTAAAACTCAAAATATTCATTTTTATAGCCTCTTCACCACCTATACGCCTAAATTAACCTTGACTAGGGTTTTGAATTGAAAAGTTGTATAACTTGTGATTCATCTAGTGGAAATTCTCAAAGATTAGTAATATATCATATTTTGACATGGGATAAAATATTTAAAATGTTTCATTCCCATACCAGGCCGTATAATATAATATTTTTGATTATGTACTAATAGGAGGCCTAAAAGACCTAATTTTAAAAGAAGTTGAGTGAGTTGAAAGGTCTAACTAGAGAGTTAGAATGTGAAACTTCTTATAAATCTAAATGGACTTAATGGGTACCTAAAATAGTAGTGGTTTATTTTGAAACCCTATAGATTTTTCTAACCAAGGAGGTTTAGGTGTTTTGAGGGCTATAATGATAATTAGGTTCCAAGTACACAATAAGTGTATATGATGATTTAAAGATGGAATGAAGCATTAATTTGAGTTGGCACAAGTTTTTTTTTATTAATAAATGTTATTCATGGTGCATATACATGTTCATGGAGTTCTAAATATGAATTTGGGATTTTAGAGCCTTGTAGAGTTGACTAGTTGACTAGATCCATGGTCTATATGAAGACAAATATCAAGAATGCTTAGTGAGAATAATGGGGATCAGATAAAGACCTATAGCAAATAAGTTGTCAGGGATATCTAGATTATGAGCAAGTTATCTATTAAATAGACTTCAATACAAGATTGTATACAGGTATTGTTGGCCATTTCTTGGTCCACATACCATTGTTTGCCTAAGTATGAGAAGATAAACTTTCAAGTAGGAAATGGAGAGTCTTTAGATGACTTCAGATTTTTGATAGCCCATGACTTAAATGGTTTTATAAGTTGTAGAGTTACAAAACTATAAAGTAGTAAGCAACAAGGTGTTAAGGACCTGAAATGGTCTTGAACAGAAGGCTTTGGGTTATCTCATTGGGAAGTCTTCGAGTTTTCCAAAGGGGACAACTTTGGGTTTATAAGGTAACACAATTTTTTCACTTCATGAGTAATCAATAATGAGAAACCCAAAGTAAGAAGCTCCAAAAGCCCTGAATTGGTCATGGGCAATACAAATCGAGTTTTTGGAAGCAAGTGACTTCCTAAGTTACAAGTAATGAGACATCAAAAACCTGATTTGGTCTCTAAAGGTCCTCGGGTTCTCAAAAGGACAAGTCTTCTCCAAAGAATACTCCAAGGGTCATTTTCAAAGTCCAAAGGGCATTTCCTTCTCCAAGTGGATAGTTGCAAGTTTGTTGAATGCTCTTTTGAGCTTCAGGAGGACCGTTTCAAATTTTTTGAAGGGTATATTTCCCTTTAGAAAAGACCATTTATAGAATCTTGAAGGGTCCCTTACCCTTCGATATATTCCTTAAAAAAGCCCATGGAAAATAATTCTGAAGGAAAGGAACAAAAACAAAAGTTTGAAGGGTATGTTACCCTTCAGAAGGTGCCATTGACAAAGTTCTGAGGGGCCATTTTCAATTATTTTAAAGGATAATTTCCAAAGAAAGAGGAACATTTAAAAATTCTTGAAGGGTATCTTTCACTTTAGGAGGAGCATTTTCAAATGTTGAAGGGCACTTTTCTCAGTGGGAGGACCATTTGGGAAAGTCTAAAGGGACATACAGGAAGCTTGAAGGGTCTCTCACCCTTCAAGAAAGTCCATTTTAAAAAAACTGAAAGGTAACTGAAAAAGAAAGATCCTTCAAGGTAAGAAACAAAAGGAATTCCTTTAGGAAATGATACAAGGCAAATTCTGAAGGAAGAAAGCAAGAAGAAGCTTCAGACAAAAAGTTCTAAGGAATTCCTTCAGACAAATTATCCCAAGGAATTCCTTCAAGATATTTTCCTGAGACAAATAGATCTTGAAAGAAATAGGCTCAAGGAAAAAAGACAATTACTATGGACATTTTGCCCACTATTATGGTGAAAAGAGATAGCTTCGAGAAAGTAGTCTCGAAGGAGAAAGATGTGAGACCAAGTGTCTAAAGAAAAAATCCAAACAAGAAGCTCCAAAAGAATTCCTTCAAGAAAATTATTTGAGAGAAACTAAGAAAATTGCTCATGAGAAAAATGTCGAAGAGCAAAGGAGAAGATAGAGTATAAAGTTGGAGAGATCAGAAAGCCTGAGTTACTTTGCATAGAGTAAATCAGGATTCTTCAATGACTTAACTTGAAAAGATTTATAAGTCAAGTAGCTTTGAAAACCCAAATTGCATAGCAAAGAGTAGATCAGATTTCCAAAGCTACTTGAATTAATAAACTTAGTCCAATGGCATTTTCTAAGGATTGACAGTGCACAGGAGTCATGATCAAACAAATGAGAGGCTGTCAAGTGGCACAAAGGCATCTAGTTGATAGGGAGATTGATGATCCATAGGTATCTATGATAGAAGAATTCATAGTGTAGGTTAAGGATCTGAGGCAGCTTATAATGACCAATCAATGTAAATGGGAGTCCAACTAGCTAGTAGTTGGGAATTTATGAAGGTTCTCATCCTTCAATATGGCTTGTTCTTGACAAATGACCATCTAGCATAAAAGTGGGATGGTTCAACCAGATTTTTCAACACATGGATACCGATGTCACTTTTCAATAAGACACATAAAGGAAAAAGGTCATCATGTCATCTTTAATACTAAGATCAATGTAGTCATGCCAAGAAGTGACATTCTAACTTCCTGTGACATGGCTTCTCAAAATCCACCAAGGGAGTGACTTGAATGCAGGAATGGCTTGAGAAGATTTTGTGGCAAACCTAGAATGGCACATTTCATGGAAAAAGGAAGATAATGGCGGTGGTTGTAGGAATTTAAAGTTTCCTTCCTAGTTTCTCACACATTCCCATCTTCTCTTCCCCCTTTTCTGTTATAAATAAAGGTCTTGGAGCCAAAAAATTATCTCTAGTCTGGTGATAAAGTTACTCTACTAAAATCACTTTGTAAAAGACATTTTGAAGTAATAAAGATTAATATTTACCTCTCTCTTGTCTAAAAATTGCATTGAGCAAGCTTGTGCATGATGGCTTTGTGAAGAAGTGTTCTTCCATGCCCATTGTCCTTCTTTCTTGCCTATTTTTAGGTGTTTTCAAGTTAATTACAAGTTTGGACTTGAGCTCTTTTCACCATTAATAGATGCTTGGTGTGGATTTCAAAATTCCTCTTTGCTTCATGTATGGCCCAATGAGCTTAATTTATGAAATACTTATGCAAATTAACTGGTTATGAAGGTTGTGTAAGCAAAATTTATCTTATGCTAAATTAGTGTTGATTCCCATACTAAGTGGATCATTTCTTTTGGTGTATCACCTCCCTTAGCTTAGATTTCCTTGCATGTTATCCTCCTATCCCTTTTCCTTAGCCAACAATAGATTTTAGTGTGGGAATCAAGAGTCGAAGTGAAGCATCTGAGGAACTAGCCTCAGTAAAAATCCTAGAGGTTCAATCTCACCATAGGATACCCACATCCTGAGGTTGTCCCCATGCTTGTGGCTGGAAGTGAGAGAGCCTAAAGAACTCTCTCACAAGGGTGAAATTCTAGCCTACAACAGTTTTGACACGCTCGATGGGACTCACTACCATTTTCATTTCCATTTTTATGGAAGATTGGTCAAGTTTGATGTTGTTTTGATCAATTTTTAGTAGTGGTAGCTTTCATCTTCCAACATCTGGTGACTCTGGGGAACACCCAACTATCTGGTAGCAGAGCAGTAGCTATTTTTCATGCTAAAAATATTTACAAGATCAGTGACTAGAGGTTTTCCTTCTGAATTCATTGAAGTGCCTTTAAACTCAGCAAGGAGGTTAAGGTTTGCCCATACTCATCCATACATAGGGCATCCTCTTCTTAAACTAGTCATAAGGCATACCTACACAAGAAGATCCCTTTTAGCCCCTCTTGCTATTATGATTCTCCAAAGAGATTTTTTGGGTTTCAGTGGCCAAAGTCCTTTAAAATTGCAACAATATGACCCTATGCTAGTAGCAACCCTCAAAAGTGTCCCATATTACATAGGAGACCAAGTTATAACTTCTCCTGAACACATAATAGACATAGCCAATTTGTGCAACATCCATAATGTCACAATAGAAAATGTAGTTATTAGGATATTGGCTATATCCTTCAAGGGAAAGGTTTTAGATTGATATAGGGGTCTAGCTCCTAACTCTATCCAATCATGGGATCAACTAGGAATAGCCTTGTGTAAGAGGTTTGTAGATAAGAGTGATCATTTGTCACTTGCAAAATAGTTGACCACAATCAAGAGAGTTCCCCATAGAGTCATGCAAGACTTCAACTCGAGATTCTAAAAGGCTTAGGATAGAATTTGAGCTACTAGTAGACCATCCCCAAAATTTGATTTCTTATATTATTTAAAGGCTCTAAATAGTGATATAGATGTAATGATCCAATCAATGGGAGGGGACATACTGCCAAATGCATATGGGGTGGCCATTAAAGCAAAAAATTGCTTGATATAAGTAGGCAAGCTTATTCCCAAACCCCCAATGTCTCTTTTCCCTGAGATCAGACCACCTCATGCAGTCATTCCTCCACTTTATGTTATACTTACAACTCCAACAATTGTTATTTTGCCTTCACCAAAGCAAGAGGAGGCCTCCACTAGTGGATCCAGTGACTCCCAAGAGCAAAAGAATTACTTGGAACTAAAAAGCATGCTCCAATATTTGGGAATGATGTGGTCAATGTCAAGAGGCAGCAAGCCATATCAAGCTCAATACTAGCCTCAGTAGCAACCTTATCAAGTAAATAGGCCACCCTATAAAGTAAATTTCCAAGGACAGGGGTAGCCTAACTATGCTAGATAGCATAATTATAATCCAAATGCTACAAGCCCTTCCAATTCCTTAGTTTTGATTTAGAATAATATGGCTCAAGAGGCTGAAGGGAGAATGCCTTAGAATCATTCTTTTGGGTAATCCATTATCCTAACTAATGGCACTAACCAAGCATTCAATGACCAATGGTAGCAGGCTATTGCTTATGGGTACAACCAAGCTCCTATGGCCCAAGGCATGGAGGTTCCCATGATGACAAAGCAAGAGTAGCCTCCACAAGAACAAGGCTCAAATCAGGAGTCAAACCAGTTGGAGGCCAAAATGGTAATTAGTGAACAAGAGGAGTGTTATGCATCCAATCAATAGACCATCCCCAGTCTGGCTCACATCCCAGCCTCAACAAACACAAGATTCAAGAGATGGAATATGGGTAACAACAAGGAAGCTTTCAAATAACCTCTTATCACCACTCCTTCATTAACAAAGGTAGTAAATTTTTTCCCCAAAACCCAAGCAAAGTTTGGTGGTATGCCAATCAACATTGTGGAGCAAATGAATAAATCCAACATGAGGATACCAATGTGGGACATGCTTTCCATGCCCAACCAAGTGGACATCCATCAAGAAGGTTTTTCTAAAATGAGGGTTATGATAGATGTAAGCAACCAAGTAAGGAAGCTAAGGTCATCATTAATGCAGCCAAGGGTCCTTTGGGAGAAAGTTCAATTAGTGTTACCAAGCCCCCTTCATTCTACATTTAATTAATCTTCGATGATTCCTTAGTGCATAATTGATTGGTAGATAGTGGGGCTAGCACCTTAGTCATGCCAAAGTCTATAGTTGATCAACTGCATCTTAAATATGAGCAATATACCAAGGGAGTCCTACAAATTGATGGTTCCTCCATAAAGCCATCAGGTATCATCAAGGATTTGAGCTTAACCCTGCATGCTTGTTCTAGTGTTTTGGTGGTACAAAACATGATGATCCTTGATGTCACTCCCTGCTTTGTGTTTTGTCTTTCTACGGAATTCACAGCCAAAATTAGGGGTTATCTTGCAGTAGATTGGTCTTACATGGAATTTAGAACAAGGTATGGGACTAAATTCTCAATCATGGCTAAACCCATGGCACAGTTCCACATTCAATTCCATCATCCAGATAACATAAACCTCAATTATACTATCCTTGATGAGGATGAGTTTACAATTGGTTAGGAGTTGAACACTCATCTTGAAGAGGTTCCATACTTGTTCTTAGATGAGCTATGGGGAGATAATCAATTTCTCAACCCTTTGGAAGGTGTTGAGGAAAGAGACATGGGTGTCTATTTATTGCATGAAGAGAATCAACTCATGCCTTCCCTCATTGGACCTAAAGAAGACCATAATGGTATGTGGAAGTTGTTCTTTGATGGATCAAGGAGCAAAAATGGCATAGGTGTTAGGGCAATGTTGGTTTCACCTTCAGGTAATAATATTTTCTCTTCCTATAAGTACCATTTCAGTTTATCTTCAAATGTAGCAGAATATGAAGGCTTGATATGTGGCCTTCAATGGGCCAACAAAAAAAGAATCAAAATGTTGCAAGCATATGGGGACAGTGATCTCGTAGTGAACCAGCACAGAGGCTTGAACGTTAAAAATAATTTTTTGATGAGGTCCCATGAAAATAGAGTGTGGGACCTAATTAAATATTTTGAATCCTTTGAAATTCAAGCTATCCCAAAAAATTAGAACCAACATGCTAATAGGTTAGTAGTCATGGGAGCTTAGTTTGACATTCCAAGTGAGCTAAAAGAAGCCAAGGTTTAGCCACACGCCAAGGTGGTGGTGAGGCCATCAGTACTAGATAATGAAGCCCACTGGTAGGTTTTTTAAAGTGACAAATAAATTGCTTGTTTATTACAATAGGAAGCTGAGTTCTCCTCTACCCATCAAGGTAAATTGCATCATCAATACGAGGATCAAATTGTTCAACTCAGGTAAAAAAAACTTCCTAAGGGGTTGGTTACACTTGAAGGCCTTTTTTGTGAGGGGGACCATATGAGAAAATAAAAGACAGTAATGTCTACCAACAAAGAAAACTATGAGAGAGTCCTCATCTTCAAGGATAAGCTTCTCAAGCTCAGGAAGGTAAGCGACAAGGCTGAGAGGCACACTTTCATATCACTTTGCTAAAAATATGCATACATTTTTGCTTAGGAGTACAGTGACTTGAAAGGTTTTGAACCAAAGTTAGCCTAACATACCATAGAATTGGAGGCTAATGCTAAGCATGTAAGGCAAACGCAAAGGCCCATCAACCCCAAGATAGAAGAGCTTATGAAAAAAGAGCTAACCAAGTTGATCAAATCCTGGATCATCTTTCCCATCAAACACTCATCATGGGTAGCCAACTTGGTGCCTGTAAGGAAGAAGATTGGGGAGATTAGTCTATGTGTTGAATTCAAAGATTTTAACAAAGTCTCTTTGAAGGATCACTACCCTCTACCATCCATGGAATAACTTCTCCAAGTAGCTACAGGTTTAGAACATTTTTCTCTATTAGATAGATATTTAGGCTACAACCAAGGGTAAAAGAGGAGGATCGGTACAAGACTACCTTCACCACCAAATGGGGCATGTATGCATACCAAAATATGCCCTTTGGTTTGTCAAATGCTAGTGTAACTTTCCAAAGATCCATGGACATGGATTTCTAAGGGTTGATAAATCAAATGGTGCTGGTATACTTAGATGACATCATAGTTTTATCCAAGAATGCTGACGAACACATGGACCACCTAAGGATAATTTTTTAGAGATGTAGGGAGTATGAGATCTCATTGAATCCCAAGAAGTGCATGTTTTCCATCCATGAAGGCAAGCTATTGGTCCACATCATTTTAAAGGAAGGGCTATCCATTGATCCTGATTGAATAAGTTCCATCTTCTCCTTATCCTTACCCAAGCAGAAGAAGGGACTCCAAAGTTTCCTTGGGAAAATAAACTTTTTGAGGAGATTTATACTTGGTTTTACAAACTTGGTCAAGCCCATCAATGCTATGTTGAAGAAGAACCAAGTGTTCATTTGGTCAAATGAAGGTAAATCAACAATTGAGGCTATCAAGCAAGCCATTGCTCAAGCACCAACACTCATGAATCTTGATTTCTCAAGGGATTTCATATTGTATGTTTTTACCAATATTGATAATATAACAGCGATGCTGATGTAAAAAAATGGTAAAGGACTTGAGCAGCGAATAGCATTTTTTAATTAGGGGCTTGAGGGGTATGAGGTGAGGTATACTATTGTAGAAAAGAAAGTCCTTACAGTAGTAAGAAGTCTCAAAAGTTTCATGCCTATGCTCTCTAATAGTAAGATATATCTTATGGTGTCTCATCTTAGAGTGAGTGACTTCCTTCTTAAGAAAGACTTGAATGAAAAGAGAGCTGGTTAGATTACCAAGGTCATGGAGTATGATGTGAAGATCAAGGTCACTAAGTTAGTAAGAGGTAAATTCTTGTGTGAGCATATTTTTGATGACCTTCATGAAGACAAAGAGGTCATCTTGGTAACACAAGATAACCCACAAATAGATGCACCTCCACCTCACATTAGTTGTCTCCATGATATGATGCATTTTTTGCTAATAGGTGAGTGCCCTCAAGGTATGGACAAAGCAAAAATAAGGTATTTTAGAATTCAATCCACACATTATGCATTGGTTGATGGGATTTTATTTAGAAAGGACCTCAATGGAGTGCTCTTAAGGTGCATAGATAATGACCAAGTAGCCAAGCTTTTGGAGTATTTCCATGATGGACCTGTAGGAGATCATTTTGCACCTAGGACTACATCAACAAAGATAATGAGGGCTGGTTATTACTAACCTAGCCTCTTCAAAGATACTTGTGCATGGGTGAAGAAGTGTCAGAAACGTGCTCTCTTTATGGGTAAGTAAATATTGGTAGCTTTTCCTCTCAACCCGATTCAGGTAGAGCAACCATTCATGCAGTGGGGTTTGGATTTCATTGGAGTGATCAACCCTCCATCAAGTGTGGGGCATAAGTGGGTGCTTATCACAACTGATTACTTCACCAGATGGGTGGAATCCATTGCATTGAAGCTAACAAAAGTGCATTCTTAGATTTCTATGACAATATCATGATCAGGTTTGGTGTTCCATCAACTATCATCTCTGATAATGCATTAGCTTTTCTTGATCTAAAAACAAGTGAATGGGTTCTCAAGATGGGCATCTACCTCAGCACTTCCTCCAATTTTTAACCTTAAGGAAATAGGTTGGTTGAGTCCACAAATAAAAATTTATTGAGGATCATCAAGAAGATTATGGAGGAGAACCAAAGGACGTGGCACACCAATTTAAAGATAGCCTTGTGGGCTTATAGGGTTACTCCTAAAGCTATTGTTGGAAATTATCCATATGTTCTAGTTTATGGAAGGGAGGCCAAGTTATCCATTTCTCTTGAGCTACCTGCATTAGAACTAGCCCATCAGTTGGAGCTATTGGAAGATGAACCCATGAATGTGAGATTGGCAGAACTCATAGAACTTGAGGAGATAAGAGACCTTGTAGTGAAGATGTTAGAGTCACATCAGGCTCAGGTCAAGAAAGATTTTGACAAGAGAGCCATGGCAAAGGACTTTAAGGAGGGAGACCTGGTCCTCAAATGGGATTCAAATAGGGCCAAACCAGGCAACCATACCAAGTTTGATAGCTTGTGGAGTGGCCCTTATTTGATCCACATATGTAAAAAATATAATGCCTTCCAACTCACCCAATTAGACAAAGAGGTATTACCCATCCCAGTCAATGGGATTCATTTGAAGCCTTGGTATTAAGAGTTTACAGCCGTTGTATATGCTTATGTACATTTCATTTTTTTTTTCATGTTTTCTTTTAAGTGCCTTGTGCACATCCATTTCAGTTGAGTGTTTTCCCTTCTTTAAGTGTCTTGGGCACAATTTTTTTCATTTTAGTTGTTCTTGTTGCTTAAGGGGAGATTTTCAGGTAGATCCAGCCTTGTACAAAATCAATGACTCCATTCCCAATGGATCGGATGAAGCAAATGAGTTGGGTTCTTCAAAGCATAGCAAGCATGATTCCCTATGAGTCACCAAAAATTTTGCCATTTCTTGGCCCACATACCATTATTTGCCTAAGTATGAGAAGATAGACTTTCAATCAGGAAATGGTGAGTCTTTAGAAGACTTCATATTTTTGGCAACCCATGACTTAAAAGGATTTATAAGTTATAGAGTTACAAAACTTTGAAGTAGTAAGTAATAAGGTGTTAAGGACCCAAAATGATCTTAAATAGAAGGCTTCTAGTTATCTCATTGGGAAGTCTTCAGGTTTTCCAAAGGGGATAACTTCAAGTTTTTGGGGCAACACAACTTTTTCACTTCATGAGTAATCATTAATGAGAAACCCAAAGTAAGATGCTCCAAAAGCCCCAAATTGGTCATGGGCATTACAAATTGGGTTTCCAGAAGTGAGTGACTTCCTAAGTTACAAGTAATGAGACATCAAAACCCTGATTTGGTCTTTAAAGGTGCTTCTTAGGTTCTTAAAAGGACAAGTCTTCTCCAAAAAATACTCTAAGGGTCATTTTTTAAGTTCAAAGGGCATTTCCTTCTCCAAGTGGATAGTTGCAAGTTTTCTGAAGGCTCTTTTGAGCTTCGAGAGGACCATTTCAAATTTTTTGAAGGGTATATATCCCTTCAAAAAAGACTATTTTTAGAAGCCCGAAGGGTCCCTTACCCTTTGGGAGAGTCCTTACAAAAGCTTGAAAAAAATAATTTCGAAGGAAAGGAACAAAAACAAAAGTTTAAAGGGTATGTTATCCTTTAGAAGGTGCCATTGACAAAGTTCTAAGAGGCCATTTTCAATTGTTCTGAAGGAAAATTTCCAAATAAAGAGGACCATTTAAAAATTCTTGAAGGGTATCTTTCCCTTTGAGAGGACCATTTTCAAAGGTCAAAGGGCACTTTTCTTGGTGGGAGGAACATTTATAAAAGTTTGAAGGGACATACGGGAATCCCAAAGGGTCTCTCACCATTTGGTAAAGTCCATTTTGAAAAATTCAAAAGGCAACCAAAAACGAAATATCCTTCAAGGGAAGGAACAAAAGGAATTCCTTTGGGAAATGATACAAGGCAAATTTTGAAGGAAGAGAGCAAGAAGAAAGCTTCAGACAAAAAGTTTAAAGGAATTCCTTCAAATAAATTGTCCCAAGAATTCCTTCAGGATATTTTCTTGAGATAAATAGATCCTAAAAGAAATAGGCTCGAAGAAAAAAGACAATTCCTATGGACATTTTGCCTACAGGAAATGGTGAAAAGCTATAGCTTTGGGAAAGTAGTCCTAAAGGAGAAAGATGTGAGACCAAGTGTCCAAAGAAAAAAAGCCAAATAAGAAGCTCTAAAGGAATTCATCTAAAGGATTTCCTTTGGGAAAATTATCCAAGAGAAACCAAGCAAATCACCTATGGGAGAAATGTTGAAGAGCAAAGGAGCAGACAGAGTCTGAAGTTGGAGAGATCAAAAAGCCTAAGTTACTCTGCATAGAGTAAATTATGATTCTTCAATGACTTAGATTGAAAAGCTTTATAAGTCAAGTAGCTTTGAAAACCTGAATTACACAATAAAGAGTAGATCGGGTTTCCAACATTGCTTTACTTAATAAGCATAGTCCAATGGTATTTTCTAAGGATTGACAGTGCACGAGAGTCATGATCAAACAAATGAGAGGCTATCAAGTGGCATAAAGGCATCTAGCTAGCAGGGAGATTGATGAATCATAGGCATCCATGATAAAAGAATCCATGGCATAGGTCAAAGATCTGAGGCAGCTTCCAATGACCAATCAATGCAAAGGGGAGTCCAAGTGGCTGGTAGCTGGGAATTTATGAAGGTTCTCATCCTTCAATATGGCTTGCTCTTGACAAATGACAATCTAGCATAAAAATGACATGGTTCAATGATATTTTTTAACACATAAAGATCTACTTCCCTTTTCAATAGGACACATAAAGGGGAAGGTCACCATGCCATCTTTAATACAAAGATCAATGCAATTGTGCCAAGAAGTGACGCTCCAACTGCCCACGACATGGCTTCTCAAAATCTACCAAGGGAGCGACTTGAATGTGGGAATGGCTCGAGGAGATTATGTAATGAACCTGGAATGGCACATTTCATGGCAAAAAGAGGATGACGGTGGTGGTTGCAAGAATTTATGGTTTCCTTTCCAGTTTCTCATGTATTCCCATCTTCTCTTCCTCTTTTTTTGTTATAAATAGAGGTCTTGGAGCCAAAAAATTATCTCTGGACTGGCGATAAAGTTACTCTCCCAAAATTACTTTGTAAAAGACCTTTTGAATCAATAAAGATTATTTTTTACCTATCTCTTGTCTGAAAATTGCATTGAGCAAGCTAGTGTATGATGGCTTTGTGAATAAGTGTTCTTCCATGCCCATTGTCCTTCTTTCCTGCCTATTTTTAGGTGTTTTCAAGTTAATTGTAGGTCTAGACTTGAGCTCTTCCACTATTAACAGATGCTTGGTGTGGATTTTGAAATTCCTATTTGCTTCATGTATGGTCCAATGAGCCTAGTTTACTAAATACTTATGCAAATTAACTGGTTATGAGGTTGTGTAAGCAAACTTTATCTTATGTTGAATTAGTGTTGATTCCTAGACTACATGGATCATTTATTTTGGTGCATCACCTCCCTTAGCTTAGATTTCCTTTCATGTTATCCTCCTATCCTTTTCCTTAGCCACTAATAGATTTTAGTGTGGAAATCAAGAGCTGAAGTGAAGCATCTGAGGAACTAGCCTCATTAAAAAGCCTACAGGTTCAATCTCACCATAGGATACCCACATCCTAAGGTTGTCCCCATACTTGTAGCTGGAAGTGAGAGAGCCTGAATAACTCTCTCACAAGGGTGCAATTCTAGCCTACAATAAGTATCTAGATAAGCTATGCAAAGTTGGATTGAGATTCAAGCAAAGGACCTAAAAGAAGTTAGAGATTGAAGAAGCTAATATCTTAGCATCAGGTATGGTTATTTATATAGGATTTGATGGAGTGAATAAATGGTTGGAATTCATCCATGGAGGATGAATATCTAGGGTGGAAAAATTTTCTGGGAAATAAAAATTCGTATAGAATTCTAGAGGAAGCTTGTGAGGAGCTCTAGGAAGCTTAAAGATTTATAGAATCCATTAGGGGTAATAAATGATGATTGAGAGAGGATTAAGAAGGTGATTTGTAGGAGACATAGTGGAGGTAGTTGGTGGTAGGTGAAAAGAAATTTAAAATTCTTAAAATATTAAGTGGTATTTAGTGTTAAATGGAGTGTTAATAAGAAAATTAATTGATGCAAGGGATGTTACAAGGTTAGTGTGGGAAATGTGGAGGAGAGTTTAAGATGGTGTAGATAGTAATAACGTGATGTGAATTAGTGATAAATAGTGGAAATTAGTAATGACAGGGGAATGGGTTGATTTTAGATGTATACACTAAGAATCACCAAATTCCCCTAAATCAAATGTCAAGATAGGGAAATTTTCTCACTAAAAATAATGGTTAACTAAAAATCAAATTCAATAAAACAATTATTAAAGATTTGGACATAATAGGGCCCATTTATTATCAAAATGGGATGTGATCTTGATTATGAATCGATACCACTATATTAGTGTGATGATTTAGTTTTAGAAAATTATGGTTTTCTAAGAAATTTTAGTAAAACATAAATGGTAATTTCAGAGATCTTCGAATCATTTTTAAAAGCTCCAAACACTTTGTCATTGAGATTTAGTTGGGTGAATTTATTTTTTGTGAGCATTTTTTTATATAAATGTATTATAATATAACATTAGAGAATACACAAAAAACATTAACCTTGACAAGTGACCTAACTCAGTTGATTCTTATTAACAATTCTTCTTCAAGTAGATTTTTTATTTTAAAGAGTTGTTCTATTTACATTGTTGTGCATGTTGAAAGGATATTAATTATTTTTCTTTTAAATAAAAGTCTTGCATTTTGAATTGTTAACTTTAATTATCTTTTAAAAAGTTTATTGTTATTAGTTTTTTTTGCTATATGACAAGGGTTTACTTTATTGTAATTTATATTATATGACTAATAGCTCTTTAATAAAGATTGTTTCTTTTTTTTAATTATCTTATTATTTTAAAAAAAGCTTCGTTTATTATTTTTAAAAATATTTATTAATTTAGTATAAAATGTTTTGATTTTATTATAACACATTATTTCTTAACCGTCGTTGTATTTTAACAACATTAAATTCTCAATCTAAATCATTACAATACTTTATTCAAAGATAAAAAACTATAGTAATATTTAGATTATTAACTTTTGCGTATCTAATGTAATTGTTGGCATAATTGATAGAAATTAGCTTGACATGGTATATATATATATATATATATATATATATATATATATATATATATAATTTTGGTGTTCTTTCAAATTTATATAGGAATAAATTCAAAATTTTAGACTCACTTCTTATATAAATTTGAAAGAACACCAAAATTATTTTTATATATATATATATATAAATAATTTTGGTGTTCTTTCAAATTTATATAAAATATGATAATATCTAGTTATATCATCTTAATTACACAAACATTAATAAATATACATAAACTAGAATAAACTAATTTTTAAACATGAAAACTACTTTATACATGTATACATGTTTAAAATATATATTAATACTATGTTTTAATGGATATCCATGATATTAATATTATGTTTTAATGGATATCCATGCCTTAGCCTATACCTTGCTAAGACAATAGTTCCAAGGAAATAACACATTGACTTAAAAATTAAAAAACACAATTATCTGCAATTATCTGCCTGAATATTGTTTTCAATGACAAAATTAACGAGTGGCACAATCTAGGAGAATGTTAGCAGATGCTAGGAGGTTAATAGCACACGATAACCACTAAAAGATGGTGTGGATAGTTTTTAACTTTTATATATAAATAAATATATATATATATATATATATATATATATATAATGAGTGATATTGATGTGGTTCTTAAAAGTATTTTGGTGTTTTAGCATTTTGGTGTTTTTAAAGCGTTATAAAAAATGATCTTATAAAATGGAATCATATTATTGTTTTTATTATTTTATAGAAATTATGCATTAATTAATACTATATAAATAATGGAAATAAGTGAAGTAATTTAAATTGAAAGGTGATAATATATATTATGATTAATTTATTTAAAAATAACAATAAAAGAGAATGATATGTAATTAGTTGATTTTAATTATTTTTTTCATAAAATATGTTAAAATATTTTTAAATTTTTTGGATGTGCATTGTCAACGACTTAAAACTAAAATAGGGGTTGGAAACCTACTTAGATTTTTCTAAAAAAATTAGATGCTTATGGCAGCTAGCATTATCTGGGTTTATTGATAGTGTCTTTGTGCATTGTGTTTTTGTGTGTGCGTACTTCTTATATCCTTTGAAAAAATATATGTTTTATATCTCTTTCATCCAAACCCTAATTAATTTTTATTGACCATAAGATGCCCTTAACAAGGGGATATTACTTTGGTTTGGACTTGTCAGGATCCTACTCCACCAATAAGAGTATATATGATTACCTCTTGTATTAGCAACTAAACACGGAATTTAACCAGAATGATAAGTAACTAGAAATATGAAACAACATAGGATATGAGAGACAATACACAATTGTATTAATAATCACTCAGAAGAAAATACAATAAAGAAGATGCCACTTCTTCTTCCACCTATAAGGCTTGCCACACCTCAAGGACTTCTTCCCTCTCTCTCTTACGGTCCCAACACACAACTTAAATACAGAATTGTTGTTCACCTCCACCAGTCAGTAACAACGCTGCCAGTACACCAAGCACACAACCCTACTCCAAGTAGATCTCTCTTTCCTTGCTGCCACCTACAAATCAACAGACTTTACCCTGTAGATATCTCTACACCCTGAAGAACCCTTGTCCTTGCCTCACCAAGTCCTTATGATTCTTCAACCAGTACCCCGGTGGATCTTCTACCAGAACTTGCACACCTGCAACTCTCCAAGATCATACACACTCATCACCCCTTTGGAACTAGGAGGAACACACCATGCTCTCTTCTCTTTGAAGGAGCTAATTTTTGCTCTCTTACTCTCTAGCACACTTTTACAATACAGACCATGAGTCTATTATATAGATCTCATGCATACAATAGTTAGACCCTAATTACAATAATTAGATCCGTAGCTTCTAGTCTAAAATTGGATCTTAACATGCAAACACTCGGTTCGTTAACTAACTGTCCGTGTAACTGGCAGTTTTGAACCGCACAGGCGATTGATGTCAGTCCCTGTCTGCCTGGAGATGACTGGCGCCGATTGATCCCTGACCGACGTCGGTTGTTCTTCCTGTCTAATCCTGTCGACGTCGGTTGGCCTGATCGACGCCAGTGTCTGTGACACTTCAGCAACTCCTCTTATTCGCAACCTGGTGAAGCTTTTAACTCCACAACCTAACAATCTCCCACTTGGAGATAAACAGTTGCACCTATACCTGTACCTTTGTCTAATTCATTTTCTGGCTTGTATCTCTCTTCAAGATCAATCATGAATACCAACCACCACACAACCTGTGATGCTACTGTAGACACCTAAAAAGTGTCTAACCCTTGGTCCTTTCTCCCTCCTAGTCCTCCTTGGTCCCTAACCCACCTAAGTCTTATTAATTGGAAATAAACATCTATTTTTAATTAAATAAGGCCCCCTTTCCACCCTACCCTTGCCACCTTGGATCCTCCCTTGAATCCCTCCACCTTCCCCCTAGCATTTATTAGGCCAAATCTCTCCATTATATCCCCCCACGCCCATTTTAGCATCCTCGTGACCGTTCTTCCCATGACCCCTCGCCCGGTGGCGTGCAAGAATGGGCAGAGGCTATTTTTAGCCTCTGTGCCCATCCTGCGACCGCCGACGTCGGTGACCCTTCGGCCGACGTCGGCGAAACTGCCGGCGTCGGCAGCCTTCATTATCCCTTTCTGCATCCGTTGCAGCCCCCTGGACTCTTGAGCTCGCAAACAGACTTCTCTCGGCACTTTGGCTTTCGTCTCTCCTCTGTCTTGACCTCGTGCAGCAGCAGCAACAGGTGAAAAGGCTCTGGATCAGGTATTCTCTTCTTGCAACAAGTCTTCCGTGGCTCCAGCAACAGCTCTTCCCCTCTTCATTCAGCAAGCTAAAAGGTAAGCAAGTCTGGTTTTTTATTTCATTTATTTAGTATTCAGTAATCTATCCTATTTGTTGTCTTCTACCCCCTCTGTTCTTCCCCCTGAGAGGCTGCAAAGCCTTCTCAGGCCCTGTCCTCTGTGTCTCTTCCTCTTCCCCATCCCTCTACCAAAAAGACCTTGCATAAGGCACCCAACCAGATCTAGACCTCTCCCCAGTCCATCTAACTCTGTCCCTGAACTCTGTCTCGACCCCGTTCACGAACCAGACCCGTCCACAATCCAGAAAGCAACTCAGACCCGACTACAGGCCACAACCCTGACCGACGCCGGTCACTTCCCCAACCGACGTCGGCAGGATAGCCGACGCCGGCAGATCAGCTAACCGACGCCGGCAACATTACCGACCTCGGCGACTGTCATCAGCCCAACAACTCCTTCAGGTAATCATTTCGTTTTCTTCTTTCCTTTCTATTTTCTTTGTCACTTCTGTATTCTGACATTCTGTCTTTTATCAGTCACTTATCTCATCAAAACAGTGGGTTGACCTCCCTTAAGGAAGTTTTTACACTTCCGGGAACAAGCTTTTGCTTGGCAACCCACTGCCTATCCATCTAACGTTCTCTTGTCCAAATTTCCTTCTTTTCTTGCAGGTGTCATTCCTCCATAGCCAAAGAGGAGTGCCCATAAGCGTCTGGATTTACGGTGCGCGATCTTTAGTCCAGGTACTTCCCAAGCCTTGTCCATTACTTTTTAGTTTCTTCTTTCTCTTAAATCTGAAAAGCAAAAATTTGAGGTAGAAACATCTCTGGCACGCCCGGTGGGACCCTAGGTTCCTCCTGGGTTCCTTTTCCTTTTCATTCATTTAGGTGCATTTAGGCTCCTTCCTTCTTGTCTCTTTCTTCTATTCCAAATGACACTATAAGCAGGACTAAAACGAATCTTTCTTCCTTGCATTTCTAGACTAGTCTAAACATCATACTCTCAACCCTTTCTCAATCTTGTCTTCATAGCAAATCTCACATTTCGACTTGGGCATTAAAACATATTGCACTTTCATTTCTGCTTGTGCTTGCATTAGTCCACATCTAGTAACTTAGGCGCATATTGAATAAACCGTAGACATTTGATGTTACACTACCTGACCACATGCACTAAAACACACATAAAACTTACCTGAGACAAGGCCCGACTGGGATTTCATCACCCAGCGGATACCTTACCCGTCTCGGTGACCCCACTTGGATTTCATCACCAAGGGGGAAGCCCACTCCGTTCTCTGGCGGAGTCTAAACTCTAGGCGAGGTATATCTTGGCTAAGCGAGACCAGCTAACCACTGGAATCATGAAGTGAGGGGAGCTTGCTCCTTAGCACCAGGCCACGTACCAGACCCTAACACAGATCTTTGAGCACCTAAAACAACACCTGAAACCATCTTTAGACCGCCTTCTTCTAGGACCCATTTTTCAGCCAATCTCCCCAAACATTCATCTAAGGCATAAGCCACAATTTCTAAGGTTAATTCCTAGGATTTATCGCTTAGGCTTGTCTGTCTCTCTCTGTTTTCCCCTTCTCATCTGTTTGTTTGAGTGTGTGAGGATGCTTTCTTCATTGTTTTCCAAGAATATTTTGGTTCTCTGGAAGACACAGTCACCGACATCGGTTCTGCCACCGACGTCGGCTTCCCCTGTCACCGGCATCGGTTCTGTCACCGACGTCGGCTTTCCTACCTCACCGGCATCGGTTATCTGACCGACGTCGGCTATCTTTCCTACCGACATCGGTTTTTCAACTGACGTCGGTCTCTGTCACTGTCCTTTTTCTTCAAAACCAGCAGCCTAAAACCTGTCTCTTCTCTCTGTCAAAACTCCATTCTAGTTTTCTGAGACTGCAAAAACACAGTTTCTGGAACCAGGAATCTCTTCTTAACCACTTTAGCCAACAACCGCTTCCGTCTACCTCATCCCTAACCAAGTCCTATCATGGAGTTCCACTCGGAGACTGAAAGAACTCCTACAGGACCGACCCCGACCCCGACCCCGACTCAAATTCCCATCATCCCTGAAGGGGACCAGGATTTCATGAGATTCTTGGACCTCAATGCCGCAGCCCTTCAAAACTATCTCGCGAGAAACCCAACGCGAGACCTTTCGGGTGACATGGCGATGACATCCACACCATTCGCCACCCAACCCTTTTCAACTCAGCCTTTCGCCTCAACTATCAACCCAACCATGGCCAATACGCAAAGTTTGGCCTCCCCGTCTATTTTTAGACCGACCTCCATCGGGGTTCCATTACCCCCTCAACCGCCTGCAATTCAACCAAGTTCTACATCCTATCAGAACTTGATTGTCTCGACCCCTCATACTCTTGCGCCCACAAATGTAGGCGTACCAACCTCTCTTTCTACCAGTGCCGCCATTCAACCACCTTTGGCGGTGCCCAGTCAACCTATACCTTCAACCTTCGTAACGCAACCACCTTTAGCCTCCACTTCTGCCCCTGCGACTAGTCATCCGTACATTGTACAACCGACTATGTCGCACGCCTCCTCTAGCCTCTTCCAAGCGCCTTACAACCTAGGGGGCGCTCAACCCGCCAATCCGTCAGCAGATCTTATCAAGATGCTGATGGATAAAATGTCCAGTCTCGAAGCCTCCATTTCCGGTTCAAGCAATACTTTGTCATATGACCAAATTTGCAACGAGCCCATCCATCCTTCCGTCCCTATTCGACCATACCCTAACCATTGGGAGCTTCCTAAATTCACTCGCTTTCAGAGTAAGGAAGACCCATAACAACATCTACGGGCATTTAGACATGCCTGTTATCTTATTTCCCATGACGATGCGTTGCTTTTACGCACGTTCCCTATGTCGCTTTCTGGCCCTGCCCTTGACTGGTATAGTTCTCTTGCCAGACACTCTATCTTTTCATTCATCCAACTCGCCCAACTATTTCTTGACCATTTCTCAATCAACATCACTAAACAAGTCTCAATCACAGACCTTTACTCCATCAGGCAATTTGACGACGAATCTGTAGTCGATTTTGTCGCTCATTGGAGAGGTCTGATCAACCAGCTCTCCTTCTCTTTGCCTCAACCTGAGCTCATCGAGCTCTTCTCTCGAGCATGTGCCAGACACATCTCTTCTACCTTGTGGATTCAGACATTTTGCACTTTTGACGAAGCTTTCATCATGGCTCGAAAGCTTGAACTCCGCGCCCTTGAAGAAGATAAGGTCAACTTGCGTCATACCAACGCAAAATCTACCACTGGCCATTCTTCTTCCAGACCTTCTTCTTCTGCCAATTCCGAATCTAAAGGAGTGGCCAACACTGTGGTCGTTAGATCACCATCATCGACGTCAACTAATTACTCTCAACCTTCGACATCTCCTAGCATCACCAAACAATTCCAACAACGGTACATTCAGCATCCTTACACTCCACTTGGAGAACCATACGCTTCCGTTTTGGAAAAACTTCTCAAGCAGGGGACCCTCAATCTCCCTCCAATCCGACCGCCTCAATTTGACCCTTCAAAAGCCATCCCTACATGGTATAGGGAGGCCGACTTCTGTCCCTTTCATCGCGTCCAAGGCCATGACATTGACAACTGCCGAACCTTCAAAAACATCGTCCAAGACATGCTAGACAAGGGGGATCTTATTTTAGATAACCCGAATGCCCCACCTAACCAATATATCGACATTTTCAAACACCCTTTTCCGAATCATCCGCCTACTCAGAACAACGTCCAGACTTCGACCAATGACCCTCAAGACCATGACATTCACACGATTAGCACTATCTTGCCTCTTGTCCTTGACCAACCTCTTCCATTAAAGGATGAGGAACCTTCTTCTCCTACTAGTCCTCCATCTACCTCTCTTGTATTGGAGGACGCTTTGACCACACCAACGCCATTAAGCCCACCTTCATCCGAAGACCCTACCTTGCCTACTCCTCAACTACAAGTAGAAGGCACGATCATCCATGCTCTCTGCCCACTTGAGGAGCCACCCTCTCTTATTTCTTCTCTACCAAGAGAAGAACCAGTCTTTTTACCCATTTCAATCGAGGAAGACCCAGTCATGATTTCCTCTTGCCCTTTGCGTGAGATTTCTACATCTCACTCACCTTCATCCACATCTAAACCCAAACCTATATCTAACCTCGCCTCGCACAACGGTGGCCCTCGACCCAAACACACGACGACTACTAGACCACATCGGAGGATTCCTTCCCCACCTTCGTCATTGCCCTCTATCTTGGGCCCGCATCCGTCCACTTTAATAGGAGTGCTTCCCACTCCCATCCTTCACAGAGGCACATCACCTCTATTACTCCCTCATCCCATCAGACATACATCTCATCCAAACCCTCAACCTATGCCTCCTTCGCCTCCCAAACCAGCGTCACCAACCCTCACTGCAATAAAACATCCCGACCCGTTAGCAGGTTCATATGCCTTGCTCTTACGGCACTTGTTGCAGTCCTCTCGTCTCGACCTCCCGCCTCTTAGACAATATCAATCTCTCGGACCTAAACCACCTTGGTTCGACCACACTTGCATTTGTGCGTATCATCGCACGCCTGGGCACGACACGGAGCATTGTCATGCCCTCAAGGTCGCTATTCGCCAATGTTTGGAGAATGACACCTCCCTTTTCAACCACATCTTCAGTAAACATTCAACACCATTCCGCTCATCACCTCTCAGATCAAGACCCTCTTGGTTCGACAACTCTACGTTCTGCCACTATCATCACACTCCGGGACATGACACTAAGCATTGTTGTGCTCTCAAAGCTGTCATTCGTCAACACCAGAAAAAGGACACCCTTCTCACCAAGGATCCTCTTGACCACCTCTTCAACAAAACGTCAACCCCGACTCATGCCTCTCCAACCTCATCACCTAAATCAGGACCTCCACGCCAGACTATGGTCCCTTTGCCGCCTTTGACCCCCTTATTCGACATTAATACTGTCCATCTGACCACTAAACCTCAACCGACCTTAACCAATCCTTCAAACCTTCTCCCTACCCGCTGGGGGAATTCATCCTTCATCCAAACCTCGACCAGTTGTTCAACACTCATCTCGACCAGGTGTCCATCGACCCAACCCCCGACCAATTATTCGACTAGTCTCTACCCAACTTCGACCACATATCATTCAACCAGACCTCTCGACCAACCATTCAACCTTTTTCAACCAACCAACGACAATGTCAACCAACTTCACATCCATCAATCAACACCTGACCAATCTGGAAAGAGGCAAACTAGGGCAAGTTTGCTCCTAATTGACTCGGACCTTAACATACAAGCATGGCCCAGGGTCTTATTAGACCTTCAACCCCTTCTTATGTCTTGCATCTTCGACCATTTCTTCTATTAGTCGAGTACTCGTCTACTTGACACGTAACTTGAGCTTGTCCCTTGAGCAATCCTCGTCCTCTTAATCCTCATCCCTTTCAACCCTATTCCTCTTAACAAGTCCTCTACAACCCTTTTAGGATGCATGGATGCTTTGTCCTAATAAAAGGGGCGTCCTTGAGCTTCTACAGTCTTGTCCGTGACTCTCATTTCTATCAATATATACAAATCAAGATGTCAAAACATATCCATGGTCACTAAATCAAGTCAAATCAAAAAGACAGACTGATCCCTCGAAGGACAGCTGTACTATCATTGCTGTATTACTAGACTGATCCCTTGAAGGACAGCTAGGCCAACTTTTCAAACATTATCAAACAAAAATATAGACCACTCCCTCGAAGGATGGCTATGACTAATCTGGCAATAAACAACACTTTTCTTAGAAGCTTCCCGCATCGATCAGCTTCGCAACATGACCATTACATCAAATGACATCTCTATGCAGGCTTCCCGCATTGATCAGTCTGCGCCAAAAAAAAAAAAAAGAGTCACGGACATTGGCTTGTAGTTGTCTCAGGGTCTCCTATAAAAAGGGGCAAGGTTACTCCTGCTCTTAAACTGGGTTACCCTATCCTCCTCCTATCACCTGCTCAAGGGACTTCGAGCTCACTTTAATGTCAAAGTGATTCGATTACCGTTCTAACACCATACTGGTCAATGACGCAATGCATGAATGGGGCTTTTGTTCTTATAACCCCTATCTATGCTTTCTTTCTGGTCCTTGTCAATGAAAGAGCAATTTGCCTTTCACCTTTTCTCTACACTTTGGTCACGCTTTGGCCACGTCAATTGTCGACTCACCCTTAAACCAAACCAACTTCAACATTTTTCAAACCAGCCTCGACATTTTTGACATCAGGCATCATCCTAGACCATTTCACATAGTTTCTATGGACACCAATACACATAGAAACTACCGACCAGAC
The DNA here is from genome assembly GCA_037957365.1 of Torreya grandis. Lineage (NCBI taxonomy): Eukaryota > Viridiplantae > Streptophyta > Pinopsida > Cupressales > Taxaceae > Torreya > Torreya grandis. The sequence continues at coordinate 1,127,075 of JARHVA010002320.1, forward strand.
CCAATTTATGTTAAGCATAAACCAATACTTGCTGAAGCATAATTAGACCTTCATTCATTTTTAGCATACATCCATCACGACTATGGAAACTTGCTAGGGATGAACGACTCTCGACCAATTCTACAGAATACACCATCTGTAGCATCCTTTTATCCTCATCTTCCCCTCGTCATTTCAACACATGACCAATCTCATCATCGACCAATCTTCTCAATTCATCCGAACTACATTGGTCTGAGGCCCTATGACCAGGGCTATGTAGGCAGCACTCAGATACCACATCTTCTGAGGTTAGCTCGACCACCCCCTTTTGTTCGTCTCTATGATGGACAAACCTTCTCTTCTTTGACTCTTATCACGCCCAACTTCATCGACCTTTGACCAAGACCAATCATTTCTTTTGACCAAGACCAATCAATCCCTCTGACCCTCCCTCCCTTTTAGGGAGAACTACATCGGCCTGAGGCCCTGTCACCAGGGCTATGTAGGCAGCACTCAGTTGACATGGGGTCTTCTGGGGTTAGCTCGGCCGCATCCTTTCATCCATCCATCCTCTTGACCAATGACCATTGGAGATCATGCCTATCTCCTTTGACCTCGACCACTTCCAAGACAGCGTGTTGCCTTGGTTGTTTTTGCGTGTGTGCTACCTCACGGCTGGTTAGCAGAATTGTCCGCAGACTATTTTTGACCCTTCACAAGTATAGGATCGCGAGCCAGTTGATCCCTACTACTTGTGGCTTTTTCGTGTTTTTGGGAGCACTTCCTGAGCCCTGGATACCTGGAACACGACGACCATTTGGAGCTTCAGCTTAGATTGAGTGACCCGATCAGCAGACGACTAAATGCTGGGGCCCGGTTACTTCAATTTTGGCACTCCTCGACCCTTGACCTGCGACACTTTTGACCCGACCATCTTGTGCAGTGGTATACGCACAATCACGACTTTTGCAGCGTTTTCACTCACTTTTCATCTTTCTCATCCACCTTTTGTCAAATCAGCACCCGACATCAGGTTCCCTTCCCTCGACTCCTGCTTTGAGGGGGAATACCTCATCCATACTTCGGGGCAATCTCCATCATCCTTCACCTGGGGCAACCACTCCCTGTTTTTGTCTTGCAGTTCGTCTAGAACAACCAACAAGACAAAAAGGGGCAAATGTAGACACCTAAAAAGTGTCTAACCCTTGGTCCTTTCTCCCTCCTAGTCCTCCTTGGTCCCTAACCCACCTAAGTCTTATTAATTGGAAATAAACATCTATTTTTAATTAAATAAGGCCCCCTTTCCACCCTACCCTTGCCACCTTGGATCCTCCCTTGAATCCCTCCACCTTCCCCCTAGCATTTATTAGGCCAAATCTCTCCATTATATCCCCCCACGCCCATTTTAGCATCCTCGTGACCGTTCTTCCCATGACCCCTCGCCCGGCGGCATGCAAGAATGGGCAGAGGCTATTTTTAGCCTCTGTGCCCATCCTGCGACTGCCGACGTCGGCGACCCTTCGGCCGACGTCGGCGAAACTGTCAGCGTCGGCAGCCTTCATTATCCCTTTCTGCATCCGTTGCAGCCCCCTGGACTCTTGAGCTCGCAAACAGACTTCTCTCGGCGCTTTGGCTTTCGTCTCTCCTCTGTCTTGACCTCGTGCAACAGCAGCAACAGGTGAAAAGGCTCTGGATCAGGTATTCTCTTCTTGCAACAAGTCTTCCGTGGCTCTAGCAACAGCTCTTCCCCTCTTCATTCAGCAAGCTAAAAGGTAAGCAAGTCTGGTTTTTTATTTCATTTATTTAGTATTCAGTAATCTATCCTATTTGTTGTCTTCTACCCCCTCTGTTCTTCCCCCTGAGAGGCTGCAAAGCCTTCTCAGGCCCTGTCCTCTGTGTCTCTTCCTCTTCCCCATCCCTCTGCCAAAAAGACCTTGCATAAGGCACCCAACCAGATCTAGACCTCTCCCCAGTCCATCTAACTCTGTCCCTGAACTCTGTCTCGACCCCGTTCACGAACCAGACCCGTCCACAGTCCAGAAAGCAACTCAGACCTGACTACAGGCCACAACCCCGACCGACGTCGGTCACTTCCCCAACCGACGTCGGCAGGATAGCTGACGCCGGTAGATCAGCTAACCGACGCCAGCGACATTACCGACCTCGGCGACTGTCATCAGCCCAACAACTCCTTCAGGTAATCATTTCGTTTTCTTCTTTCCTTTCTATTTTCTTTGTCACTTCTGTATTCTGGCATTCTGTCTTTTATCAGTCACTTATCTCATCAAAACAGTGGGTTGACCTCCCTTAAGGAAGTTTTTACACTTCCGGGAACAAGCTTTTGCTTGGCAACCCACTGCCTATCCATCTAACGTTCTCTTGTCCAAATTTCCTTCTTTTCTTGCAGGTGTCATTCCTCCACAGCGAAAGAGGAGTGCCCACAAGCGTCTGGATTTACGGTGCGCGATCTTTAGTCCAGGTACTTCCCAAGCCTTGTCCATTACTTTTTAGTTTCTTCTTTCTCTTAAATCTGAAAAGCAAAAATTTGAGGTAGAAACAGCTACACCTGTCATCGAAGTAACATGCCACATCCGAACCTACAAACTCATGTAGTGAAGTCCCTGACCCTGCATAACATGAATCCCTACTGCTGGTCCCTCTCAGATACCTGAGAATCCACCTTCCCTGAATTAGCTCCAAACTCTCTGACAACTCCCACTGCTTGGGAAAACTCAGGTCTACACCAGACTTCATGTGATTTCGAACCCTGTTCTAAGCTCTACTTGAACTGTCCAGCCCTTGGTGTGCTTACCAATTCTGCATCCTACATCTTGAACCTCGCCAACACCTTCTTCACATCAGCTTCCACTGGAGACAAAATCTTCATGTCTCTTATGCCAAAGAATTTCACTGCTCCCAAATTCTTCATGACATACCTCTGAACTAACTTTACCTTTAGTTCAAAAAACTCCCTGCATGTAACCCTGCAACAAGCAACCACACCACATACAATAACAAGATAATGTCGTGACTCATCATCCACCTGGTAAAGACAAACACAATGGTTACACTGACATTGACTGAAGCCCTACTTTGTCATCCACCTGTCAAAACCTGTACCACTGTCTTGCAACTTCCTCAAGACCATATACATTGGCCTTCCGTCTCACGTATCCATCCACTCTCTTCTTTAACTTGGGAATCCATCTATCTTTCAGTGCTTTCTTCCAGCTGATAACTCCACCAATAAACTCCTGTTTGGTTCTTCTCCAAGGACTCACACTCCTCATCCATGCCAAGCTCCCACTGTTTCTAGATTTTACCTGCATTGCCTCTTCACATCTTCCTGGTTTTTGACCATCAATAAGCAACTAGTAAGAAGGTGAACAACGAATATGAGGTCCACTTACCATTTCAATCCTCTATATGGGTGTTTGAGACTCCTTGACAGCTTGTTGTCCACCCAATATCCATTCTAGTGACCGATCTCAGCCATCTCCCAACTTGCACCCGACTGACGTCAGTTCTCTGCGACTGACCCTATCTACCGACGTCGGTTTCCTAACCGACACTGGTGTACCTTCTGTCGATGTTGGTTCTTGTATGATCGACGTCAGTTCCTACTACCTGACACCACCGACTCTGTTGATCTGCACATGACCGCCGTCGGTGCCTGTCTATTCGATGTCGGTTCCCCCTGATCGACGTTGGTACCTATGTTCGCCTATGAGTGATGACTTTTTACCCGCGAGCTCCTTTTGAGTCAAAACTCTGTTCAAATTAACACATCCCTGCTCAGGATAATTCAATCCCCTCAGTTGATCTCTGTCTGTCATCTCCTCCATGAACACCAAGGCTTTCCAGTTCTTAAGTTTATCAAAGATATATGTCTTCTGCTTAAGAACATGCATTCCCCTCCTACATATGTGACCAAGCCTATAAAGCCACATCTTTGTAATAGAAGGTGAATCAGTAATATATGTAGATAGATAAAAGATACCTACTTTCTTACCACCATCTAATTCAAGTGCATCCGCTGTGAGAGTTACTGTGCATCTCCCATCACCTAACTTTCCTAAAGAAATTAGACTCATCTCCAAGACTGGTACCTGCATGACCTCATTCAACACTCGTGTGTTATATGCCTGCAATTTCAGCTTCACTTTCCCTTTGCCAACAATCTGACAAGGCTCACCAACCCCTAAATAAATCTCTCCAAAGTCTCCAAAGACATACCCATGAAAAGATGCTCTATTTCGGGTTGCATGGAAAGAGGCAAAAGAATCTGTAAACCAAGATTCTAATTTATCCAGAGCAACCTGTGTAACAACACCTGTAATATCTGCTTCTACACGCTGATCTTCAACTGACCAACAATCTTCCTTTACCTGCTCTTTCTTTCCATCAATCAGACCATTCGTGCTATTCAGTTTCTCCATTCGTAGCTTACTTTCTTCTGCCATTGTTATACTTCCACTCAATCAGAAACCCCTGTGAGTACCCTATAATCAACACATACTAACCAAATCTGAACCACATGTTAGTAACCCAACCAAAAGCTCTGATACCAACTATCAGGATCCTACTCCACCAATAAGAGTATATATGATTACCTCTTGTATTAGCAACTAAACACAAAATCTAACCAGAATGATAAGTAACTAGAAATATGAAACAACACAGGATATGAGAGACAATACACAATTGTATTAATAATCACTCAGAAGAAAATACAATACAGAAGATGCCACTTCTTCTTCCACCTATAAGGCTTGCCACACCTCAAGGACTTCTTCCCTCTCTCTCTTACGGTCCCAACACACAACTCAAATACAGAATTGTTGTTCACCTCCACCAATCAGTAACAACGCTGCCAATACACCAAGCACACAACCGTACTCCAAGTAGATCTCCCTTTCCTTGATGCCACCTGTAAATCAACAGACCTTACTTACCCTGTAGATATCTCTACACCCTGAAGAACCCTTGTCCTTGCCTCACCAAGTCCTTATGATTCTTCAACCAGTACCTCGATGGATATTCTACCAGAACTTGCACACCTGCAACTCTCCAAGATCATACACACTTAGCACCCCTTTGGAACTAGGAGGAACACACCATGCTCTCTTCTCTCTGAAGGAGCTAATTTTTGCTCTCTTACTCTCTATCACACTTTTACAATACAGCCCATGAGTCTATTATATAGATCTCATGCATATAATAGTTAGACCCTAATTACAATAATTAGATCCATAGCTTTTAGTCTAAAATTGGCTCTTAACATGCAAACACTCAGTTCGTTAACTAACTGTCTGTGTAACTGGCAGTTCTGAACCACGCAGGCGACCGACGTCGGTCCCTGTCTGCCTGGAGAGGACTGATGCCGGCCGATCCCTGACCGACGTCGGTTGCTCTTCCTGTCTAATCCTGCCAATGTTGGTTGGCCTGACCGACGTTGGTGTCTGTGACACTTCAACAACTCCTCATGTTTGCAACCTGGTGAAGCTTTTAACTCCACAACCTAACAGGACTAACCCCAACCACTCCTCACTAAATAGACAAGTGTTTTAAATGTTCTAATACTCCAAAGAGGAATCAAACTACACATAATTATCCCATTTATGTGTGTGTGAAAAATCATGATAAATCTAAAAGATAATTTTTGATACTTCACACTATGAAAAATTGACCTTTTATAGTCATATTTGGATCTAAGGACTACTCTAATCCCAAGTGATGCTCAAGTGAATAACAACCTTAGAGATGATTTATATATAGGTGACTCCTTGTTAATTTTTCATGATGACATACCCATGAATCATGTTTAGGCCACTTAATGGAGACTTCAAAATTTTATAAAATAACCATAAGTGTCTGAGACATTATTGATAGAGGGATACACCTATGGTAACCGGTACCATACAAGTTACTAGTAGTTCCCTTAAATTGAAAAAATAGAATCTAAGGTAGGGAAAATGTTTGTCTAAAATTTTGAATTTATTCCTATATAGACCAAGCTAATCCTAGATAAATAAGTCTTCAAGATATAGCTGGCTAAGACACTAGATGGGTAGACAAGGTGAGGGAAAATGTACTCAATATTTAACTATACATACTTTGTCAAAGTATGTCAAAGTTGTTGCCAAATTGTCAACAACCAGATTTAAGTGTCTAAATATGCCTCCATTTTAACATGGTATTTAATTATATTAAATTAAAAGGATTAATTAAATAAATTTAGTACTTACGACAACCACACCTGGTGTTGAAATATTTCACTAGAATGTATCATTTTCTCTATGTGAAATCTATAATAAACATGTACAGATCATTATCCTCTCACAATAATAAATCTAAAAATAATTTGAATTGTTGAAAAGCCTGATGGAATATTAACTAATTTTTCACTTATTATAATTTATTGGAGAATATCATGGGATGAAAATGCCCAAAGGAGATGTAATTTATAGAACTTGAGTTGAGTGTAAATGCCCCCAACTTCCACTATATAAAGAGGTGTTAGAATTTGAAACTTTTAGTAATCTCAACCACACTACCCTAGTTTTTATCCTATTTTTAGATTATATGAATCATATCAAGATAAACTAAGATAATAAATTTAGATTATAGTGTTTGGCATTAAATCATAAATATAAATGTATAATACTAGAATTGATTTGATAATTAGATTTTCTAGTTATGGAAAGTAGTAAAGAGATCAAGATGCTTAGCTTCACTTTTTGACTTATGGATTATGGTTGTGTTTTGACAATAGAAATGAACTGGAACAAGGCCTTTGATTCTTCTGGATATGAAACTATATCTTTGTGTATTCAAAGTCACTAACATTAGACATGGACAAAAACATTCATGGTAGTGACTGGAGATAGCATTACTATCTTGGGCTTATTTGGCTCTCTTTTACCATATAATATAATGTGTATGTTTTATATATGTGTGATCTGGATTCTCAACTAGATACTCAACTCTAAAAATTAACGCCATTCTTCTTGAAACCCTAAGTTTACTTATGAGGGTAAAATCCATGAAAAAATTAAGAAAGTGTAATCAAGTTGTGCTAACCCCAATCACACTATTTGATTATTTACTACTACCTAAATATCTAATAATCCAAAGAGGAAAGTCAAGCCACGTGTATTTATCCCCCTAAATGTGAATGTGTAATTGTGTTCTTTCACTATATAAATGCACCTAGAAATTTGGTATTGATCTTGACAATATTGACTTTTGACTTAACTTTGTGTGCTTAAAGTTTAGTTGATGATTGCTCCTAGTGAAAAATTTACAATTTGGAAAGAAAAGGGAAGATTTTCTCAACGTTCAATAATATATAGATGATTGGTATATGAGTGTCAAATGATTAATATGCTTAACCTTTATTTATATTTTTTTGCTTAATTGAGTGATTTCTCACACCACTGACACACTCGGTGAATGTAATGACCTATAGGAATTATTTTATTTTAAAAAATAGTCATTTATAGGAAAGCGTATAACGTCAATGTAAGGACAATTCCATCATTATTATTATTTTGAGTCTAAAATAATTTTTTAGGAGATAAGAATCCAAATGTCATGATTTATAAATGTCTGAGTAAGATATTCAACTAATTTAGCATAGCTTGAGACATTATTTTAGGTAACTGATAGTAATTTAGAATGGATCATGCTCATAACTAGCATGCAGGTGTGTGGAAATGGTGAATGAGAGCTATTTGAAGATGTAAAATTCATTTAGGATAAATGTAGGTCAATATTTACATTTTCAAGTGTCAAATACTAGATTTTAATATCTACAAATATTCCCTTTTATTCTATTATTATAATGCGATGCAAATACTAGAGTCAAAAGATAAAGATATATTTGTGTGTATATACATACACCTTATCTTTGGGATATAATATAAAATCAAATAGCTTATACACAATAGGAGTTTAATGCAAATAAGCAAGAGCTAAACAAATATTATTATAATAATAATATAAACTCACTCTCAATTTTTATTGACAACAACATACACTTATATAGGTATTATAACTTTCATATAATATGCTAGTTATTCTATCTCCTACAACCTCTCATTTACATAGACTAATTCTTCTAACAACTCATAAAATAATCCCAGCAATACTCTATTTTAATCTTATGTGCAACAAATAACTCACACAAATATAATGAAGCACTAATATTTCATAACATTCCCCCCTTAGTGAAAACATGGGGAAATAATAATATGCTACAAAATTTTTTCTTTGAAATTTTTTTCAAACTAAATACTAGTCCAATAAGTGTGATTCTAGACTTGAATTCCTTAGTTCCTAAACCATGTTCCAAAACTAAATTTTTAAATTACTAAGATTCACAAACCCAAGAACAATCTATGTTAAGTATATCTCAAAGTCCTAATTTTGCTATTAAGAAGCAAACTTATTTCACAATATGATATTCTAATAAGTGTTAGTGTAGGGGTTTATTCAGTACACCACATAAAGCAAAAAAATAATACACAAATATACCACCAGTTCACAATGTGGCCCCATTATTTGTGATTGACGAGAGAACATTGCATGTCCTCCAACCTTCATTTCCTTCATCCTCATGTATGTTGTTGCTAACTCAAAAAACTGTAAAATGAAGTTCAATTGCATATCAATTTTAAGTAAACAACCCCCCTCCCCTCTCGCCTTCCCCCTAATTTTGATGATTTTATAGGATGTCGGGTTCACCCGATATTACATCCATACAAGATAATTTTACATTTAATTCTTTTTGCATACTATTATGAATGGATAAAAACATTTGAACAGACCAAAGAGAGTGTGCCTATAATATAATTGCACAACTACCTAATTTGCTTAAAATTAACATGAAATTGAGCTTAAATTTCTAATTAATATAATTGCATAACTACCTAATATAATTTCAAAATAATGCTAAATGAATTGATCTCACTCCTATACAAGCTCTCAACCAAACTAGATTTGCATGTATTGAGGCAACACAACATAGGGTTTTCCCTTAAAAATCATCAAGATTTTATTATCTATAACATAGATATCACTATGATACTATTGATATAAAATCAAAAAGCTTATACATAATAGTAGTTTAATACAAATAAATGAGAGGTGAACAAATGGAATTATAATAATAATGTAAATTCATTCTCAATTTTTATTAACAACATTATATATTTATATAGGTTATTATTACTTTGATATAATAAGTTAGTTATTATATCTCCGACAACCTCTCTTTTACATAGACGATTTGCTCTAACAGTTTGTAATATAATCTCAACAATATTTTATTTTAATCTTACATATAACCAATAACTCACATAAATAGAATGAAGCACTAATATTTCCTAACAATATAAGGCTCTAAATGTGCAAGGTACTCTAAAAAAAACTTACAATGAATATTTATTAGTCAATGTCCGCAAATGAAACTTTAAATTTGAACTTTATTTAAAATTTCAAAAAGCAATGGAGTTGTAGACATCCAAATTTGGCAAATCCTTGTTTTACAATGTTTTTTTGCCACTTGGCTTATATTGATCTTAGTTAAGAATTAAAGGTCTAGGGATGCTTTTATTTTGTGTTTTCTCCTTTTAATCTATGATTCTATATGACTTTATGGCCCCTTTTGCCTATTCACTTTGCTTGAAATGCATTTCCAAATAGAGATCTCTAACCCCATTTATTGTTTCAAGGTTATTTTGATCCAAGGATAGGATATATAGATGTAGAAGGGTTGGTAAAGTGGGTTGGTTGTACCCAGCCCCACCTAAGTTCACATCTCATAGGACATTTATAGGTTGAATGTGGTCATTTTAGTTTACTCAGTGGTTTCAAGTGATCAAGTGGTAGCTGTTTACATTGGTTTAATAATTCTCGGGGACTGAACCCCCAATTTATGCCCCAAAACTAGTTTATAGCTTCGATCAAAACTGAATATATATATATATATATATATATATATATATATATATATATATATATAACCCAAAATATATCATGTCCACTTCTCGATGATCTTTTAATTTTACCTTTTAATTTCATTTTTGACATGTTTCTGAGTCCCCTTTAAGGTCTTTGGGTCCACTTTGCAACATGTCAAAAATGAAATTAAAAGGTAAAAGTAAAAGATCATCGAGAAGTGGACATGATATATTTTGGGTTATATATATATAACCCAAAATATATCATGTCCACTTCTCGATGATCTTTTACTTTTACCTTTTAATTTCATTTTTGACATGTTTCTGAGTCCCCTTTAAGGTCTTTGGGTCCACTTTGCATGCCACTAGATTTTTTATTTGATTTAAAAATATTATTATATAAACAAAGTTATTAAGAGGCATTTAAAACAAACACTCTTACTTTTCAAGAGCTAAACGAAGGCTATACTTTTCTTACATTGAATTACTATATTTATATTTTAAGTGTTGTCACATTTTCATGCGTGTGCCAAGGGTAAGTGAAGAAAAAGAGCATCTAAATCTACATATCAGTATTTTACACACATACAGAAGTTGAAAAACTCTGTTTGAGTTACATCTCTTTTCAGAGAATCGATAATATAGTGTAGTGCTTGGTCTTTCAATGGGGATTGACCAAGGTCAGTCCAACTCAATACCTTTCACTTAATTCCTTGTCTATTTTATATTTTAAGTGTTTATATAGGAAATTAGGGTTTAACATTTCAATTACATTTGCATGCATGAAAAAGTTTGTAAATGTGGAAAGATACATTACTAAGTAGCCACAATATTTAAGAAAGCTTCATAATCTCACTGTCATAGAGACAAGTCTGACCCATAAGGGTAAAGATCAATTGGCGTTCATGTTCCTCTTCTAGTGGTATTGTCCCAAGCTAAAAATACCAAATCAATTGCTAAAAATTATATTTTTATAGGGACAAGATCGACCCAAAGGGGTTAATATCAACTGAAATTCTTGTCCTTATTTTATTAATCTTATCCCAAGCCAAAAATAACAAATAAATTCTCAAAAATTAAATTTTCACATGGACATGAAAAAACCACAAGGGTCCAAATCAATTGCCATTCTTTTCCTTCTTCTAAAAATACTATCCAAAACTAGAAAGAATCTCTAAATTCATAAATGAACAAACTATGTTTACCCCTCATAGCTTCCAATTAGTAAAATAATCTGCATAGATCATGAAAGTGCAACAAATGAGCTAAGTAATTTTCTACTCTCTTATATTTATTCATTAAACTTTTTAAACTTACTTTTCTAAATCATATCTTGCACTTACTCTACTAATTCATAATCAATTTATATTCTATTAATTTATATCTAATTAAAGAGTTATGTTTTCATTAATCTAATTTTAGATAAAACATATTAGTGAACCTACACCTTACTTGAACTTTGCCTATAACCTTCTACAATAGAGTTTATATGTGGGTGTGTTTGTGGATTAATTATTATTCCTTTCTTTCTTTCCATATTAGGGTTTATAAGTACTAAAATTTCTACCTCTATTTGAAACCCTAATAGTCCTAATCCCTTGTATTTTCTATTTTTTAGAAACTCTATGCCTTATGATTAATCTAATGAATGTACTAAAATGTATACCTCTACTCCAAACCTTAATAGGCTTCATCCCTCACATTCCTTATTTTATATAAAATATATACCATATGATTAATATAATGAATGGACTAATGATGATTATTGTATGATTCATAATGCTAATGATGAATATAAGTAATATGAATATGAAGGTAAAGATAATAATTTTGATTATAAATAAGCATATAGTGAGGAAGAGGAAAGTTACACCACTTAAAAAATACAAGATTCTAACTCCCCTACTCCTCCTTTAGAAACCTCTCTTAACCATTCTTTAGAACAAGATGAATATAATGCTAATGTACATTTTCTTACTCCTTCTATGTCAAGCATGAATTAAAATTAAAAGATGTTTTATTTCAAAATACACCTCACTTGTCTTTACAGTTTTCTATTGCAATCCATCACATTCAATGTTATAAAATGTACATGCATAAGCAAAAAAAACCAATATATAAATCAAAGGCTTGATAACACTACTCTTACATGAATATATGCTTCTTTAATAGATGATGAAAATTTTACAAAATTTAAATGTGCTTCTGATTTACTAGATGATGCAAATGTTATAAAAGTTGAATGTACTTCTTCTTTACTAGATAATACAAATTTTACACAAGTTGCCTATTTTTATTCTTTACGTTATGATGAAAATGTTAGAAAAGTTGAATGTGATTCTCCTTTACTTTTGCTATATGATGCAAAGGTTATAAAAATTGAATGTGATTATCTTTTACTTCCATTATAAGATGAAAAAATCAAGAATACTAAAGCTACGAGTACAAATTTTATCTTTATTATCCTTTAAAAATTTTACAAAAGTTTAATGTGATTCTCCTTCTCTCTATAGATGTTGCAATGTTACAAAAAATGAAAGTTTTTCTCCCTTTCTCTCTATAGATTATGGTAATATTACAAAAGACAAATATGATGATCCTTTTCTCTCTTTATAAGTAACAAGCATTATTCCTTCTCTATATAAAAACACAAATAGATACACATGATCATAATATTTCTTCATATCCTTATAAAAATTTGTGCAATAGCCATTTTAAACATACATATATTCAGGGCATTAAAAATGATATAATCTCTTCTTTAAAAAAATCATGTGATAGAATGATCCTATATGCAATATTTCTAAATTATGCAATGATGTGGTCTTAGAATGCAATGATAGTAGTGATGATTCCCTCATTCCCATGTTTCAAATATATGGAAAATTAAAACCCTTGAGCACACCTTTCAAAACCATAATTATTCCTACTAGCCACATTTTATCTATGATGAATGGTATAAGAGACCTTAAAAAGTAAGTGTTGAATCTAAATTTGTGATTATTATCATGTAATGAACTTTATTCAAAATCAAAGCAATAAACCATAATATAACTAAAATATAGAAAAATATATGATAAGCCACTTCGAGGGGGTAGCCTCCACAATCTCTTAATAAGAATATAATTCACGAATATGATGTTTTGAGAGAGCAACACTCATCCCTATATATATAATTAATGGGGAGAATCATACCCTTTCATTCCACCCTTACATCTTAATAAGGCAGGCTAAAGAAATAATTAACTAATGAATACAATTACAAATGAAGAGTGTGCCATAGATTGGCCCACACATATCCCTATGTATCATAAAGGTTATGGGCTTAACATTCCACCCTCTTCAAAATAACATTGCCTTCGACTTTGAACAACTCTAGATGTTGGTGTAGAAAGGTGGTATCCTCCCATGTGATATCCTCATGAGAAAGATTATTCCATTTGATCAAATACTCCTTAATATCTCCAGTCTATAGTCTTTTAGTTCATTTCTCAAGGATCTACTTAGGTTCAATAATTACTCTTCCTTCCTCATCTAGTTTAGGTAACTCAAATTGTGTAAAGATGGTATGTCCAATTACCTTATTTAAGTAAGAAACATGAAATATTGGATGGATGTGATTAAAATGGGGGAGCTCCAACTTAAATGAGACACTACCAATCTTTTTTAGGATCTGATAAGGACCATAATACTTAAGACATATGTTTTTATCCTTTTTTTTTAGGGGCAATTATGTGTATGGTTGTAGATGAAAAAATACCCAATCAATGTGTCAAAATGCCTCTCACTATGGTTTTGATCTACTTGTTTCTTCATTTGATTCTAGGCCATGGTTAAATTCTCTCTAAGACTAGCGAGGAATTCTTATTGGTGGTGCATTGATGAGACCAAAAGGCATGACCAAAAATTCATAATTTCCTTCATGAGTTCTAAAATCTATCTTATGGATACCATTATCTCTAATTTGAATTTGATGGTAACATAAATGAATATATAATTTTTTAAAGTAGACAACACCATGTAACTCATCCAAAAAATCATCAATTACTGGGATAGGAAACTTACCTTTTATGGTACACTTATTGAGTTCTCTATAAGTTGGGCACATCCTCTAAGTATCATACTTCTTATAGACCATCACCATTAGGAATGAATAGGCACTCTGGTTATGTTTAATGGTACCATCCTCTAACATCTCTTGTACCATATTTTTAATTTCACTCTTCTAGGTGTAATGGTATATATATCGATAAATGTTGGGGGGTTGACTATTAGGGAGAAATTGAATGGAATGATCATGATCTTTGCTTGGTGGTAGTGCTTTTGGCATTGCTTCAAAAATGGTTGAGTGGTCATCAATAATACCTTAGATATCAATAAGTGTAGAGATATTTGATGTTTGAATATCTATGGAGCATAACCTTGTGACAAATCCTTTAGCCTCTTTTTGAATAATCTTCTACATTTGATGAGAACTAACCAACTATGGATGTTTTTCCCATATTCCTCATAGTACATGTGTCCTTCTTTTAGAATTAAAATGTATGAAGAGATCTTATAAATTCATGTTGATCATTCCCAAGGTTGTGAGCTATTAGACTCCTAACATAAAATTTGTTCCAACCATGGGAATATTAAACACAGGGTAATCAATATTTTAGTCTCCCATTGCCATTTTGATATTATGGCATTTACCAAAATAATTGACTATGTCCCCATATTTAATCATGACATAAAATTCTAGGGTTGGGAAAATTAAATAATTTAGGCATGCCACCAATTTATTGTTGATGAAATTATGTGTATTCCCAGAGTCAATCAACACAATCACCTTTTATTTATCTAGGTAACTCACAACTTTTAGTATTTTTGGAGTGTTAATACTATAAAGTACATGGCATGAAATAGTGGGATGTGAATCTTTTGAATCTAATATGGTCATTTCTTCCTCTTCACTAAATTTTGTCTCATCATCTTCTTCATCATTGGCCCCTTAAATGTATAATAATTTCTTCTCAACACACTTATGACATTTTATCCATTTTATATGACAATTGAAACATAATCATTTTTCTCATTTCTATTCAATTTGGTGAGGAGTCAATATTATAGGCTGAGGGAAGGTTTGTGATAGACCTAAATGCTCTTTGGTAGTAGTGAAAGCCCTTCATTTAACTAGATCTCTTTCATCTACCTGGCAAGTAAATACCATGGATTCATTTATAGTGGTTAGAATAATTGTGTGAACATCCAGTTGGTTTATCTCCTTGAGACCACCTAAGAAGAGATCATTCATTTTGTCAACTAATATGTCTTCCACCCTTAAGGACAAGTTCTAGAATTGTTGAATATAATTTTTGACTGATCCAGTTTGTCATAGCTTTGATAATTGGCTAAAGTAGTTCTTTGTTACATTATGATGGTAGTACATCTTAGCTCATTTATAAATATTGACCAAGTAACAATAAGACCCTTCTTTTTCTTCTAGTGAAAAGCCATCTATACTAAATAAATTACTCTAGTTCTAAATAAAATGATGCCATTATCACCTTTTGTCCACCAGATATTTGATGTACATAAAAAATTATGCTTTTAGTTGATCTAAGTGAATGGATCCTTCCCATTAAAATTTCTCATTTCTACTTTTGGGTTAAGGTTTATTAAATGCAGCATATTTGGATTTAGATTGGGTTGGCTATAATCTATAATTGAGTCTTCTTGTGCCTATATTACTTCTAATTATTTAGTTACATGATTGTAGAGTAGGGGAAAACACAATTTCACAATGTCCTAGATCAAAAGAAATATCCCTCTGATCTATGAACAGTGGGTGAGGGATTATGGATAAATCATAAATGGAAACCACATCACATATAACTCCTGGTACTGTCATCTACAAATAGAGATTCATGATTTTAAGACCAAAAATAGATAATTGATATTAATTTACACTGTTAAATTAGCTTTGGATTGTAGATAAAAAGTAAAAACATAGGGATCGATGTTGATTATTTCAGAATTGGTAATGGTTATATTAATTGGGGATGATTCATGTGAGGAATTGTCATCGATCCTAATAGTGGGAAAAGAAAGCTTAATATGGAGCCTAAAGGTGGGCTTTAAGGGATTTAAAATGAATATAGGAATAGTTAATGATAATCTAACCAGATTAAGGACAATAAATAGAACATAATCAAATAATATAGGAATTAGAATGTATTCAAATGAGCAATATACTTACCTTTGAAATTCTTCCAATATTGCAAAGAATTACCATGTTGATGGGGATATTATTAATCTTTGAATGAGTGGGGATGGACTGAGAAAGGTATGTCATTCTTCTGTAGGTATTACAAGATAATTTCTCTAGCATTTCAATGTATGAATTTAGGGACCCTACTGATTGAGGATGGTTTGAGTTTAAATCGATGGCGATCCTAATAGGATCGATGAAGATCATGGGGATCGGTGTTGATCCAGTCTAAGTTTACCAATTTTGTTTAAATAAATCCAATTCATGAGATTAAAATTAGTCCTAGGCTATTTTGAAAAAAGTTTGGCTAGCGAGATATTGTTAAGAGGTTAAAAACAACTTACTTCTAACATGTTTGCGGATATTTGACTAGATTTATGGAGGGTTAAGTAGTTAAAATTAGTTACCTACTTAGAAAGTAATTAGTAAGACTAATTACGTGAAGTAAGATAGTAATTGGTAAAACTAAATTAACTAACATAAAAAAGGATGGGGAAGTGGTAAGACACATATATTCATACAAGTATAATGGTTTAAATTTGTAGTGTCTACATTTGCCCCTTTTTGTTGAGCAATTTGTGATAACCTGCCACGAGACAAAAACTAGGATGGGTCCAATACCTTGAGTTTATGTGAGGAGGTATCCCTCTCAAACCAATAGTTGGTGTAGGAGAATAAACCAATGATGGGTTTGAAGTAAATGGCAATAAAGATTATAGGTATAGGGTAAAAATATGGGATGAACAACCAACTAGAAAGAATAACAATAAGTATGCATTGCCAAGACACAGGATAATATAGGTAGTAATGCCCCAAGGTAAATAAATAACAGATTATTATAACTATGAAAAAGTATGTGCAAACAAAGGTGATCGAGAAAACAAAGGCTAGGGCGGGCTGACCAAAGCATTTGGTGTGTGTGGGTTAGGGGCACAACCGAGAGACGATTTTTCAAAAGATAGAATATATTCTCAAGTTCACAGGGGAAATGTCCTGAAGGGAATGTAGGCCTTTTGAAAAGGTTATGGGACTAACAAAGGGTCTATGTCCACTAACCAAAGGTATAGGGTGTAAAATAAGGGGATAGTGATAGCAAGGTAACTTGTGTGGTCTTGGGTCATCACAATTGATAGGGTCACAGAAAGAAAGTAATGCTAAGGAGAATATAATCGATCCCAATTTCCCTAATCAATGTTGATTAACTAGAAATCAATGTTGATTAGTATATAATAGATGGTGACCATAAATAAATCATGATCAATTTCTTTGGGCTATATATCGTATCTTAGACATAGTGGAATCTCATTTATGATTTGAGAATGTGTTTGTAATAAAGAAAATTTTGACACCTATCTACACATTTTAGCAAAGTATATAAGACGGAGGATAGCAAGAGTGGTCAACGAAGGTGATGATGATCACACAATGAGGTAGGGTGTATTTTTTTTGTTTTGAATTTTTAGTTTTTGGTTTTTGGTAAGTTATTTTTAGTATTTTAGATATTTTTTCACTTCCTAATGAGCAAGAGTTGGTATTGATCCCTAGTGAATTAATATTGATTCCTCTGATTAACCATCAATTATTTATAGATCAGTGATGATCAAATAATCAAAAATGATTGGATGTTAATCGATGTCCATCATATAAGGGTTAGTGCCAATTCTTAAGAATCAAGGAGTAGAAGAGAAAACTTAGAATATAGAGTTAGTGGCATAGGAAACTAAAGAAATGTTAGGGTTCAAGAGATTGAAATCACACATATTTATTACCATGTGGGATCGAGTTCCACCATTTCTAGATTGGATTTGAGGGGTGATGGGAGACACAGATCAAGAGCATCTAAAGGCTAAAGGATTAAATGGATGATTCCACTATTGTCAAGTGCATAGAAATTGGAGTCTACTTTTGGCACTATTAGAGTGATGGGATCCAATTATAGGGAAATTTTGGTTGCCTACTAGGGAGATGACCCTAATATTAGAGGATATATCAAATATTATAATTGTTGATATAGGGGGTAGACATTATTCTGGTGGATGAGAGAGGACAAGAATTAGTGGTGACATATTTATATGGAAAGAATGTTGTATATATTGATTTTATAGTGGGAGGGTTTAGTTTTGAGGTTCTATATGATCAGGACCAAGCGGGGAGATGATTTATTATGATGATGATGTTGGTTATCTCTTGTTATGTGTTACTTGATTCAGGTGGTGGGAGATTTACATGGAGTTTGAAAGGGTACTATCAAATATGTGGAAGCATCATATAGTGTGTCCATGGGATCCTACACTTTTAGCATAGATATACAGAGAGTTATGGGGATGGCAGACACATCGATGCTTTGGTCTGGATGTGACCTTCATACTACAATGTTAGGTCGATGAGCATATATGAGTAGTTCATCCACCAGGGCTACCATGGATGGGATGGCATCGATTTTCATTTAGTGTGGGCTTATTATAATGGAGAGATGACTTCATTCATCCACATGGAGATGGGAGAGTAAGATATTTAGATTAATATCAATGGATTTTAAAGGAACTATAGGAGGAGGAAGAGGTGGTATGGAGGCCATATGTTAGATTTACATCATGGTCGTGGATGGATAGGGAGTTGATGGTATGACAATAAGTGATGTCGTTGTAAGGGCATCACACAGAGCATGTAGATTTATTTCATTTTTGTAAATTGTAGGGATAGTTTGGGTTGCTCCAAGATATACCTAAAGCACCACGTGTATATAAGAGAGATGACTATGAGGTGGAGTTACCAGAGATGCAAGTGATAAGTCTTTAGCTTTTGGTAGAGGAGGAAAAAGAGGGGGTTGATGTGGATGATGTTGGGACTACAATGACATACTTTTTATGGTGGATAGACTAGTTAGGAGGAGGACATGAGAGCGTGGTACAACCTCAACAAGATGTATAAGATATAGAGATGGTGGATGTGTAGGAGAGAGGAGGAGATGGGGAGGGAGAGATAGATATACAGGTAGTGATAATAGAGAGGGATGGACTATAGGTACACTATCATGTTTTATAGGCATAGTTATATAGAGTTGAGTTTAAGCAGGATTGTTTATAGTCTAACATTACTAAGTTGCAGGGGTGATGTGATTCATTATAGGAGATTTATGATGAGGCATGTTAGGATCAGGATAGATATCATGACTAACATGAGAGACTTCAGGTATTGGTAGGGTTTATAGGAGAAGCTATGTCAATATCTATAGTAAGGGGAGGGACACAGGGTAGAAGGATGGGGCCACTGGGTAACGTTAGTATGGATAGGTATCAGGATGTCATGGTAGAGCTCTGGTACTATGAGCAAATTTTTATATAGCATATATTAGAGGTTCCTAGATATGCCACCCATATATCCATATAGGGTCGAACTCCATGATGGACACATATTTCTACAACTAACATGGGTAGTGTATCACAAGGGAAAGATGGGAGGGATGGAGGAGGAGATGGAGGTGGAGATGGAGGTGAGGATTGAGGCACTATAGGAGGTAGAGTGAGTATCCACCTAAGCTAGCTCTAGTTTATGGAGTAGCCATATTTATGGCTTATTATATGGATTGCATTTGTATATATCTTATATCATTACATTCTTATGATGTGCATTTGAGCTTCTATATATATACTAATGAGTTTATGTGCCACATATTTGTTATATGATATTGCACTATTTGATTATGGATCTATATTACTTAGATTATGTTTAGATGGATCTAAGTTTATTTATGTGATACATCATGGTTTATATTATTGATATGGTGTTTACATGGATTATGGTTTTTAGATCATGCAATGTGTCTTTAAATTGTTGTCTTGATTATGGATTTATATTTATGTGTTTTAATGGATTTATGATGGATCATGGATTTTAAATCATGTGATAATTTCATGAGCTTATGAATTTATGATGTATTTGGATATGTATTTGATACTGCATGGATGGTGTTTACATGATTTTTTTTGTTTTTGATTATACTAATTGAATTATGTGGGACATCATGGATTAGGTTTTATGGATTTAGATTATGTTATAGTTTTAAATGTTTTTAAATAATGGTCATTTATTATGAAATGGTTTCTATATTAACTTATCAAGAATGTATGACTTGTAATTTGCTTGGAACCTAACCAAAGCTAGGCCTCTTGCCATGTTCGCATATGTGCCCTTTTATCCAATGTTAATGAGAATACTTAACAATCTCATGTCAACTAAATTCACAATTCTTTGGATTGAAAATGGGATTTTTATGTTTTTAGGGAACGAGGGAAAAACTTATTTCTCTAAGAATACACATCTTGTTTTGTGTTTTTGATATTTTTAGGTTAATGTTAAGTTAATCCATGTATATATGTAGACTAATCAATGGAGTAAGTCTAATAATTAATGAAAGCTGATCAATGCAGGACGTTTCCTAAAAAAATAACCATATATCCATCCTTCAAGGGAGTGGTATATATGTTTAGATGTATGTATTTTAGTAGCTATCCTTCTAGGGATCAATTTGCAACTTTGATCTTTTTCTTGATTTTAATAACAGTTATCCTTCGAGGGATCAATTTGTAACTTTGATATTTGTTTGATTATGTATCCCAAATTAACCTTTTTCCATGGATTAGATTAAGGAAACCTAGGGTGTTTTCATAAACCAAGCCACGGAACAAGACAATAATTTATCCCTTTCAAATAAACTTTTAAGGTGAAATACTTTTAAGAAATAATGATTTCGAACTCTACCCTACTTTTAGCATAGTTAATCCATGAGACACACTATGAATAGGGCCATGGTGTCCATATGTAAGGATAAAATAGGTATATTGCCAAATTCACATGATTCTTTATCATTATTGGGTACATTTAGAGATAGGGAACTAGAGTTAAAGATAATTTATGCTGACTATAGTTTGTAATAGGATTATAAATAGTAGAAAGGACATAGATGTAAAGCATTAAGAGGTTCACATTCTATTTTCCCATCAAGGGAGGTCAAGTGGTATGCCCCATATCCATATTTATGAGTGATAATATAGGGTCCAATCTAATTCGAGGAAAACTTTTCTCGTTTACTTCTTTCCATATTTGTGACATGTTGATTTTCTTTAAGGACAAGGTCACCAAATTTAAATCCTCGTTCTTTTAAATGTTGATTATATGCACATTTTATCCATTCTTGATATACATAAAGGTGATCAAGATTTATGGATTGATGTTCATCTAAAATTTCCAT
This sequence comes from Torreya grandis, assembly GCA_037957365.1. NCBI lineage: Eukaryota > Viridiplantae > Streptophyta > Pinopsida > Cupressales > Taxaceae > Torreya > Torreya grandis. The sequence continues at coordinate 1,148,526 of JARHVA010002320.1, forward strand.
ATGTGCTAATCATTCTTTACAATAATCCTCTTCATAAATGATGTCCATAAGAGAGATACGAAGAGAAGGAATTTAGACTTATATGGGGAGAACTACTTTGGTACCATATACCAAAGAAAAATGGGTAACACCAGTAGGGGTTCAAATACTAGTCCAATAAGACCACAAAGTAAAAGTTATGTGAAGATGCCAATTCTTTCTAGCCTTATTGACTAGTTTGGTTAACATCTTGACAAGGGTTTTGTTGCTTACTAATAATAAGATGACAATAAGCTTAGATTAATGTTGAAGGAAACACATAACTTTTGGACTTGCTTATTTTTAAAATATTTCCCATTAATATGTAACATGCTTCACAATATGTGCACTACAGTACAACTATGGTAAAGGGTGTATGTGCACGTGTCATCATAGCATAGTTAGCATGAATGTTTAGATCGAGATAAGCAATGCAAGGGATGGTGAAACAAAGTAATCAAGTCAAATCCAAGGTCTAGAAAAATTATCAAATCAAAATCATGTGTATATGTCCATGTTAAAATAAAATAAAAATCAATCCTTCAATGTGGAAGATGGTGATCAACAAAACAATCAATAGGAAGCTATGTATAATAAAGTGTATTCAAACTAACGTATGATCCCGTCAATGGGATGCTCAAGTGTAGGTCATATATTAATCAGTAAAATAATCATGCACCATAGGTGAGGTGTATATGTATATCACTATTGGAATTTGAAATATTGTCACAATCTGTAGAATATTTGGAATCGTCATTATGGTCAATATAATCATGTATGTATTGTGTAGCTATGGTAGTCATAGTAACATGCGAACTCCATTGTATGTTGAGGGAATGCATTGATGTTATTTTTAGAACATGCTCATTTCTACAAAACTATTGTAGGATATGATGAATTAGGTAATGCAGTTGAAACTCAAAAATCCATTCTTGGCCGATGAAATAGTATTCGAAGTAATTTTATTGTTTACACACATGATAAAAAATCAATTATTTTTCTTTGTTGCTTATTTCAAATTGATCATATAGGTTGTGCCTCTCTGGGATATATAATGTTATTTAAAAATCATAATTTGATACTAGATACTTACCAACTACACATTGTGTTATGTTCAATGCTTCTTGTAATAGAGTCATGCTAGATTTTTAAAAATGATATTTTATTGGAGTGGATATTATGAGAGATTCCTACCTTGAATTAGTATTGCATATTGCAATAGGCCTCTAAATTTATATTATTTTTTCCTTATAATGTGGATTATGATCTATTTGATGATGTATTGTAGACTTTATGCTTTTCAATTATTTATATTTTATATATTTATCAGGAGTTGTGTTTATACCATTCTTAACCTTATGGTTGTGCCCCTTTGTTATTATCAAGTGAGGTTGAGTGTGAATAAGTCCTCATATTTTATCAATGTTTATCATATTTGAATTATCTCAGTATTACCCTAGTGCTACAAGCATAAATTTTATAAGAGACAAGAAATAATCTATGGTCTCGGTAATTCCATTATCATCATCATAGTTATCTTCATCATGATTCTCTAAATTATACTTCTTGGAGTTAATCACTAATGGAGTATTTGGTATTTATTCCTTTTGCATTCTATACATAAGTGTCGATCATTCTACCATATCGTTCTTAATTGATATGGCTAGTAGTGATGATAATTTATTTGCATTAGTCTTGTTATTTTTTCCTATATCATATGTATGTATTATTCTACCGATGTAGTGGAGGTATTATGGATGATTGAGAAGTGACTACTTTTATATGAATCCTTTAATTGGTTATAATCCTTTGCAATATTTGAAAGGTTTATTATCCACATGACATGTATGCAGACATCCATCATGTATGAATTTTAAGAACTAATGTATGTTGGATGAGACAACGTTCATAGCATGAATCCATGGTTTATCAATTAAGAAATTAAAATTCAAATGATTTGGAATTACCTGAAAGGTAGTGGGTAGCATTTTAGATATAACTGTTACATCAAACATGATTATTTCTAAAACTTAGCGAGGTATGTTGCTGAAACTCCTAATGTTCATATCTACTTTATTTATAGAATGCATATTGATACCAAGTGTTTGGAGAAAAGTGATTTTGAAAATTTTTAACCCTAATCCATTATCTATCATTACATTCTTAACCCCCTTATTTAAGATATGTACTTAAATATATAGTGGGAGGTTTTGATCTATATTTTTTTTGGTGGGTAAATATTCATTTTAAAAATAAATTTTATTTTCTCCTTCCTTAATCATATTGACAATGGATGCAAAATAAGCAAGCTCTGTAATTTTTTTAAAGTTGTATCACATAGTGCCACATAAAGAATGATCTTATAAAATGGTGGATCTTTTGAGAAATTTTAGTACAAAAAGTTTTGCATGAGTATTATTAAGGTTATATTGGTTCATAATTTCAATGGTAGAGGAAGTTTAGGAGGGATATGATTACCCCTAATTTTCACTACAAGATTCTGTATCCTACCTCTCTACATTGTGACATAAATGACTTCTTTGTCTAATAGTAGTCTAAGCTAGATAATAGGTAAGGGAATTGATTACTTATAACATAATGTATTGAGGAAGTGGGGTGAAAGGAGACATGCACACCCATTCCCTTTGAGTAGTAACTGGGAACATTTGGGATTCAATAATCATCTAATGTGTGTTACCAAGGGAGGCTAATATTTTATCATCCTTAATTTGACTACACTTAATTTCATCACATTTTCTTGTATTATATACAAATTCATGAAAGAAATGCAAGGATTTTAATACAATATCATTAAATGCTAGATATAAACAATTTGCATCCATGGGAAATTATAAATTAGACTTGAAATTCAAACCCCAATAGGGGATAATTATGAAACCTTAAAAAATAAATCCTAGTGTAGAAGGAAACCTAAGTTTTTCACGTTCAAAAAAATTATTGGATTCACCAAAATATTTTTAATTATTTTACACCTAAAAAATATAAAATAATGGAAACTATGCACTAATTCAAACTACAAAAAAAGGCAATAAGTACAATAATCTAAATTGAAATGCACTAATAGATATTGCAACTACTTGATTTATAATCACAAGAAAAGAGAAGGATGATGTACTTAGTCGATTTTGATTATTTATTACTCATAGAAGTTATCAAAAGATCTGAAAATTATTTGGATGTGCTTCATCAAGTGTTCACCATTGACACTAAAGTCAAATCCCTCCCTAAACATTGTCAGTAAAGTTAGATGCCTACAACATCTAATGTTGTCAAGGTTTACGTGTAGTGTTTCTATTCATAACGAGGATCATCAACTTCTAGGATACCTACATTTATGTACGTAACCTATTTTTATGTGTGTACACTTCTTTGAGCATATGCAATAATGTATGTTATGAGTTTCTTTCATCCAAACCCTAATTGTGTTTGATTGACCATACTATGCCCTTAAAAAAGGGGTAATACTTTAGGTTAGACTGACCCCACCTACTCCCCATTAAATGGTTGAGGATTGCCTACATTTTAATACTCTAAAGAGAGCTCAAGATGCATGTATTTATCCCACTTATGTGTGTTTGTAAAATCATAAACAATATAGAATGTAGTTCCATCTTTTGATCTTTGATACTTGGCACTATGCAACTTTGACATTTTTAGTGATATTTGGCTCTATAGACTACTTTAGGACTGTTCCTTGAATATTTGAGAAGTTTATATGTCTTTTGAATAATGTTTCAAGTGAGTACTAGGTATATATAAGGGACTCTTCGTTAATTTATTGCTATGGTTGACCCATGAAATGTGTCTATGTTGACCTAATGGAGACTTCCCAATTTCAAAAATAGTCAGTGAAGATCTCTGGACACTATTAGTAGAAGGAAACACCTATGTTAACTAACATTGTCTAGGTTTACCAATATTGTTTTGGAAGTGCAAAACAAAGATCTAAGGTATGGATAATATTTATCTAGGATTTTGAAGGAATTCATCTACATACTAATCTAACCTTGAATAAATATGTTTAGCTAATATAGGTGGCTAACATAGTAGATGGGTATAGTTTTAAAGGGAAAATGTGGTCCAGAGTTAAATACACACATACATATATATATTGATATATACATTGTACAAGTATGTTAAATTTGATGTTGCTAAGTGTCAAAGATCAAATCTAGGTGTCTACAATTGGATTCAATAATTTGTAGATACATACAAATTGGACTTCAGTTTTTCAAGATTTGAGTTTTCTCTCACACACAAATATATCCACACTCAAGGTTGAAATTTTTAAGCCTCAAAATTTCTTACACATTTTGCATACATGTTTATCAAGGTGAAAATATGACTTTTATTATTATTTTTATTGACATCCATACCCCACTTAGCTTATTTATTCTTAAGACATAATTATTCATGTAGGTATTTATTTTCCTTGTATTTTTTTATTTGGATTATTCCTACACACATGGATTATTCCTTCACTTGAGTTATCTTGATTAGGTGATCTTAGATTTAGGGAGTTACTCTTTTTCCTATCATTGTCTAGTGGATGTTACTCTTTGATTGGTCATTACTGGCTTAAGAGTTACATACCTATTCCAGGCCTTTGTGATCATTTAGGGAAGAGTGACACATTACTCTCCTATTTGTACACCTCTTTGTGAGATATTCAATCAATTTGAGTGTGTTGAATGCTTTCTTTAGTTTTTGTAATATTCTTTCTTATTTTTTATCACAGTATTTTTATATGCAATATCTTGCTCTTGCTTATAGAATCTGTGCATTTGATGAAACCAAATTATCTTGGCCAATGCTCTGACATGGTATCAAAGTGCCAATCTGGTTTTCACGATTGTCTGATTTGTTATTTGTTGTTAATTTTTTAAATTTTCGATGCCCTACATTTCTCAAGCAAGCTATGTATTTTTTGATGTTCAAACCCTAAGATGCTTGTTCTCCTCATGGTGGTGCCTATCTTGAATCTTTCTCTATAATATTTAAAGCTGAGTCAAACCTTTTTTTAAAAAAAATTCCCTAAATTTTTTTTAAAACTATCCATTTTTAATTATTACTATTTTAAATAGTTATTTTATTTTTCCTTAAGTGGCATATTTTTGCCTGAGAGCACATAGGAAAAAGTACGAGGGTTGTTTATGACTTTAGTTGGCTTGAAGACATCCAAAATCTAATTCTATTTTTGTTGACTATATGCAAAGCTAGGTTTGTTGTTATTTCCACTTAAGCATTTAAAATTTTTGTGCAAATTCATTAAATAGGCCATTAATGATGGGAAATGTAATTTGATATAAATTTTGATCAACAACTCAGAATTGAGTGTCATCTTTTTCAAAAGTGCATATTTTTTCATCCTCTTTCCATTAGTCTAATTTATTTTGTAAACACACTAAAATTATAAAGTGCTAATTTGGGAGGGTCAAGCATAATTTCAAGGGGGTGTACATATTATTGTGATTCCTTCTATCTATATTTATTCAATTTGTTACAAATGAACTTACATTATCTGCAATGGATCCTAATTCAGTTAATTTGCTCACACACTTCAACTATCATGAATAGAAGGCTTCCATGTCACTCGCGTTGAGAAATAAGAAGCTCTACAAGATAACTATGCATATGCAAACTAAACCAAATAAAATTAAGGAAAAATGGTTTGATAAGTGTGATGAAGCTTTTGGTTTTATATGTCTTTCTATGTCACCAAATTTGCGATTTCACATTGAATCAGCCAAAACACCCAATGAAGTATGGGATACCCTAAGAATTATTTATGAGAAATTGGATGAAATGAGAGGGCATAAACTAGAAAATGAGCTAGTTAGTCTTAACCCTAGTAGTTTGACACATTTAAAGACTACTTCAACAAGTTTAAATCATTGAGATTGCAACTAAAAGAATGTGGAATTGATAAAAAGGATTCATGGCTCATTCTTTTTGTACTTGCAAAACTTGGTCCTAACTATTCAGTTTTCATCTCCACCTTCCATGCAACCAAGAGAGTACTTGGTACTTCATGGACTATGCCCTCCTTTGATGATTTTGTTGCTGATTTGACTCGAGAATAAGATAAAATAATTCAGATGGGTGTACTAAAGTCCACTAAACCACATGCTCTACTTGTAGGATATGACACCAAAAAGGCTTCGAAAGAGAAGAAACAGAACAACAAGGATCATGAGAGCAAGAATTAACAACCCACAACCAAATCAACCAATGAAATCTCCTATACCAGTGTTAATCCTAAGAAAGAGAGGATCAAGTGTAGGGATTGCACTAGAAATCATGATGAAAACAAACATTTGAAGAATCAAATTGACCACCTAACAAGCCTTCTTGATAAGAATGATATAGGTGTTCCTGAGTCTATCAAACCATCTTCATCGACATCGAAATCCTCCAAGACAAATGACTATGGTAAGGAAAAGGCAAAAGAAAAAGGTGACAAGAAAGTGAAAGATAGGGCCTTAGTTGTAGTTGTCCTTCCAACTCCTACATGGGTCATTGACTCTAGAGCATGACATCACATGGCTTCTTCACAAATTGAGTTCACTTCCTTAGGACCATGTGACATGTCCACTATTCACTTGGGTAATGACACCTATACATAGGTTTTTGGGAGAGGGTCTATTGAAGTGAGTGGAGAAACATTCGATAATGTTCTCAGTATTCCCTCACTTTCAATTAATCTCCTATTGGTTTACTAGACTCCTTACCTTGGTCTAGGCATGTCAATTATGTTCACTCTAGATTCAATGTATATCAGAGAGTTACACAATGATACTATATTGGTAGTGGGATTGATCGATCATTAGACTCAACTATATAGCTTCTCACACTATCCCTGACTCTCCATCAGATTCTTATTCATTAGACTTACTTGGACTTGACAACATTTATGAGCTTGACCTTATATATGATATTGAGGACTCTTCATCTAGTACAGATGACTATGGTAGTGATTGGGACACACATCCACCATCTTCTTATCACCTTCCAGATATTGATGAGTTATTTCTTGAGTCACTTACTTCTTATCAATGGAAGATCTGTGTATTTTGCTTAAGAATGTGCAGGCAGGCCTATAGGTTCTTCTCTAGGCCTAATACTTATTTGGGTCCAAGAATGGATCTTTCCCTCAATGGTTCTCCCTCTCCTACCCTACAAAGACCTTCTCAAAATTTGCTCATGGATTTCACACTTCATTTACTCCTCAAACCTCATATTCATGTAGGATTTTCCTCCTTTGAATAAAAATGTGGACCTACAGGTCTACAGACTTGTAGGTCTACATTCACCATTATTTGGATCAATTATAGCATGCCTGTCAGACCTATTGACAAGGGAAATAGACCTCAACATGCTTTATAACCCCATTAATTATTTTGATAGGCTTAAGTTGACTTAAGAACTCACGTAGCCCTGCTACAATCATGTTTCTTTGACGTTTACACAGTCTACTTGCAAGGTGCCTAGCAAGGACTATAAGTATATTTTAACATTATGAATATTGAATGGGCCTAAGGATTGTATAAGAACTTGTTCACCTAGTGAGGGATCTCTTTCACCTTATAACAATATCATTTAACCTTGAAAACCATCAAAACAATGAAGAAATCCATTCTTAAACTTGCAACTATGAAAAACACTAGGGGAGAGTGAGCCTATTTGAAGTTTGAGGCTTGAGGATGTTTAAAACCTCTTGATGACCCCTTTTTAGACCTAATACATCTTATACAAGGTATTCACATGGTTCTTGATGTTGAATTTGACCTTGGAAGGCTCTTAAGACTTGTTTTAGGCTATTGTGACGGTTTGAGGGCAACTTTGGAGTTGTGACCTTAATGGTGTCTTTGATGATTTGATTCTCATTTCAAATGCTCCTACCATTATAGAAACATTCTCTATGGTCTTCTCACCATATATGAGCCTTATAACCTTATGTTTAATGCAAACATGTGTCTCCCTTTCATTTTGTAGCTGTAGCAGGGTTATAGGTGTACATTTTAAGCCTACAACCTCATTGCAACCTTGCTTCTTGGAGTGAATCCTATGCATCAGGGGGATTTGGATGGAATTGAGGACAATCTAAGAACCATTTATCCCACATGAATATCCTTTCAAATGAGAAAACACATAGCATTATTAAGAATTTTCTCTTCCTACATTAGCAAGTTGTATACAATCATTTGGTGTGCATATTAGCACAATGTCTTTGCCTTTTTAGCCCTAATGGTGTCTTGAGAAGGTCTGAAGAGACTTGATGACATCAATATACTATAAACAACTTGTTTCCACTTTTCTCCATCCATTGAAGATTCTCACATTGCGAAGATTTTGCATGCCACATCAAGAGACTACAAAACTTGAGGTTTTTTGCCCATATAGGTTTGATACATGAATTGCATGTCTGACATATGGTATTATATGGACTGATAGAGATATGGAGAATATTACTCAGGTGGGAAGATTACTTGGAGCCCTTGAGGAGGAAGCCTCACAGAGGTGGAAGAAGAGTGTGATCTCTTTATTGTAATGAGTTGAATACAATTGTGTGTTGCCTCTCATATTCTGTGTGTTTTCTCATTGATAGTTATTTGTTCTTCTGGTTATTTCCGCAATCTTAAGTTGCTTATAAAATGGTAATCATGTGTGCTCTTAATTCTGACAAGTTGTGTCAGAGCTTTGGGGAACTTAGGTCCTATCAAATGGTATCAGAGCGAGGTTGGATGTTCTCAGAGCGAGTTTGACTAATTACCAGATCTGGTTGGTGGTTTTTTGATTATAGGTTACTCACAGGGGTTTCTGATTGAGTGGGAGTATAGCAATGGCAGAAGAAGGTAAGCTGAGGATGAAGAAATTCAGGCACAGGATTAACACCACAAGGAGTGTGGTGGGTAATCTTCAAGTGGGAGCTTGAAGAGGAATACAAGCCAGGATGCAGATTAGACAGAGTACTGGTATGGGTATAGGTGCAGCTATTTATCTCCAAGTGAGAGATTGTTAGGGTGTGGAGCTAAAAGCTTCACCTAAGGCAAATAGGGAGGTTTTTGGAGCTTGACAGTCACCGACGACGGCATGCCAAAACCGACGTCAGTTAAGGGACAGTGCAAGGAAAATCAGCATCGGCAGGAGATCGGCTGGCGTCGGTCACCTCCAGGAAGGCAGGGATCGACGTCGATCTCCTGTGGCAGTCAAAACTGCTGTTGACGAACAGTCAGTTAAGTGAACGTGTAGTTTGCATGATAAAGACCAGTTCGAGTCTTTGAGCCGCTTGTATAATTAGTGTATGCATGAGATCTATATAATAGACTCATGGGCTGTATTGTTAAGTGTAGAACTTGTAGAATCCAAGTGTGGAGCTTGGAGAGTTCTTCCCATGGTGGAATCAAGTAGGATTCCTCATGTATGTAAGATCAGGGTTGATATGTAGGGTGTTGCAGGATCATGGTGGAGATCTACATGGGATAAGTAAGATCAAGTTGGTCTGCAGAGATGTGTGTATGCGAGGGTCAGAACAGAATTGGTGGGGGAGCAAGATCAAGGTGACATCAATACATCAGGAGCAGGATCATGGTGAGATCTACTTGGAGTACTGGTTCGTACTCAGTTGTACTAGATGTACAATGAGGTGAACAACAGCTTGTGTTAGTTTTTAGTTGTGACCTATGAGAAAAGATTACTCAGGTGGGAAGATTACTTGGAGCCCTTGAGGAGGAAGCCTCACAGAGGTAGAAGAAGAGTGTGATCTCTTTATTGTAATTTCCTTTGTAATGAGTTGAATACAATTGTGTGTTGCCTCTCATATTCTGTGTGTTTTCTCATTGATAGTTATTTGTTCTTCTGGTTATTTCCGCAATCTTAAGTTGCTTATACAATGGTAATCATGTGTGCTCTTAATTCTGACAAGTTGTGTCAGAGCTTTGGGGAACTTAGGTCCTATCAAATGATATCAGAGCAAGGTTGGATGTTCTCAGAGCGAGTTTGACTAACAGATGTCCCAGATCTGGTTAGTGGTTTGTTGATTACAGGTTACTCACAGGGGTTTCTGATTGAGTGGGAGTATAGCAACGGCAGAAGAAGGTAAGCTGAGGATGAAGAAATTCAGGCACAGGATTAACACCACAAGGAGTGTGGTGGGTAATCTTCAAGTGGGAGCTTGAAGAGGAATACAAGCCAGGATGCAGATTAGACAGAGTACTGGTATAGGTACATGTGCAGTTGTTTATTTCCAAGTGGAAAATTGTTAGGGTGTGGAGCTAAAAGCTTCACCTAAGGCAAACAGGGAGGTTTTTGGAGCTTGACAGTCGCCGGCATCGGCAGGCCAAAACTGACGTCGGTCAGGGGACAGTGCAAGGAAAACCGGCATTGGTAGGAGATCGGCCGGCGTCGGTCACCTGCAGGAAGGCAGGGACCGACGTCGGTCGCCTGTGGCAGTCAGAACTGTGGTTGACGAACAGTCAGTTAAGTAAATGCATAGTTTGCATGATAAAGACCAGTTTGAGTCTTTGAGCCGCTTGTCTAATTAGTGTATGCATGAGATCTATATAATAGACTCATGGGCTGTATTGTTAAGTGTAGAACTTGTAGAACCCAAGTGTGGAGCTTGGAGAGTTCTTCCCATGGTGGAATCAAGTAGGATTCCCCATGTATGTAAGATCAAGTTTGATATGCAGGGTGTTGCAGGATCATGGTGGAGATCTACATGAGATAAGTAAGATCAGGTTGGTCAAGCTCCGAAAACCTCCCTGTTTGCCTTAGGTGAAGCTTTTAGCTCCACACCCTAACAATCTCCCACTTGGAGATAAACAGCTGCACCTGTACCCATACCAGTACTCTGTCTAATCTACATCCTGGCTTGTATTCCTCTTCAAGCTCCCACTTGAAGATTACCCACCACACTCCTTGTGGTGTTAATCTTGTGCCTAAATTTCTTCATCCTCAGCTTACCTTCTTCTGCCGTTGCTATACTCCCACTCAATCAGAAACCCCTGTGAGTAACCTGTAATCAACAAACCACCAACCAGATCTGGGCCATCTGTTAGTCAAACTCACTCTGAGAACATCCAACCTTGCTCTGATACCATTTGATATGACCTAAGTTCCCCAAAGCTCTGACACAACTTGTCAGAATTAAGAGCACACATGATTACCATTGTATAAGAAACTTAAGATTGCAAAAATAACCAGAAGAACAAATAACTATCAATGAGAAAACACAGAATATGAGAGGCAACACACAATTGTATTCAACTCATTACAAAGGAAATTACAATAAAGAGATCACACTCTTCTTCCACCTCTGTGAGGCTTCCTCCTCAAGGGCTCCAAGTAATCTTCCCACCTGAGTAATCTTCTCTCATAGGTCACAACACACAGCTAACACAAGCTGTTGTTCACCTCATTGTACACTTGTACAATCGAGTACGAACCGATACTCCAAGTAGATCTCACCATGATCTTGCTCCTGATGTATTGTTGTCACCTTGATCTTGCTCCCCCACCGATCCTGTTCTGACCCTCGCATACACACATCCCTGTAGACCAACCTGATCTTACTTATCACATGTAGATCTCCACCATGATCTTGCAACACCCTGCATATCAAAACTGATCTTACATACATGGGGAATCCTACTTGATTCCACCATGAGAAGAACTCTCCAAGCTCCACACTTGGGTTCTACAAGTTCAACGCTTAACAATACAGCCCATGAGTCTATTATATAGATCTCATGCATACAATAATTAGACAAGTGGCTCAAAGACTCGAACTGGTCTTTATCATGCAAACTCCGCGTTTACTTAACTGACTGTTCGTCAACAGCAGTTCTGACCGCCACAGGCGACCGACGTCGGTCCCTGCCTTCCTGGAGGTGATCGACGCCGGCCGATCTCCTGCCGATGCCGGTTTCCCTTGCACTGTCCCCTGATCGACGTCGATTTTGGCCTGCCGACGCTGGCAACTGTCAAGCTCTGAAAACCTCCCTATTTGCCTTAGGTGAAGCTTTTAGCTCCACACCCTAACAATCTCCCACTTGGAGATAAACAGCTGCACCTGTACCCATACCAGTACTCTATCTAATCTGCATCCTGGCTTGTATTCCTCTTCAAGCTCCCACTTGAAGACTACCCACCACACTCCTTGTGGTGTTAATCATGTGCCTTAATTTCTTCATCCTCAGCTTACCTTCTTCTGCCGTTGCTATACTCCCACTCAATTAGAAACCCTGTGAGTAACCTGTAATCAACAAACCACTAACCAGATCTGGGCCATCTGTTAGTCAAACTCGCTCTGAGAACATCCAACCTCGCTCTGATACCATTTGATAGGACCTAAGTTCCCCAAAGCTCTAACACAACTTGTCAGAATTAAGAGCACACATGATTACCATTGTATAAGCAACTTAAGATTGCGGAAATAACCAGAAGAACAAATAACTATCAATGAGAAAACACACAGAATATGAGAGGCAACACACAATTGTATTCAACTCATTACAAAGGAAATTACAATAAAGAGATCACACTCTTCTTCCACCTCTGTGAGGCTTCCTCCTCAAGGGCTCCAAGTAATCTTCCCACCTGAGTAATCTTCTCTCATAGGTCACAACTAACAACTAACACAAGCTGTTGTTCACCTCATTGTACATCCAGTACAATCGAGTACGAACCGGTACTCCAAGTAGATCTCACCATGATCCTGCTCTTGATGTATTGCTGTCACCTTGATCTTGCTCCCCCGCCGATCCTGTTCTGACCCTCGCATACACACATCCCTGCAGACCAACCTGATCTTACTTATCCCATGTAGATCTCCACCATGATCCTACAACACCCTGCATATCAAACCTGATCTTACATACATGGGGAATCCTACTTGATTCCACCATGAGAAGAACTCTCCAAGCTCCACACTTGGGTTCTACAAGTTCTACACTTAACAATACAGCCCATGAGTCTATTATATAGATCTCATGCATACACTAATTAGACAAGCGGCTCAAAGACTCGAACTGGTCTTTATCATGCAAACTACGCGTTCACTTAACTGACTGTTCATCAACAGCAGTTCTAACCGCCACAGGTGACCGACGTCGGTCCCTGCCTTCCTGCAGGTGACCAACGCCGGCCGATCTCCTGTCGATGCCGATTTTCCTTGCACTGTCCCCTGACCGACGTCGGTTTTGGCCTGCCGACGCCGGCGACTGTCAAGCTCCGAAAACCTCCCTATTTGCCTTAGGTGAAGCTTTTAGCTCCACACCCTAACCCATATTAGCACAACGTCTTTGCCTTTTTAGCCCTAATGGTGTCTTGAGAAGGTCTGAAGAGACTTGATGACGTCAATATACTATAAACAACTTGTTTCCACTTTTCTCCATCCGTTGAAGATTCTCACGTTGCTAAGATTTTGCATGCCACATCAAGAGACTGCAAAACTTGAGGTTTTTTGCCCATATAGGTTTGATACATGAATTGCATGTCTGACATATGGTATTATATGGACTGATAGAGATATGGAGAATACTTTTCAAACACTAAACTTTACTCATCAACCTAAAAACTACTTTTAGGAGTGAATTGAGCATGTGGTAATGTAAAGAGTATTTTGATTGCTTATTTTGTTAGCAATGGTTCACAAAGCATGGCTCCTATAACTCTCAATAAATGCATGGAACTTGAAGAGCATAAGGGCTCCTATCCATCTGTAAGAGCGTTTGATCCAACTCTTCTTCTTCTACATGCAAAAAACACTTGAAAGTGACCTTCACTTACTTGCGAGGAGCTCGATGAAGGAGATGAAATGTTTTTAATCTTCTTTGGACCTGTCAATGCTTCCAAAAGCATGATTTGACACTGAAAACATTATAGGGATATGACACCATCCTTTTCTAATGTGAACTAACCATCTCCACATTGAAAACTTGCTTTATAAGCCCTTGGCAAATGCATTGCTACGTTATATTTCACTTTCTTAGACTTTAGAAGACCCCACCACTTGTATATTGAAACTAACCTAGACCAACATGGACAAGGAAGAAAACGTATTGGCATAGCTTGGAAACATATTAGAGACATCAAAATGCACTTGACCCTTCTAATTTGAATAAGCAACCATTACCTTAATTTCTTCGAAACTACTTTAAACCATGCTAAACACTTTATAAAGGGTCAAACAATGGACATTGGTTAATCATTTGAAGACCATGACTTTCTCATTTTGACTATACCACCTTAGGAACCTTTGAAAACCACTATGAACAATATAATGCTCAACAATGGAAGACCAACTATGACCAATACAAACCCTCTCAAAAGGCTATCAACAAGGTTATGAGTATGAAGACCAAAGTTTTAAATTGTACTCTCATGGTGGCCAATTTTGTCTAACAATTACATTGACTGCAATCATTAGTACAAATATCTATAAATTGGTATTGAATATATTCCAACTTTGAGTATGACTTAATACCATGAATGCATATTTATATATAGTAGAAGGCCACACTCAAGGAAATAACGTTTTAAGCCTTGAGGTTGGCTTTAGAGTATGTGTGTGTAGTTAAGCCAACACAAAGCTTACAAACACTTACCTTTTTTTCATCTCAAGGCTTTAAACCATTCAACATATGTACATCGTAATTTGCAACATACATTCCTCACAAATTGAGAAATAACAAACATTGTCAATACACATTTACTGTGTTAAATTTACTTGAAAGCTGAAAAGTAGATGTTATTTGTAACCACTTGCAAAGAATAAAAGCCACTAGAAGTGTTACATTTTTTCTTCAAAATAAAAATTGATTAAAATATGGTAAATTGCGACTTTTATATAATTCACAAAGAAAACTTGCATATTAGCTACTTTTTTTAGAAAATTAAGTACACACGTGTATATTACAAATTTCAAAAGTTGCAAAATCATCACAAAAAAAGTCATTAAATATATAAATGTGATAATGTTTTAAAGATTTTCAATTGAGAAGTATCAAAGAATCATTAAAACATTTCAGTTGGGAAGAGTAAAAAAATTGCAATACCTTAACATCAACAAAAACAACTACAAAATCAAAACTTGCACGTTGAAAATTCCAACCACCACATTGTCTACAATCTTTTTTTTTTCACAATCAAAAGTCAACTTCATCATCACTTACAACTTTTTACCTATCTATGATTTACATGACAATAAAAGTATGCTATTTTAATTTAATATAATATCAACTTGATATCTTGAGTACATAAGTGTATGTTAATAGTTATCAATAAATTATATAATTTAATAAATTCAATTTAAATGTAACCAATCTAATTCATTTAAAAATATTTAATTTTAATTTTATATTAATCTCACTATATACATTGACAGTTATAAGTGTATGTTAAAACTTATCAATACATTAAATTTTCTTAATTAAGAAAACTTTTAAGCCAATTGACGTGTCTAGGCAATCTAATTCAATTGAAGTATATTCTTGCAATTGTGCTCATTGTTGCCAACCTTCACAATCTACTTGTCTTTAGACCCTTAAAGACAAATCATAAAATAATTCTGCCAACAATTAAGATAAAATCTCGCTAAATGCCATATATAAGTAGGTTGCATAGAACATAATATCAGTTTTCCTTGTACCATACACCAAGGATAATGCACTGTTCTTAATATATCCTACAACATATTTCTGCATTGCCTTCCATGGAAACATCTTACCCCTATACTGATATAAATGGCTTTGTATATACATTAAATCAGAACATTCCTGAAATAAAACATCTTACCCCTATACTGCTATAAATGGCTTTGTATATACTTTAAATCAGAACACTCCTTTCATTCCTGAAATATTATTTACTAATTCAGTTTGTTAAAAGAATTAGTAAATAATATACAGCTATAACATTAAAAAGAGATTGAATCAATTTTTTAATTTTTTTTTTTTGGCTAACTACGCTTCTATGGGCATTTAGAATTCTGCCCTGGTCCCCAAAAATAGAAGTGACTACCCCAATCAGCATTGAAAGAGCTATGAATGTTGTAACAGTTGTTTTCTGCTAAAATTGACACAGAATCTATGGCTTGCAAACTGTTATATGCATCCACCACCTGTAAATTCCTGAAATAACTTGCTCTTGTAAATCCCTCATTTGCAAAGTGGCCACTTCCCATTTGTGTAGAGGTGTGATCTCCATCTTGTTGAGTGTTCACAATCTCACCACCCCATTCAACCATGGTTGCATGGTCTGATAAGTGTGTGAAGAGACCAGATGGCCAGTAGCCCACCAATGTACTGTCTCCAAACTCCATCCACCAGTTGCCCTCCCTGGGATCCTGCCCAAAAAGATTAAAAATAAAACATCCATCATAAACCTCAGTTTATAATTATTACTAAGATTGTATATATATATAATCTAACTATAAAATTTAAGTACCCACTTTTCAAAATTGTAAAAGAATGAAATAAAATGAAGTGTTGGGGGTGTATTTAAGATATGACCAAGGTTGAGTTCCATGGCTAGAAATGGGCAAGACTTACTACATATCTGTTGCATGAAAGAGCGGCAATACGTAGTCTCCGTGGCCTTCATCTTCTCTTCAATCTTCATCCTTTTTATTTATTCATTTCTACTGCATGACCGACTTCATGTCATCCAACAACTAGTATAGGTGTTACTTGAATATTATACGGTTTATAGCGGTAGTTATAATAACATACAAAAATAAATATGAATATAGTACAACAGTAGCAGTGTTAAATGCACTTTTCTGAGGTGTTTGTCGATGTTAGAAGATGAATCATTCTTAGAGAATAAGGGTAGTAGTTATGATAAACTAAATAAAATCTGATTCATTCAAAGACTTTCACAAAAAAATACGAAGTTTGTCGGCTTTCTATGGATGCTTCTTGGGATATTATATGATAATTATAATTGATTTTACAACCAAACAAGAATGAACCCAAATGAGTAACTTTGGGGGGGGAGTTTCTAACCTTCCAAACAAGTATGGTGGTATCATATTGAGGGCCACTGAAATAGGAAACTGGATTAATAGCAGCCCCAATGACTATTTTCTCATTGGTTTGGATGAAACCCAAACACAGCAGGTTATAACATCCTGTCTCCTGGTATGAATCACTCTGCAAAAGCCTTTTCAGATAAAATAAAGAAAAGCCCAAAAACAAAAACATAAAATGTATAAATTGGAATGTCCTATCAATCCAACACAACCTTAGGTGCTTGTGCAATGCTTGTTAGACGACAGAATTACTAACCGTCCAGTAAGTAAAGAGCCTTGGCATATCATCTCCATACAGCTCTGGGCTCACCAGTTAATGATCAATGCAACCACATCTATATTACAATTTAATAACTTATGATTCCCATGGATGGTAACATGACTCAAGTTTACAGCAAGGTGTCAACAATATACCCACCTGCCAGCCTGCTTCAATGCTGTTAAGATGAGGAGCCATCAAAAGACCCAGAGATAACCCACATCTGAGACAAGCTAAATTCACCGGGGACATCTATGTGGGGTTTCCAAACATTCATACATGCCTTTGCACCATAGTATTCTCCTGCTTTCGCGTAGGCTATTGCATGCTGCATAACAAAACCAAATAGAAGAAAGGAAAAGAAACATTCTCACAACAAAATCATACTGTATATATTCATTGTGTGAATGTATATGTTTCTCCTCCTTTCACAAAGACTATAGACTGCTAAACCACAAATATAAAGCAAACTGAAACCAAAACACAAACAACATAATCACGCCATAGTCAATCAATGTGCTTGTGTATATATATCC
This sequence comes from Torreya grandis, assembly GCA_037957365.1. NCBI lineage: Eukaryota > Viridiplantae > Streptophyta > Pinopsida > Cupressales > Taxaceae > Torreya > Torreya grandis. The sequence goes on from JARHVA010002320.1 coordinate 1,166,395, forward strand.
ATTAACCTACAAACTTGCAGAAATACTTAAAATACCTCATGCCCATTGCCATCTGCCACACTGGGTTTCCTAGACACCCACAATTTTGATTTCTTAGGATTTTTGCCATATCGTTCAGAAGAAGCAGCACGCATTAGATCGTCCACTGTAGCCCTCCTAACAGGAATTGTTCCATGCGGGCAGCTTATTCCAGTGAGATGCCATGTTTGAAAGGCATGGCCAGACCCTATTTCCAAACTTCTATTAGCCTTGCCTTGAATACTAGAAGGCCTGTTTGGAAAATCCTACAAACACTCCGTTTTACCCCTCTGCTAATATCATGATTACTATCATCTTTACTGTCTTAATTTTCATATGAATCTAATTTATCACCACAGTTTATTCTGATAGTCATAAGCTTGCTACCTTGCCTACAGTTTTATATCTCGATCAGAATCTTTTAATCTAAAGAGAGACTGACCTGAATTTTGTGGTTCCTGAGCAAGGGATTGTGCAATCCCAGCTGCTGATGACAAGGGATACAGTCAATAATATCTCCATCAGGGCTCTGCAATCACCATACGCCCCCTTCCCCACCCCACGAAAGAAAAAAAATTAAAAAGAAATCATTGGCACAAGTGAAGAAAAGAAGATTTATAAAAGTTCATTTACCCCAAGATGAACTTCATGACCTATCAATGCATGTTTACTTGTTAAGAACATTGTGTCTGGTGCTTAGGCTTATATGGGTGTCTGGTTTTGAAGAAAAAATCCTAAGCATTGTTTGATTGTCTTGACTTATATTTTATCATGTGTTTTGTTATGAACGCAAATGTGTTGTATGTTAGCTATATAAGTCTTCTTTTCCCCTATTTCTACTGATACATTCAAAAAGAGAAAAGACTCCAAGACTGCACCTGTATGCTTCTGTTATCAGGCTTGTTTATGACCTTCAAATGCTCATAGATCATTGGCATTCTACTCCTGCTGCTATGTTTCACTGGTTCTTTAAACAGCTAGAAATCGACTGGTTCGGCTTAAAAGAGCTAAAAAAACAATAGACCCAATATAAGCTTGAATCCCTTAGCCATTTGATAAGACCCATTAGTTTAAACAACACTGCTACTTTAGCTTCAAGCCCTCATTCCAGATGTTACAGACCAAGTTGCAGTCCTTCGCAGCACCTGAAGCCATTGCACTGTTTGGATCTTTTTTTCCCGATTTTCTTCCAGTTGCAATACTATATTTAATGCATGACTATCTGCCCACCGACCCTGAATAATATACCTTTTTCTCGCCACCTTGTATTAAATTATTTGGGTATTGTAAAAGGCAAGGTGAGTTATTGTCTCCTTAAATTATCTTCATCTGCAAAGCAATCGGTGTTTGCATCTGACAAGAAGTCCAGCAAGCTCACTTAAAGATACGCTTTGACTTGAAATAGCCACTTGGGATGGTGTTTCTGAGTGCAATATTGGTGATATTGATGGATACAATAGATTTGACATCAATGGTATCAGTTGAAAATTAGATAGGGCTTTAAGTATCTTCCAATCATGGCTGACTTCCGTTTTAAAATCGATGAATTGGAGGGAGTACTGGAGAAGTGAGTTTCTGGACTCTTTTATGTTTTTTTCGGTTTGCTTAAAAAAATCAATAAAATTAATATTGAGGAATTTAGGCTTTCAGATTTGATTTTATTTTAAAGAAAATTATGTGGATTTTTTTTAACCATCTAATATTTTGGTTTGGATTATATTATGTTCCCAAGGCATACTTTTGGAACAATTTAGTTTTATTTTGAAAGTATTATTGAATTATTGATCAATCAAATTTCAAAGATTAATTTTTCAAAAATATATAAAACTTTTGTAGAGTAAAATAGCAAATTTTTTAATAGGGTTGATAAAATAATAATATTTAGTGCAAGATAAGTTTGGTTGAATTTTTTCATGTTATTGCTTAATTTATTTGGATGAGACTATGAGTATTGACTGCACAGCAGAGAGAGAATGGATTTGTACAAAGCAGATATGATTGCATTAATTCGCATGGTGTGGGCTTCTTGGTTTAAAAATTTTACATTGAATGTCAGATTAATTCATCAAAGAACATGACAACTGTTCCCTGTAAAAATTTGCTATAATTTATTGAGTGTGCAAGCATTCTTAAACTCGTGTCCTCCTTACCCATTTGCTATAATTTATTGAACGTGCAAGCATTCTTAAACTTGTGTCCTCCTTACCCATTTGCATTTACATCTCTAAAAAGTTGAGGTAATATCTTAAACCCTGTAATGATTTTAACTATGTAATAATATTAATTTAAAAAATGAACTCAAAGATTAAGGCTAACATGGCCCGAAAGACTGGTTTCAAACCTGAATCTCACCAACCTCCCGGATTTCTATGCTTTGGTTGAAATTAAAGTTTTTTTAAAGATTTTTGTTTAATCAAAGTGCTCAGAGAAAAAACTGGGGTTTATTTTCCCCCTTACAAGTAAAGTTTATCTGACGATAAGATGTTTAAAGAGTTATCAATAAATTATATAATTTAATAAAGACAACTTTTAATTCAATTTAAATGTAATTAATTTAATTTATTTAAAAAATAATAATTTTAATTTAATATTAATTTAACTATATACATTGACAGTTATCAAGTGTATCTTAAAAGTTATCAATATATTAAAAGTGTATCTTCAAAGTTATCAATATATTAAATTTTTTAATAAAGACAACTTTTAAGCCAATTGAAGTGTCTAGGCAATCTAATTCAATTGAAATATATTCTTGCAATTATGCTCATTTTTGCCAACCTTCAGAGTCTACTTGTCTTTAGACCCTCAAAACAAATCATAAAATAATTCTGCCAACAATTAAGATAAAATTTCTCTACATGCCATACATAAGTACGGTTGCACAGAACATAATATCCGTTTTCCTTGTACAAAGGATAATGCACTGTTCTTCTACAACATATTTCTGCATTGCCTTTCCATGGAAACATCTTACACCTATACTGCTCTAAATGGCTTTGTATATACTTTAATCAGAACATTCCTGAAATATTATTTACTAATTCAGTTTGTTAAAAGAATAAGAAAATAATATACAGCTATAACCAAAAGACGAGATTGAATCAATTTTTTAGACTAACTACGCTTCTATGGGCATTTAGAATTCTGCCCTGGTCCTCCAAAATAGAAGTGACTACCCCAATCAGCATTGAAAGAGCTCTGAATGTTGTAACAGTTGTTGTTTTCTGCTAAGATATACACAGAATCTATGGCTTGCAAACTGTTATATGCATCCACCACCTGTAAATTCCTGAAATAACTTGCTCTTGTAAATCCCTCATTTGCAAAATGGCCACTTCCCATTTGTGTGGAGGTGTGATCCCCATCTTGTTGAGTGTTCACAATCTCACCACCCCATTCAACCACGGTTGCACGGTCTGATAAGTGTGTGAAGAGACCAGACGGCCAGTAGCCCACCAATGTACTGTCTCCAAACTCCATCCACCAGTTGCCCTCCCTGGGATCCTGCCCAAAAAGATCAAAAATAAAACATCCATCATAAATCTCAGTTTATAATTATTACTAAGATTGTATATATATATATATAATCTAACTATAAAATTTAACTACCCACTTTTCAAAATTGTAAAAGAATGAAATAAGAAAAAGTGTTGGGGGTGTATTTAAGATATGACCAAGGTTGAGTTTTCATGGCTAGACATGGGCAAGGCTTATTACATATCTGTTAAATGAAAGAGAGCCAATACGTGGTCTCTGTGGCCTTCATCTTCAATTTTCATTTTTTTTATCTTATTCATTTCAATCTTCAATCTGCATCTGAGTTGGCCTAATGGTAAAGAACATGTGTTCCTGGAAGGGAGGTCACAGGTTCAAATCCTGCAGGGGGTAGGGATTGCACGCCTCATATTCGTAGCACAGTAAAGTGCCTCTCCCCGATAGGAGTATGAGGTGGTCTCATATGCTGGACATGCCTTATAGATCATAACCAAGGCATTAATTGGCATCGTGGACCTTAAAAACTATATTATTATTACTATTCATTTCTACTGTATGACCGCCTTCATGTCATCCAACAACTGGCATAGGTGTTACTTGGATATTATATGGTTTATAGCAGAAGTTTTGATAACATACAAAAATAAATATGAATATAGTACAACAGTAGCACCGCCTTCATGTCATCCAACAACTGGCATAGGTGTTACTTGGATATTATATGGTTTATAGCAGAAGTTTTGATAACATACCAAAAAAAATATGAATATAGTACAACAGTAGCAGTAACTGCACTTTTCTGAGGTGTTTGTCGATGTTAGAAAGATGAATCATTCTTAGAGAATAATGGCAGTTGTTATATTAACCTAAATAAAATCTGATTCATTCAAAGACTTCACAAAAAAGTACGAAGTTTGTCAGCTTTCTATGGATGCTTCTTGGGCTATTATATGATCATTAGAATTGATTTTACAACCAAAAAGAATGAACCCAAATGAGTAACCTTTGGGGTGAAGTTTCTAACCTTCCAAACAAGTATGGTGATATCATATTGAGGGCCATTGAAAGCGGAAACTGGATTAATAGCAGCCCCAATGGCTATTTTCTCGTTGGTTTGGATGAAACCCGAACACAGAAGGTTATAACATCCTGTCTCCTGGTATGAATCACTCTGCAAAAGCCTTTTCAGATAAAATATAAAAGAGCCCAAAAACAAAACAAAAAAGTATAAACTGGAATGTCTTATCAGTCCCACACAACCTTAGGTGCATGTGCAATGCTTGTTAGACAACAGAATTACATTCGAAAATGATACTAACCGTCCAGTAAGTAAAGAGCCTTGGCATATTATCTCCATACAACTCTGGGCTCACCTGTTAATGATCAATTTAACCACATACATATTACAATATGATAACTTATGATTTACATGGATAGTAACATGACTTAAGTTTACAGCAAGGTGTCAACAATATACCCACCTGCCAGCCTGCTTCAATGCTGTTAAGATCAGAGCCATCAAAAGACCCAGAGATAACCCACATCTGAGACAAGCTAAATTCACCGGGGACATCTATGTGGGGTTTCCAAACATTCAAACATGCCTTTGCACCATAGTACTCTCCTGCTTTCGCATAGGCTATTGCATGCTGCATAACAATACCAAATAGAAGAAAGGAAAAGAAACATTCTCACAACAAAATCATACTGTATATATTCATTGTGTGTATGTCTATGTTTCTCCTCCTTTGTCAAAGACCATAGAATGCTAAACCACAGAGAAAGCAAACTGAAACCAAAACACACACTACATAATCACACCATAACTAATGTGCTTGTGTGTATATATCCATTAACCTACAAACTTGCAGAAATACCTAAAATACCTCATGCCCATTGCCATCTGCCACACTGGGTTTCCTAGACACCCACAATTTTGATTTCTTAGATTTTTTGCCATATTGTTCAGGAGAAGTAGCACGCATTAGATCGTCCACTGTAGCCCTCCTAACAGGAATTGTTCCATGCGGGCAGCTTATTCCAGTGAGATGCCATGTTTGAAAGGCATGGCCAGACCCTATTTCCAAGCTTCGATTAGCCTTGCCTTGAATGCTAGAAGGCCTGTTTGGAAAATCCTACAAACAAAATCCACCAAATACTCCGTTTTACCCCTCTGATAATATCATCTTTATTGTCTTACTTTTCATAAAAATCTAATTTATAACCGCACTTTATTCTGATATTCATAATCTTGCCACCTTCGCTACATTTTTTTCCTCGATCAGAATCTTTTAATCTAAAGAGAGACTGACCTGAATTTTGTGGTTCCTGAGCAAGGGATGGTGCAATCCCGGCTGCTGATGACGAGGGATGCAGTCAATAACATCTCCATCGGGGCTCTACAATCACCATTAAAAAAATATATATTTATAAAAGTTCATTTAGCCCAAAATGAACTTCTTGACCTATCAATGCATGTTTACTTGTTAAGAATATTGTTTCTGGTGCTTAGGCTTATATGGGTGTCTGGTTTTGAAGAAAATTTCCAAAGTATTGTTTGATTGTCTTGACTTAATACTTTATTATGTGTTTTGTTATGACAGAAAATATCTTGTGCGTTAGCTATATAAGTCTTCTTTTCTCCTATTTCTACTGATACATTAAAAAAGAGAAAGGCTCCATGACTACACCTGTATGCTTCTGATAGCAGGCTTGTTTATGACCTTCAAATGCTCATAGATCATGGACATTCTACTCCTACTGCTATGTTTCACAGTAACATTATCATTCTTCAAACAGCTAGAAATCGACTGGTTCAGCAATAAAAAGCTGAAAAACAATAGACCCAATATAAGCTTGAATCCCTTAGCCATTTGATAAGACCAATTAGTTTAAAGAACACTCCGACTTTAGCTTCAATCCCTCGTTCCAGATGTGACAGACCAAGTTGCAGTCCATAGCCAAATTGCACTGTTTTGAGCCTTTTATCTCGATTTTCTTCCAATTGCAATACTGTATTCAATGCAAGACTATTTGTCCACCTACCATGAATAATATACTTTTTTCTCGCCACCCTGCATTAAATTATTTGGGTATTGTAAAAGCCAAGTAAGGTGAGTTATGGGCTCCTTAAATTCTCTTCATCAGCAAAGCAATCAGTGTTTGTATGTATCTGACAAAAGTCCAGCAAGCTCACTTAAATGTACGCTTTGACTTCAAATAGCAACTTGGGATGGTGTTTCTGAGTGCAATATTTGTAATATTGATGGATATAACAGGTTTAACATTAATGGCATCAATTGAAAATTTTATGGCGCTTTAAGCATCTTCCAAACTCAGCGGACTCCCGTGTTAAAATCGTTGAGTTGGAGGGAGTACAGCAGAACTGAGAATTTCTGGACTTACATTAAGAGCATTGGGATGGTTTTATTTTTGGTTTGCTTTAAAAAAGTCAATAAGAATAAGATGAAAGGTCAATTTTCTACGGAGGGTAAAGTTCATTTTCCATTAAATCTAAGAGTTAGATTGATAGAATCTCTCTAATGAAATTACCATCATCAAATTTAAATTGTGACAATAAGTTATACAATTTTATTTTTATTTTATTTTATTTTTATATTATCTTTTTAATAAAATTATTGTCATCAAATTTAAATTGTAACAATAAATTATACAAAATTTAATTTTTTTTCAATTTCAAATTATTAAAACAAATTTATTTGCAAACTCAATCACAAACAATTCTCAAATCAAAAGTAAGAATTATTAATTTATTTTTAAATGCATCCAACATGAATTTATTTTCCAGTATATAGTCATAATGATCATTTCAATAAGAGTCTTGTAGGAGTTAATCTCATAAATTTATTTTAGAATGTGTAGTTACAGTGTCCTTATTTTTCTTTTGAAAAATTTTTATAATAGAATTTATATGTAAACTCAACACAACAATTAATGATACCCAATGATTAAGTGCCATTAGTTAGAATGAAAATATTATTAGTTGAGGTGAAATTTGCTGAGGTGAAAGCTATATTATCCTTATTTTGGTAGAGACTAATAAGATGTTTGTAACATTTTTTTAGTTTGCCACCTTGTTTAGAATCAAATTCAAATGTGACCCACATCTAATTTAAAACTAAAAAAAGGGGACAACATTGACTTGAAATAAAATAGATACAATTATACATGTATTAGACTAAATGTAAAAATTATAATTCTACTTGAAAAAGATTGGAAAATCATTGGAATATAAAGAAATTGCATAGGTACGTAGGCATCCATATATAATTATTCTAATATAAGTCTATAAAATTTATAAATGTTTAACAACAATGAAAGATAAAAAATTATATGGTAGCTAGTTAAAGAGTTATATAGTGATTAAAATATGATTATGAAAATAATAAATGTATAATAGATGTCATTTTTTAAAAATGAAAAAAATAATATAATAATAATGTTATATGTAAAATCAATACTCTTTACACTCATAAATATTAGAATAATAATTTTTAATGGAAAAAAAAGATAATAATAATACTATATATCAAATTATTACTCTTTCTACTTATAATTGGTATTTTAATGAATAAATAAATAGTTATATTTGTGATTTTTTAAATGAGTTTTTAATTATTATATTGATATAAATAGAATATTCTATGAAAATATGTAGAGAAATATTTTAATAATTACGTATTAAATTTTAGAATTAGTAAATTATTATGTCTTGTTAAAGATTTTTATTGGGTGGAATAGAAAAATTATTTGCTCAAATAATTTCTGTAGTACAGTACAATATAAGAACTAAAATTGATTATCATTATAATAAACAATAACTATGAATAAAAAATGTATTACAATTTTTTTAATGGATTGATATATAATCACTAAAACAAGATAAAGTTATCATAATCCACAAATAGACTTATTTACTTATGTAGCTATAACTACAATTATAAAATTGAATTTATATTCTATATATTACAACAAGGGCATTAAATACCAAGTCTTATGGGAGTTTAGATGATTTTGAAAATAAAAATTGAAGCTAAAAATTGAAAAAAATAAAACAATCCAAAATATGCTAATCATAAAAATAATTAAAAATAAATATTAAAAAAAATAGAACAATCCAAAATATATCATAAAAGTACTACAAGCTCACTCTATTTTGAGAAATATAAACATATCATTTCAAAGTCCAATTTTAAAAGGCAATCATAATGAATGCACCAAGCAATGCTAAAGAATTATATCAAACAAATCAACTCTGGGCTAGTATAAGTAATAAGTGAGGTGAAATGGGTATTTACAAGTGTGTTCTATTGTAATCAGAAACTTCAAACCTTCTCCCACTTGAGTATTGGAGAGCCCTTTCATCTTTTATGTAATACTTTGTTGCATATAGTGACACCTATTTCTTCAAGTTTATGTTATGATTTTATCTTTATAAGGTTGACCCAAAAAATGTGTTTGATAAATAACAATAAATTAGATACATATTGTGTATTGCTTTGGATGGAATGTTTAGTTGAACTAAGATCCAGACCTAACAAAGAATTGAATTTTCTTTCAGTAACTATGTCCATGGTTATAAATGTATATATTGAAATAAATAACTACTAAATCCATCATGTGATTACAAAATCACTATCATCATATTTTATAATAGTTATTTAAAATCCAATTTGAAAGCACAACTTTACACTGAATCAATAATATATTATAGTGGACCATGCACCCATTTTGTAGATGTATCTATAGTACTTATAAACTTTATTATTATCATTTAGCCTTTATCATACTTAGCAGGACTCGTGTACTTTTATTAGTAGGGCTTACATGCTTCTATTAAATTTGTGCTTTGTGACGAAATTCTTATGCTTTCAAGATTATTAAGACATGCTACATATGACTTATTCATAGATTTATTTGGGTCTCAAATATTTTATATGACATTTATCATAATGTAGCATTTTATCATTTGATTTTGTTTTGATTATTTAATAGTATATAACTATTTATTATTTAATTTATCATGTAATTAATTTTGAGATTTAATTGTATCATACATTATATCTGAGGTATCATGATTCCATTTTAGTTGAATGTAGAGATCACATGATACATATAAAAGACATGTTATTTAATAATACCCAACAATGACAACTCTTTTTTGACATGTGCTTTGTTATGTTTCAATGAGAACAAAATTTTATTCAAATTTATTTGATCGAGTGGCATGACACCATGAGTTAGGTGGTATGGTGAGCAAGGTAATGTTAAAAAATATGAATTATCAAAAGAGAATAAGCTATATTTAAATATTTGAAAATTAACCAAACGTAATAGTGCAAAAATAAGCTTTATTAAAAATAAAAATCTCGAAGATCTTGTTGGTAAAGACTTTAAATGAAGGCATGGCTTCCTGCAAGAAAATCAGATTTGTGCATACAAGCAAATAAGGATGTGGACTTGGATTTGATGACCATAAATATAAAATTCAAAAGCAAATTGTTATTATGTGATTCACCATGGCTAATAACAATGTCTCAAAGCCTCTAGTAATTGACATACTTGATGCCAAAGGCAAATAATGATATAAAGAGGACAAGTATCACTATATTAACCACTGCTACCACACCCAAGAAACTATGCTTAAATCCAAACTGGTCATCAAGATATTGTTTAAGTCTATTGAGATTCACTAAGGATGTCTATAAGAGTGCTCATATCTCCAATGTGGGAAGCAATGAGACCATATAATGTTTGTTTGACCCTCTTAAATCAATAAAAAAATATTGTCCATCAAAGAACACAAAGGTAGGGTCTTTCTGATTATTGTTTAGAATGTTTTCATAGAAAGAAATACAAAAGTGAAAGGCAAGTGTTGCATAAAGATATGTTGTATACATGTTACCTACTAGCTTTGGAAAAAAGTTGATGGTTAGAATTTTGCATCATATAGTGGCTTTTTTTTTTACCCAAAGGTATCCCCAATCCCAATTGGGACACTGCAACTCCACCTAGTGACCTTCATTGGGGCAAGCAGAGGTGAGACTTATCCTTAGGGGGTTGCCAATGGGGCCCACACACACTGAACAACCTTGAAAAATTAGGCAATGAGAATCAACCTCGAGACTTATATGGGACAAACCTAAAGCCCTTAGCCAACAACGCTACCTGTGTGGGCTATCATACAGTGACTTTGCAACCTGTTGAGAAACTTGAAAATATCCTAGATAATAAAGGCAACTTAAGAAATCAACAAGCTGACAGAATATTTCAAATATAAATTTGAAAATATCAAAAAAATAATAATGATTCTCCCACATAGAAAATAACTAAAGAGAACACATGACGGAAATAAACCTTTTCAAGTTCACGACTATTGTAATTGTCTTCTTTAGAAAAACTAGCATAAAGTTCTAGCTCTCTTGTATATCCTTTCCAAAAAAATCGAGCATTGAAAAAAAATATTTAGTTTTTTGGTTTGTACAAAATAGATGTCAAAATCCCTCATAATGCATCTTAGTCAAGATATAACACACTAGATAACCTTTTTCTATTAAATATTGTCCCCAATTTATTGAATTGAATATTCATAAAGATATGCTAGAGGGATATATATAATGGATGTTGATAAAAATGTAATACTTCTTGTTCATAAAAAGAAGAACAATTTTTCAAATCATAACATAGACCTGTCCAACCTGCATAGAATATTCTTCAAAAAAACTCCCAAACACAAGTTTGTTTAGGAAAAGATAGATAAAACGATAACACAACCCAAATCATTTACCATGCTTTCTTTCTTACTTTCCATAAGTTTATGATATGAGACATTGGATATAGCTACAAGCACATTGATTGCCTCTCTTGAAATTTTGTTACTTCTCCATGTTTACTTGCTTTATACTTAGTTTAGTGAATTATAGTAGGATCGACTTGCAGTAAGGAACTTAATTCCTTGGATACTTCCCTTGATTCCAAAAAAGGGGGCTAGGAATTATCGGGACACCTCTATAAAATTTCCAAGATAGGAAATGCATGTAGTGTTGCTTTTAACATGCTCCAATAACAACAAATCTATTTGCACCCAAAATGTGGAAGGGACACTAAAGCAAAAGCAACCATAAAGCGTAATAAACTATGAAGTCAAAGAGAAAATAAGGAACATTGGTTTAAGGTAGCTTTTTATTAAATTTCTCTAAAACAAAGTGTGGAAAATTATGATCTACCATAAATCACAATAATGATTGTCAAAGAACTAGAATAGCAAGACTATGTCCAGATATCCAAGATTCACCAAGAAAACTATTGAGATTGTGTCCCTTAATTTTTAAACGAAGTTTAAAGCCATCCACTATATTCAACCCCTTAAAATTTTAGATTGTCCAAATTAAAATAAAGTTGACACAAGAACAAATGATAATGACATATCTTAGACAATTTAAACTTAGTGATGACCTTATTTAAAAATTTATATCTTAAGCACATACCTACATACCTATCATGTATGGAAACATCATTGAACATTAGTTGAGAAAATGTTTTTTAATACAAGATGCACTGCATCACAATAAATCTCACAGTAAACATTTTATGATTGCATTGAAATATATTAGGAATTAAGACTCTTAAACAAGTTCTGATATGGTTGATAAGGACCAAATCTTCTCTAAACATAGATATACTTTATTGTATGAAGATTGAAATGCTACATAATCTACATCTAAAAGATAAAAATGCTTTCTATCTCCCTTTTGAAACCTATAAAATAATGAATAAGACATTAAGTTCTCATTTATTTGACTTCCAAATTATGTCCTTAATATGAACACAAATAAGTAACTTCATAATGTGCATCTATAAAACCAAAAACTCACTTCTTACAAATCATTTAAGTGCCATTAGATATGAATATTGTGAAAGCTTTCCATTTATACCCTTTTATAAAATGAAAATAAATTTTGCACACATCCATCACAACTTCTTATGAATTTAAACCAATGATTGATCTCAAGCAACATGTTGAAACTATTGCTTGTGTTCAACATAAAATTTATAATGAAAATAGAGGTGCATGCATACACAAGACAACCACATACATCTAAATAGAAGTTGTCAATTGACACTGCACCCTAATAATCCTCCTCTTCAATATTGCAGACTACCTAAAGTTTTATTCAAGAATGGAATTCTTCTAATCATTCCACTATTCACTTTTAAAAATGTGTATCTTTTGTCAGTTACAAATAATGATGGGATCAATAATAAACTTGTAATTCACTTTTTTCCTCCAATTTAACCCTCGAGATCGTGTAATGTCCCCTTTCTAACATTCATAGCATGATGTTGTCATTAGCCTATTTCCCTATGGTCCCATAGGCTAACCAGGACATTAAAGGGACTTAGAGGCCATTTGGCCTAGACAATTTTAGTTGCATATCTTTTTGAGGGGTTTGAGGCAATTTTGGTCATACTTACTATTTATAGTAAGTCCTGAATGGACATGGATGGACTTCTAGGGGTAGTGACATGTTGATGGTAATTGTTTAAAATCGATAGGAAGATTTATTTATCATTGATATGATTTATTGGGCATTAATGAAATTATTTTATAAAGTAAAATTTAAATATTTAACTTTATTAATGCATATTATATAGTTTGTGGGAATTATTTAAATAAAAGAATCCCCTTTATTTTATAATTCATCAGATACATAAGTTACATAAAGGGAGTTATGTTTTATCCCACATTGACAAAACGAAGGAATGGACTCTTGTGAGAAATCTATAAAAGAAATAGAAGACTTTCCATTTAGGGGGTTTTTAGAGGAGATTAATGTTATGCTGTTGGATTTCCTAGAAATTTGATTTTCGAGCTTGGAGTACGAAATTCCTCTTTGATAGCATTCTCTTCATTGTTGAAAGACACAGTCAGGAGGATTGATGGTGTTTTCATTCAGGAAACACATTGGGCTTATTGGATTTACAACAAAGAAGGGAAGAATAATGATTTGCTACAAGATCCATGAATAGTGTTTTGCTACAGTGTGCATGAATAGTGTTTTTGCTACAGTGCACGTGAATAGTGATTTTGCTACAGTAGCCTGTGAATAGTAAAATTGCTACAGTGCCGTGAATAGTGTTCTTATAATGCGTGAACAGTTTTTGCATCAAGTTTACTTGTTTATTCTCATTGATTAGAGGTCTAGAAGGCTGCCATTTCCTCTGTGGGTCACTACAGCACTAATTTCCAGGCTTCTTCTATCAAATTTCCATATCTATGCATTATAATTTTTTAATACAAATTTGAATATTTGTTGCAGCCCATAAGGCAATTGTATGTGCACATTTATATTGCAAATTAGTGTTTAATAACAAATAAGGAGTTTCAAGTTTTGCATGTATAGTTGTATGTTTGTCAAGTGTTTGACAAAATGCCTTGTTGATCATTAAGCAATTTAATTGATATGACATAGTAGTTTGCAAGTTTCTTTCATTGGAAAAATAGGGGTGGTTATTACAGTCGTATCAGAGCAGAAAATCCTGCCATCTTGAAGGGTTAAAGAATGTATAAATAGGGACATGTCTATTTTTTATCAACAACCTTTCACTCACCATTACAATACAAGAAGGAACAAAGTAGTAATAAATACAAGTCTAGAGGAACAAGGGGTTCTAGAAGAACATAGAACTACAAGAGAAGAAAACATTGACAATATGGGTGAGAGAAGAGACCCAGGGGAGGAGATATTTCTACAATTATTGGACACACTAGTTCAGGGACAATAGTTAGCAGAGCAAAGAGCACAACAACAGAATCAACGATTGGACCTATTGACATAGATGATGGCATGCCAGTTGGGCATTGACATGAACAACTTAGGAGGTGGAAATAATGGTGGCATTAATTAGAATGGAGGTAATAATGGTGGACAAAATGGAAATGGAGGTAATGGAGGGGGAAATGTAGGTGATAACTTGGGTCATGTAGCTCAACCCACTAAAACGGTGAGCTCTAGACCGCTTCTACCTACCTTCCCACCTAGGGCACCAATACAGCGTGCCAATGAACCTCAAATCACAAATTTACAAGATCAATTCAAAAGAGTTTAGGAGAGTGGAGGACCTAAATTTCAGGTAGCTATATCTTTACGAGACTATATTGATGTAAGGATGAGACACATGCCTCGTGTAGGAAACAGGAACCAAAACTTTGAGTTACGAAATAAAGTAGGGAAATTGTCTCTACCATATTTTGATGCTTCTGGGAAGACTACGACACAAGCTTGGGTGCAAAAGGTGGATACCTATCTTCAGCTTAATCATATGCCTGAAGAAGAAGCCATTAAATATGTCGCTATACACCTTGATGGAGTTGTACATGAGTGGTGGCACCATGGCATGGTGACTATGGGACATGATCAAAACACTTCTTATGTTGAGTTTACAAAATGATTTATAGAGTGGTTTGATAAGAAGGATCCAGAACTGCATTTTAAGGAGTTGGCACAATTGAAACAATGGGGACCATTGGAGAACTATATCTCTGAGTTTTAGAGACTTTCAGTATTAGTCGCAGATATATCACTGAGGAGACTTATGGTGCATTTCATGGATGGATTGGCTGATCCATTGAGAGGGTGGATTAAGGCCCTCAACCCACCTACACTACATGAGGCTATTAAGAAGGCTAGGGACATGGAGGCTTCTAGTTCAAAAAGCCGATTTTAGTCTAAGAGTTTCCCATAGAAAAAAGAAAAGGATAAGAGACAAAATGAATCGCATCCACCATGAGCAAATTCAAGAAGACTTGATAGTGATCAGTTGAATGAGCTCAGAAGGAGAAAACTTTATTTTCATTGTAGAGAGCCATGGGACCCTTTGCATAAGTGTATGATTAAGGCGAAGGCAAAATAGTTAGAGTATTTTTCTGTGAAGAATCAGCTTCAAAAGAGTCAGAGTAATAGTCATATTCAGAAAGTAGTGATGAAGAAGAGACTATGGCAAAGGAGGTTAGAGAATTTAAGACCATTGCCCAACTTACCATCACTGAACCGTCAATAACCTTCAAGGTAAGAGGTGTGATTCAGGGGTAGAAAGTTGTTTCATTGATAGACACAGAAGCCACCCACAATTTCATTGATGCAAGCTTTGTGAAGAAGCGAGGACTTCAGACTAAGGAACATGAGGGATTCAAAGTGATGGTAGCTAGTGGAGACAAGCTTCTTAATACTCAGATGATTCCTGATCTCCATATGCAGATTGGAGACTATGACATCGTAGGCAAGTTCTATGTTGTTCACATGGGAGATTATGATATCATCGTAGGCATGACATGGATGAGATCTTTAGTGGAGTTCACCTTCAATTTGGAGAAATTAGAAATGAGATTTGAGCACCAGGGTCAGAAAGTGGTTCTCAGAGGGTTATCATATGGGGGACTTAAAGTAGTCTCACTTATGAGGATAGAACATTTTTTTAGACATGACCAGATAGAGTGGGTAGTAGAATGTATGATCATGCCTACAACTACAGATCAATAAGTTAAGGAGTACCATCCAGACATTCATGAGGTCATATCCAAACATACAAAGGTGTTTGGAAGCATTCCACCAAGTGTTCCACCAAAGAGAAGAATAGAGCATGTGATTGAACTGGAAGGGGGGTGAAGCCTATGATTACCACCCCTATCATCATCCTAAGGTGCATAAGGATGAGATCAAGAAGGCAATAAAGGAGTTGCTAGAGATGGGACACATTAGGCCTTGCAAAAGTCCATTTGCCTCAAGAGTGGTCCTAGTAAAGAAAAAAGATGGGACAATGCGTATGTGCATAGATTACAAGGCTCTCAACAAAAAGACAATCAAGAATAGGTACCCCATTCCAAGCATAGATGAGCTAATAGATGAGTTACATGGTGCATGCTGCTTCTCGAAGGTAGACTTGCGCTCTGGGTACCATCATATTAGAATAAGAGCAGAGGATGTAGAGAAGACAGCCTTCAGGTGCCATTATGGCCACTTTGAGTTTTTGGTCATGCCATTCGGGTTAACCAATGCTCTAGCTACTTTTTAGAGTTGTATGAACCAGGTGCTCAGGAGTCAGTTAAGGAAATTTGTGTTTATATTTTTTGATGAAATCTTGATATATAGTAGGGCATGGGAGGAGCACTTGCAACACTTGGAGGAGGTATTGAGCATACTTGAGAATGAGTCCCTTCATGCCAAAGAATCTAAATTTGAATTCAACATGACAAAATTATTATACCTTAGGCACATCATTAGTGCAGATGAAGTGAGGGTGGATCCAGAAAAAATTAGAGCTATAGTTAAGTGGTCTACTCCTACTAATCTTACCCAACTCAAGGAATTCTTTGGTCTATGTGGTTTCTACAGGAGGTTTTTTAAGGGGTTCTCACAGACAGTAGCTCCACTTATAGATTTGACCAAGAAGGGAGTCTTTGTATAGATAGAGGCAGCTCAAAAGTGCTTCGAGCACTTCAAACAGTTGATGACATCTTGTCTGATATTATCACTTCCAAACTTCTCCAAACCATTCGAGCTTTAGTGTGATGCATCTGGGGATGGGGTGGATGCAATCTTAATGGAGGAAAGGCATCCTATTGCTTTTGAGAGAAGGAAGCTAAAGGGAGTGGAGAAGAGCTACTTTATATATGATCAGGAAATTTGGCCATAAGGCATGCATCAGCCAAATTTAGGTCTTATTTGGTTGGAGGTAAATTTGTGATTAAAATAGATCATAACAGTATAAAATATTTCATGAGCCAAAGAGATCTTAATGATAGGCAACATACATGGATCACCAAACTACAGGCATATGATTTTGACATTGAGTATGTCAAAGGGAAGAAGAATGTAGTGGCCAATGCACTTTCTAGGAGACCACATGTATGTTCCCTAGTTGAGATTTCATTAGACTGGAAGGAGAAAATAATAGTTGAATATGTTAAGGATCAATGGGTAGCTGATTTGATAGAGGGATCTCTACAAGACAATAGATATGTGGTGGTTAATGACCTTATCCTATACAAGGATATGATTTATTTGGTACCTTCTTTGCACATCAAAGGTACTATCGTAAGGACATTCCATGATGCACCTATGGCTGGACACCCCAGGTTCTTCAAAACATACCAACAAATTTGTGAGAGGTTTACTTGGAGAGGACTCAAGGATGATGTGTAGAGATATGTTAGAGAATGTCCAGTTTGTCAGTAGAACAAAGATGAGCATACTCCTCCAGCTGGATTATTACAGCCTTTACCCATTCTTGACAGGAAATGGGAAAGCATTTCCATGGATTTTATCACAGGCCTACCCAAGGTGTAGAGTCAAGATTGTATTTATGTGGTGGTGGACAGGTTAGCTAAATATGCTCATTTCTTGCTATTACATCTACCAGCACAGCAACACAGGTGGCAAACTTATTTTTTTGGGAGGTGTTTAGGCTTCATGGGATGCCTAAGAACATAGTCAGTGATAGGGATAGTAAGTTTTTGAGCTTATTTTGGTAGGAAGTTTTTAGATTGAGTGGCACTAAGCTCACTCCTAGCACTAGCTATCACCCACAAACAGATGGGCAGACGGAGATTGTTAATAAGTGGGTTGAGGGATACTTGTGAAACTATGTATCAGGGCAGTAGAAGGCTTGGATCAGATGGCTTTATTTAGGTGAGTATTATTATAATACTACCTATCACATGATGATCAGGATGTCTCCGTTCATGGCGTTATATGGGTATGAAGCTCCTCACTTCATAGATCTTATTTTTGGAGATAGCAAGGTACCGAGTGCATGAAATTGGTTACAAAACAACCAAGATATTTTGAGATCACTTAAGGAGAATATTCAATAGGCTCAAAAACAGTAGAAATTATATGTTGACCAATACATGATGGAACATAGTTTTGAGGTTGGGGATCTGGTATACTTGAGACTTCAACCTTATAGGCAGTCTACACTTAAGAAGAGTGGACCAGAGAAGTTGAAACCAAGATTTTTTGGGCCATTCAGAGTTGCTCACTGCATTGGTGAGGTGGCATATGAAATGGAGTTACTAGTAGATAGCAGGGTGCATAATGTGTTCCATGTCTCCAGGCTTAAGAAAGTGCTTGGTCATAGTGTTGTTCCATCTATAGATTTGCCCCCTCTAGATGAAGAGGGTAAGTTGATATTGATTCCTGAAGCCATCATTGATACTAGGGAGAGAACACTTAGGAGGAGAGTCATCAAGGAGTACCTAGTCAAGTGGAGGAACCTACCAGTGGAGGATGCTACTTGGGAAAATGAGCAAATATTACAGCATTCAGAGTTGAAATCACTTGAGGACAAGCAATTTTTGGAAGGGCAGACTGTAATGTCCCCTTTCTAACATTCATAGCATGATGTTGTCGTTAGCCTATTTCCCTATGGTCTTATAGGCTAACCAGGACATTAAAGGGACTTAGAGGCCATTTGGCCTAGACAGTTTCAGTTGCATATCTTTTTGAGGGGTTTGAGGCAGTTTTGGGCATACTTACTATTTATAGTAAGTCCTGAATGGACATGGATGGACTTCTATGGGCAGTGACATGTCGATGGTAATTGTTTAAAATCGATAGGAAGATTTATTTATCATTGATATGATTTATTAGGCATCAATGAAGTTATTTTATAAAGTTAAATTTAAATATTTAACTTTATTAATGCATATTCTATAGTTTGTGGGAATTATTTAAATAAAAGAATCCCCTTTATTTTATAATTCATCGGATACATAAGTTACATAAAGGGAGTTATGTTTTATCCCACATTGACAAAACAAAGGAATGGACTCTTGTGAGAACTCTATAAAAGAAATAGAAGAGCTTCCATTTAGGGGGGTTTTGGAGGAGATTAATGTTATGATGCTGGATTTCTTAGAAATCTGATTTTCAAGCTTGAAGGATGAAATCCCTCTTTGCTAGCATTCTCTTCGCTGTTGAAAGACACAGTCAGGAGGATTGATGGTGTTTTCATTCAAGAAACACATTGGGCTTATTGGATTTACAACAAAGAAGGGAAGAATAATGATTTGCTACAGGATCCATGAATAGTGTTTTGCTACAATGTGCATGAATAGTCTTTTTACTACAGTGTGCATGAATTGTGTTTTTGTTGTAGTGCACATGAATAGTGATTTTCCTACAGTAACCCGTGAATAGTAAAATTACTATAGTTCTGTGAATAGTGTTGTTATAGTGCGTGAACAATTTTTACATCAAGTTTACTTGTTTATTCTCACTGATTAGAGGTCTGGAAGGCTGCCATTTCCTTTGTGGGCCACTACAACACTAATTTCCAAGCTTCTTCTATCAAATTTCCATATCTAAGCATTATAATTTTTTAATACAAATTTGAATATTTGTTGCAGCCCATAAGGCAATTGTATGTGCACATTTATATTGTAAATTAGTGTTTAATAGCAAATAAGGAGTTTCAAGTTTTGCATGTATAGTTGTATGTTTGTCAAGTGTTTGACAAAATGCCTTGTTGATCATTAAGCAATTTAATTGATATGACATAGTAGTTCGCAAGTTTCTTTCATTAGAAAAATAGGGGTGGTTATTATAGATCGAGATTTTGAACTTGCCTTGTTGGACTTGGCACATAGATTCAAACTTAATTCATTATGCTTGTTAGTATTCAATAAAATAATACTTATTTATGAATATTAATGGATAGTCGCGTGCAAGGATAATCAACTCAATCTGACTCAATAAATGATTCTCAAATATTAACGATCGACATTAAAGTTGAATATGTAACATAACACTGGAGAGAACTTGCACTTTATTAATAACAAAAAAATCCTTCATCATAGTATGTGTGAAAATTGCATTATTTATTTATTTCCATAAATGAAACAAAATCTCAAAATGAAAAGTATGCCAAATTTGTGAAAATTGTATAGAAATCATCGTCAACTCCCCAAGAAGCACCATCTTCCAAGTATTTTGGATGGAAAGACTGAAAGAGGGCATGTATCCATAGCCAAGCACATTGAAATTGCTTGTAGAACTAAAAAAAATGTCTGTTCATAAATTACACAATCACGATGAGCCACACCTAAATGAACCAAATGGTTCCCAACTAGCAAACCTTGGTGAATGAGGCACCAAAATTTTGACAAACTAACGTTTCCACAATGGCTCACAGGATTTAACTTTACAATGGGAATTTAAAACATCCACTTGAATATGTTGAGAATAAAGGTGTTGGTATCCTAACTAGGGTTAGTACTGATGGAAAGGGGTCTCAACATGGAATTTTCAATCCATCCACCATTTGGAAGGTGACTAAACACTAATTATATGCACATCAAGTACAAAAATTTTCACTTCCATAATTGATTCATGGTCATTGCTCTATAATTAAAAATTTCCACGTAAAATAAGTGATGTTATCTAGTCCATGGAGTGTTTACAAAAAATATCAAAGATCATTTTGACGCCCTTTCAAAAAAACCATATACTTTTAACCCAAGGGCCCAAGTAAAGGGAACACCATAGTAGTTAAAAATTGGAGACCACCATAAAGAATGAGAATGTAAGGAAATACTACTTATGAAATTATCTCTATTCCATCTTAAATGAGGCTTAAGCATTTCCCAAGCTTTCTAAAGACTTCTAGCAAAACAATGTGCTGATAATTTTCACAAGAACCTGTATGATAAGAAGGGATTAAAATTTTGAACCTTTTAATCCAAGATTGTTTCCCCATAGGAAAGCCTTGGGTAATATAGTTCTTAAGAAGAATCTTCCAAGATTCCTTACCTTTCAACATATGGATAATCCACTTGGCACAAAGGCTAGAACCCTGAATTTTGAAATCTAATACAATAGAAATTGGATATATTCATTATGTATATATAATAATTATAAACAAGACATGTAAGTATCTCATTAATAAATATTCTGATTTATATATGTTTGTTATACATTTTTATTCGGAGAATTATGAGACGGGAAGCTTTGCACATATAACCATTTATATTTTTTCTTAAAAATATATTATAAGACACATGTATTCATTGTATAGGTGCAATAATTGTAAAAAAATGTCTCTCCTAACAATAGAGATACCTTCATGTTTGAGAAATAATTAGGATTTTTTTTCTTGTTTGTTGATGTTATTTGTTGTGTTTGGGCATTGTATTTTTTTGGACTGCATAAAAATTGTATTTTTAAAATCATAATGCATGGTTAAAATTTTCTATTCTAAACATAGGTATTCGTCTACAAATTTGGATATTATAAACATAGTTGTTAAACTAATAGTTAGTCATGAACTTGCATTGTTAATATAGGGTAATAGACTTGTTTATGTAGAGGTTTAGAATTAGAATCCAAAATTGTGCAAGAAACATAAACTATGGAGAGGTTAACAATGCAAATACATAGACAAATTATAAGAGATAATGTTCAGACCTACACCATTTGACCTCTATCAAGAAGCCCTTAAAAATAAAAAATAAAGTATCAGTAAGATGGCATATTTTTCACAACCTATACCTAGTCTTTTATTGGTCAAATTCTTCTAGATATTAGGATCACATAAAATCCTACCCTTTCTTTTCACACTCCAAAACATCATTTTGATGTTTCTACATGGCATTCAATAGAGTTATATTTGTTTAATTCATGCCATTTTCTAGTTTTAATGTGTAGCTAAAAATATAGAATTATTTAACATATACAAAATCATTTGTTGTCCTACTTCTTGTATGCAACAAATTAAGATAGATCTATAACTTATCTTACTAAGTAAATCTAATATCGAAGAAGTTAATCAATTAACATCTATTATGACACTTTGTATATTGGTAGCTTGACCAAATTAGATATGCTAAACTTAACTAAGGGAGCATTTATCAAACAACACTAATGGAGAGGGTTCTAATGTCTCTAGGCAAATAATATCATACAACAACCCTAGCTAGATATTCTTATGCATAAAATAAAATATAATCTAGTGTCATCAAATCTTATAACACAAAGGGGGATGGTTTAAAACAAACAAAACAAACAAGGGATCATGTAGACAAATGGGGGTCTAGATCATCTAAGGTGGAAGATAGTAAGAGTATAAAACCCTATATTTATGCTAAGTTTAATTGTAGAGGTAATATAAACAAGGATTTATACATTCAAAACCTATTACTGTATGCAATATATATCTATCAAATGAAATAACAAAAGTTAGATATACTTACCTTTGAACGAACTTATCGAGTTTCAACCCCCCTTGGCCAATGGTGCTTTGAAAGAGATTGTTGTAGCTTTGTAAGTATCACACTATAGAAATAATTTATCGGCTAAAAGACTCCTACTTGCATCCAAGACTTCCCAAAAGACAATTTATCTTCCCTCCAAGGCAAAACCTAAGCAATGGCTCCTTAACATGGAGATGTCTCAAATTGTGAGTTATAATAATGCAAAAAATGAATGTCTCTCTATTGGATTGAAATAAAGGTTGTATGTATAGTAATGGATCCCTCATGACCTCATTTTTAAAATTTATTATTTGGCCTCGAATTAGGTTAACCTAGTTGCATAATACATGCCATAACTTTGACAACTAGGTCGATAGTAAGAAAAATGAATATTTTATTAATTAAGGGCTATTTGAGAGGGGAATTTCTTAAAGAGTTAGATAAGTAGGATTTGTAATAGATTTAGGTATGATAAAATTAACCAATAATTTTATGAATCACCATTGGTCTGTCCACCCATTTTTTGATGCCCTTTTTAAGGCGTGAACCCAAAGAGATTGAAACTTGACAGGTTCTTACAAGAGAGAAAGTGTCAGTAAATGATAAAGTTTAAAATTTTTGTGTGTATACTTATGTCCCACTCGAAACTCATCACATGTCATGTGAGTTTAACATGGGAAGGTGATTCAAGAAAGAACACAACAACACACTAATTGAGATAAAAAAATTACAACAAAATACATAAACTTAAATAACAATAACTGAAAGTACCATATACATGTCTTTCTATTGAATGACTACATACAAATATCATATTCCCGATTGTGGAGGGTGCAATATTTACATTTGAGAAACCTTAGGGATTAAAGAATAAAAAAATAGAAGCAATGCATGCATATTTAGGATGGTCAAAGTATAAATGGAAAACACTTAAAACCTATAAAATCACTTAGAAAACTGGCAAGTCAAGATCGTAAAGGCTAGGTTAGAACCAAAAGACCAGGCATGTAAAAATGATGACAAATGAATGTAGAACACAATAAATCATGTGAAAAAAAACATGTAAACCATTGTAAGTGAAATATTAATGTGATCAAATAAATATATTAAGTAAATGAATGTAATCCCATGTAAGCATGCCAAATCAAAACATAGAGAAAACATAAATGACTAAAAATGAGAATTTAAATAAATTTTTAAAATAAGCATGTCAAACGAAGCATGAATAGAACATGTAAACATGTAAAATTTCATATGTAATATAAGTCATGTCCACAAAAATCAAATTATAATATGATGAATAAATGAATCAAAAACTCTAAAGAATGATGACTTAAACTTAGTACTTATTTTAAGATACAATGTAAGAAAGCAAAACAACCTAATGACATGACTAGTACGGTAATGAGATGGTAAATGGTGTAAGGGTGTTTGTAAGGAAGGTTTGGTCCTATCTAAGGTATAACAATGTAACTCACAAACTAATCCAAATATGCATAATATGGAAAATGTGATAAAGGATGTGTTCAGCTAAAACCAATATCCAACAAAGGGAATATTAGGAAAATAAAATGTAAATAAGGAGGGTGAGGCACCACATCGGTGATGTGAACATCCGTAGTAGGAATGAGACACACTAGGCAAGGGAACAAGGATGTAAACTATCAACATCAAGGATCTGAGACACCTCAAATAATGAACATAAAACTTGGGACAACAAGTGAAGTACATAGATCAACCCATGAAGGTTGTATGCATGAAAAGTAAAATGGACCTACCTTCTCACAACATATTCCTAGCTCCTTAGGACCCCTTATAGATCCATCGGTCTATTACAAAGATTAGGTACTTGTGTGAGAAAGTAGTTGGGACTTAAGTATATGATATAATAATACCTCCTACCCCAATCTATTGACCTACTACACCACAATGGACCTTGGATCTATCATGAGACCAACTGTGGGGTTTTGGGTAGATGCAGAATAATGGGGGACAAAAAGGGGGTACATAGTGACACTTTTTAATCTGAAAATAACAATAGTAGAACTTAGAGAGAATATTAGAGACACTTCAAAAAGGAATTTGACAATGACATAAGAATATGAATTGTAGAATTTTGGTTTTAGTTTCTAAATATTTTTTTTCAATACCCAAATGATAAAAGTGTGTGAAATAAATGCATTTATGACAATAGGTTGGTCATTTTTTTGTGAAAAGATAAGGAGATTGCTTGTGTACGAACACACTATTTTGAGTAAACAATTGAATTTTTGTATGAAACTTCATATATGGATAGGTGAAATGTCGAAGATTGTTGAGAATTTTTTTATTAATTTTTTATTATATATATAATTTTAAAATAATTTTACAAGTTAAAACAATTAGAAAATTGAAACTGTAAGTGTACGAACATAACTTTTTAACCTTAAATTCATGAAAATCATTTTTTGTAGACATAATTGACAATGTGTAGATTGTTGAGATATAAGTTTTATAAAATTTTGATTAATATTCAAAAAGTTATAAGGAAATTTATGATGATATGTATATAGTCCATAATAAGGTATGTTATGTATAAATTAAGTAATAATTATAAATAATATTCAGACATTAAAAAAGATTATATATTCTAAAACTAGACTTTATCCTCTACAAAACCATATAAGTTTTTTTTTAAAAATAATCAAACTTGTCTAGTCAGATGTGTGGACAAAGGTGAAAAAAACTCCTCAATTTCCTAGAAACTAAGTGGGTTGCTACATGACTAGTTTCAAGCTAGGTTTGGACCTCTCCAAGCCTGTACGCAAGGCAAATTTGGAGGTAAAACATAAATAAGATATTGAAATGTTGAAAGGGTGAACACCCTTTGCAAAGGGTGTATGCCCTTTGCAAGACATGTATTTTTTTATTTTTTTTTGCAATTAGAGGTGTTTTTTTTGCAAGGATATATTTAGTATTGAAAGACAAGTATTTTTTTGTTTTGTGATTAAAGGTATTTTTTTTTCAAGGATATATTTTGTAAAATAAATGTTATAAGTTTACATTAAATTTTATATTCTAATACTTTAAATTAAAATTACTAAATATAAAATATTAGGTTCACTCAGCATCTTCTGAAATTGATTACAAACCTATAGGGGTTACCATTTAGAAGTTAGTTTTTCAAATTCTATTCCAGCCAATACTTAGTTTTTAGAATTTCAAGATAAGAAGATAGAATGAGAAACAAGGTTACAAATTATGTTACGTATGTAATAGATCTATACCATTGATTATGCCCCATATTTTACCTAATTGAGTATGATCTACCTACTTTACCTACTTGAGTATGCCTTACTCGATTGAATACCTGAGTTTGAAGGTGGATTCTTAAATAATTTATGGGTTTTTTAATCAATGGGTCTACAAATATACATAAATGACTACCCTGTATCATGTAACTTATAACATACCTATATTCACTCATACATGACATCTATCGCATAACTATTGCATATATATATGCATTTACTCATACATGACATCTACCTGTAGTCATGATACGATAACTTATATTAGACATGAATGTAGCTAATCACCCTAATAGACTCCATTCAAAATAGAATAAATTGAAACACCATTCAAATTCATTCTAAAAAGATATCATTTACTCTAAAACAAATATTAGATAGATGGTCAATCCATGCATTCTTAAATTCTAATCTCATGCATTATTCCAAAGACACATAGAATAAAGTCATATTCTAACACTCCAAATTCACATAGGACACTCCCTCATTGACCTTCACCATCCCTAATCACTCCTTCATTGACCCTCATATTCACTTATCATCCCTATTCATTCCCTCACCAATTTTCATTATCCCTCATTATCCTTATCATTCCCTCATTGGCTATCATCATCTTTCATTATTGTTAATCACTCCCTCATCAACCCTCATCATCCCTCATTGTCATTGATCATCGCTAAACACCCCATCATCAAACCTCATCAAACTTAATCATACCTAATCACTCTCTCATCATCCCTCATCATCCCTAGTCACACTCTCATCATCTATCATCATCCTTGATAACTACCTCATTAACCATCATCTTTTTTTATCGTCCCTAGTCAATCCTTCATCATCTTCATTGTCCCTCATCATCCCTAATCACTCCCTCATCAAACCTCATCATCTTTAATTATCCCTAATCATCCAATCCTCATATATCTTCATCCTTCATTATCCCTAACATTTCCCTCATTATCCCTCATGATACCTAATCACTCCTTCATCATCCCTAGTCACTCCCTCATCTAGTAGAGTGTGTTCTAATCCAGTATTTAGTATAAATTTGTTTTAGAATGAACAATATATTTTTCAAATGAATCTTGAATGGTTTTTTAATTCCTTTTGTTTTGATTGGAATGTACTAGGTGATTATTCTCATTCATGTCTAGTAGATTAGATAGGGTCATGATGGATTAATCTAGGGAGATTGTTGAATGATTTACATGGTGGAAATAATATAATATCCTTTTTGTACTTGCATGTCAAAAAATCATTTTGAATGATGAGAGATGATGAAAAATGATGATAGATCAAAAATTACCTCTTTGCACCTATTTCGTATGAGGTGAAATCCTTCTTATGGACAAAATTATTTCCAAATCATTGAGCGAAAGGGTCAGAGTATTTTGGATCTTCTCATGTTTGTGAGTTATTCTCAAAGAATGATGTGGGTCATGAGTAAATATTATTAGCATTTGTGCCACTGACTTTATTATGGCACATTTCTCCTTACATTGGAATCTTTGTGCTTGTGTAGGAATTATGATAGGAAAGTGGAGAGGGGGTTGAACTGAACTACCAATGCTTGCATCATTCTTATGTGGTGTGGTCTCCATAATGTATGTTTATTTTTTTCATTTAGGTTTTCATTTTTAGGGTTTCAGTTAAGGGTTTAGGGTTCAAAGTTTATAGTTTAGTGTTTGGAGTTGATTGTTTGGGTTTTGGCATTTAGGTTTTAAGGTTAAGGTAAATATCTAGTTTTAAGATTTAGGGTCTATGGTTTAGGGTATGAGGTTTTATGGTTCTAGGTTTATGGTTTAGGGTTCAATTTTCAAGTTTTAGGGTTTAGTGTTAAGAGTTTAAGGGTCAAGGTTTTGGGTTTAGGATTTGGGGTTCAGTGTTTAGGGTTCAATTTTCAAGGTTTATGGTGCTTAAGGTTTAGGGTTTGGGTTTTAGGGTTAATGGTTTAGGTGTAAATGGAGTGTACTAGGGTGATTAGATAAATTTATGTCTATTATGAGTGACTGTATTGTGAATACAAGAATATGTCATGTATGAGTGACAACATACATACATGTAGTACTAAGTATGGGGTAGATGTAATGTATGAATGACTGTATCATTATTACATGTATGCTATAGGTTATGTTATAGGCTAGTCATTTATGCATATTGATAGACCTATTGATTAAAAATCCCATAAATTATTTATTAATTCATCTTGAATCCACCTTCAAGCCTTTTACATGAATGTCCCTGGTCACTCTTTTCTCTATATAGGTTAGAATGACCCTTATCCTTTCAAGATATGGCTTAGCTGATGTCCCCTCTCCTTTCTCTATATAGGTGATAACTAAATATTATGGTTTATGTATAGAGGTTTAGGATTTATAAATTTAGGTTTTAAGGTTTATGGTTGATGATTCAAGATTCACAGCTTAGGGTTTAGTGTATAGGGATTAGCATTCAAGGTTCAAGTTTTAGTGTTATGGCTTAGGTATTAGGATTTAAGGCTTATTATTTATATTTTATGATTAAAGGTTTGGGATTTATGGTTTACGACTCAAGGGACCAAGAGTTTAGATTTTAGGGTTAGGGTTAGGGTTTTAGATTTATGGTTTCACACTTATGGTTTCGGGTTTAAGGTGTAAGGTTTAGGGTTTAAGGTGTAAGGTTCAGGGTTTTGGTCTTGGGGGTTTGGTTGAGGGCTTGGTGTTTATAACTTAGTGTTTAGTTTTTAAGGTTTGGGATTTAGTGTTTGGGGATTAGGGTTTAGTATTTGGGGTTTAGTGGTTATGGTTTAAGTTTTTAGGTTTAGGGTTTATGGTTGAGGGTTTAGGGCTAAGGGATTTAGGTTTAGTGTTTTAGGTTTTTGATTTTTGATTTTTGATTTGGGTTTAAAATTTTTGGTTTAGGAGTTAATGTTTAAGGTTTATGACTTATGGTTTATGGTTTTAGGCTTGGGGTTTAGGGTTAACAGCTTAAA
Source organism: Torreya grandis (assembly GCA_037957365.1). Lineage (NCBI taxonomy): Eukaryota > Viridiplantae > Streptophyta > Pinopsida > Cupressales > Taxaceae > Torreya > Torreya grandis. The sequence continues at coordinate 1,195,439 of JARHVA010002320.1, forward strand.
TTTAGGTTTTAGGGTTTAGGATTTTAGGTTTATGGTTTGGGGTTTAGGGTTAAGGGCTTACATTTAGGTTTTAGGGTTTAGGGTCTAAGGTATAAAGTATAGGGTTTAATGTTTTAAGTTTATATGTTTAGGGTCTATAGTTTAAGGTTTATGGATTATTGTTTTTATTTTAAGGATAATGTGTTAGGGTTAAGGGTTTAGGGTTTAGAGCTTAAGGTCTAGGGTTTAGGTATATTATTTAGTGTTCATGGTGTAGGGTTTATGGCTTAGGGTTTGGGCTTTAGGTTTTAATGTTTAGGGTTTAAGGTTTAGTTTTTAAGGTTAGGGGTTTGGGGTTTGGGGTTAATGATTTAGGTGGAAATGGAGTGCACTAGGGTTATTAGCTATATTTGTGTCCAATATGAGTGACCATATCATGACCACAAGAAGATGTAATGTATGAGTGATCAAATACCTACATGTAATACCATGTATGTAGTAAATATATACAGGCTATTCATTTATGCATATTAATAGACCCATTAATTAAATTTCATTTTCTAAGTTGAGAACAAGGTTGTTAAGAATATTTTAAGGCAAAGATAGCAAACTCCAAGTATAGTACATCTCCAACTTTGTTGATTGAGTATAAACCTCTTATGAAGGTCCAAAGTTATTATGAAAACACTATAGAATACTTACAAGTAAAGTGATTAAAATCATTTGATAGTTAAGCCAAGTCCATATCCTTCTAAGTAGATTAGGCTATCCAAACCTAAAGAGTAGAGTTTCCATTAAATTCTAATTCTTAAAAAAGCAATAAAGGAAATTGGTTTCTTATCCTTAGAGATAGTCTCCAAACATCTTAATAAAGCTTTATAAAAATCGTTAGATGAGCTTAGATTAATAATACCTTTTCAAGACCATACAAATCTATACATAATACTATAATAGTGCTTAGGACTTAGTCAACTTTTTAGACACTCTGGTGATCTAATTGGTATTTTGAGATTGTGTAAATACACCTATGAGACTTGTATCATTGTCTTGATATTTTCATTGAGTTTTTGAATTGAATGAGTCCAAAAAACAAGGTTGTTGTATACATCTTTGTATCAAGTCCTTAAGAGGTATAGTTTGGCCTAATATGCCTATAAAGGGTAGAGTTGTTATCATCTAAGTTTTGAGTTGAATTTCTTCATGCACTAAGAAGCTTGAGTCAAATAATTGGTAAAACCCTCATAATATTGTTTGAAGAAGTGAGGATGTATAATTGAGTGCTTGGAGGTAGATTAATATCTTGGGACTCAGTACCCTATTTTAAGTCATTAAAAGTGTCTTTTGATCTGAATGCAGAGGCTAGGAAGTCATGAGATAATACTAAAGAATAAGGTCATTAGTCTTTTAATACCAATACTTAGAAGACCTTTTGTGATAGACTAAGAGATAATTTATGGTTAGGAAGAGACCTAATTGCAAACAAGTTTCTAGAGGACCTTGAAGTAAACCAGGTTGAGTAAGTGGACCACTTAATTTGACACCAGTAGGGAATAGTAAATATCAAGATATGGATTGTGTATTTAGGTACCTGGCATACTCCTTGAGATCAAGTTATGGCTCGGTTATTTAATCAGGTAGAGCATACTCAAGTAAATAAACTAGATAGGGTATACTTAAGTAGGTAAAATAGACATGTAATCCTTAATGGTATAGATCTATTACATACGTAATATGATTTTTAACCTATTTTATCATTCTAGCTTTTGATCCTAAAATTTTGAAAACTAAGTATTGACTAGAATGAAATTTAAAAAACTAACTTCTAAATGGTAACTCCTAGAACTCTATAATCAATTTTGGAAGATGTTGAGTACCCTAATTTATTATATTCAGTAAAATACATTTAAAGTATAAGAATATAAAATATATTCTTATACTTAACAGTTATTTTACTAAATATATCCTTGCAAAAAAAATACCTCTAATTACAAAAAAAAATACATGTCTTTCAAAAAGGTGTACACCCTTTACAAAGGGCATGTGTCCTTTACAGTCCAAAGGGTGTACACCCTTTTTTAAAGGGCATATGTCCTTCGAATTGTAAAGGGAATACACCCTTTAGGGTCGGGGCTGACCCTTTCCTAATTCTGTATTGATTTTTTTTTAAAAGAGTGTATGCCCTTTATAGAAAATGCCTTGTACTTTTTATTGTGTCTTGTTTTTTGTCCCTCAACTTTGTGCATCTACTCCTCCCATTGGTGTACTCATAGGTGCAAAGGTAAATTTCATGGGGATTAAGAATAAGGTTGATATTGAAGTCATGGAAATATATTAAATTAATACATCATATCTAATTTTACTAAATTTGGAATGGTTTGTAGATTGTAATGGGATATTAGACTCAAAAAGTGAAGAAATCATAATGGAAGGAAATGGAGTAATAATCCACTTACCAATAGAAATGGGCATGTATTTTACATGGATGATAGAAGAATGGTATGAAGATGATGGAAGAGATACTACTTTAAACAAATACTATGAAGTAAACAAGGATGACCAGATTAAAGTAGAGATTGAAAAACATGAGTCAAAATCAAAGGTAGATATTGCATCATGAAGAATTAGAGAACATAATAAAAGATTAAAAAAATTATTCCACATAGAGATAATGATTCTTATATCTAACAAATATACCAAAAACTAAGGGGAAATATTGTAAACCTAGGATAAGGTAGTCTAAATGATGATGTAATCCTAAAAGGGTTCATAAAAATACTAGAACATTGCAATACAAAGAAGGAAGTAAAGAATCTTGTGTAAAGACGTGATGTATGATGTCTTAAAATATAGTGAGAATTAGTTACTAGGACCATGGATAGATAAAAATAATTATGAATAACAGTTATAATAAGTTAGTGAAGAAAGTATTTCATTAGTGGATAAGCAAAAGGTATAAAAATCATAGAGTTATTGGGAAGAAGATGCAATAAGGAAAGTAATAGAGTTGTTAGTACCAAATCAAAGGTATATAATAAAAAATCTTAAAAAATGTGGAAAATATTTAAAAAAATGGAAAAATATAAAACTATTTAAAAAAAACATAAACAATTAAAATAATTTTGATTTTTTTTAGAAAACATATTTTTTTTCTAAAAAAATAAGAAAATAATGAAAAGAAAAGAAAAGAAAAGAAAAATATATATATTGACCGACAAGTTTAAAATAAGCCAATGGAAGCTTGGTGTGGTAAGTCTCAAGGGAAAGCAAGTGTTTTAAAATGGGGTAAATGGTGGTTAGAAGTTAGAAAATAATTTGGGTGTGTTGCAGAAGCCTCCGTAGGGATAATAAAGATAAGATATAGCTATCAATGAGTAATAACCATGTGTGGAGATCTTTAAGTCCTTCTAAAAGTCTATGGTATCTTTTGGATCATTATAACATTAAATAGTGTCACTGCATGATATAATTATTTTTCTAAAAATATAAGACTCATAGTGTTATTAAAAGGTATTTGAGGGACTGTATTTTTACTTCACAAGTACTACAATAACTTGATATAAGATTGGAGCACATAATTGACATCATAAGCATGTATAACATCAATATGATTAATTTATAGATTTTATAATAATCCTAGTTAAAGATGGTTTATTTTTTATAGGGGGTACATAATCTTATAAACCCTAATAAGTGAGTCGAGTAAGGATATTATGGTATCTTATGTTAGACATCCTAGTTTTCGGTTGCTAATCATGTTACTCTTCTACAATAAGTGTTTTTGTATTAATTTTTCATAGAGATATGAGGTAGACATGTTGTTTGGGATTTTTTCATGTCAAGAATTTTCAGAGTTATCTAGAGGATGAGAAAATTTTATAAAGACTAGGTAATTGTTGGCAAGATTATTCATTGGAATTATAAAATTATAAATAGATACTATAGAGACTAAAAAAGACCACATATTACCACAAAGGATATAATCATACCAAAATTGATGTATGGTATCATACAGAACTTCAAGTCATGTTATAGATATTTTGGATGAAGAATATATGATAGTTTGTATAAGGAAAATACATATATAGCATGGTATATATGTAAGTATCCTTTAATTGGTAGTTAAAAAGGTGAATAAGTGAAAATCAATGATCACAAAAAACAATGATTAGTGAAGAGATGTAACATTTAGATTTTAAAGGATATATAATGATGTAAATGGCACGGAAGAGAATATATAATATCATATAAATATAATAATAAGAAGTAAAGAGTGATAAATAAAGAGTAATAAGAGGAATAAGGAGGAATTTAGAAAGAGATTATTTAACCCTAATTTGGATATGAATCCTATTTAATAGTTAGATTTAATAATATAGAAATGATATGGTACAAAGGTGAAAATCAAATCTACAACAAGCCAATTAATGTGTTAAACTCAAATGTAACATATGTTAAAGCTATAAATTTGATATAGGCCATTAATGGAAAGTATAACTTATATATGACATAAAATAAATCACTTATCTATTTTTGATGCTCATACAATGTTGGATCTGGTACAAGTGGGAAGTAGGCAGAAAGATAGTTCTAGATAAGTTGTCAAAATCTAGATCTGGTGCCTTTGATTCTCTGGATAGTTATGTCTTTCTAGGATAGTTACATTGACATTAGTATCTGAGTTCAATACTAATGTCCTATATAGAATATGCACTCAAATAATATGCAACTACCTGGATACTTATGGTTTTGGCTTCACCTTCACTCTGGTGAATTTAGATCTAGTTCATGGACTATTGTTTCTAGTGAAATGGCAAACCCTAGCTTTGCATCTTCAATGTGACCTTGGGTAAAAATAGGTCAGTGGGCACACAGTGTTAAGCTAACTCATAATGACCTCATTATCAAAGGCATTGCCTACATTTACAATATTACAGAAGAGGGCCTCAGACTCATTTAATTTTCTTATATGTGTTGGCTTATGTGTGAATCATGCAATATGTAAAGCAAGTATAATAATGACCTAACTTGTAACTTAAAAAATATGACCTTATGACTACTCCTTTAGTAATTCAGACCTGTATCTAAGCTATTTATTTGAATGATATCATATAGGGTAGAATAAGAAATCTTTTGGTAACTTGAGTGCTCTTTTGGTCTAATTGTACTAGGTTTCATAGGTGGTAAATGAATGAGGGTTGATATTGTATGTATACCAATCCTATCAGGAGATAACTCATATAAAATCACTTAGGATGACTATCATGATGCATTTCATTTATAAATTAGATGAGTTTAGGGCACTAGACACTTGCATTATGCTAGGATAGTAACATCGATGCTATTATCTGACTTGAATGTTAGTGTCCAAAGAGGAGAGTAGGAATAGGCTCATAATTTGAAGAGGTATAAGATAAGTACATTGTAAGAATTATGGAAAAGGTGGTATGTCTATGTCATCAATATAAGGCTAGTTGGACTAAGAGATAATCCAAGGGGCACAAGATAGAGCATATATGAGGCTTACAAAAATAAAGCATGTGTATAACCAAGAAGAACAACCAGGGTCATGAGTTTTCCAAGTGTACAAAACTAAGGTACTACATAATCACAAAATATCATCTAGATTCCCCCCTTTAATATTGTAATGAAACTATTAGTTTAAAGGAAAGGAATAATTATCTAGGTGTGTGTACACACTTTGTCTTTACTTGAGTTGAATTTGAGTGATTTTCTAGAGCTAGGTTTGAGTTCTTTGTTAATGACTAACCTGCAACCAAAATCATGTTATAATATATAATCAATGCATATAATTTGGGTCAAAAGTACTTGAAATAGATTAAACTTGAAAAATCAAGGTTTAGGAGTACAGGTGTGTCGATGTAATCACCTTGCCTATTATCATTGTAAGGCTCTAAAATTAAAATTAGGAAAAATATAGATAATTTATTAAAGTGCATATATCTATGGAGATAGAGAGAGATTGGAAGGCACATGCCCCCAACTTTAGAGAAAAAGTGAGTTACCACCTAATAGTTGAGATTAGCTCAATCGTGAAAACCCAATGATACTCATAACCTGGTGCCCCCACTATATGTGGAAGATGTAAAAATTTAAATAGGTGCCAATGTGGAGAACGGGTTTTTAAAAACATGCCCCCACTAAATCTGAAAATTGTGGATGTGCGTAAGTCATGCCCATATGACATGCCTCCATTGAATCTATAAATTATGAAAATATAGAAGCTATGTCAGCATGAGATGCCCCCAATGAAATTCCCCCCTTTGAGATGAGGGAAAAATATACCTAGTAATTAAATCACCTCAAAGTAATAAGTTAACCATATATTTGTATATTTTGTGATTGAACCATGTAATATGTATAAGAATATGCATAGGTAAATGTTTCATTGAAGCTCATACAAGTATGATGAAATTGGGTCCCAAAATGTCTAATTTAATTGTATCACTAGTAGGATCATAAGTGCAACCAATATTATAGGATAATTTGAAGGACTTTTTCTTGTCTTGAATAAATGGATTCTTAAAAAACATTTTGATAATTTGAGAATATGTGTCTTAAAAAACAACTGCACCATAGGTTGGAGATTTTTTCTTAGAAATGGACTTTTCTTAATTATTTTTATCATTGACAACCTGTGGGATATAAACTGGATAAATATTACACATCTTCTCTTGCTCATTATAAAAACATGTATTTTTGTCATTTAATAACATTACCATTTGGGATTATTCTTGCTTTTGAATATTTGGTATATCTTTTGGAGAATTTGGATCATTGGAAATTTTTGTATCTTGTGAAGGCTCATCCACATTTAATGATGTATCATTTGAATCTTGAGGTGGATTTGGTAAAGGATTCTCCTTTTGTTTGGGAGGGTCTTTTGTTATCCATTTTTACTCATTTGACATCTTTGATTTTGGAGAATTGATGTTTTGTATCTTTCTTTTTAATGTAAAACAAGAATTTGTATGGTGACGATGTATTCTTTGATATGCATATTAGTATTTGGATTTTTGTATAGGATGCATAAGAGATAATTTGATCAAATAATTTTTAAGCATCTCCCTTAGAATCTCACTTGGCTTCTTAGTAGGCTTTTGTTCACTTGTAGAATCATTGGTATTAGGTGAATTTGGTTTTGGCTTCCAATATTGATTTCTATTAGGCACATAATTGGTAAGTAAATATGTACACGCATTGTTCACAGTAACATAATTTGGGTTCTTCATGTATGCAATTTGATTTTGTAACTCTTTTATTAATTCACTCATACTGTCAATTTGATCTTGTAGGGTTTTATCGTTACCCTCTTTTGGCATAATAGGATGATCCACCTTTTCCTTTGAAGGGGTGATAGTATGAACCTAGTTAGAGGGATGATAACTATCACCCTCCTTAGGTTTGGGAGGAATAATCTTAGTTTTATCCATTTGAAATGTCTAAAAACTGATATTATAATAAGATAAGCAAGGGAAACAAATGCTAAGGAGCAATCAATCATTACATTAATGATATAGAAATTTGAGACTACTCGATAAGTTTTTTTTGGAAATATGAAACAAAATTTTGTTTAAAAATAAGAAATGAGACTAACCCAGAAAAATAGGGAAATAAAATTACATGTGTGGCCTGCAAATCTAAATTTACTAAAAATAGTAAATTTGTAAATTTGGCAAATATGTACAATATTTTAGCACACTGAAAGAGGTTTTGTCTATATCAACATATTTATGAAAAAAATCTGAAGCATTTGAATTTTGATCTAATATGAATCACAAGTAGGACAAATAAGTTTGAATGCTTCATAGATAAACCCTAAAATATTCTAAATAAAGAATTAATAATTAAGATAAATAAAGAATATTTTTTAGATATATGGGAGAGGTTTTTGAATAACATCATATTTTTTATAAAACTGAGAAATTAATTTCAACATAAGTACACCATTTACCTTGTATATCAATATTTACTAAAAATAGTAAATCAAAAAAAAATCATACTAAATTTTGGCAAATAAAAAGAGATTTTTTCATATAACAATATAATTAGAAAATACCTCTAAGTAATTTTTATATGAGATTGTTTGGAGTAAAAAATGTGCCTATTAATGAAGAATCCACTTACAAGCATAAGTATACAAAATGTTTAACCCCAATTTGGATATGGATTCAATTTAGTGGTTAGAGTTAAAGATATAGAAATGATAGGGCATATGGGTGACTATAAGATTTACAATAGGTCAATTAATGTGTTAAACTCAGATGTACTATATACTAAATTTATAAAATTGAGATACATTATTAATGAAAAGTACAATTTACTAGATATAGAAATGACATAAAAGAAAGTACTCAACTATTTTTTATGCTTGTATAGTGTCAGATCTGGTACAGATGGGAAGTAGAAAGGAAGATAGTTCTAGATTAGTTGTATTGATACTAGTATCTAAGTTTGATGCTAGATCTTGTATAGAACATGAGACCACTTGGATGATTATGGGTTTGGCTTCACCTTTACTCTATTGCATTTAGATATGGGTCATGGACTATCACTCCTGGTGAAATAGAAAAACCCTAGCTTTTCATCTTTAATGTGACCTTGAAGAGAAATAGGTTAGTGGACATACAGTGTTGAGTTAATCCACAATGACCCCACTGTCAAAGGGCATTGCCTATATAACCAATACTCCATATGTGGGCCTCAAACTCACATAGTTCTCCCCTATGTGTTGGATTTTATGTGAATCATGCAATATGTAAAGCAAGTACGATAGTGACCTAATTTGTAACTTAGAAAATATGACCTTATGACTACTCCTTTAATAGTTTTAGATTTGTAGCTAACCCGCAATGACTCTACTATTAAAGGGCATTGTCTATATAACCAATACTCCATAATTGGACCTCAAACTCATAACAAATACTCTAGAAGTGGGCCTCAAACTCATATAGTTCTCCCCTATGTGTTGGATTATGTGTGAATTATGCAATGTGTAAAGCAAGTACAATAGTGACCTAGCTTGTAACTTAGAAAATATGACCTTATGACTACTCCTTTAATATTGTAGACCTATAGTTGGGTTGTTCCTTTGAATAATATCATAATATGATAGAATAGGAAAGCTTTCGACAACTTGAGTGTTCTTTTGGTCTAATTGCTAGGTTTCGTAGGTGGTGAATGAATGAGAGTTGATATTATATTTATACAAATTCTATCAGGAGATAACTCACATTAAAAAACTTAGACTGACCATTGTGATACATTTGATTTACAGATTGGATGACTTTAGGGTACTGGACACTTGTGTTAGGCCAGGACATTAATGTCAACACTATTGTTTGACCCTGATGTTAGTGTCTAGGGAGAAGGAGAGTAGGCCTAGGATCATAAGTTACATAGGTATAAGACAAGAACATTTTAAGAATTTTAGGCAAGGTGGGATTTTGTGTCAATAATAAAAGGTTGTTCAAACTAAGAGATAGGCCAAGGAGCACAAGATAAAGTAGATAAAAGGCTTGCAGAAGCAAGACATGTGTAGAACTAAGAGAAAAAATTAGGGTCACATGTTTTCTAAGTGTATAAGACTAAGATGAGAAGCAAGACATGTGCAGAACTAAGAAGAACAACCAGGGTCATAAATTTTCCAAGTATACAAGACTAAGATGCTACATAATCACAAAATATAATCTGCAAAAATAAATAATGTATAGATAAAAGTGCAGAGGTATAGATAAAAGAGATATACAATGGATGTTTTATAATTATATATATGAATACAAAAAATAAAATTAAGAAATATTTATACATATATATTGTGTATATGAATGAATAATTATTGAATATATTAACTAAGAATAAACTCACATTAATAACTTTTATGTAACATTAACTCTAATTAAAGTTAACTTGAACCACATAATTATATGTAAACAAGTTGTATATTTTATTCAACATGAATGGCATAGAGTACAATCTTCCATTGATATCTTCTTACAATCTAGAAGTTGATATTTATGTTTTATATCAATTTTTATTAGAATAGGTTTTTTATTAAGGTATATGTCCATTACTCTCTACAAGTCGTCATGAACAAAGTGCACAAGATATGGTATAGCTTATTGAGCTTTCAGCTATGTGTTTTAGAAGATGATCTCCTACGCTTTGTATAATCTAGAGTTTTCGCTAACTTGGTCTCCTTTTACAACTTAATTAAAAAGTGAACCATTTATTCCTTTATAATAGCTTGGCGGTATCTCAAATCAAATTATTATTTTTTAAATAGCTCGTCTCATTAATTTGTCAATGCTCATTTTAAACATAGGCATTTGAAATGAATCTCGCTAAAAAATATAGATTTATTATTTATTTGAGTTCCTTTATGTAATTTTAATTGTTATGGAGAGTTGTTCTTCTACTAAAATTTTATAGATGCTTATACAAAAAAATTAATTGTATGTTTGTTAAATATTTCATATTCCAACTCCATGCATTCTAGCTACTATTATATTATAATATTTTATATTAATTTATACTATTAATATTATATTATTTTAGATCAAACTACATGGGTTTAGCATATTATTTCCACGGCTTTTTTATGGTTTATGTAATATTTGAAAAATAATTTTTGAATTCCTAGGGTAGAAAGGGATATAAGAGGAACATATTTTTTTAAGTTGCTCTTTTACAATAATTTATTCCATAGTACTTTTAAACCTTTACAAAAATTTATTCTATGATACTCTTCAACCCTTATAGGTGAAGAGGTGATGCATATAAGTGAGTCATGAGATTTGGCACAATAAGAAATATTACTTTTATAGAGAATTGTAAAAATATTATTTTATTATTTATTAAAAATTAATTATTATATTCATATTGTAAATGTTATACTAAAATATCTTATTTATCTTGTGTTTTAATTAAAAAAAATTTAGATAATTTTAGTTTACTTAATATTGTGAAATTGAAATAATTAAGAGTGGACAACATTTTTATTTTTTCTCTTTTAAAAAAAAAATTGATATGATTGATTAGGAATATTTTATTAGTCTTTCTTCCATAAAGAATAAAGGTTATTTATAATAAATTTTTATTTATTCATGATAATCTCTATCATGTATTCACTTTTTGAAATATTTGGAAGATAATTTGTAACACATTTTTTCAATTTTCTTCATAAGTTAAGGTCATCTTCAATTTCAACCACTTTTTATTTCTTGGTTTTAACATTATCAAATTTATTTTTCTTTAAGATGAAAAAAAAAATTGAATATAAAATAATAATAAATTATCAAATCTAGTTATTATTGTTTGATTTTTTAATATGAATTCATGCCATAAAGTCTCTTATCTTCTCATATTCTTTATTTTACATGTAAAACATTTTTACTAACAATGATTGCAAATCCAAGAGGATTTAAATATATTTAAGAACTTAGTTTTTAGGCTATCACAATCTATAATACAAATATTATTTAAATATTGAAACCAATCAACATTAAGTTTGAGGAGGGTTTCAATATAAAATCTCACAAAGAATTATTATTTTGTAACCCCCAATATGCCACATGCCATACTCAAAGATCAAATATTATCATTAGCAACTTGAGAGCTATCTCCTCCAAAAATTGAGGAGATCTTTCTTGAACCTAAAATAAAGATAGTGTATTAAGCCAAAGACAAAGATAAAATGGGAAGAATAATAGGGATGGGTATAAATAACACCGTTATTTAAATTATAATGATAAAGGTACCATGTACTTTGCTTTTAACACACTAATCTCCACTCCAAGAGAGATTCCTTGAAATCTCTACAAATCAAATGCATAAGGTATTTCAGTTTTGAGTAGAGTCACAAAAAAATATTATAAAGTTTTTATGTCATTATGGTTTTTCAATTATTTTATTTATTTTCTTAATGGTAAATATCATAAATTTGTAATATTGGAGAAATCATTATGTAAAAAGTGATTTTACTTTACGTATAAGAAGGACAACTCCATATGAATGAAAAATTTGAATATTTTTTACTAGAAAGTATAAAAAATAAATAAAAAAGA